>OZ026515.1:93840525-95040525 GCA_964019695.1 Loripinus fragilis
TTTTAACGTTCCTCTGGTTTCCACTGTACTTTAATTTAGAAACGTATACACCACGTACACATTGGGTAACCAAAATGCTGCCTTTCGAAGGAAATGTGCATTGCTCGGTCCTCTCAGAGGAACCAAGGGTGCGTTTTCAGGGGAAAGCAATTTGGCAAGGCTGTGCTGTTTGGGCAGATTTTTTAAAAATTCATACTGCACATGATAAGTAAGTACAATTATATGTAGATGCACGAAATGACAGGGTGGTCAAAATTAAATTCAAACACAAGCTGTTTGTCATGGTTCTTGACCAGTCATGTGTTTCGAATCGCATTATGTGGAATCAGGTAGGTGTAAACTCGTGAAATTTAATCTACTATCACGATCCAGTTCCTTCAAACTGAAATAATTGGTACCCTTTACTCTAAATATCGCACCAAGCGATACAACAATAACTTTTAATTAATATCTGATGTGTCGTAACGATTCCTTAAATAGATGGACATTGGATGCATTTAAGCCTTGCTTCCGGATCCTTCGTGAGGGAATATCATATAGTTATAGATATAATATTACACATGCAACACATGTGGTGTTTCATAGTCACGAATCACGTGAGTACCATATTCGGTCTTGCCAGGAGGTTTTCAATTTTGTGTCGTGCTCTACTCACATAAGTATGAAATTTCATGTGCTCATAAAAACTAAAACACTGAAACATAAGTATTCTTGCCTGCTTAAAACACTAAGATGGTATATTGATTCTGCTAATAAATGTTAAAATGCCAAGAATTGTTGACATTTTAACATTAATGAGCAGAATAAATTCCATTCTCAGTTGACTTGAGCATGAAAAGAGTTTATAATCTCTTGGCCATGAAACAAGGTTGAAATTTAAATAAGAAAAAACTATATTTATGGGGCTCAAAATTACACTTGCATGGGTTGAAGAGGCACTAGTTATGTTTTCTTTTGAAAACAGACCATAAAAGAATGACTAAAAGCGCTTAACAAAAGAAAACTTGTCTGCTTTTGTTGTCTACTGAAATGTTTTTGAAGCCTCTTAGTCAAACAGTGTAGACTCAGATCAGACTTGTAGGAGCAGTTTGATCAGGATCCACACCAGTTGCCTCTACACATACATTAATCAATTATGCATCAGACGAGTTTAAAAGTAGACGATATTTTCCGATGCATTCTTACAAGCGCATTAAGGGTTAAGTTGGCTGGTAAAGCAGCTTTTCAAAGGAAATAGATCATGGTTGACTTGTGCACTCTTTTTCTTTGATAATGCAGCTAATCGCTACCAAAATATCTGTATGACAATGGTCTGTGATACACAGTTAAGTGTTGCAAATTGTTCCTGTCCTTTTAGCAGCATATTTTTCTAAAACCTGAAACACCAATTTTAGAATTTTATATATGAAGCCAGAGGAGCACAGTGGCTCTTTTGTAAAATGCTGGACTTGAGGACGAGGGGTTGCTGGCTCAAGCCAAATTGGAGGCACTTTGTTATAGTCCTTCAGAAGACACTGTGCCATTAGCTTTGAACAGGTTAAGGCCAGGAAACGTCCTGGCATGGACTGGGTTGTAAAACATCAAACAACAACAAAAAACACTGTCAGAAAATTGATTCATATTTTGCAGATGTACTTTTATAGACTAAACAATGCTGGTTTTAACCATTAATAGCTCAATAATTACTTTGAAAGACAATATTTTGCCCAGAGATTTAAGAGAGGGACATAACAATTCACTCACGGTTTACATGTATATCCCAACAGCAATGTTGCTTACTAAACAATTCTACAACGCATCTGGATAAAATAATGCTAGCTGAAACCCCTTTGATTACTTTGGAAGAAAACATTTTGCCCATTGATTTATTCTTGCACATTAAAAAGATTTCGTTACTGTGGTAGGTATAAGAAATGTATTTTCATGAGAATATCTTGTTATATTATGTGTTTGACAGAAACACCCCATGATTTTATCTAAACAAATAAAATCTGTAATTTTGTTTTTGTCTAGAAATATTTCTTTAGCCAGAACTCTTTTTCCTGAGCACAAGTGACCCTAGGATTTTATGAGATGAAATGCATGTCGAAGTCAAAACAAAAATGGAATTTTCGTTTTATAATTTACAATGTATCAAACATAACGCTAATCTACACTTTTGATGCAACCTACATTGACAAATGACGCCACACACACATGCAATTACATTGTATGAGGTTTCTGTCTTTCAACACTGAAACTGGATGAGCTGGACATACAAAACCAAATAACTCTAGAAAAATACTAGAGACCAAATTGTTCCTTTCTATCTAATTAAGAAAATAGGTAACCACACTTTAAGTTTTCGTTCACTAATAAAAACGTTAGAGACACTTTAAATTCTGAAGTGGACTCAATTAGAAGATTTTCAAAATGGTGGTCTTCCATTTTTTCAGCACAAAAGAACTGATATATAAATACTTGTATTAAAATTGCATGTAGCTGAGTCATGATCCCATTAGATTTACCACATAACATACCATAGTATTTTCTTAAATATGTACAATCAGATCAAACAGAATACATGTAATATGCTGTTCATTGAATCGTTAGAGCTTCTTTTTGTACACAAATGACGCAGTCTTGTTCGATCTAAAATTTTAGTTTGAAATACTATGTTATACTCATGATAAAACATATTCATATAATATAGCCTTAAAATTAAAGAAACGTTACAGTTGTAAGTATATTTTACGTCACATAATGTCATATAATCTATTTGTGATGACGTTGAATAACGTTGTCTTCCAACACTGCAGGAGGAACTCAAGGTGTCACAGGGCTAAGTATATACTATACTTCTACTAAGCTTTTACACCTAAGTGCATTTTGCACTATCTTAATGCATCTGTACCTACTATGTATCCAATTACTGACTTCGACTTTAGGGTTGAAGGAGCTGTTGGACAAAGCGTACCATATATTGGATGCATAGAATGAGACCTTGTGTAGACTTTGGGAAACTCAATAGTAAGACTGTGGAGGATGCCTTTGCTATACCAAGGGTTGGGGGTTAGTTTACATCTACTTGCTGGAGCAAGATATTTCTCTGTATTAAATCTTAGTAGTGGATACTGGCAAATATAGTTAAAAGAAGAAGATAAACATAAGACACCATTTCAAATGGGAAACCTCAGCCTTTATGAATACATTCTGATACCATTTCTGATACCATTTGGATTTTGCAATGCTCCAGCTATCTTTAAAAGAATATGGGAGAGCTCAACTTGAGGGACTGTCTCATCTATTTAGATGATGTTATCATTTTCTTAACAACCTTTAAGGAACATCTGGAGAGATTAGAGGCAGTCTTCTCAAGATTGAAGCAGAATAATTTAAAATTGAAACCATCCAAGTGTGAATACCTCAAGGCCGAGGTGACCTATAAGGGACATAAAGTGTCAAAGGAAGGAATTCGTATTGGACCAGGGAAACTAGGGGCTGTCCAGAAATGGCATGTTTCTAAAAACGTGAAGGAAGTAATTTACTTAAGTTACACGGGCTACTACAGGAGGTTAATAAGAGATTGTGCAAAATTGCAAGGCCATTAAATGATTTACTGGTAGGTCATTGTACGTCAAACAAGAACAAAAAATATCTAATATGTTCTTAAAAGAGTATCCTTTGGAGGCAAAGACTGCACCAAAGAACAGAAACAAGAGTGTGCATATTTCCTGAGCCAGACTAGCTAGTTTCTGCAATTAAGGCTTCATCAGTGACCCTCTATTAGTTTCAAAGTTCCACAATGAAACCCATGATCCCAAAAGACAAGAAAATAAAATCTACACTATAGTGAAGGGCAGGGAGACGTTCTACCGCCGCCACACAGTCCTAGTCACCAGCTGTAGTGAAGTCAAATGTGTTCTTAAAAGGGTATCCTTTGGAAGCAAAGACTGCACCAAAGAACTGAAACTAGAGTGTGCATATTTCCTGGGCCAGACTAGCTAGTTTCTGCCATTTAAGCTTCATCAGTGACCCTCTAATAGTTTCAAAGTTCCACAATGAAACCCATGATCCCAAAGCTTGCACCATTTGTTTTGACTGAAAGACAAAAACATCATTTGACATTTTAAAGGAAAATTGATAATACCTTCAGTCCTTCCCTATGCAGACTATTCAATGTCATTTAAGATACACACGGATGCAAGTACAGCATGCTTAGGACCTGTACTGAACCAAAATCAAAAAGGAATGGATAGGGTTGGGGCATATGCTAAAATAGTCTTAAGCCATTAGAGAAAAATTATCCTCCTCACAATATGGAATGTCTTGATCATAAATGGGCCATAACAGAGAAATTTTATGAGCATTTCTATGGGGCAACTTTCACCGTTGTGACAGATTATAAATCTCCCACGTATGTTATTACTACAGCAAAACTTGATGCCACAACCGCACCATAAGTTATAGGAGTGGAAAACACAATTTGGACACAGGTGGATTGTCTAGAATTCCAGAGACAGAGACGTCTTGAACTATCTTCCTTGGCGTTCTGATGGCTGTTTGCAATTCTATATCTGTGGACCACCAGCCGTTTGTGAACTCACTGACACTGCCCAAAAAGATATAAGAGGCATCTACAACATAAGAAGAGGAGATTAAAGTCCAGGGTACTTATGGACAAGGATAAGGGGTAGGTTCAGAATAACAATTATGATATATTCTTCATTGTTGATAACTTGATTCAGGGGCACAAATCTACATCATCAAAAGCAGAGGCTCATAATATAGACAAAACTATATATATTGCAGACTGGACAAAATACCATCTTAAAGATGATGTTCTTCTGAAAACCGTCAAAATAAGTGATGAGTTTACCACACTCTTTGGATGATTATATATTTCATGCTTATCACAATGACCTGGGACACAATGGTCGTTAAAGAACTCTTTCTATGATGAAAAGAAGAATCATCTCTCCAGGACTTGAAAATTTTTATAGACTTGTGGTCGCTGCATAAGGAAAAAGACAGCCACTGTAAACAGTATTGAACTTGTCAACACAACATTATCTGCATCAATTGGATTTGTTGTATAGATTACCTGTCATTTGAACCATCCAAAAAGGGACATGAGAAAATTCTTGGCCGATCATTTTGCCAGATATGCCCAAGCAATTCCAGCAAGAAACCAGTCAGCAAATACAACAGCTATAGCTCTTTTCGATTTTTTTTGGTCCCATATGGCTTTCCTTAAAAAATCATAGTGACAAGGATGCACATTTTGAAAGCTTTGTGATATTGCCTGTATCAAAAAGACCAGGACAACCCCCTTTCATCCAATGGGAAATGGCATGGTGGATAGATTCAACATAACACTGTTAAATATGATTCAACTGTCACAGCAACCAAGAAAAATAACTGGAGAGCTCATGTGTCAGCACTCACGCATGCCTACAATGCAGCTGTACATGATAGTACAGGGTTTGCCCCTTACTATTTGATGTTTGCTTGACATCCATGTCTTGCAATCGATGCTTTCCATGGAATTCCTTCAATCAATCCTATTGCTAATAGCAAGCAGGATTATTGTGATAAGTTCAATTATACGTTACATATAACAAGGCCATCAATGAGCTATACATGCTGAGCGCCAGGCCACATATCACAGTCAGTAACGTGTCTGTCTGTAGATACATATCTGACTGCAAATCCAGAGGTTGCAAGTTTAATCCCTGCCTGGTCCAATACTTTCGTGTAGTTTGATCATGAAATAATTTATATGGTCATTCACCCCCTCTGCTGCTCCACTGTTTGTCAGTTACAAGCAAAAGTATGTGCATGAAATACAGGTGACCCGCTTACTCAAGCTTGCCAAGAAAAAAAGTGTGGTTAGGTGAACTGACCATCCACAGAAAACCATAGCTGTTGACTGGGGCGATAATAACCAAACAAACAAAACCAACCATGCTGGGGCTAAGTACAAGAAGTACTGTGGCTGGAAAATGCGATATACTATTCTTCAACCTGGAGAATGTGTCTTAATTCAATATGTGGGTCTTCAATGACGTCAAAAATTAGCTTATAAGTGGCAAAAACAGCTTTTCATTGTGACCAGTCAGTCTATTCCTGACATCCCTGTATATGAAGTCCAATAGAAAAATGGTCACACAAAGCCAAAACTTTTGCACTGAAACATGCTTTTGCCATTTGTTGGCTTACCATGCCCAATAGACGAAGAAGAGCCAGAAAACCTCCAAGAGACAGAAGGACTGTTAAGAAAGAGAGTTCAAATAAACAGAATCATAAAGCTCAGATGATTGATGTTCTGCTAGTACAGTACTGCAACCAACGATGGGGTGCAATTAAGACCCCCAATTATAAGCTGCTAGAAAGGTAGAAAGCAGAAAATTCCTCAGAGCAAAGGCCAAAGGCAAAGGAGAGGTACCAGACAGAGCCCTCCACCGGACAGAGTTCAGGCTGAACAACATGACATCAGATATAGGTAACATACTTTTCTGGTTGACCCGAAAGATGTTTTCTCTATCTAATTTCGATATAATTAGTAGTCTTGGACCAAGACAGGACCAACCAGTTGAGTCAGGCTAATGTTGACTTATAACATAGCCTTTGACTAATATTGTTTTGTATATATCAAATTTGGCAATACATTTTAATTGTTGTAGTATATGGCTACACGTTCATGTGGCTCATGCTTATATTTTAATATGTGTTATTGTTACTGATATTCTAGATATCATGATAATATTTGATTGGGATTTCAGTTCAAAAGGTTATTGGAACTAGAATTCCTAGAATCGGATGTGTCACCTGGCAAAAGCAAAGTCAAATAAGGCAAATTCATTGAATTTATATACCAAGATGAAGGGTTATTTTAGAGAAACGTGTAAATCACAAAACATAAATCTTATTTATCAAACCCCTAAGTTCAACTTGGGTATCATACAGATCATAATTAAAAGCCAGTAAACTGTTTTAGTGCTTAGGTCAATAAAAATATACTTACCTGAACAATTTCAATATCTGACCTTTCAACCTGAGTCAGGGTGTGTGTAAGGTAATTTTTTTTCTTCTATGATGGTCTATATTTCTTTTGCTTTAATTGTTCCCCGCCTTTTTGAAGAAAAGCAAAAGACTTAGTTGTCCATTTTCCATCCTTCCGTCTGTCCGCCCTTCTGTCCCCATATAGAAGTAGGTACCTTGTGGTCGCAACTCCTCCTACAGTTTTATACTGATTCTTTCAAAGTTTCACTGGTGTTTTGGTCATGATCTGAAAATATGCATGTGGTTTGGATATAATCCTCAGATTTTTTGTCACTTTTTTGCAAGTTGAACTTCGTCATTTTTATGGCATTCTTTATATCAAAGTGATAGGATAGTGGATATCATGTGGTTGCAACTCCTCCTACTGTTTTATACTGATTCTTTCAAAACTTTACAACTGTTTTGTTTATAGTTTGAAGATATGCATGTGATTTGGATATTATGTTTTGTCACTTTTTTCGCAAGTTGAACGTAATCCTATTTCAAGCATTACTTATAACAAAAGTGAATGGATATTGAATACCGTGTGGTTGTAACTCTTCCTACAGTTTTATACTGTTTCTTCAGAAACTTCATAGGAGTTTTGGTCACAGTCTGAAGATATGCATGTGGTTTTGGTATAATCCTTAGACTATTTTTTGAAACTTTTTTCACAAGTTAAACTTAGCCTTTTTGGGGCCATTTTATATAACAAAGTGAATGGATAGTGGATGCCTTGTGCGCGCAACTCCTATAGTTTTATACTGATTCATTCGAAACTTCACAGGTGTTTTGGTCATGGTCTGAAGATATGCATGTGGTTTTGATATAATCATCAGATTATGTTTTGGCACTTTCTTTCACAAAATGAACTATGTCAATTTTGCGGCTAAAGTGAATAGATATAAGGTACCATGTGTATTAAGTTATTTTATGATACCTCATATATTCAGAGACAAATAAAAAGTGGCGGGGGGACATAAATTCTCTGAATTTGCTTGTTTGAAATGCAACTTAACCGCATAAAATGTTTTGATCTTTTGACCCAAACCCACAGGTCGAGGGTGTGTGTAAGGACAGAATATGTGCTTGCATGGTGCTTTATGCTCCATTCCCTGTTATTTGATATGCAACATGACACCGTAATTTCAGAAATATTTTTTTATCGTTTGACCCCACCCTAGGGGCTGAGGATGTGTGTTAGCACAGAATATGTGCTTAAATGGTGCTTTTTGCTCCATTCCAATTAATTGAATATGCAACATGAATACTTTCAGAAAAAAATAACCTTCGACCCCCAGGGGTCCTGGGTGCGTGTAAGGACAGAATATGCTCTTGTATGTTGCTGCAGTAACCATTCCCTTTAATTTGATATGCAGCATAACCATGTTCTGAAACGGTTGAATTTTGACCTTTTGACCCAGGCCCAGGATCCGGAGAGTGGGTCTTTTTGCATAACATTTGCTACCATGTTGATGCAAGCCTCATTCCCTTTAATTTGATATGCAACATGACCATACTCTGAAAAAAAAACACTTTAATTTTGGCCTCTGCACCCCCTCCAAATTCTACCGAGGGGGGCCAAACAAAGGCATTCAAACTCAAATCCCATTCATATTGTACCACTGTCTGTATGCGAAATTTCAGTAAAGATATTGACAACTGACTGAGTTATTGCTAAATTTGAATATTTGACCTTTGCATCCGCCTAAGGGGTCATTGGGGTGGGGTAGAATTTTAATCAATGTCATACTTATCTACAGGCACTGGGTAATCATGACATATAGTGAGAAGTTGTCAGATATAAAAGCTTTGGGTAAATGGGAAGTTTATCACACAAAAAGCCAATATTCTTTTAAAATCGTTAGCATCAGCCCAAACTTAAGTAAAAAAGGCCATAACTCTTCAATTTTGCGGATGACCTCCAAGTTCGAACTTGACCTGTATTTATCATGCTTTACCATTATGTAAACTTTGAATGATATTGTTGCATCCCATCAAAACTCATTGATCAGAAACCACAATTTTAGCCAAGAGCTAAGTAAAAAGGGCCATAACTCAGTCATAATTTTGCAGATAACCCCCTTTTTCAAACTTGACCTGTATGTAATCAGGTAGGATAGTCACGTGGTTTTTGTTTGGATATACTGCAAAGATGTTCGAATACACTGTACGGACATTCTGATCGTATATAAGAAGATTTTATCTATGTTTTCTCATCTATACCAAGAAAGTTATACACCATTTTCCAGCTCACATGTTCCTGATCAAACGCTTCCAGAATATCATCATTTAGCTTCTAAGCTTAGTACAAACTCTGTCACAAAGAAAATAATTGCCGTCCGTAGAGGTTATTTCTAGAACTCCGACTCGATCGTCACCACTTAAACCTTTGTGACAGAGTCTGTACTCAAAGTAATAAGCTTTATGAGGATATCCTGGCATCGTTAGATTGGAAAAAAGTGTAGGCTGGAAAATGGGGTATATCTTTCTGGGCGAAGATGAAAAATCATGGAGTAATCTACTTACTTTCGCTTAAAACATCGTTGTGGAAAGAAGTCGGACATTTTTCCGTACAGTGTATCCTAAAAAAACCATGTGACATACCATCCTGTATAATGATCCTTTACCATTTTGTAAACTTTAAATGAAATTGATGCTTCTCTTCAAAAGCTATTGATCGGAAACCAAACGTGTGAGGCCTGGATGCCGCCGACGGAGTCATGATCCCTATGTGCCCCCATGCTTCGCAGGCGACACAATAACATCATGTTATAGATTTTTTGTCTGATTTGCTCGTATATGCAATCTGGAAGATAAAGGACTATATAAGTGGTTGTATGCAATTGTCTTTTAATTTTTGAATGGTCAAGTTGTGCATTTAGACAAGCAGTTGTTACTTTTAAGAGTATTGTGATTGCATTTATACTTTTTTCAATTCAAGAGTCTTTGAATTTATGTAGAGATTTTTTTCTCAATTTTAAGAGTCTCATGCTTGTACTCAGATCTTTGTGGATTTTAATTCTTGACTCCTGACATGTTTTTAAGCATATTTCACCTCACCTTGCCTTCTGAATGACATTTCCATACGGAGAGAAAGTATGTCATAGGCACCAGATTGGTGCTTTCTTATTATGTATGTATCATACTCAAAGTACCTTAGGTGTTCATGCGCCCATTTGTGTGGTACCTTTCCATACGTATTAGTCACACATAAAGATTAATTCCTTGACCGTTATATAGTCAAGCATGTCTTTTGTACTATGCACCAATGCAACCTTTGAAATTACTACACTAACAACCAAGCACAATGCATGCCTCGTTGTTTTTACGCTGAAGCTGTAGTAGAAATAAGTTGCATACTCTTCCATGCCTTTCCATAATTGCATTGCTTGTAATTTGTAAATATATTTTACAACGATTTTCAGGATCAATCAGCATCTTGTTATGAGGCTCACCCTATTTTAAATAGCAAAGTCATTCTTTAAGATCAGAGTTCACTTGTGCATAAATCCAACAAAAAACCCATAGGGATTTATACAAACGTTGATAAAGATGGTCAGTGTTGGGACGTGGTAGAGTGTTTGCCTCTAAATCTCGACCGCCTGAGGTGGGAATCGAACCTGTGTGCTGGATCCAGAGACAAACAGTATACCACGTCGTTGTAAAAGTCATAAGACAGTAGCAGTATATTATGTACTACTACATATAGCAGTATTATCATAGAGTGAAATAAAAACTTGTCCCAGCTGGGAATCGAGCCAAGGACGCTGGATCTACAGGCAAATACTCTACCACATCGCTGTCAAAGCCTCTATCATGTCTCTGTAAAAGCAAGGCAGTAGAAGTGCATTATATGCCTAGCTCAGTGACATTCTCCCCCACCAAATTGGACTTCTTCCCTGAAGTTCCAGTCAATAGAGAATCATATCTAATGAGATTCGTGGAATTACTTCCTGGTCTAGGGTGGGTTATTTACGGTAGGCGCCATTGTCGTAGAGCGAAAATATTTCAACCTGTCCCAGGCAGAAATCGATCCCAGGACACTGGATCTACAGGCAAACATTCTATCACATCACTTAAAAAGCCAGCTTCTATCACAAGGCAGTAGAAGTGTATTACATGTACATACCTAGGCACCGCCACAGAGGTACAAAAACAAAATGTTTTAGAAACGCATAATAATTGTGGTACCAAAGTGTCTCATACGGTCTATATAAGGAAATTAGTACTCTAAGTTTATGTTTTCATTGTTTGATGGGACCATAGCGAGTGCAACTGCAGATCCAGGGGTTGTGAGTTCATCCTGGCCCGATCCTATACTCTTGTGGAGATTGATCAAGAAATAATTTCTATGATCATTCTGATCTTTCTGCTCATTTAAGAAGGGTCGAGTCTGTTTATGTTGAAGAAGATTGCTGGCTCAAATAATTTTCAGCGCAGTTCATTAAAGCTGCATACTCTGTAACTATGAACATTTTTCGAAAAAAAATATTTTCTTTTTAAATCATTTGCAAAAGTAGAATAAAGTTATGTTGTCACAATAAATCTAATTTTTACAGTTAAAAACTGCATGAAAAAGTGAATTATCTTATAAAAACAGGTGTATTTTCTCTTGTTTGTAATTATTTGCGTCCCTCCAATAATTCTAGACAGTTAATTTTTAACATAAATGCTGTTGTTTTGGCACTAATAATTTGTTAATTATTACGAAAAAGGTAAAATTTATACCTGAATTTTAGTATATATACTGTGTTCTTGAAAAAAACAACATTATTTTTAAAATGAAAATATCAAAAGTTACAGATTATGCAGCTTTAAAAGAAATCCCCATTAAAAAAGATTGGCTATAACATTAGTGATTTGCAACAGACTGCATGCTTGGTGGTCAACCAAATCGCGATTGGCAACTTTGCTTTCCTCTTTCACTGGTGAGTTGGACTTCAGACTCTTTGACGGTTCAGCCTTAAAGACTTATCTATTGATGAGATGGTAGGGGTCTGATGCTTTGGCTGTTGTCAGGCCCACTGTGGTTTACCTGTTGGATTTCTTTTGCTCTGGTATTAAGTTTTATTTACTGTTGAGTCCTCATTTTTGCTTTATCTCCTTCTTATATCTTGATTTATATGTTTTTTTATGATGCATTGTACGCTAGGTAGCTGGGTCCAGTCGTCAATATTTTGTCAATATTTTCTAATGCTAATATTCTAAAAAAATAAGAGAATAAAAATATACCACATCAAAGATATCGGTTGTCCGTTATTTATTTCGATTAATATATTTGATCAAGGAGCGGAAAAATAAAAAAAGAAGAAAAAATGATCAGACTGGAACCCAGGCTATACGCTAGGAGTCTTTTATGCAAACAAAACATCTATGTAACTTGATACACATTTGAACTAAGGGTGAGGTTGGCGCCGTGAAACTGGTTTAAGCCCTCCAGTAAAATGTTTACTGACCGTTCCCAGGTGATACTTCTTTCGTGGATCTTTTATGTCTTGTGCATTGTTCAAAACAGCTTCATGGCCATACCTGTTTTTGTACACAATGTCTTGTAAGCCTTCTCAATTTCAGGGGTTCTTCAAGGTCCTTTAAAGCTTTTTCTCTCCTTTCCCTACACTTTTACTTTCTCTTGTTGTAGTTTTCTATCTATCTATCTATCTATCTATCTATCTATCTATCTATCTATCTATCTATCTATCTATCTATCTATCTATCTATCTATCTATCTATGTGTCTCTTTGTTTGTCTGTCTGTCTGTGCGTATGTCTGTCTTTATGCATTATATATATATATATTGTCTAAATTGTCATAAATACATGTAAATTGTTACATGTAAGGAGACCAACTAGTAGCCCCAGGGCTGTTTGGAATCCTTGTAAAATAAATAGAATATTAAATTAAATTAAAGCTTAAAGCTTTGTACGAAAAAATGGTATTCCATTCCCATGTGAATCTTAACTTGACAAGCTTTCATCACCAATATAATGTACTACAGCGATATATTTCAGTGTTCTCAATTTAAAAGTAAGCATCCCGCTTAAATCCTTGTCACATATTTTGGATTCAGTCTTGATATAAAATAGATTTTCAGGTATTTGGGGTCTTTTCTGTGAAGAGGCTTTCTAGATCCTTGGTTTATCCATCATTTAAAATAAACAAATGATCCGCGACATGTGATTTCCAACAATGTGGCATTTTGAAAGTTGAAGACTCATACGTGCCTGTGCAGCCTCCTTGTAAACTTAGAAACTCCAAATGCTGTTTGATCAGTAGCTTACATGTTACAGTCGTAGAAATTTAAGCGACTAGCAAAGGGTCTGAACAGACTGCGCGTATGCCCAGGATGGTTTGAGCCTTTGCTGGTTGCACATACCACATTGTTGGAAATCTCATGTCACGGCTCAAATGGATTCAGTACTCTTTTAATTACCAAAGTTTGGCACTTTAAATAATAGAAAGAAGAAAAAGAATACAATAAAAAAGATGATTGTGTCTGTCTGCCTTCCAGTCGTCTTTCTTGCCACTAGAACTTTTAAAAGCAAATAGTTCGCCACCTTTATGCCGTAAATGTATTTCTGAAATTGCTTCTGGGTGCTCAAATAAAGTGAGCAGTTATGTTCTGTGCGTCTGTTCCAGACTTTCATCTCAAGTTTTAACCAATGAACATAACGTAATTCTGTTCCAGTTATGTTCCGTGCGTCTGTTCCAGACTTCTATCTCGAGTATTAACCAATGTACACACCATAGTTCTATACCAGTTATGTTCTGTGCGTCTGTCACGGACTTCCATTCCAAGTATTAACTGTTGCTCTACAATTGGAACATAACATATTTCTGTTCTATGCGTCTGTTCCAGACAACGTATTTCTGTTCCAGTTCTGTTCTGTGCGTCTGTTCCAGACTTCTATCTCGAGTAATAATCAATGAACACACCATAGTTCTCTTCCAGTTATGTTTTATGTGTCTGTTCCAGACAACGTATTTCTGTTCCAGTGATATACAGTGCGTCTGTTCCAGACTTCCATCCCAAGTATTAACTAATGCTGAACAGTTGGAATACAACGTATTTCTGGTCCAATAATGTTATGTGCGTCTGTTCCAGACTTCCATCCCAAGTGTTAACCAATGCTGTACAATTGGAACACAACGTATTTCTGTTCCAGTTAGTTTCCCTATTTCTGTTCCAGACTTCCATCCCAAGTGTTAACCAATGCTGTACAGTTGGAACACAACGTATTTCTGGTCCAGTTATGTTATGTGCGTCTGTTCCAGACTTCCATCCCAAGTGTTAACCAATGCTGTACAGTTGGAACACAACGTATTTCTGTTCCAGTTATGCTCTGTGCGTCTGTTCCAGACTTCCATCCCAAGTGTTAACCAATGCTGTACAGTTGGAACACAACGTATTTCTGTTCCAGTTATGCTCTGTGCGTCTGTTACAGACTTCCATCCCAAGTGTTAACCAATGCTGAACAGTTGGAACACAATGTATTTCTGGTCCAGTTATGTTCGGTGCGTCTGTTCCAGACTTCCATGCCAAGTGTTATACAATGCTGTACAATTGGATCACAACGTATTTCTGGTCCAGTTATGTTCACTATTTCTGTTCCAGACTTCCAGCACAAGTGTTAGCCAATTCTGTATGTAGTCTTTTTCTTGTATAATTCTATGGGTTGACACCTTTGGATTCTGTTTACAGTTTCGAATAGATGAGAATCACGTGGGCCTCGACGCGACAAAAGTTACCGACAAAGTGAGATTCAAACCAAACTCCTAGCTACAGAGACTAGCTAGAAAGTTGAAATTTTGCTCGAAGCAAGTCCTGATATAATACTTTATAATTAGCGAACAATAAAGGTGCTGATCATACTGCGCATATGTGCAGGCTGGTCTGCGCCTTCGTTGATCGCAAACCCACGAAGACAGGGTTTCTCGCGTCGAGGCCCATGTGAATATGTTGATATTTTACAGGTTTTTGTTTAAAAAAAAGAAACAGACAAAAAATAACACAAACAAGCTTTGAAAATTTTAGAAGCACATTGACTCAGTGGTAGAGTTTTATACTTGAGATTGATGGGTCGAAGGTTCGAGATCCACCAAAAGCACTGTGTTGTGTCCTTTGCTAAGTACTGGTTCAACCAAAAACGGGAGGACAATTTCCTGACATGACTGAAAAATGGTTGACTGGGACGTAAACGCAGCATCACATACAGATCATACGAGTTTCTTCCTCTAGTGAATTATTTTTCCTCTTTATGCCCCCCTACTTCGAAAAAGTTGAAATGGGATATTGCTTTGGGCTTGTCCGTCCTTTCGTCTCACGAATGGACCCTTGTTGGTTACTTTAAATTTCCGAATTTTTTCTCAAACTGAGGTTTATTCCGTAAAAATTTACTGGGATTTGTTGGGTACTTACGCTTTCTTGGCTACTTTTTCTAACACTGTAAGTACCCAACAAGTATCCAACTGTAAGAGCGTCCGTTTGTGCGTCCGTTACAAAAAAAAAAGTTAAAGTTTTGAAATTTCATGATAGATTTGTCATAAAAAATAATTGGCCCGTATTTTTTTAGTCCAAAGTATCTCCCTTTGTGGAGTAATGCTCCTTTAAAGGGTCATAATGAAATTTTGTAATCAAAATATCTCAAAAAGTATAACACCTAGAGCTTCAAACTTAGTCAGGAGATAGAGGATAATGAGTAGATTACCTGGTGAAAACTTCATTGCCCTTTACAAATATGGACATAGAAAGCTTGATATCTCAAAAACTATTATAGCAAAGAGCTTCAAACTTGGACAGCTGATAGAGAATAATGAGTAGCAGTGAGAAGATTACTTGGTGAAAATTAAAGAAAAAGTTTTTTTTAGTTATTGCCCTTTGCATTTTTCGGGTTATTGCCCTTTGCAAATTTAGACATAGAAAACTTGTAATAAAGATATCTAAAAAACCATTACAGCTAGTAACCTCAGATTTGGTCAGATAAAAGAAGTTGGTGAGTAGATCACCTGTTGAGATCATCCTTATGGATAAATATATGGTTGGGGTCACAGTGTTTCATAAACACAATTTCCAGTTTAAAATATACTCTCAAATTAAATAATCTGTATGTTAAAAATGGCTGTTTGGTTAAAATTGTTTTAAAAAAAACATGATGTCCATCCATCCATCCATCAGTATGTCCACCCATCCATTCTCCAATCTTTTAGTCTGTTATGATTTAGGAAGACACTCGTTAACGCAAACATCTTTTTCTTTAAAACTATATTGAACATTTTGTCAAAAAATGTTGCTCATAAAAGTAAGAAAACTCTCGCTGCTCTGGATCTTAGAATTGTCTACTATTGGATAAATTCCATGCCAGGGGCCATATTACACTTAAGTTTTTGCTTTTGCTACTTGTATGTTCTGAATTGTGCGGCATTACATATGAAAACAAAGCGCAGTAATATATGTACAATATAAGGAATAAGAATCGTACAAATTATGATCAACTGGAAGTTAAAGGAAATGGAAACAATCAAATTTTCCAAAGGGCAACATTTACAATTAAAGAAGTTAGAATCGTCCAAATTATGATCAACTGGGAGTTAAAGTAAATGGAAACAATCAAATTTTCAAAAGGGCAACATTTACAATTAAAGGAGTTAGAATCTCCCAAATTATGATAAGAAATGAAACAATTACTTTTTAAAAGGGCAACATTTACTATGAAAGGGATTAGAATCGTCCAAATTATGATCAACTGGGAGTTAAAGTAAATGGAAACAATTAAATTTTCAAAAGGGCAACATTTACAAGTAAAGGAGTTAGAATCTCCCCAATTATGATAAGAAATGAAACAATTACTTTTTTAAAAGGGCAACATTTACTATGAAAGGGATTAGAATTGTCCAAATTATGATCAACAACGGAAACAATTAAATGTTGACTTCAAAAGTGCCTCTTGATATGCATAATTTAGGGTGGAGTAATCTAATAAACAATTAAATGAAACGCCATACAAAAAAAAACAACAACAACAAAGCTTGTTCCACGAAATGAGGGGACATTGAAATATAAATACCAGCCACAGTAGCTTTATGACTGACCTTCACATAAAAGTGCATGATTAAACACCCATTTTCTTATTCATCAACCAATCTATATATAATGTGGTGCTCAAAAGGATCGTCTCAATAAGACGGTACTTACTTTGGAGCACCAGAATCATATATTTTAACTAATGGATTGGACAATAATAACATTTTACGAATAAAATAATAGCGTAAATTGACATAAGTTAAAAGAGCTTACTGCAAAAATGATATAGTTCAATGAGGCATTAACATGATGTTTAACGACAGATTGTACCACACGCATTCGCGCGTGAAAGTTTCAGGTAAATCCCTTGAAAAATGTAAAAGTTATCCACAGGGACAGACAGACAGACGGACACCGGGGCAATAAGGGGCATGCAAAATTCATAGGTACATTTGAGTCAGGTGATGACAAACCAGAGAAATGTACATTGAGCCGAACGAAGACAGAATTCAGTCTGTTTATCAATCGAGTCAGATTAGAGTTTCTGCTTTGTTCTCAAAGGTAAATTTAGTTATTAAGAAGTCACTGTTTCTCCATGCAGACAGCGAAGACCCTGATCAGACTGGGAGGATGGTAAGGGCTGATTACAATCTATACTGGGAAACAAAGGCCATTTGGTTGGCTGCGTCATGCAGTTTTACATTACGTTTTCCATTGACAGCTGTTTGAATTATTAAATGTTTTAACCCTTAAAGCGCCAAGAAAAAAAAAGCATCTGAAAATGTCGTCTGCTGAAGTCGTCTGCTGCAAATTATTGCCTAACAGTACTGACAAATTAAGTATAGAAACAAACAGCGTGGACCCAGAACAGACTGCTCCTATAGGAGCAGTCTGTTCTGGGTCCACACTGTTTGCCATAGAGGCTTCTTAAACATTTCAGCAGACGAGAAAAGCAGACGACTTTTGTTGCGATTGGTGCTTTAAGGGTTAGTATGAATTGAAGTAAATGAGGTATTGTCTCAATGTAAATTATGATAAATGATCCATAAAGCCATAAAAGAATGAAAAACCCACACACATAAAAAATGAAAAAAGCAAACAAGCTGCTATTCATATACAGTTTAAAAAGCTAGTTCATTAATTAATGAGCATAACCACTAATCAATCGAAAATTAATATATATGGCCGTGACTGAGTTTGTCTTTAACGTCCCACAACAGCTATATACATTTTGATACAGGACTTCGGCTTTTAAAGTCTCGTCCTACAACATGTGGGAGCCGGGATTCTAATTCGGGACCCCTGGGTAAAAGGCGAGTGGTTTATCAGTGGTCTACTGTGTGTTTTAAGGCGGTCGTCTGTCGACAGTCTCCTGTATTGTCAAAGGCCGTGGTCTTCTGTATGTTCTAAGGTGGTGTTCAACTGATAATTTCTAAGGCGGTGATCTACTGTATATTCTTAGGCGGTGGTCTTCTGTATGTTTTAAGGTGGTGGTCTACTGTATATTCTGAGGCGGTGGTCTACTGTATGTTCTAAGGTGGTGGTCTTCTGTATGTTCTAAGGTGGTGGTCTTCTTATATTCTAAGGCGGTGATCTACTGTATATTCTGAGGCGGTGGTATTCTGTATGTTCTAAGGTGGTGGTCTTCTTATATATTCTAAGGCGCTGGTCTACTGTATATTCTAAAGTGGTGGTCTACTGTATGTTCTATGGCGGTGATCTACTGTATTTTTTAAAGTGGAAGTATACTGTATGTTCTATGGCGGTGGTCTACTGTATATTCTAAGGCGCTGGTCTACTGTATGTTCTATGGCGGTGCTCTACTGTATGTTCTAAGGCGGTGGTCTTCTGTATGTTCTTTGGCGGTGGTCTTCTGTATGTTCTATGGCGGTGGTCTTCTGTATACTCTATGGCGGTGGTCCACTGTATGTTCTATGGCGGTGGTCAACTGTATATTCTGAGGAGGTGGTCTTCTGTATGTTCTATGGCGGTGGTCTCCTGTATATTCTGAGGTGGTGGTCTTCTGTATGTTCTAAGGCGCTGGTCTACAGTATGTTCTATGGCGGTGGTATGCTGTATATTCTAAGGCGCTGGTCTACAGTATGTTCTATGGCTGTGGTCTACTGTATGTTCTATGGTGGTGGTCTTCTGTATGTTCTAAGGCGCTGGTCAACAGTATGTTCTATCGCGGTGGTCTACTGTTTGTTCTATGGCCGTGGTCTATTGTATGTTCTATGGCGTCGGTCTACTGTATGTTCTATGGCGGTGGTCTTTTGTATGTTCTATGGCGGTGGTCTACTGTATGTTCTATGGCGATGGTCTACTGTGTGTTCTATGGCGGTGGTCTACTGTATGTTCTATGGCGGTGGTCTACTGTATGTTCTATGGCGGTGGTCTACTGTATAATCTGAGGCGATCTTCTTCTGTATGTTCTAAGGTGGTGGTCAACTGTATGTTCTATGGCGGTGGTCTACTGTATGTTCTATGGCGGTGGTCTACTGTATGTTCTATGGCGGTGGTCTACTGTATGTTCTATGGCGGTGGTCTACTGTATGTTCTATGGCGGTGGTCCACTGTATGTTCTATGGCGGTGGTCTACTGTATATTCTGAGGCGATGTTCTTCTGTATGTTCTAAGGTGGTGGTCTACTGTATGTTCTATGGCGGTGGTCTACTGTATGTTCTATGGCGGTGGTCTACTGTATGTTCTATGGCGGTGGTCTACTGTATATTCTGAGGCGGTGGTCTTCTGTATGTTCTAAGGCGGTGGTCTACTGTATGTTCTATGGCGGGAGTCTACTGTATGTTCTGTGGCGGTGGTCTACTGTATGTTCTATGGCGGTGGTCTACTGTATGTTCTATGGCGGTGGTCTACTGTATGTTCTATGGCGGTTGTCTACTGTATGTTCTGTGGCGGTGGTCTACTGTATGTTCTATGGCGGGAGTCTACTGTATGTTCTGTGGCGGTGGTCTACTGTATGTTCTATGGCGGTGGTCTACTGTATGTTCTATGGCGGTTGACTTCTGTATGTTCTATGGTGATGGTCTACTGTATGTTCTAATGTGGTGGTCTTCTGTATGTTCTATGGCTGTGGTCTACTGTATGTTCTATGGAGGTGGTCTACTGTACGTTCTTTGGCGGTGGTCTACTGTATGTTCTAAGGTGGTGGTCTACTGTATGTTCTATGGCGGTGGTCTACTGTATGTTCTGTGGCGTAGGTCTGCTGTATGTTCTAAGGCGGTGGTCTACTGTATGCTCTATGGCGATGGTCTACTGTATGTTCTATGGCGGTGGTGTACTGTATGTTCTATGGCGGTGGTCTTCTGTATGTTCTATGACGATGGTCTACTGTATGTTCTATGGCGGTGGTGTACTGTATGTTCTATGGCGGTGGTCTACTGTATGTTCTATCGCGGTGGTCTACTGTATGTTCTATGGCGGTGGTCTACTGTATGTTCTATGGCGGTGGTCTACTGTATGTTCTATGGCGGTGGTCTACTGTATGTTCTATGGCGGTGGTCTACTGTATGTTCTATGGCGGTGGTCTACTGTATATTCTGCGGCGATCTTCTTCTGTATGTTCTAAGGTGGTGGTCAACTGTATGTTCTATGGCGGTGGTTTACTGTATGTTCTATGGCGGTGGTCTACTGTATGTTCTATGGCGGTGGTCTACTGTATATTCTGAGGCGATCTTCTTCTGTATGTTCTAAGGTGGTGGTCAACTGTATGTTCTATGGCGGTGGTCTACTGTATGTTCTATGGCGGAGGTCTACTGTATGTTTTATAGCGGTGGTCTACTGTATGTTCTATGGCGGTGGTCTACTGTATATTCTAAGGCGGTGGTCTTCTGTATGTTCTGAGGCGGTGGTCTACTGTATGTTCTATGGCGGTGGTCTACTGTGCGTTCTATGGCGGTGGTCTACTGTATGTTCTATGGCGGTGGTCTACTGTATGTTCTATGGCGGTTGTCTACTGTATGTTCTGTGGCGGTGGTCTACTGTATGTTCTATGGCGGGAGTCTACTGTATGTTCTGTGGCGGTGGTCTACTGTATTTTCTATGGCGGTGGTCTACTGTATGTTCTATGGCGGTTGACTTCTGTATGTTCTATGGTGATGGTCTACTGTATGTTCTAATGTGGTGGTCTTCTGTATGATCTATGGCGGTGGTCTACTGTATGTTCTATGGAGGTGGTCTACTGTACGTTCTTTGGCGGTGGTCTACTGTATGATCTAAGGTGGTGGTCTACTGTATGTTCTATGGCGGTGGTCTACTGTATGTTCTGTGGCGTAGGTCTGCTGTATGTTCTAAGGCGGTGGTCTACTGTATGTTCTATGGCGATGGTCTACTGTATGTTTTATGGCGTAGGTGTACTGTATGTTCTATGGCGGCGGTCTTCTGTATGTTCTATGACGATGGTCTACTGTATGTTCTATGGCGGTGGTGTACTGTTTGTTCTATGGCTGTGGTCTACTGTATGTTCTATGGCGGTGGTCTACTGTATGTTCTATGGCAGTGGTGTACTGTATGTTCTTAGGCGGTGGTCTACTGTATGTTCTATGGCGGTGGTCTACTGTATGTTCTATTGCGGTGGTCTACTGTATATTCTGAGGCGATCTTCTTCTGTATGTTCTAAGGTGGTGGTCAACTGTATGTTCTATGGCGGTGGTCTACTGTATGTTCTATGGCGGTGGTCTACTGTATGTTCTATGGCGGTGGTCTACTGTATGTTCTATGGCGGTGGTCTACTGTATGTTCTATGGCGGTGGTCCACTGTATGTTCTATGGCGGTGGTCTACTGTATATTCTGAGGCGATGTTCTTCTGTATGTTCTAAGGTGGTGGTCTACTGTATGTTCTATGGCGGTGGTCTACTGTATGTTCTATGGCGGTGGTCTACAGTATGTTCTATGGCGGTGGTCTACTGTATGTTCTATGGCGATGTCTTCTGTATGTTCTAAGGTGGTGGTCTACTGTATGTTCTTAGGTGGTGGTCTACTGTATGTTCTAAGGCGGTGGTCTACTGTATGTTCTATGGCGGTGGTCTACTGTAAGTTCTATGGCGGTGGTCTACTGTGTATTCTAAGGCGCTGGTCTACTGTATGTTCTATGGCGGCGGTCTACTGTATGTTCTATGGCGGTGGTCTACTGTATATTCTAAAGTGGTGGTCTACTGTATGTTCTATGGCGGTGGTCTACTGTATATTCTAAGGCGCTGGTCTACTGTATGTTCTATGACGGTGATCTACTGTGTATTCTAAGGCGGTGGTCTACTGTATGTTCTATGGCGGTGGTCTACTGTATGTTCTATGGCGGTGGTCTACTGTATGTTCTAAGGTGGTGGTCTTCTGTGTATTCTAAGGCGCTGGTCTACTGTATGTTCTATGGCGGCGGTCTAATGTATGTTCTATGGCGGTGGTCTACTGTATATTCTAAAGTGGTGGTCTACTGTATGTTCTATGGCGATGGTCTACTGTATATTCTAAGGCGCTGGTCTACTGTATGTTCTATGACGGTGATCTACTGTGTATTCTAAGGCGGTGGTCTACTGTATGTTCTATGGCGGTGGTCTACTGTATGTTCTATGGCGGTGGTGTACTGTATGTTCTATGGCGGTGGTGTACTGTATGTTCTATGGCGGTGGTGTACTGTATGTTCTATGGCGTTGGTGTACTGTATGTTCTTTGGCGCCGTTGTAATGTTTGTTCTATGGCGGTGGTGTACTGTATGTTCTATTGCGGTGGTGTACTGTATGTTCTATGGCGTTGGTGTACTGTATGTTCTATCGCGGTGGTCTACTGTATGTTCTATGGCGGTGGTCTACTGTATGTTCTATCGCGGTGGTGTACTGTATTTTCTATGGCGGTGGTGTACTGTATGTTTTATGGCGTTGGTGTACTGTATGTTCTTTGGCGTTGGTCTACTGTATGTTCTATGGCGGTGGTCTACTGTATAATCTGAGGCGATCTTCTTCTGTATGTTCTAAGGTGGTGGTCAACTGTATGTTCTATGGCGGTGGTCTACTGTATGTTCTATGGCGGTGGTCTACTGTATGTTCTATGGCGTTGGTGTACTGTATGTTCTGGCGTTGGTCTACTGTATGTTCTATCGCGGTGGTCTACTGTATGTTCTATGGCGGTGGTCTACTGTATGTTCTATGGCGGTGGTCTACTGTATGTTCTATGGCGGTGGTCTACTGTATGTTCTATGGCGGTGGTTTACTGTATGTTCTAATGTGATGGTCTTCCACCACTTCTTAGGCGACAGTCTACTGTCTTGTCAAAGGCGGAGCTTTTCTTGTTGTTAGTTCTATGGTCTAATTGTTCCCTTTATTTGTGTATTACAGTAAAACCTGTCTTAAGCGGACTCTCAAAAATTGACAAAACAAAGTTCTTATTGACAAATGGTAGCTTAATGAAGGTCGAAAGTATTGCAGAATGCTCCCATTGGAGCATTCTGCAATACGTTTGACCTGCGTTAAGCGATAATTGGTCTTGAAAGCCAATTTTGGTCTTCTTTTTGAGTGGCCGCTTAAGACAGGTTTTACTGTATTGTGATTTAAAAGGGTATATTATGTGATGCGTAAAGTCCTTTCCAGCTTTTTATAATCATCTCGCGTCGAGGCCGATATGATGTTGAAGACCATGCTTCCTAACCTCCTCCGTCTGGCTATGCGCCTATCCATGCGCACGCGTGCATACAACTTATCTTCAAATTCAGCTTACCCTCGGCTTCAGCTTTCCTACAGTAAGTGAGTATGACCAAGAAATGCCACAATCATAGACTGCAGACCAACCCATGGCAGACTTCAGACCAACTGCAGATTGCAGACCAACCCAGGAAGAAACACAGACAACCACAACACAATTAAAGTAAAGCAGCCATCCTCTTATAATCAGCAAGATGTTTGATAAACTATAAAGTTTACCAAGAAGCACACCACAAAACAAAGACCCCCCACACACAATGGGAGCAACAACACACATTTAAGGGCATTGCGGGTAATTCATAGTTCCCACTCAACCAATAGTTAATTCCCTTTGAAAAAATGGTCAGCCATGTTGTAGGTCAAAAATCAATAGACCACATAGTGGAAAAATAGAAAATCTATTTTTTTTTCTTAGCAAGACTATTTTTTCATGTTAAACCAAACATGTTTATTTTTTAATTACATTTTTGCATAAATCATTGCAACTCTCACGACACAAAAATGTGTAGATTTTTAGAAAAATAGGTATATCTATTTTTGCCTATTTGTCTTATTGATTTTTGACCACCAAGATGGCTGACCTATATTCCAAAGGGAAGTAACTATCGGCTGAGTGGGAACTATCAATACTTCCCACATTACTCTCTTTAATTCTTTGCATACAGTTTGTTTTATGTATGGACTGTCAATTTATGCAATAAAAAGGTTATGTCACAACGCTAAATTTTTAATAACCTCACATGGACGTATTCAACATTTTACAAATTTTTGAAAAAAAAAAAAAAAAACAAAAAAAAAAAAAACAACAACAACAACAAAATAACAAGTCCTTAATATTAAGTTAAAATATCTTTAATCGCCATCCAGCTTCTTTATTTTAGTTTTTATTATTGCTCATGACCTAAAACTTTCTAGAAAATGTGATTTTTTGTGTTCTCCCAAGCCGTGTCAAGATACTGCATGATATATTTTGGTAATTCCCCCAAAAATGATTTCGATTTTTAGAGGAAATTATATATTAAAAAATCTGACATTAAGAATCGTAATTTTCTTGTCTTTATTTTATGGACTAACATTTGACATTTTAGAAAAAAATAGAGGGTCACCAGACTAATTATCTTTCAGGAGGGCCAAATTTAGCCCCATCCCCACAAAATATTGGACAGACTATATGCACATTTACTGTATCGGCCATATTCGTATACGCAATACAGGGTAAAAACTTCGATTTTTTTTACATTTTTGATGTTGCCTGTTCTATTTATCTGTATTTGGTACTGAGACGATCAGTTCTGATGAAGAGTCAATAGATATTTCGGACACATTTTAGCTACACTAAGTGGCCATAAGTGAGTTCCCAAATCAGCTAACAAGAAATTGACAAAAAACATGGTCTGAAACAATGGTCTTTTCTAGCCAATTAAGACAATTTCCACAGATGATAATTGCCCTGGATAATAAACAGGGTATATGTTTACGTCATCGCCAAATTGTATGACGTCATCATCTGTTGCTATGGAGATATTGTGTATCACAAACATTGGCTCCAACTCTTCAAAAAAAGATAGCAGGTGTTGAAAAATTGCTGTAAAAATGTCAGATTGAAATATTTTTTATTGAAAATTTGCAGAAATATTTGATATGTAATGTTAAACATTCTGTTAAAGTTCAAATTAGTATAGACACTGAAAATAAAATAATGCAGAGCAGAGAACTGGACGGAAAATAATGCCATGAAAGTGATCCGAAGGCAGTGTACATAGGCTTAAAAACAAACTAAATAAACAAATGCAGGAATATGGGGTATGTGTGTTTTGTGAGGTATCATAACAGTGTTCTATTTGAAAATGATATTTGTTTTATTAAATGTTGATGGATATAAGCTATGGTTGGTTCCTAAGAAAATCTGCTAATTTTCACTGTCAGACCAGATATTGGTGCCACAAGCAGCATAACCAGCGATATAATATTTATTTTCCGTTGAAAGTACCATTTGGGGTTACATTTTTACAGAACATTTATTTTTTAAGAAGAACTATCCTATGATGGTGTATGAAAGTTTGGGTACCCCCTCGTAAAGCAAAAATTGGCCATGGGTTAGGTATCGCAGGGCGCTGTCTTTTCCATTTGAAAGACTAAAACATTTAAAGACTAATTACTTCAAACACTCATATATAGACCCTAGAAAGACTGATAATTGTTGCGAAGTTACCAAGTGGATTCATTTAATAATTTAGATTTTTGGATAAGGGGTACAAATACCCCACCCTCCCCTATTATGACGGTGAATAAATTAGGAAGATGTGAACACATCTTGTTCACAAATCACGATTATAATAAATTTGCACCATTATTACCAAAATATATAGAAAATAAGAAATATCTATAGTCATGTAAAAACGGAAGAAGTTTAGAACCCACATCAAATTTTCAAACTGTTTCAAAAATGGTCAAAAAGATAACACCCATGATATTATTTCTATAATAATTTAGCATTCTTAAATTGAAAAAATAGCAAATAGTGATATGTTCAAAATTTCAGATAATTTGCATTTCTCGTCTACAAATTATATCAATTTTAAATGTACTTAAATTTTTGCAAATGAAACAACGTTTGCCATTTTGGGAACTCACTTATGGCCACTGAGTGTACTTCCGTCAGTCAAGAAAATATGAAGATATCGACCTGAAATAAGAGTACTTGAAAACTGTATTGATTCGAAATCGTAATTGGTCGGAAAGATGGGACCCAGACAACTTTTCCTGTTTCTCGACGCGGGAATGGTGCGCATGGGAATTACCCTAAATTGCCCATAAATAATAACAATATAATCACCGCCTTAGAACGGACAGCAGCCTAGGCCACCGAGGGCTTAAATGCATTTAACGCAAATAAGCCTGGCGTCGTTTTTTGTGGAACATCGGTAAACAGAGCAAAACCAGATCTGATCATGTTCTACACTGTTTACCTACAGAACTTGCTTTTAAAAATTGAATAAAAATGAAAAATAACACCCACCAACCCTCAACCGGAAATGGACTCGTCCAATTGATAAGGATGGGAAAATATATTCGGCATAAATGGGTTAACTGACTAAATACTTGCCCTAGATTCTGATGCTGTTAAACAAACAGAAAAGAGTTTAACTCGTATTGAGGCTTCATAACTTATGCATTATCACAGAGAAACAATCAAATCGCATTAATATAATATTCAAAGATATATGACCGCTGCACATGAACAAATTATGGACCCCTTCTAATGTCACAAAGGATTTGTAATATAAACAAAGTTTAACACTTAAAAGTCGATAAAATTTAACATTTTGGCAAGTACTGAGAAACGAGAACGATCCCTATGAGGGCAATCTGCTGTTAAAGAGACTATGTCTGCAACTATGAACATTTTTCTATTTTTTTATTTTCTTTTTAAATCATTTGTAAAAGTAGAATTAAGCTATGTTTTCACAATAAATCTGTTCACTATAGCTGAAAACTACATGGGAAAGTAAGGT
The DNA here is from genome assembly GCA_964019695.1 of Loripinus fragilis. Lineage (NCBI taxonomy): Eukaryota > Metazoa > Mollusca > Bivalvia > Lucinida > Lucinidae > Loripinus > Loripinus fragilis. Next base: position 93,867,793 of record OZ026515.1, read on the forward strand.
AATTATTTGCGTCCCTCCAATAATTATAGACAGTTAATTTTAACATAAATGCTGTTGTTTTGATACTGATAATTCGTTAAGATTTACGAAAATGGTAAAATGTATACCTGAATTTTAGTTTTTTTTAATAAGTTCTTGAAAAATAGAAACATTAGTTCTTAAATTAAAAGATCAAAAGTTACAGACTATGCAGCTTTAAGTAATTTTGAAAACTGTTATTACCGCAGTTTAGCGGGAAACTTGGTAAAGTAGCGTGCATGTTGTGGCTCAACTTGGGATCGAAGGATCGCTAGTTCGATTTCACTTTAGGCATTTTGTTGTGGTATTGAGCAAGACACTTTCTTTGCTTAGTGACTGATTTAACCCAGAAAGACGTCCCGAAATGACTGAAAATTGTTGACTGTGGCGTAAAACATCATCATAAACAAACAAAATCATGATTGGAAACTGCAACACGGAACTCTGCACTTTTAGACACTAAGCGTTATTCAGGACTAGTTAAAGCTGCATAGTCTGTAACTTTTGATCATTTAATTTTGGAAATAAAGTTTCTATTTTTCAAGAGTACAGTAAAAATACTCGAATTCAGGGAAACATTTTACCATTTTCATAAATCTTAACAAATTATAACTATCAAAACAACAGCATTTATGTTAAAATTCAACTGTCTAGAATTATTGGAGGGACGTAAATAATTCCTAACAAGAGAAAAATCGCTTGTTTTTATAAGGTAATTGACTTTTCCATGCAGTTTTCAGCTGTACTGAACATATTTATTGTGAAAACATATTCTTAATTCTATTTTTACAAATGAGTTAAAAAGAAAATATTTTTTTTCGAAAAAAGTTCATAGTTACAGACCTAGTCTCTTTAAGAGTGCGTAATAGAAAAATACATTTCTTATTTCTCAACCAAAACATATGTTGTGGGTACTCAAAAGAACCGTCTCAATGAGACGGTTCTTTTGAGCACCCAAAACATATGCTCAAAGTTGTGGGTAAGAAAATATTCACAATTTTACGCGGAGATTTTTTGTTTATCTAAACCTGTGGTTATTTGTCGGGAATCCTCCACTCCTGTGTTCTTCCATATCAACTGAAGAAAGTGATTGGCAAAAACTGGACGTCAATATTCCGTGATGATAGGCCCCTTTTATCGTCACAGTTCATATGTCTCACGAGACTTACCCGTCAGTATAAAGCCAATTCGCTCCCACAATTTCTGCCATTGCAATAAAGGGTTTTGTCATTAAACCATACACGCATGTTTCATTACACTCTGTGATGGTCTATAGATGAAAGTATTGAAAAACATTTCTTTGACAGAAAAAGAGGAAAAGAAGACGCTTAGAGACGATTTATTAAAAACAGGTTTAAGGTACGAATTTTCATTCATCATTTTCTTCTTTTTCTCCTTTTACGAGTCAACGACACAGTATGTCCCCAAATAAAAAGACGTTAAACTTTTCTGTCTTAATGAATTCAAATCCAAGCAAAACTGTTACATTTGTGCAAATACAATTGACGTTGTAAAGATTTTTGCTTTGATGAAGAATGTCGCTATAAAGAGTTTTCACTGCGTTATACATGTAGTTGTACCATGCCTTTTCCACATGTACGGGAGATAATCCACTAGTGGATTATCTTGCGTACATGATGATAAACTATGGTACAACAAATTAATACCACCTTTACATAAGTGAAATGCAGAACATTGAATATCACGAGATATTTGTGCTAAAGTGGTAAGGCCGGTAATAATGTACTTCGTTCGTTCGTTGAAAAAAACTTTTACTAAAACATTTATATTAAGTGGAACATTTGATCCGTATTTTCTTAAAAAAAAATGGGGTCTCACAAAATAGCAAATACATTCGTTAATGTAAGGTCTATTTTTGAAATGCCCCGTTTGATATAGGTAGGAAGTTTCAAACCTCGGACCACGTTTATCGCCAAAATTGCATTTTTATCGAAAATAACCAAAGTTCAGAACGGCATTTTTCTCTTGCATAAGATTGTCTTTTGTTGCAAGGTTTCATACGCTTGTATGTATACATATATCTAGTGGAAAATTAGCCATTTAACATTTAAGTTCATTCTTAAAAAAATTGGTAACTTAAAGTTACGTTGTAGCTTTTTTTTATAAAAAAACAACGGCAGAATTTTGGCGAGGATCATGGTACGCCATTTTTTTTCTACTTTATTTGTTAGCCTTTACGAGAAGGACTAGTCTTTGTATCGGTACCAACTCTTAATATGTTTACCCCCTTTTTTTATTAACCCTTTTAAACCGAATGGAATATCCCATGCTAAGCTATTGGACCAGTCCTTTTCTGTTTTAAGTGTTGTTGGGTGCTATTGAATTAATATTTCTGGCAAAGCAAGAATATTTGAGCCGGTATCTAGCATATTTTAAAGCATCTTCGCAAGGCAAGGGTACTAAGTTCACTTCGTCCCTTACGCATGAGATCTTCGCAAGACAAGGGTACTAAGTTCACTTCGTCCCTTACGCATGAGATCTTCGCAAGTCAAGGGTACGAAGTCCACTTCATTCTTTGCGCATGCGATCTTCGCAAGTCAAGGGTACTAAGTCCACTTCGTTCCTTACGCATGCGATCTTCGCAAGCCAAGGGTACTAAGTCCAACTTCGTTCCTTACGCATGCGATCTTCGCAAGCCAATTGTACTAAGTCCACATCGTTCCTTACGCATGCGATCTTCGCAAGCCAAGGGTACTAAGTCCTACTTCGTTCCTTATGCATGCGATCTTCGCAAGCCAATGGTACTAAGTCCTCTTTCGTTCCTTACGCATGCGATCTTCGCAAGCCAATGGTACTAAGTCCACATCGTTCCTTACGCATGCGATCTTCGCAAGCCAAGGATACTAAGTCCACTTCGTTCCTTACGCATGCGTAAGGAACGAAGTGGACTTAGTACCCTTGGCTTGCGAAAGGAACGAAGTGGACTTAGTACCCTGGGTCCCTTGGATTGCGAAGATGATTTTGAAGGTACATGTATAAGATTGCATGTGCGTGCAGCTAAGAATGATATCAGTCTGCTTATCCGCGCAGTCTGGCCAGTCATACTTTTCCACCTGTAGCGCTGGACTCTTGGCTACCCATAGAGCGCCCATCGAAAACTCTGATCAGACTGTGTGGATATGCAGGCTGGTCTGAGTGTTCGATGGGCGCATACGCCAACGTGTACTTTTATCTGGACTCCGACTGTGTTTTGCGATAGATCAGCGTAAAACTATATTATGCCGCTTCATCTGCCAAACCTTCAAGATTTAAAAATGGATTTCTGAATCTTTGTGAACAGGGTCTCATTTTCGAGAACTGAACTAGTTTGCACCAAGGTAAAAAAAATCAAAGTCATAAAGTTTATTCGTTTATTCTTAGAGCTGCAGATCTTGGGTAGATCAATTTGGAATGACACGGATTTTCAAAAGCCCCCAACTATAAACATTGACATGCAAGTTCCGGAACTAGCTCCTTCCTGTATACATCAGTTTTAGGAGCTACATGTACATTCCAACATTAATCATGACTGTACTGATCTGTCCTTTGCGTGTACTCGCACTGTAGTACATGTATATATAGGTCTTTCATTGATGTCTGTCCAGTCGATTAGTCTCTTGACTTTGGTTTAAACATATTTATTTCTCAATTAGATACATACATATACAATAATTATAAACATTATAAATAGAATTAGAACGAAAGCTAGAGCTTATTTAGTTCATCTCCTAAGACATAAATATATTGTACTACATACATGGCATTTAATATTTCAAACATGAAGTGGTAGCCAACATAGTTTGGAAATAATGTCCACTGGTAAACAAAAACACAACCGTACCCGCCATTTTGTTATACGTCCGCAGTTTGCCACGCTTCATACGGGTCGACGCCAGGATAAAAATGTTTTAGATCATTCTTGGACATACTGGGAAAGGTGCATATTGTTTTCCACTGTGTTTTGAGTATAGAAATTTACGGCGACCTCCATAACAGATACCAGCGATTAGACCAATTTACAATGTAGTTTTATTATAGAAAAATCGCGATTTTGACAGGAAAAGGCGGCCAATCAAATATACCGCTTATAATAATGTATAGCACTTTTGGTAGGCACTGTTTGCGATATAAATGAAACCGCACCAAAAAGCAAGACATACAGTTTTGAATTCAGATATAAGCAACAAGAAATATCTTAAAAAAAAAGATATACGACGAAGTGACAGAAGACATAGTTGAGTAATGCGAGAATTTTTAAAGAAATTGAGAAGAAAAAGGGGATGTTTATACTTTATGATGTCTTCAGTAAACCAATACTATTCCAAAATATCTGTAGTGATGCTTCTAGAGTACAGGATTGCTGGAATCTCGCGATAACTCGAGTTAGAACGAAAATAAAATGCCCTGCGCACACATGCTGCATATCTAAATAGGTAGTGTCATACATACCTGGTGCAAAAATCTGAAACAGTGGTAGTATTTAGTTGACCGTAACCTACAAATATTAGTTTAGTTTACCGTAACCTACAAATATCGACAATTCTTTCCTACGGAAGAGGTATCGTGCCAAACATTATTTTTTTCAAATACTACTAAATCTCTGCGAAAGACAAATAACATTTCATGGCATGTGCTTTCTTCCATACAGAGATCAAGTCAACTTTTGACCAAAAATGAAATTATAAGATTTCGCCTAATAATAAATGGACACACAAAATACACGGCTGACAATCTGTCGAATGCGAAACCAGCGGTTCAGCAATGACATCCGGGCGATTAATTTCCGGTTTCGCAAAGAGAATCCGCAAAAGGTAAACAAACAACGAGTGCTCGCGTTTGAAAGCCGTTAATTTGAACTAAAATGAATATTTTTGAAATTAAAGAATGCTATTTTGTCAGTTTTATATCGGTTTCTTCGTGCACCAAAGGATATGGTTAGGTGTTTCCTCGTTGTTGTGATTTTTCTTCCGTCCCGTGAAACACCTGTTAAGATGAGGAAAATATGGGATAAACACGACGATATTATGCTAGTTCTGACAATTATTGCCTTGTGGGCTACAAAAAAGACGCCATGCTAAGTGTGTGTATAATGCGGGGGTCTGTAATAACTCCACATTGGCGTAGGGTTTTAACATTTTGTAAATTTGTAGGCTAATTCGGTCTCAAGTTTTTGGTTTTGCATGTAAATGTTCCATAAGGGTTGAAATAATTCCTTCATATTTTAATGATTACATGCCGAACCAGGAACAATCTTCCCTTTCAATCAATATTCTAAAATATGCTAAACGCTGTGTTAGTTAGGGCGCAATCGCCGACTTACGAAAATATAATTCAAACAAATAGACAGTGAATTTTTTCATGGCGACTCACTGATAATGGCAAAATGCTTTATTTTCCTTTGTTTTTTTGGCGACCATGACCGTATTAAAACAGGAGTTTCGGAGGAGGGAATAAATTCTTTGAAAGCATTGCCGAAATCAAGTAAATTACTTTGGCATGTCAAAACACTAATTATTAACTGACAAAATAGCATTCTAAGATTTTTTTTTTACTTTCTGTATAAGTAAATATCCATCATTAAAATTGGAACAGGTACACTTTGTCTACCTTTTGCGGATCCTCTTTGCGAAACCGGAAATTAATCGCTCGGATGTCTTTGCTGAACCGCCGGTTTCGCATTCGACAGATTGTCAGCCGTGAAATAGACATCCATATAACACAAATGGAAAATAATTAATTTAAAGGTCCTAAATGATTAAGAAACCGCCAACTTCAAACTACGTCAAAATGCACATCTTTTTAAAATCACCAAATTAAATAGCGCGAATAATAGTCAAACAATCGCTGTTCGGTAACACTGAAGTACAGTAAAGCAACATAGGTAATGTAAAACCTCGAAAATTGCCGAGACACATGATTGGCTTCAGAGGAAAAGCTCCGAGGTTATAAAACTTTTTGCGTGCTCAGCTTAACTGAGCATGAAATTTATCATGCTCATAAATGGTAAAATGCCAAATGACAAATTTATTAATATACAATTTATTCTAAAAATCGTATTCAAAATATATCATTCAGTATCTTGTCACGGCTTGGGAAAACAAATAAATTTTCAAAATTTCTAAAAAGCTTGATGTCGTGAAAATTAATTAAAATCAAAATAAAGAAGCTGTATGGCGATTACAAATATTTTAGCTTAAAGAGGCTAGGTCTGTAACTATGAAAATTTTTCGAAAAAAATATTTTCTTTTTAAATCATTTGTAAAAGTAGAATTATGTTATGTTTTCACATAAATATGTTCAGTAAAGCTGAAAACTGCAAAATTAGTATTATCTTATTACAATAGGTGTTTTTATCTTATTGGTAATTATTTACGTCTGTCCAATAATTCTAGACAGTTGATTTTTAACATAAATGCTGTTGTTTTGATAGTGGTAATTTATTAAGATTTACGAAAATGGTAAAATGTTTACCTGAATTTGAGTATTTTTACTGTATTCTTGGAAAATAGAAACTTTATTTCTAAAATTAGAAGATAAAAAGTTACAGACTATGCAGCTTTTAGGGGGGCGGATATGTGATAAAACGTGCACTTTATGATAAAAGCATGAAACTTGGTACATGGCCAGTTTGTAATAAACAAAATTTTTGAGGGTTAGTGCCACGCCAGAAATGCACCTTGACGGCCGCCATCTTGCATTTCAAAATGGCGACCTGTTTTCATGTAAAGCCTGTTAAGCTGGATATCGTTTTGCAATAAACTTTTCTTTAAAGCTAGTGAAAGTGTTTATTTTAACAATAAAACATTTGTAATTATCTGGCATCACATGTAGATGGGCAAAGTATCCAAGATGGCGGCCATTTTTAAGATGGCCGCCGTTTATATATATTAAATTAAGCTTGCTTTATAAAAACATCATATAATGAACTTTATTCAGATTATTGCATCAAATTCAAGTTGTTCCAAGCATAGAAACGCTCAAAATGTGACCTTGTTATTTGTGAACAATTTATAAGAGAGCCTTGATACAATATGGAATCCAAGATGGCTGCCAAAGAAGAAAGATTTTATAGTGTTTTTTTCATACATAAACATATCTGAAATTTTTATGAGTGAAATTTGTTTTAATTGCAATGAATGTTTATTTCTAATATATATTATGTAATATTGAAATTTTTTCAATTGTGAATTCAAGCATGGCATCCAAGATGGCCGCCAAAATAAAAAATTCTATTTATTGGTGATATAAGCAGCTCTTTCTAAAAAATCATCACTTTTTAGCTATGAGTCGTTTTCGACATCACTTAGGATGTATCATGCTAGTGAACTGTTCATAATCAAGGACTTACGGGATATATACACTCAACAAAAACAAAACAATGAATGCATGTTAAGTACTACAGGCCTCGAGTAAAATGCAGCAGATGTTAGTTGATCAAAAGTTTAAGAAGCTTACAGAGCTTCTACCATGTACGAGTATAATGGCAATGTATGACTGCAGGCAGCTCGAGGATGTCTCTATCGTAGAGAAGATTTATATGGTTACATAAATCCTGTATCAAATTTTATCAGGTGCTGTCACCTCCATCTTCCATCATTAAGTAGTTTATGCCAAAGGCATTTGGTGCACTTTAGCTCAAGGGACAACTTTATATGAGTTCATATCTTATGTTTACATGTAGACCCTCTCCTTCCAATACTTCCATGTATCCAACTTCACCAGCAATTCCTCCAAGTACTCAGCCTTGATCACCAGATAATCTTTGTACAATAGCAACTATAGGCAGTATGTTCTCTACGATGAATAGAGCCTCTTACATGACAATCAAGAGCAGTGGACTCAGAACAGCGCCCTGATGAACATCAACACCAAAACTTCTCACTGCTACAATTGCCAACTATTGCCCTGCTTTTCATGTCCTTGATTATGCCATGCATCAGTCACACCAACTACTCGTTGATTTAAAAGCATGCACACTACCTATCTGCTGTCCTTCTCTGTTAATGAAAGCGATGTAGAATGGCTTGTTAGAAGTCAGGAGCAACTGTAGCTGGCTTAAAATGAAGATCACAACTGTAGTTCCACCATGGCCTGACATAAATCTGCACTGCATCTCTAAATCTCAACTCACTGCCTGATATGTCTCTCCAATATGCACCCAAACACCCTAATTAATTGCTTAATTTACATCAAGCCTTTGTTCGGAGCACCCCTTTGCCTATGTACATACTATCAATTTTGCTCTCCTACCAGGTAGTTGTACTTACACTCGAGATTATGCCGCCGATTAGGGCAAACACCTTGAATGTGCCAGTTTACCAAATACATGTAGAATAAAGAAGCTCGATGACAATTGCTGATGATCTGTCTGATTTGTTAGAACACATCCTTTTAATTGCTTTTATGATTAATTCTTTGCTGATCAGCTTCAACTGGGATTTTCTCTGGCATGCCTTCAGCATTTCAATGAGTTCGAATTTGAGTAACTTCATAATGCTCTTTCCACGCTTCTTTTTACGCTTCTTCGCCTAGCGACTGTTGGCCTGCGCCATTCTGGACATGTTTTTCCCATTTTGGTTTATATACTAGGTAAAATCAGTACAATCAGAGCTATTCTTCCTACAAAACCCAAATGGGAAAAACTAAATATAAAGATAGATAGGATACAGTGGTGACGTATAGCTCTTCCCTAGAAGGTAGTCACTAGGTACCTTAACACAACAAAAAGCAGTCACATACATGTATATAAAAGTATATGCAAATAACATTTACACCAATAATAATAAAATGAGAACCTAGCTGAAGATCCCTGGGCTGTAAATGACCACCACTGTAAATACAGAGCGAAATAACATCATCATTTAAACCTCTTTATACCTAAATAGACAAAAGAGTTTTGGTCTGGATAAGTTTTTGGACTGGGCTATCATGGAATCAAATGCCTGACACTCTAGCGAGCAATTAGTGAGGGAAGCTTCGGCTAGAAACTAAGATGTCTGCAACATTATATATTGGCTTGACTTCAGAATAATATAAAAGTAAGTAAGGGTGCAAAGATCAGTAATCGATACAATCAAGTACCACATCTCCCCTCATCTAAACTTTGATTACTTTCAAGTAGATGTGATAGTGCTAGCTACATCATCATCACAACCTAATAAGGCTGACTGCAGCAAATACTTCATTTGTCAAGATCAAGTCAACAAGTTGATGCTGTGTGTGAAAACGGAGGATTCTGGTCTAAATACATTCTTTTCAATATACAAATTTAGGAGATGTATAGCCTTTTGAAGTCTATGGTAACTTGATGAAAGGGAGAAAGGTCAAAAAGAAACTTTGATATCTATATTGCAGACTTAATAGGATTTCCCACTAAAATCTGATGTAAACAAATGGTACATGTATTTAATGCAATGACAATTCTACAAAGGACATTTTAAGTTTGCTACAGATACAAAAATTCTTTGCATCTCATTTTGATCATATCCGTTTTATATAGAACACATTTTATAGGAATATCTGTATAAGCGTCTAATAACAAAATTGGCATACATCGTGGATGTCAGGCTGGATGACCCATTTACTATCCTAATGCATTTCTTGAAAATCATTTTCATAACTTCAAATATCCTCAACATATTTTCCAACTGAAAATACAAATACATTCCTTTTTTCTTAAACTAATAACAAAGCCATCTTTAATACCATGTAATAATAATTTAAAATAAACATCTGATATGTTCGTCCCTGGTTTGTGTGAGCTATATCTACTTAATTGCATAAGACTTTTGCATGAAATTTATAATTTGTCAAGTTGGTATAACACCACTGTTGAGGATGCAAAATGTGACAGCCACTTTGAGACTATGTCCTAAAGCTTGTGTTTTCTAAGCCTGAATGACAATTTTTGAGGCAAATTAGTATGGTTGACTGCAAAATAAGTGAACATTAATGAAGACAACATATTGGCTTGCAAATGTATGAGCTTAAAATAAATCAGTATATAATAAATTTTTGGAAAAACCAAGATGGCAGCCACTTTATAAATGGTGACCATATTATATTCCACTTTGACAGCCATCTTGGATGGCATGTTAGATGCTCTTTGTATTATCCTAAGCCATTAAATTAAATTATTCTTGAAAATAGTTTGCATAAATTCAAACCACATTCTTCCAATTCCAAATGAAGGCGAATATAATGTTATGATTTGTACATTGTTAGCCATCTTTAATACCATGTTGGAACAATAAGCAACAATAAAGTCATGATGATAAGTAAGTAACTTGTTTAACGGGATTATTTCTACTTGCTAGAAGTACTTTCCATCAAAATTTATAACTTTGCAAAAGTTCTAATATACAACTGTACTTTTTAAATACAAAAGTGGCAGTCATCTTTAAAATACAGCCTCAACCTTGACTTTTTTAATTGAAAGATGATTTTAAGGTATTTAGATATTTCTGGCGGCTATTAAGTAAAATTAACTGACGAAAACATGTTGTTCGCAAATAATTAAGGACTTAATAATGTATTAGTTGAAAAAGCGGCCATTTTTGAAAAAAAAAACAAGATGGCGGCCATTAGAGGACATTTTTGGCGTGGCACTGACCCTTAATTTTCTTGTATTGCTATCAACTAGCCATGTACCAATTTTCTTGTTTTTATCATAAAATGCACGATTCTTCTTAAATGTCATGTGAAAAGGTTTTAAAAGTGAACTGAAACGAAACAACTTATATCATACAGCAAAATGCTGAAAACCGCATCAAAAAATTCCAATTATTAAAAAAAGATATGGCTATTTGAATTTCAGACTCGGTTTTGGTTTTCCAAAACAGACTTGGAAAACTAAAAATAGATTCTATACCACAATTCACCATTTTGCGATGTCATGTGAGGTTTAAAAGGGTGGTTCAATTTCAAATATCTTAAACTGTGTATTTGAAAAGTTTATCTTCAGTTTGAAAATGCCAATGTTTTACTTGCCTAAATTACATTTTGATTGATTAAATGATTTTTGGTAAATAAGCGAAGAAAAGCGATGAATTGAATTTTAAATTGTTGTTTTAAAATTTTAAAATGTATTTTTTCTTTTTCAGACAACATGTTTTTGGATTAACTTTTTAATGTTTCAAAATAAGTTAACATAGAAATTGGCTTTACTTTTTTTGTATTACTCAGAATAAGAAATAAATTGTAAAAGTGAATTTAAATCTTTATTTAAATTTGAATTCAAAGCATAAGATTTTAATTAAATGAAATTTAACATACAGAAAACCATTTATGTGAGATCAATCTTCGTTGTTTGGCAGAAAAGCATGCTAAAGTTTGACAACTTTTTTGCATTTGCATATATTTAAATTCAATGAAAAATTTCAAACCTCATATGACATCACAGAATGATGCATTGTTGGATAGAATCTATTTTTAGTTTTTCAAGTCTGTTTTTGGGAAATATATCTTGTCCGAAATTCAAATAGGCATAACTTTTTAATGGATAGGAGTTTTTAGATGCCGTTTTCAGCAATCTCTTTCTCACAATAAATGCTATAATCTGAAATGTTTGGCTAAAAACTTATTTATACCTTTTCAGTTGAACTTTAAAAGTGTTGCATATCTGCCCCACTACAAATGTCAGGACTTGGGTTTTTTTCAGAAAATTTGTTAAATGCTGAAAACTTCCATGTGAGATTATGAAAAATTGATTGTGGTGACATATCCTTTTTGTTTCATAAATTGACAGTCCAAACATAAAGCAAACTGTATGCAAAGAAATATAAATATTGTAATGTGGGAAGTATTACCCGTAATTGCCCTTAAAGACAATTTCGGGTAATTCCCACGCACACCATTCTTGCGTCGGGAAACAGGAAAAGTTGTCTGGGCCCTGTCTTTCTGACCTTTTACGAGTTTGGATCAATACTGTTTTCAGATACTCTTATGTCAGATAGATATTTTCACATTTTCTTGAAAAAAGAAAAATGGAACTAAAATGTGGCCCAAATATCTATTGACCCTTCACCAGAACTGATCGTCTCAGTACCAAATACAGATAAATAGAACAGACCCCATCAACAATTGTTCATTTCGATTTTTTTTACCCCGTATGGGAATATGAAAATGGCTGATACTCGGATTGTCAGTACAATATGAACGGTTATTTCGATCTGCACAGGACTTAACATCATGGCCTAGTGGTTAGCGTGTCAGACTTTGGAACCATAGGACCAGGGTCGATTCCTGGGTGCCAGGCACTTATTACAAATTGTTTTTTTCTTCTTCTCCTTTTTAGCCTTGTAATGCAAAATTCATACAAGTAATATCACGGGTGGTAAACCTAGGAACTACCACGAAATTGTGTTAACGTAATTTTGTTCCCAAGCCACATCCGGGACACGTCGTGGTAGTTTCCAGGCCGAAAATTGGATAAAGAAAGGTTGGTGTCACTTTCATTTTTGTTTTATTTTACAACTAAGAACGAACAATGGTAAAATCCGACAATGTGGTTCCGTGTAAATATGTTTCAGCGTCCCCTCTAGCCCAAAATTTTGTTTGAAAAGTTATTTTCTTTCTTTAGATTCGTGTTTCCCCACTTAGCATCGGACCAACTTTTCCCAAAGTTCGAAGGATTTTAGCCCATATCTGTCAAATTAAATGGAATTTGATATCATTTGACGATGGAAATGATAAAAAGACCCTGAATAAACATTTCTAAAAAGAAAAAAAATCTGAGCATTTACTCGAAAACGACTCATGCCCCGTTCGTTCTGTGTGGTAGTTTCCAGCTCCTTGTGGTAGTTAAAATGCTATCGTGGTAGTTTCCAAGACTTTGTAGGATACGTTTCTGAAGTGTTACAAAACATTATAGTGGTTATTTGTTTCGCATGATAACCATCGAACTCGTCAATTAATTACCACGGTAAAAAAATAAATCACATTTCAACACCATGAAGAAGCTAAGCTGAGGACTCTTAAAGAAAGAGATTCAATGTGATGCTTGACAGGTGGAGATCATGCCCTGGACTGCCAAACAGCACCCGTCTGGAAATCTAAAGCAAAAGAAGAGCATCAGTTGAGCCGTGGTGGACCAAGCAACAGACAAAAAAAATGATATAAACATTGCGCCACTTGCTACGTTGTTCCATCTTCAGTCAACTTTAAGATAAAATGGCAGCTAAGACTACTGGCCCAAAGTATCGTTAGTACTTGTGCTTCAGAAAAAGGGAATATCCTCGGGTTGGGACACTTTTTATATACATGTGAGTGCGGCGATGAACGGGCATGTTATTTGATAATTAAAAAAGCATTTTTATTCAAAAACAAAATATGTGAATATCCCTTCTTTTCGTTCTTCTCATCATTTCAATAGCCACTAAAATTAAAATTCAGGTAGTCGACATTTGTTATCTGACAAAAGGTTGTTTGAAAAGGTCTACGTATGAATAAGAGGGGTATTCAAGGTTCGGCCCGCGCACCCTGTCTTTATAAAAAATGAAGTAGCCACTGAATAGTGAAAATCTGCTGATGTGAACTACTATTAAATTCCTACAAAGTCTTGGAAACCACCACGATAACATTTTAACTACCACGATGAGCTGGAAACTACCACAAAGGACGCACGGAGCATGAATCGTTTACGAGTAAATGCTCAGATATTTTTTACTGCGTAGGAATGTTTATTTAGGGTCTTTTTATCATTTCCATTGTCAAATGATATCAAATCCCATTTAATTTGACAGATATGGGCTAAAATCCTTCGAACTTTGGGGAAAGTTGGTCCGATGCTCAGTGGGGAAACACGAATCTAAAGAAAAAAAATAATTTTTCAAACAAAATTTTGGGCTAGAAGGGCCGCTGAGACATATTTACACGGAACCACATTGTCAGATTTCACCATTGTTCGTTCTTAGTTGTAAAATAAAACAAAAATAAAAGTGACACCAACCTTTCTTTATCCAATTTTCGGCCTGGAAACTACCACGACGTGTCCCGGATGTGGCTTGGGAACAAAATTACGTAAACACAATTTCGTGGTAGTTCCTAGGTTTACCACCCGTGAATATGGAATTATATAAATGACTAAAAATACACTCCTTAACGTTTTATATTGAATCATCCTCGAAATTCGTGGGGTGGGGTTAAATTTGGCCCTCCAGACAGATAATTAGTACGGTGGCCCATGATTTATTTTCTTTTTTCTAAAATGTAAAATGATAGTCCATGAAATAAAAACTAAAAATTAAGATTTTCAATGTCAGACTTTTTGGTTTAAACACATTATTCATTCGCTGGAATACATCATACAAAGCACACTGATAAAAATCGGCTCGATGTCGTATTCAGCGTACTGAATTGCTAGAGAGTCTCAACGGTCATGAAACAATGCGTACATTGTTTCGAGATCGTCATGAGGCCCTGGTCATAAGAGAGAGAGAGAGAGAGAGAGAGAGAGAGAGAGAGAGAGAGAGAGAGAGAGAGAGAGAGGAGTTTGACTGACATCATGTTACAATCAAATAACCATACAGATTAGTGAGCTCTGGCTTCAATAGGCTACCTACGTTGATTGAACCTGTCACAACTAATTAAGAATTGTGTACCTCTATGAATTGGGTTTTTATTTTCCTGCAGATTGGAGTCTTCGATTCCATATAAAACTGATTAATGGTGTTTTTTTCCAAACGTATTTGTAGATTAGTTCTACTGTCAGCATACAGTGGACAGCTAAAGAAGAGATCATTGGCGTCTTTAATATATAATTTACTCTAAAAATCGAAATCCTTTTTTTTTGGTAATTACCCTAATATATCGTGCAGTATCGTGACACGGCTTGGGAAAACAAATAAATTTTCACATTTTCTAGAAATCTTGAGGTCATGAGCAACCATGAGCAATACTTAAAATTAAAATAAAGAAGCTGGTTGACGAAAACAACTTATTAGCTTAATATTATGGCTTTAGGTTATTTTCAGAAAATTGGTCAAATGCTGAAAACTTCCATGTGAGATTATGAAAAATTAAGCATGGTGACATATCCTTTTTATTTCATAAATTGACAGTCCATGCATAAAACAAACTGTAAGTTTTGAAATGATTTCAATCTGGGAAGTATTTAGTAGCAAGTGTCCTTAAACTGACTTAAGAAAATATTGGTAAATATGACCCAAATTCATCGCTCGTGTGATTTTACCTCATAGTCAGGAAAAAATCAGAAAAAGTCGCTTATTTAAGAAGGTACAGGCATTTTGTGAAGAAAAGGTTTTGAGATACCTTTTAGGGGTATTTTGGTATGCTGAATCCAAAAACCAATGTTGGCAAGCTGAAAAATGGCGTCTTCACTATCTAATTTGCATATTTCCAAGATGGCCGCCAAATTGAATAAAAATCTATAAAAATATGTAGAGTAACGTGTTAAGGATGCCAAACTCAATCAATCCAAAAACATCTTCTCCTTATTTGGGGTCTTCACTGACATCAATTTATGCAATTAGAATTAAAAATATGACCAAGAGGTAATCAGGGGAGACAACTTGAGCAAAAAATCTTGCATCCGACTAAGTTAAGATTTTTTTCATGATAGTCCATGCATATTATGTGGCCCAAATATATCAGGAATGATTTCATTAAAATGAGAACTTTAAAAAAAATGCATAACAATGATCTCTCTATTGTTTGCAGGAAAGTATGGGAATTTAAACAACCTTCTGTAAGTTTCAGCTTAGGGAGGGGGTAAATGCGATTTTAAACAAAGTAGGCTTGTACCTACAAACTGACTCGTACCTCATCAGTTACTCACCCTACAAAGTTAAACTTGCTAGCAAATTAAAGCTTAGATATAGTACTTTCATCTGATAAAATGGTCTGATATGCAGATTAATTATCTAAATTGCATATTCATCAATACTGATGAAAATTTCAGAAAATAAGTGAAAATTATAAAAAGCAAATATGAACTGAATTCTGCCCCTATCTGTCCTTGTTGCATGTTATTATATCATCAGTGATACACTTTCATCCAATAGCCAAATATAAAATTATCTCATTTGCATATTCATATATATTTATGAAACTAAAAATAGAAGTCAGATCATGGAATAACTATTTCCCCCCTCCCCCCACACACACCTCGGGACGGGGAGAGGGCTTATTAGACTTACCTTGCACACAAGGACAATTACTCATGGGTGTGAAATTGTTCAGTGGATCCACTCACTTAATACCAAAAATTCTTATTGTCTTCAAAAATAAACCTGTTCGGATAACATAAAATTGCATGGTGTCCAGGGCAACCCATGGGGCACTGTAGCTGGGTCATTTGCAAGCAGATCCAAGATCGACACTTTCATGCCGCACATTCTTTCATGGATTTTTTCTCTCTTCCACTAATTCAAGAAAAGTAAGCTGTCAGTTACTGGCGAAACAAATGGTCGCTAAATAGCAAGGAATAACATCGCTCATGGAGTCTTGCATAGAACAATTTACCCTCCCCCCACAATGTGAAGATCCACAATATAATTCTAAAGAAAGTGGGTGTACCTACAAAATGATTCGTATCCTAACTATTCTAGACTACCAAACTTGTAACAAATGAAAGTGAGACTTTACACTTTAACCCAATAGTATGATGTGCAAATTATCTAATTTGCATATTCATAAATATTAATGTAAACATTAGAAATAAGAGAAAAATGTCAGCTGCTAATTATTCTAGACTTCCAAAATTGGTACCAAATGAAAGGTGAATCATAGAACTATAACACAATAGTCTGATTTACAAATCTAATTTACATGTTTGTGAATATTAATGAAAACATTTAACAAAGAAAGAAAATTGTAGTAAAAATTAAAATAGGTATATCTACAAAATTACCTATATCTCATCTACTAATTGTCTTAGACTTACAAGCTTGGTACCAAAGAAATGCTAAGACATAGCAAATTTTATGCCATGATCAGATATGCAAATTATTTTATGATTATATTCTTGAATATTAATTTAAATGTTAGAAATGAGAGCAAAAAGGTAATAAAATTAAGGAGGTGTACCTACAAAATATCTCATATCGTAGCTGCTAATATTCTTAGACTACCACACTTGGTAATAACTAAACGCTAAGACATTTTACTATACTCTATAGTTATAATGTGAAATTATCTATTTTTTTAAATTTAATAAATATTAATATAAACATTAGAAATGAGAGAAAAAACGTAGAAAAATTAGTGGGGGTCTACTTCTAAAATTACACCTATCTCGTCTTTTACTTGTTCTAGACAATAAATCTTAGTATCATATTAAGGCTTAGACATATTATTGTATTCCAATGGTCAGATATACAATCATTTAACAAACATATTCATGAATATTGATGAAATCTATAGAAAACTAAAGAAAAATTGAAAGCGAATCAATGTATCTTCAAAAATACTCATTAATAAACAAATTAAATAACTTACATATCAAAAACACTATTAAAGAATTTTTTTGGACTTTAATTTGGGAACAAGTTTAGAAAGTAAGTGAGTATGAAATCTAGGATAAATAGCAGCTGATATATGTGTAATTTTGCATGTACATTCTCTTAACTGTTCTCCAAATTTGCTCATTTTTAATATTTAATTAATATTCATTAATACAATGTTTAAATAATTTTCATATTGGACCATTAAGTAAACATGCTATGTATTAGCATTAAATTGGTACTGAGGCTGGTAGTATAGGATAGTAAGCAGCTGAAATGTAGATAAATTTGCTTGTACATCCCTTAATTTTTTACGAGTTTTCTCTTATTTCTAATGTTTTCATTAATATTCGTGAATATATGAACATGGGATAAAAGTCCTATGTCGCAACATTCAGTTGGTACCAAGTTTAAAAGTTTGGATGAGTTGCTGCTGAGATATGAGTACTTTTGTAGGGACATCCCCATTCTTTAGAAGCGCATTATGCGTTGCCACGGAAACCATGCAATTTCACATAGCTCAAATGAGTTTATTCTTTAGGACAATATTTTTCCACATTTAGGTGGTCTCACAAAACAAATTGACACACATTAGAAGTTTTCCTGATGGTACAAGGTTGGTCCAATTAGCCCCTAGGGTACAAAGGAATGTGCATGCGGTGACTTTTTATAGATACAAAATGTACCATACATTTTGGCATGGACATTATGACATATTTATTTTGAAACAAAACAACTTGATTATCAAAGTTTCTTTCTTATTTATTACTTAAAAAGTTTGTAAACTGTCCAAATCGTGCTATGAATAAAACTAACATTTAAATAGCAAGATACTGAATAAGGCAAGTTTATATATGATTTTATAGACTAATTGGACATTTATTACCATGAATTAGGTAATATCCTGATACAATTATGTAAATTGCCATAAAAACCATGTACCCTAATGGTAAAACAATCTTAGGACATAATACAAATGATTTTGGATAACAAAAACATTGTCAAAAAATAAAATACTTCAGTAATATGTTAAATTCCATTATTTTTTGCGGCCATTTTGAAAACATGCAAATTAGGTCATTAAGACGTCATTTCTCAGCTTGCCAACATTGGTTTACGGATTTAGCATACCAAATTACCTCTAATTCCGGTGTCAAACCCTTTTCTTCACAAAATGCCTGTACTTGTTAACTTTTCTGATATTTTTTTCTGACTATCATGCGTATCATAAAAACTATTTGATGAGAGTTATACTTCATTGGCCCATGCATAGTTAAGTGATATATTTTTTGTCCCAGCCTAAATTTTGTATCTTACCATGCTATTCTTTTTTTAGACGAAGTCTTATAATTTCATTGTTGACCTCTGTATGGAAGAAAGTACATGCCATGAAATGGGTATTTATCTATAGCAGAAATTTAGTAGTAGTTTATGTTTTCTTGGGAGTTTTTTTTTTGCACTTTTTCAGTAGTTCTATGATTTTCACGTTTACGCCGAAAGAATAATACTAAAACGCGAAATATATAAAGAAATATCTGCGTCGATGGTTAAAAAAATATGTATGGCACGATACCTCTTCCGTAGGAAATAAATGCTGATACTTGTAGGTTATGGCCAACTAAACTAATAGAGCTCTAACTCTAGGTTACGGTCAACTAAATTCTACTAATGTTTTAGATTTGTTGGCACCAGGTTTGTATGACACTAGTTGTTTAAAGGCATGTATGACACTAGCTATTTAAATATGCAGCATTTGGGCGCAGGGCATATTTTATTCGTTCAGACTCGAGTTTTCGCGAGATTCCAGCAATCCTCTACCATAGAAGCATCACTACAAAACTGTAAAGAACGTATTGCCTTATACTCCGCTAATGCCACATTGCTGGAAATCACATGTAGCGGCTCAAACTATGTTTTGTGTTTGTTTGCTACCATTACTCCAACCTGTAAGTTACCGTATCATACATTATAAGCATACTACATAATCACATTTTTCTTGTATACCATTTTTAAACGAACTTGCTCGTTAAAGAAGTGCGTCTTATTAAGTGGCCGACTTTAACAGGATCATTTTGACTCCAGGATTGATTAAACGGGCTGAAAAATGACTAAATTGAACTAGCCCCCCACCCACCTAATCACATTTGTCCATCCTTATTAACATATTATTCACGTAACCCCAGTATCATGTACAATATTTGGCACATATTATATTACAGGAATAAAACGCGATACAATACGTGTTAGACATTTAATAACCGCAAAAGCAATATATCCTGCTCATCAAAAGTTTAGTTCGGTTTTGTAAAGTCTTTTGTTTTCCAGCTAGGTCGAATCAGCCATTCTGAAAAAAATAAAGGGCGTCTCAGTTGAGCCTTTGAAGCAAAAGTTGAGTCTCGAAAACAACTAACGTCGTTGTTATAATGGCGTTTGCAAGTGAAGCCCAGCATTGGTTTCGTTGTGTAAACATGCTTAGCTGAAAGGGTTTTTTCATGTTTAAGAGGATGCCATAAGAAAGTCAGTTGAGGGTAAAGTATCTTTATAAAATGTCCTGTGTATTTAATGTATAAAAAGTGACGTTAATCTGAATTTAGGCTAACTGTAGGCGGTGCTGCTATCCATAGAAGAGGACTAACAGAACTGTTCCGGTTGCTTGTGTCACTCTAGCATCAAAAGGATTGCCTGGATGCTTGATCCATTTCGCTGATAAGTCAAAAAACTGAAAAAGGACATTTTATTGTCATAATGGAACGCAAAAAACCTGGCATAAATGGGTATAATTCCCTGACGTTTTCCATCATTAGGAACCCTTTTACTCTATGTTAGAACCAAACGTTTTAATTTCGAATGTAGACTTGAATCATTTACATGCTCATGGCGTAAAGTGTAACGACATTCTACTAACCAGATTATCTTTTGTCTAGTGGACACGAAAAATATACATTTTAATTTCATTATATCTGCTGATTACATGAAATAAAATACATGGGCGGAACCAGTATTTCAGGAAAGGGGGTGGGGTGTATAAAGGTTTGGGAGTTCGATTAATTCATTTTATCTTATTTTTCTTAAATATCCCATTATCCCATGAATATGAAATAATTTGGTCTCACTGAGACCAAATTATTTCATTTTCATCGGATACTTAAAAACGGAGGGGGGTGAGGGGAGGGGGTTCAAGCGAAAACAATCCGCCACTGAAATGTTTTATATTCATTCATAGCTGGATTCGACATTAAAATCTGTGCTAAACTTTTGTTGAGCAGTATGCTTTGAAAGTACCATCCCATTTGTCACAATAGCAAACCAAACATTGTTTTAGTACCGCATGGATTGCGAGTGGTGTTGTAATTCAATCCCATAGCAGCCATATACTTAAATAGAGATTTGTCTCTCCCACCTCTGATCAGTGACATGTAAGTCATGCATTTGCTAGAAACTGACGAAAACACGAGTTCACAAAGTACTTGTCCCGAGGTTATAAACTTGTTTCATGCTCAATTCAACTAAGCATGAAATTTCGAATGCTTATAAAAACTAAAATGCTAGAAAATAAAGATTTTTCTTCCTTTTAACTCTCAGATGTTGCCTTTATCCTGCTAATAAATGTTAAAATGCCAACGTTTATAAGCAGGATAAATTACATGCATAGTTGAGTTTAACATGTTTTTAATAGGAACTTGGTTTCCTCTAAGTCTATTCTTAACTTCTAACAAAGAAAACAAAAACAGTTTGCATGTTGGCGCGCTTTAATGTGAGCAAATGAGCAGCGTGACATGGAAGGACGTTGTAGACCTTGATGAGATTTATTTAAGAAATGCTTGTAAAAGCCCAGTGCCAGTAACACAGTTTACTTAACCCTTAGATCTTCTCATTGCCGAAGTATCTGCCGTCCAGCCCACATGACACCAAACTTCTATTTTTTGTTTGGCGAAAACTTGCTGTGATTTTATACAGTGCAGTATACCCCATAGCAATGACGACGTGCAAATCAACACGGCAAGATCTCTTGCTCGAATCTATACAAAATTTTGTGTGTTGCTCACGTCTGTGAAGCCGCCTTAGAACTGATTTTACACGACACTTCGTTTGCTATTGCATTACCTGTTTATTCTCAGTCCGTGCGTGACTGAGTAATAATATACTGCACAACCTTTGTTAATGCTAGTACCGACTAGATAAATATTCTGCTCTATTCGATGAAACGAGCAGAATGTTAAGTATAATCACAAGAACTTTGTGATAGTATAACTGAACGTCGATATATGACTATTGATCAATATTAGGTTGAAAGCGATCTTAAGTTAACAACAACAACAACAACAACAACATTATTGGATGGATTAGAAAACCACACAACTCGCACACATTTTATTGGTGAACACTTTAGCTAAACGTATGAGAACTTGATCAAATGTTTCGATCTAAACATGTTAGTGTACTCAAGCGCAACATTAACCCATTTTAGCCAAAGCACCCCTTTTTATGAGACAGCGTAGAAATAGACCAGAACACGACGTCTAATCAGGTTATGCCACAAAGAATGTACTTTATTATACTGTCACCATGAATGTGCTTTTACAATTGAATCATACTGCCCAGCAACCATTTAATTCGAAATAGATTCGTCCAATTAATTAGGGTGGGAAGTTCCATGAGACATAAATGGGTTAAGGTACAACTCCAGATAACTTGAGTCTTGGTAGTGCAAAATACAAAGAGTTACGTGCATTAAAGAGCTATTTTTCCTGTGGTTGTACGAGGGATGTTCAAATATGAATGCAAGTAGCTTCTTAAATTTCTTCATATATATGCTAAGCTTTCTGGAAAGAACTATTTGTCGCCTTTAAAATGGCACCAAACATAAACAAGCACTCACTAGATTTCTCAAGTTACAGACGCTTATATAAAGGTCACATCTGTATATTGAAGTTTTTCTGAAGCAAATTGCAATACACGTTTGGCACATGTGCGGATTTAGTGTCATATCTTTGTAAGGTTGAGACAAAATGACACAACATTTTAGATGCAAGTTTAAGTAACATTCACAATGATATTTATATTGACATGATTATACGATTGTTTGTACTATAAGTATTCTAATTATTCATCATCATATTTATGGCACCAGATGTTTATCTGATGAAAAATGCGCCTTATAAACGGATATATAATGCGTTTCTCAATGTGCTTTGGTAGAAGTTAAGCCAAAATACTGCGAAAAAAAGTGACAAAAATTAATCCGCCTGTTTTGAGGTAAATGCAAATGTCATCCAGTTGATATGCTAGAAAGGCCAGCATGAGTTAAGAATGCTTTTAAGTAACTTGGATTTTGCGCTGACATGTCCATTTCTACAAAAGTGTTTATTGAAGCGTTAAGAAGCTTTTGTTTACAGTATTTATGAGAAGTGCTAAATACAAAGGGTACATTATGCTCGCTTTGCTGGTTCTAGAGACAAGTGTGCTCCGAAAGCTGAGAACCATTCTTTATCCAAGATAAAAACTATCATGCCACCATCCACACCAGTTCTTCATCAGAAAAAAGTTTGACAAAATTTGGTAGCATATATTATGCTGAAGAATGTATATAGGTCTGGATGAACTTGTTAGCTAGTGAACAAATGCCAGATCATGTTGAAAGTATCATTGACGATTCGAGAGATGATGCTGATTGAAATAAAGACATATGTTAATCAGCTTCAGCCTCAGATGAATAATGAAACACAGTTAATTAGATTATCTTAATTGGAAAAGAATCTCTGTTATTAAGATATTTAATTTAGATACTGCAGTATAGCGAGTCAGACGCGAATGTATTGGCATAACGTTGACAAGCAACATCAAGAATTACCAAACCTAAATGATTTGAAAATAATATTCATTTTAGTATTGTGTCCCTTAAAGTATATCTGAAACTTTAGTTTGAGGCTGAGAAATAATATATGTATGGCAGACATTCAGTAGACTACCATCGATAAGCATTGAGCCTCAAAGATGGAATTACCATTACGGTACTGACCCCATGTCTTAGAAAATAGCTATGCTTTTAATGATTATATCCACATCGTTTAAATTTCTAGAATAGGTCATTTGGACCAGTTAGATATCTAATTGTTGCAAGCAGGAAAATACCAAGGTTTTAATCGAAAAGATAATGACAATTTGTGAATAATTCGCATTAAAACAACTGTTTGTATTTCAATGTTAAATTGATGAGAGAATCAAAATTAATATGGTAGAGATAAATCCATTTTGACAATCTTTCAGTTATTTGGATCATTTACGAACAGTTTATCAATTTATTATCATAACGTTTGCAATCATCAGATCTTTAAGAACAGGGAGAACTGAATTTTGGTTAGGGAATTTCAATTCAGGCAAAGAGTTGGCCACCCTGAGTCGCAGGCTGGTCAGAAGGAAGAAAGTACAAGTCATGCCAAACTGTTCTTTTGGTGTTAACTTACACATATGTTTTACAGTGTCAAAATACAAGAAGTCCATATAAGAGGCATCAGTGACAAAAATGTGCTTCGAGTTCACGAGTTCATGTCATTGGATACTCGCGGTTCATTTGTCAAGTATCACCATTTGTTATATAAAATATTCACATTACAGCGATGTGGGCTGAAAAAGCGATGCGCTATGTATCGGGTCCCGCGAAATTTTTGAAATAAGAACTGATATGAGAGCTTCATGTTTTAACCCTTAATGTGGCGCTTAAGCACAACGGGTAGGTGGCAATCGAAAGCGCTCTTAACAATCAACAAACGAGGATCAAAAAGCGCTAGAATCAGTGTTTTCGATTGCCGTTTATCGCCAGTCGAAAAATGGCAATCGAAAGCTCTGTTTCTAACGATTTTTGATCTACGTTCGTCGATAGTATTAACGTTTTCGATTGCCACTACCCGGTGTGTTAGATTTACAGCAGAATAAGGCTTGATATTTCATCTGACACATCAAACAAGTTCACACGAAAATTAAAACCTTATTTTCACCCTTTGTAACGAGCATTTTGGCATATTTGTTTGCTGTGACTTTAAGTGTTAAAGCAAAAAAAAAAAAAACGGGGGCGCAATGCTAGCTTCTGATTTCTATCAACCAGCTCGTTCATCGTGTCCTATATAATATAACCAATGTACATGTAATATAGGTCACTGGCTCCGGTAACACACTTTTGTAGAAATTTGTTATGAATGAGCAAGGTCATTCGATTTTGGTATTTTACTGCAACACTTAGTATACCATAATTAACCATTAAAGCGCCACCTATAATTTGCAGCAGACAATTTCAAATTTTGCCGCTTTTTCAAAAATAACCAAGAATTGTTTGTGTATTATGTTTGATTTGATTCTTTACGTCCCATCAACAATCTTTCAGTTAAACAGGGACCGGTCTTCCTGGGTTGAACCAGTACTTGGCTAGGATAAATGTGTCTTGCTCAAGTACCACAACGCAGTGACGCCGTTGAGGCTCGAACCCGCGGCCTCTCGGTCTCGAGTCAAGCACCCTACCACTGCACTCCCTGAATAACAACCAATAAGGCATATTTCATGAGAATCGTCTGCTGGCAGACGATTCTCATGTAATATCATACCTTATTTTTGTCGAAAATCGAGGAAAATGCCGAAAAAAAATTTGTCGTCTGCTGCAGTCGTGATTAGCGCTTTAAGGGTTAAGTTGTTCTTACTATCGTATTATTAAAAAATATATTATTCAAAATTTCTGAATCCAATATATTGTATTACTAACTTCAAAATTGGTAATATTACCAATATAGAATAAATGTCGGTTGGAAAATCCAAACTGTATTTATCTTAACCCCTGAGTTGGTACACCAAGACATATTGCTTCTTAACCTTTCAGTTGGTAACTCCTAACTCCCCAATGACGTGTTAACTGTTTAGTTGGTATTTCCTAACTGACCTATCATAAATCAAAATTACTCAAATTCTAAAAAACAGACCCGCCCATATTCTAAAATATACAACATTTACCAATCGCTTTGGCAGAGACATGAGGCGGTCCTAAAATATTTAGTTTAATAATTGAACAAGCTGACTGTCGGCTGGTCGGTAGACGGTAGCACGACTCCTAACCGATTGCCAAATCCCCAAAACAGTTTTTTGCACTCTAAAATTCAGTAAAATACTGAAATCGCACGAAATCGGCCGACTGTCTGCCGATTCACATCACCAGTGGCGTCAATGTAACCTCGGTTTTACGTGAATTCACACACGCACTTTGCCGGTTTTTAAAGAAGTTACAAATGTATATGTATGGGCCCAGATATGATGTCAATAGAGAAAACAGAGGTCATCAAATTTCACCGACGAGAAGAGGTTATATTTTGTACTTCACTTGTGAAAAAATATGTATTGAAAATTCAAATATACATTTTATGTTACTAATATATCCAAATATTTCACTGCTTTGTATATAATAAATGGCGTTTTATCATCTTCATATGTGAAATCATATGATCAATATAGCATCTTACACGTGGTACAATCGTGGTCATTTCTCAGTATGAAATTTCGGCATGTTCGTTGACTTTATTGACCGTTCCAAGGCGGTACTTCTTTTGTGGATCATTTGTGTTTTTTATGTCATGTGTTTGTCATGCTTTCGCGTCTGTCTATTGCTGCCTTGTGGTCAACTGCTGGGAAAGGGCTGGCCTCTTGGCTCGTGTTTGTGACGCTTAATTGTGTTTTTGTCATTTTCCCATGTGGTATCCTGGGTCAGATGTGGTACTTGATTGTATCGATTCCTGATCTTTGCCACCGTTCTTACTTTAATAAATGTCATATGAAATGACAACAAGTATCAGATTCTCGCCGTCACCTTTCTATTAATTCTCATTCCTTGTCTTCTTTACTTTACAATGGCCCTTTTCCTTTGACAAGGCGTTTTGTTGTCTATGTTTGAACAGTTCAATTGCAGAATAGTTTCATTTCTTTAACACTCATCCCGCAGAACCCGGATATATCCACTTTTGAAACAATGCGGATCCTGATCAGCCGGCTTCAGCAAAAGCCAGCTGATCAGGATTCTCATTGTTTTCCATTATGTATGATTCCATGGTAACCGGTGTGATCAGCAGCACGGTTGGATTAAAAAAAAATAGCATGTGAAAATTATTTGTTTAACAGGATAAGGGGTCATATTGCTATCTTGTTATCAAATATTAACGTTTTAAGGCCCAGGGGAGCGCTGCTGCAGCACCTCGAGCTTGCTAAGTGCTTTTTAGCAAATTTTGTCTATCTGTGCAATGCATCACAGATACTGTCTTCCGTGTGACATCGGTGTTCCTCGTAAAACTTAATAAAATGCTGTCTAGATGACATAATACTATTTTACGAATATTTTAGCTTCAGTATGTTTATCGAGGCCGCCGCAATAGACTCGACTCATACAGAGAGAACAAGAAAGTGTCAGCCAGAGGATCACGCATATGTAGATTTTTATGTCTACTTTTACGTTAGTACTTTGTTGAGGCCACACTCTTATCCAAACTTCATTTTAACGTTCTCAAACGGAGCTTTTCCAAGCCTTGGGTAGCGCCATTTAACAAGTGTCGGGAGATGGAGTCTGTGTGCATGAGAAGCACAGAGAATGGTTAGATGCATATTTGAGGTACACGAAAATCAAGGATGATTCGTTTGTATCACAGTGCGGTCTGAGAAATCAAGATGGCTGCCAACATGGCTGCCAATTTTTGCGAAAAAGAGTATATCCCTTAAATAAGATATTACATGCTTCTTGTTTTTTTTTTACTGCAAATGCTTATTAAAGAAGAAAAGAGGTGTGGATTTACACTTTTATGACATTTTTCTTTGGCTGTACTTCAAATACGAAATCACAGGCCAGAACAATTGCTAAAATAGGTCATATTTTTTTAAGAAAAACGCAAGCCATGGGTAGGATTTTCCTGAACTGTCAGCCAGAAAAGAATGATACTATTGCTTCAGATTTATGCAGAGACTAGAATGACATTGATAAAACTTGTTTATACGCCTTTTATCAACTTCAATTTTTGTATTTAAGCGTCTGAAAGGTAGGTAGGGTGAACTGACCATTGCCAAACATTTTCAGATAAAAGACTTTCGCTTAAATTAGCCACCATGTTGGCGGTCAGCATTTCTCGCACCGATCCGTAAATCAGGCCAATCAACTTCACGTTTCTTGCATCTCAGAATTAAGATATGTCTATGTCTACAGCCAATTTTCTCTGGACCGCTTCCTCACAGAACCCCATCGGGGACTGAAGTAATATTTGTTTTTTTTTTAAAAAAAATAACTAGATTAAAAGTGATAATTAAACCACCTAGTGCACAAATAAAGGTGCATTTGTCTTCATCGAAATTGGTCAGGATACCGGGTCAGCGAATGGTTTAAACAATATTTTATTTCTTTATTTACATACATATATTTAAACATTTACACGATCAATGGACCAGGATCAGCAATTAAAGTTCATTAAGACCTGTATGTACATGTATAAAGTAAGTTCTGGTCAAGTTCTCAGTGGGCGAGTGAGTTTATCAAATTACCACATGTATACAAAAACGGTAGTTCCTTGAAAAACTATTTTGTGCCGCTTAAACTTCGCCCTGGAAGACAGATCAGGTTCAGGCAAGTGTGTGTGTGTGTGTGTGTGTGTGTATGTGTGTGTGCAAAGAAGGGAACTCAAGGGAAATGTTTCGTTTTAATTGAAACATACATCGGTGTCATATATTAAATTGTTTCAAGAACATGTAAAGTAAAATCAAATTAGAAAATGAGTCTTATTTCAAGCTCTGGGACAACAACACAGACCATATTTTCTATTAATACCAAACGCAATTATAAATTTTGATAAAAATATTAAAAAAATATTAAAAAATGTATAAAGTGAGTCGACGGATATTTAAGTCTTTAATAATTGATCTCGTTTGTCAAAACGTGCTTGTACTGACCACATCAAGGCTATCAGGAGAACTCCCAAGGACCATTTATGAGTAGGGTATCAGAATGAGATTAACCCTGAAAGCGCCACCTATAATTTGCAGCAGACGACAATTGCAAATTTTGCCGCTTTTTTTAAAATAACAAATAAGGCATGATATTTCATGAAAATCGTCTGCTGGCTGACGATTCTCATGTAATATCATACCTTATTTTTATCGACAATTCGGAAAGATGTCGCAAAAGGGGTACTTACATCTGTTCCCACGCATGGATTTTCTTTGAACTTTGCATATGAATAACTTATTATATACAAACTATGAAAATGTATTTATCGAATTAATTAGTTAAGAATAAGGCTAAGGAAGCAAGCCTGACGTACTCCGCCTTTGAGGTGGTACCCGTCTCTAAATTTACGAGGGGTGATCCAGAAATACGCGGAAAAGTGCTGTATAATTTTTGTTAATTAAGCAATCCCTTTGCTACTTACACAATCTGATCTTTGATTTATTTTGAATATTGGAAGCTAATTTCAAAACGCGTGGAATGCATTTTTTTTAATGGAATCGTTACCTTAGCGACGTAAGGGTAACGCTACCCGGCGCACATGATGTCATTTGACGTTTCGCCAGTTTTAATCAGAAATTTAGTGTTCAAACTGAAGCTCTGTGACGGTCGCTTTCTGTATTGAGTAATATCTAAACAACGACCCTGATTTGGGGTTGACGTTAGTGACGCCACAATGCCAATTTTGACGTCGTTCGACGTCGAACAAAAGCGCGTGACACAGATAATCCAATTAAGCAGAATGGCTGCCCTTGAACAGCGGTCTGCAATTAAATTTTGTGTGGCAATCAAAAAAATCAAGACAGGAAACGTCCGAAATGTTAAAAACGGCTTTCGCAAACAATGCTATGAAGAAAACTGCTTTGTATAAATGGTAGAGTAAGTTTGAACAAGGCGATAAATATGTTATTGATTATCTGAGACCAGGACGCCCCTTAACCATCTCAACAAAGAAAATTGAAACAGTCAAAGAGCTGTTGGACTCTGATCGTCAGATGACTATTAAAGATATCACGATAAGGACCGGGCATACTTTCGATACGGTGTTTAGAATTATTCATAATGAACTACGAGGGCTGTTCAAATATGAATGCAAGTAGATTCATAACTTTCTTTGCATATACGCTACGACAAAATGTCATACCTTTCTGGAAAGAACTATTTGTCACCTTTAAAATGGCATCAAACATAAAGAAACACTCACTATATTTCTCGAGTTACAGACCCTTATATAAAGGCCATTCCTGTATACTGAAGTTTTTTAAGCAAATTGCAATGCACGTTTTGGTACATCTGCGATATAGCGTCACATCTTTGTAAGTTTTAGACAAAATGGCACCAAATTTTAAATGCAAGTTAAGTAACAATCCAAAAGTTGCTTGCAGGAAGAAAATTATATAATCCTGCTTGAATCTCGAGCAAACAGGCACGTTTGTGACGTCATTAATTTTATGATAAACGTCATTTTGAGTTATCTACTGCTGATAGAATAATAAACATCGCTGTGTCGTTTTCTTTGCGTTTTGCTGAAAACATGCTAAATATGTCATAAGGAAGTTTTCAAAATAATCCGTCCTCTATTTACAGAGTTATCCCATTTTATATAATTTTTCAAGCATTTTTCTGCTTCAAAATGACGTGTTTACATTAAATAAAATATGTTCAACCTGTCTAGTCCTCAAGACCAGGTGAGAAATTTTATTGTAAATAATGCCTATAGTGGTCAAAATAAAAGTTTACGTTCAAATTTAGAATAAAGCCGCAAAGTAATGACAAAAAAATAAGTATAAATTCTATAACCCCTTTCATTTAAGGCATTTTTGACTTAATAAAAATGCTTTTGAGCGTTTAAAAATTACCGATTATCCATCAATAATTTGTAGCAACAACTCAGTATGAGCGATCAACCTATTGTCTTTGAGTTAAAACTAGTTTATATGTTGCTTCGTGCATTTTGTTAGAGATAAGTTTAACTGTAAACTGAATGGTGATGTTTTGTTTACCATTTATTTGCAAACATAAAGAGACTTTAGTGAAAACGATTCGTTTTAATTTAACAAAAGCATGTCGAATTTTCGCAACTTTCACAGAATCATTATGTAAGAATATGGGGATACTTCCTTAAAAATTTCAAGAAATTTCACCTGTTCTTCGAAAAACTATACGCTCGTCTCTATCACTGTATATGTTCGAAGCATTGAGTTTATTAGTATACACACGTGACCCTCATTCAAAGGGCTATAACTCGATAAGTATTATGTATTTTTCTTAAAGTCTGGCGTCACTTTAAAGGTGACATATAGTCCTTTATAGAAACGATTACCATTTTGTCGTAGCATATATGTGAAGAAAGTTATGAAGCCACTTGCATTCATATTTGAACAGCCCTCGTAGGTATGAGGAGAATCTGTATGAGATGGATACGACACCTGCTTGATGAAAATGCTATGCGGAAAAAGAGGCCTGGTATGCTCAAAACTGCTATCCTTCAACATGACAACACACCGTCCCATAGAGCAGCACACTACGGAGACAATAAAAAGACTCAGATTTGAACGTTTAGACAATCCCCTTACTCACCAGACTTGGCCCTTTGTGATTGTTTTCTATTTCCATTGATCAATAGAGTGTTGAGAGGTACGCGATTTTGAGGACGTTGCTGATCTTCCCATTGCATTCAGCAGGCTATCACTGAAATACCAGTTAACTCGTATAGAGAGTGTTTTCTTTCTTGGGTAAAACGTGGCAGAAAGTGCGTGGATCACAAGGGACACTATTTTGAGACGGAATGGCATTGTATTGCGAGCCAATGTGCTTGCTAACAATGATGGAACCGACTTTTCATACTGGTGCGCCGGGTCGCGCGATCTGACGTCGCCATGACGTCGTTTAAAATGATGTCATCCAACTTAAATAAATTTAAAGGCTGAATTTCAAATCGGCATAAATTTTGCTTGATTGTGTACAAAAATAACGTATTTCACATTAAAATAGTGGAAATAATGGCACTTTTCTGCGTATTTCTGGATCACCCCTCGTATATGTCCAAAATCTATAGTTTTGTTTATTTCTATGATTTGTCGTCTAAATTGAATCCAAAATACCATACGCATTATATTAATACCACAAAACCGTTTAGATAAACTATGGTTTACGTTTTCTGAAGAAGTGATTATAAAATTTCAATATTTTCTCTCAAAAATTTACAAATCATTTAACATTCTATTTCAAAGATAGATATGTTTTAGTCTTTGTCAAGATATCATATTATCACAAAAACATACCATATATATTCTGCTGATCTTAGCCAAATTTCATGAAAACCCAAAACCAGGAACTTTGTCATTTCCTACCTCTTATGGGTCAGTTTTAGCAAAATTGATTATTAAGTTGAAATGAATCAATAACTCGACAGACAGAGATTGTTTTTAAATCTATTTCCACTTTTCTTAGAGAAATACATGTTTAGACAATTTGAAATGATTCAGTAGTCGGAAATGTCAAAGGTCATGGCCCCATCTCATGACACTATGGGGCCAAGACAATTTGTATCACTTCTTCAAGTCCTGTACATTTTTAAGAAACATTATATCATAACAATAAACGTGTGAAAATAAGAAGACCAAATATTTCCTTTACATCCCAACTGAACTAGAGTAATCACATTTTGGTGCCGTAATCAGGATAAAGTGTAACAGAGTCTTCTCAAAGGTATCATAGAACAGTTTTGTACAGGAATAAGTGAGGTCCAGACAATAAACTGTACGCATAGAAATACAGCCAGCTAAAGTATAAATGTTGCTATTTGATGGAAAGAAGCATCAGTTTTACAGAACCGAATGAACAGAGAAGATTTAAGCATTAAACTAGCAATATCTCTGGGGCCATGAGTTCTCTGTGACAAAAATGGTTAATTTTTACCAAAAGGTTTAAAATGGTGTGGTTCTTGTGAACCAGGTTTATTAATTAGACTTACAATTACAAAATCATAAATTTAAGATTCTTCTCCTGTATGAACTGACTTGTCACAATGCTTCACTACTGTATGAATCAAAATTCTTAATAATGTTACATATTAAGTGAAACATTGGTTAGATGTAGTTTTAACGTTAGAAACTAGATGTAGTAAGTACAGGTGTCACCAAATTGTATCATTTTGGGTAATATTATTGTGTAAACACTTCATTAAAAAGAATTGTGGCACTTAATATCAAACAATATTGTTTATTCTTTTACCAATCCATAATAGGGAAAACACTGAACATATCAACTTCTACCAATAAACGCACTAGCATGATGATTCAAACTAAGCAAGTATTCAAGTATGTTTTACACTGAAACATAACTATTGTATTTTTTGCATTTCAGTGAATTAGGGCCAGGTGTTTACATCAAGTTGAAAAAATATGTTACCGGTTTTTTGAATTTCATGAAATTTGGTCTACATATTCTTAACATATATGGATAGTTTATATGTTGAAATGGTATCTTGACAAAAACCGCAACGTTTAAAATTTAATTCCAAATTTGACTGAATATAAAATATACAGTTGAAAATTAGGGTACCATGTCATAAAAATGAATGCCCACCCGCTATCCTAATACATACAAAGCCATTTATAGTATCAACGATCTTATCAATTATATAGTTATTCAATAAAGCGTTTCTGCTCCCGTTACATGATATGTCCACTTCTTTAGAAATGATTAATACTGGGTACCCTAAGGTATTGTAGTGATATCATACATGACGTAATAAATAAGCAATGGAAATGCATAATAACTCAATTGCACCATAAATATAAAAGTCATACCCCAGACCATCAATAAACACAATATTATCAAATTCCAAGCGTGGGCAGACTCCTATGTTAATTTCCCATATCATGTAAGAGCCCCTTTGTCGTCTGCTACAGTTGTGATTGGCGCTTTAAGGGTTATCTGTATTCCACAGGCGTAATGTATTTATCCTTAGTATATTGGAAACCCCTAAACGGATAGTTTGGCCCAGATGAAATGCAGCATAAGTTTGCCGTTTATCAAGGTCTGCACTGTTTGCTAAGATTAAAACAACCTTCAGGGATAGAGATACATCAAAATATATAAAATTTAACCTGTGACCCCTTAAAATACAAAATCGGCAGTCCCATACTTTTACACCTACATGTACCCAGTGTGTATAAGCTCTATGTGTAAACCATTCGCACCAAATGAGAGCCACTTTGCATTGAAATCTCATCTGAGCGCTCAGACGCCAATTCATTTTTTTTGCCATCCTTTGATGATTTAATGGTGACTTTTAAAAGCAGAAATGTACAATGAGCAACGATAGCTTTGAGTTATCATGGTTATATAAAGACTTTCGTGATGTAACAGTAATTGATCACTCCTAATAGTTTCCTACAACATACCGTAAAGTCCCCAATTATCGGGCGGCATCGGTATTACTTGACTTTTCGCTTTCTGTAAAGGCGGCACCTCATGAATGCGTAATTAGGACTAGTTAACCTTAGGCATAGGTAAAAGCTGAAAAGGAGGCGTGGTTTTATTCAAAAGTAACTGTATCATCTTGTGCGACAACCTCAGTCATTATTTAGTCCTTAAAACGCCAGCAAAATAACTGCATCTGAAAATGTCTATTTAACATAAGCAGGGAGGCAAACATTGTGGACCCAGATCAGACTGCTCCTACAGGAGCAGTCTGACCTGGGTTCACACTGTTTATCTATGAGATTCAAATAGTTTAGTAGACGACAAAAACACACATTTTGTGATTATGCGCTTTAAGGGTTAATAAATGTAAGTTCAGTGTGTATACGGTTAGGATTTTCATCAAATGCACGCACGTTTGCGCGGCTCAAAAAGCTTATTAAGTCTTTACCAAATTATAAATAAAACCTGATTTCCCTTCCTTAGCAGATGAAATAGCCGAACCACACCCAGATATGAATATTAAAGTTGCCGCCTTTACAGTAAGCGAAAAGTCAAGTTATAGAAAATATGTGTGGGGATTAAAGTGATACAAGCTGAATAATCATTTTTCAGAGAATAGGTAATAAATGTGCATATAAGAAGTTTTTTTAAACTAATTGTAAGCAAACTGTTGACGATGAACGGCGCCCAGGGCGTTCTCTCAATTGTTCTTGCTTCGCAAGCTCGGTCATAGCATCAACCTAATTACGGCAATGTGAGGAAAAGACACACAACACTAATAGTCTCGTGACATCAAAAGGCAATGTAAGTAAAGTAAACAGCTGTCTCTTACCAAGCGACAAGAATCGATACTTACAGTACTGCACAACAAAACAAGGACTTAACGCAAACCCCACACAAAAAATTTGACATACTGAATCAATAACAACAGAACCACCGCCTAAGAAAGGACAGTAGCCGAAGCTATCGTCGGGCATAAAATAATTTTACTGGCCAAATTTTCGCCATTGTTTCTGTGTTGTCAAAACAAAGAATGTGTTTAGCTCGCGTGGAAAGCTTCCTAACATCGTTTGGAAACTATACAATCAAGTAACATACTGTGATGAAAAAATAAAAGAGCTCTCAACTAATTGACAATCAGAGCTAAAGAAAATCCCCAGTTATGCCACAATGGGCCCAGCCAAAGATAAGCATCAGACAGTGACTGACCCAGCTATGAAGGTTTTAAGCCAGGGTCGTCATTGAATCT
This sequence comes from Loripinus fragilis, assembly GCA_964019695.1. NCBI lineage: Eukaryota > Metazoa > Mollusca > Bivalvia > Lucinida > Lucinidae > Loripinus > Loripinus fragilis. The sequence continues at coordinate 93,902,966 of OZ026515.1, forward strand.
GAGGCCTGACCCACCGTCGTGCAGTTAAATGGGAAAGCATAGCTTTTAACCGTGATTGGGTATGCAGACTGTCGCTTAATATTCATGCTATATCCCACTATTTTATAATGCTTGATCATCTTTTTTAACCGTTAAAGCGCCAAGAAAAAAAATGCATCTGAAAATGTCGTCAGTTGAATTCGTCTGCTGCCAATAATTGCCTTACATTAATCGGGTGAATTCAGTATAGAAGCAAACAGCGTGGACCTAGAAGAGACTGCTCCTGATCTGGGTCCACACTGTTTGCCATAGAGGCTTCTTAAACATTTCAGTATCTGGGTCCACACTGTTTGCCATAGAGGCTTCTTAAACATTTCAGTAGACGAAAAAAGCGAACGACTTTTGTTGCGATTGGCGGATTAACTTATCATGAAAAGAAGGTGCTTTCCAGTGATTCTTTTGAATTTATAAACTATATTGCAATAAAATACTAGCTTGATATGACTTGTTTTAAACCAACACTGTATTGAAGGATCAACTCTGATGGTCTTATGTAGAAATTTAGAAACTGCTTTACGAAGTTTATGATATCAATAGCCTTGTTTAAGTATCTAAGCAGTCAAATAATGGTTGTAATATTAAAGTCACTTGGGTGGGGTGGTCGTAGAACTCGGGGTTTAACTCACATATTGGAAGATGGTTTCAACATTATCTTACTTCAATGCATTTGGCCCACTTTATTGTTAAGCATTCAATGCCATTGAAATACAAGTAGTCTGTTTGGTTCCCAAACCAAGCCACTGTAGCACCCTTGAGCTCATCATCGTTCCTAAATTTCATTCCACGCAAGTGTGACTTTAAATTTCGAAAAAAAATCACTTGTGGCCAGGTCTGGACTGCATTTCGGGTGATTTAGCTGCTCGAACTTGTACTCCAAATAGCTGGACTTTTGCACAGCGGCATTATCCACAAGTGGCTAGCTTTGCACTGCATGTTTCTTTAATTGCAAACATCAATTGCTTAATGACACTGCAAAAGTATTATCATGTAAATGGAGTACCAGCAGGCCCTTAAAAGTCTTTCCGCACTTTCATTTAATGCTCTTATCATTCCAATCCTCAGGATTGTGTGTACAATCTCCTTCCATTATTCCTTTTCCTGGATATCCTCTATGTCTTGTACCGCATTTAAGATCACTAGATGACCGATTTTCATACTACGTCGTATAACTTCAGCTTTCTTCATCTCTTTGGACTTGTATGAGCCATTTTGAATTATCGATTGCATTTGTTATGTCTTATTTTGCTTTTAAGGACGCATATTAATCTTAATAACCAGTGTGTTGATTGCTTGTCTCGGGATGGAACCTACCCACACAACTTTTATGATAAGAACTAAATTAGCAAAATTACTCATTTCTCCCATTAGATTACATTCTGCATCCACTATTCGTCTTCCTAGTTCTGTTAACAATTTTCGGAATATGCTTCCTACTATTAGGATATCTCCTCTCGGGTCACCTATTATTAGAAGTACACTAAACCAATTACTTCGTTTAAAAGACGCGGAATGTATCCTAATGTTTCTAAGTGCAATGCCAAGAGGTGTGTCTGTTGCACACATTTATGTACTTAAACTACCATTACATAATCTATAAATGGTAGACAGTTTTCCATAATCAATGATAATGATATGGACTGACTTCATCAAATCTTATGTTATTATTGAACTGAAATTAATTGTGGCAAGCAGTATGTTGGACAAACTGGCCGATCCCTTAAGACTAGGTTTCATGTGCACTTTTAAAAGAAACAAAAAAGCCTAAAAAATTTAACACGTTTCTTTATCGCCATTTCAAAAATAATGTTCATTCCTCTAGTAAAATTATAATTCAAACTGTGAGCTCCAACTGAATAAAGCTAATACCTCTGATACAGAAGCTGCGTTTTTAGACTTGCATCTGTCAATTTCTAATGATATTGTTTCTACCAAAATTCATGATAAACGTGACGACTCTGATTTTGAAATTGTCACATTCCCATGTTTAGATGGGGATGTTCCTCGCTCTATAGATATCCTATGGAGTCTATATCTCTCAACTAATTCGTTTTGCTAGAGCATCTAGCCATGTTGCGGACTTCATAACTTGCAATAATTCGTCGCTTCAGTGCTATAGTGTTCTATCTACCATTGCACAAGTTTTGAGAAAATGAGTGAAAATTTAAGTATCCTAAAATTTGATGCCTAATTTATCACAGACCCTTGAATCATACCAGAGGTTTAAATATATACATACAGAGTAAATTACCTTGGTTTGAAGAAATTTTCACAGTTATATGGAATTTACGGGCATTTTACAGTTTGCAGATAGAACATTATGCCCCGAGAAACGCCTTCTGCGTTCAGTGTTATATTGTTCTATATTTTCATACAGCTTATTATTTTGTTTATGGAGTCAATTTGTATACTATTCTGAGCAGAAATGATTATTTGTACGTAAAAGTAGCAGATTTAGTCATTTGTTTGGCATAACAGTAACAAACCGCACAGACTACATCATTACAATTTATGTAAGGGAGGTAATATATTTCTACAGTAATGTTTTCTGTCAATGGGGTCAAATAGCATATTCTTTTAGACTGAACTGATTATTTGGACCTTAAAGTAGCAGATTTAACCATTGATTTGTAACAACACCGACAAATTACTTCAGTTAAAGCAGTTTAAATATGTGTAAGGGAGGTAATCTGTTTATACAGCTTATCATTCTGTCCATGAATCAATTTGCATAATAGTTTTGACTGAGAGGATTATTTGGAGCTAAAAGTAGCAGATATAGCTATCAGTTCGACATTACATCGACAAACCGCTTCAATTGAGGAAATTTAAGTTTATATTAGGGAGGTAACTGCAAATTTTACCAATATCTCTAAGGGAAGTGATTTTCTGTAGATAGAACAGTATGACACTGAACTCACCCAGTCACGTGACATAATCATTTTTGGCCATTGGATAAAAATCACTTAGAACACTAAAGCACTGGACGAAATTGTCTTTTTGTAGATAGACCAGAAAAGCACAGCGATTTTAAGCTTACCGGGAGGGGATAGGCAAATGGAACCTTCACCAGTAGATAGAACATTTGATCCCCTTTCCAACGCTATGGATAACTCATTTTTGACCAAAATGTCACTTAGAACACTATAGCACTGAAGCGATGAATTGTTAACTTAGAAATTTCTTAAACAGGTTATCGGTATCATAAACTTCGCAAAACCTTTTCTAACTATTATAGATGATGCTATGATTTGATACCTAAATTCCAAATTGGACTTAAATCTCTCTTGAGCCAAGGGCTTTTGGAAACTGAATTCTATGGTGACTTGGTGTATAAAGATTGTTGGCTCTAATATTTTTTCAGCGCAGTTCATTAAAATAATTTCCCATTATAAAAAGATTGGCTATAACATTAATGTATTGCAACAGACTGCATGCTTGGTGGTCAACCCTATCAAGGATGGCCACTTAGCTTTCCTCTTTAATTGCACACCAGTGGGTTGAACTTCAGACTCCATGACAGTTCCGTCTTATCTATTGATTAGATGGTAGGGGCCTGATGCTTTTGCTGTTGTCAGGCCCACCAGGGTTTACCTCTTGGATTACTTTTGCTCCAGTTTTCAGTTTGTTTTTACTGTGACGTCCTTATCGTTGTTTTATCTCCTTTTTATATCTTGATTTATATGTCCTAGGAGATGATGCATTGATAAGTTAGGGGTCTTTTATGCAAAACAAACATCCATGTGTCTTGATCCACATCTGAACTAAGTGTGAGACAGGCGCGCTGTGAAACCGGTTTAAGCCTTCCAGTATTATAATTGAGCAGTGACATGTGATTTCCAACAATTTGACATTTTGACAAGTGTAGACTCGGACGAGCCTCTGCAGCCTCATTTTAAGCTTAGAAACTCCAAATGGTGTTCAGTCAGTAGCTTAACAATCATAAAATACTCAAGCGACTAGCAAAGGCTCTGATCAGACTGCGCGTATGCGCAGGCTGGACTGAGCCTTTGCTGGTCGCAATTATAACATTGTTGGAAATCTCATGCACTGGCTCATATTTTATTGACCGTTTCAAGGCGGTACTTCTTTTGTGGATCAATTATGTTATTTTGGTCTTGTTTTTATTATGCTTTTGTGCGCATCAATTTATTGATGCCTCGTGGTTCTCTTGGCTGACCTCTTGGCTCTCGTTTGTGATGTTTAATTGTAAAGTTGTCACTTTCACATTGTTATCCTGGGTCAGGTGTGGTGCTTGATTGTATCAATTCCTGATCTTTGCCCTCTTTTTTACTTTGTAATTTATTGTAATATATAAATATTATCCTTTTGGAGTCCCTAAAAACCATGGCCATTACCTTGCCTGGCCTTTACTTTGCCAACTGATGGTTGGTCAAAAACAGTAAGGAAGAAGGCAAATATCAGCAATCGATACAATCAAGTACCACACCTGGCCCAGTACACCACATGGGAAAGTGACAAACATTAGAAAACATCAAAGTTAAAAGAGCCAAGAGGCCAGCCCTTTCCCAGCAGGTGACCACAAGGCTGCAATGAACAGATAAGACAGCATGTCAGACACTAAGCATAAATAACATAAGGATCCACAAAAGAAGCACCACCTTGGTACGGTCAGTAAAACTATTTACTGGAGGGCTTAAACTAGTTTATGGTATCAACCTCACACTTATTTCTAAAAGACAAAGGAGTTCCGGCGATAAGACGTATAATTACCTTAGCTGGCAATGATAAACAAACACCAAATTTTCAAAGGTTTAAATGCTTATAAATTCCAAGGATTATTTAATACGTTTCAAAGACTTTGATTTTTAAAGTTGCCAAAATTAGTGCTTTCCACTGACCCCCCCCCCCCCCCCCCCCATTTTTACGTCTGCATACTGGGTACAGTTTGGTTCAAATTATGAGAGAACAGATTGTTAATTTTCAAAATGTAGAGTGCTGACTATTTAGGACACAATTCACTTTCAATTCAAGAAGTTTGATTTATTCTTTTAGCGCATGCGTGGGAAATATGCGTGAAGACGTGACGTTTGTCATTGAAAAAATGAATTTTCGGTCATATCAGTTTGTTTTTAGGAGCTTCCCCCTTAACTATACAAATCAAATCACACCAATTAATGGAGAAATACACTTATATATGTGCGAAAATCGCTCATTTTATGTCAATTTCTTGCTTATATGACCTTGACATTGAGCAGATCAGTTACAACATAATGTCTTATTTTCTGAACATTATTTTAATAAGTAACATTATCATTTAAAAATCAAATGTGTCCATTCAGCAGATTTAAATGAGACCAGAAATACAGCCACGTTTAAATTTGCTTTTTGTGACTGTACACTGATTGTTGGTATGGTAACTCTTCAAGAACCATACTTTCCCAAACATGTCTTTTCATAAATCAATTCATGAAACTTTTTTTTTCTGGAATATGCGGTCATATTTGTGCAGGACCGCACTCACGATGAAAATGTTCTTTAAAAATGCGCAAAAATCAGATTTTTCAAATTTCTGAAACCCACCCACTTTCATGAGCATGGATAAAAACAGGTTTTCCAAATATAATCATGATTTCTTATTTCTGACCAGGATGTGTTATATATTCCTACATATGGATCATTTGGTTTACTTTAAAGTAATGATTTCAGTTGGAAATCCATTAATTTTAAGTGATTTTTGTCACTTTTTTTGCCAAAATGTTCATATGCCGCTTCCATGGCAACGGACAAACATAGGGATGAAAGAGTGTTGATTGCTTGATTTTGTGCCCGCATGACCAAGATAGGAAAGTTTCAGCAAAATCGGTGACTATGCGTGCGACGACCCTATGTAAAAGTTCAATTGGTTACAGAGAATTGCTCTTAAAACACATGGCATAATATCACTCCAAGACGCGACGTCATGTGATAAAAGCCGAGTAAATAATATAGATGTGCCGTAAAGAATACATAGCACTAGTTTCCAATCACGCATTAGGTTGTGCAGCTATTGTTTCTGTTAATTGATTTCGAGCGACAATGGATCTGAATGAACTCCGCAGCAAAATTGTTAAGGGACCGTGGAAAAATTATCCATTATGTTTAATATACTCTCGGAAATCTATCTTATCATATAACGTCGCGTCTGGGAGTGTAATAACGCCATGCAATAAAATCGATAAACCACTAGTGGTTTATCGATTTTCGGGAATGGTTATGACGTCCATAACAACGTTGCGTACATAATGACAAAATCATAAGGCTTTACGCCAGAAATGAGATTTCAAAGTATTTGTCATATGATAAACAGAATCTTACATGAGTGCTCATGTTTTATTGAATTTATTAAACTCGTTGCGAAAAAGAGATAAAATGCTCGGCATACCTCGCATTGTATCTCTTTTCCCCAACTCGTTTAATAAATTCAATAAAACATGAGCACTCATGTAAGATCCTCTATATACTCTCGGAAATCTATCTTCTTTCACGCAGAATGATCAATACTTCGATAATAATCTGAAACAAGTGCTGTGCTAAATAGAGAATACTAGGTGAGTGTCTTTTGATATAAAAAGACGCGAACCTGGTATTCTATTATCAGTTTACCCATTGTTGAACACTCTTCAAGCTAGCGTTTATGACGTATTTTTTTGTAGATTCAGCGTCATTAGCGACGTCATTCAAAAAGTGCAACGTCATCATGACCTGATAAAGGTAACATGCCGTGAGATAGGAAACGTTTATTAGGTTATGTTGAAACAATTCAGTTAATACTAGGGGTGACTGATAAAGTTTGAAATCAGCATAAGGCACTCCTGGCTGAATTATTGTAAGCTATTTGCCATAAGAAAAACTTTTACCCTCTGATAGAAATTCTTCCTTACAGGACATGTCATGTTAAAGTGACATCATTATGGTGTGTCGCATCTTAGCGGCGTATACAGAAACTTCCGGGAGCCTTTCCTTTGAACACAAATGCAGAATTTAGTGATGTGCAAGAAAAAGAAACAGTATTTGTGTTGGTATGGGATAGAAAAATCCGCCTATTGGGACCATCGGCCTAGCGGTGACCCTTGGGATTGATCCTCCTCCCTCACACTCTTGGCATATTGTTATACCTCTGACATTAATGCTGAGTTGTAAATAGTTTTCATCTTTCCTTCTTATGTTCGTTAGTTATTCCGTTACAACGACAGTTTTTGGTTAAAGTCGCTGATCAGAAAAGGATTAATATTTTGACCATAGCTACCCTGGAGGGTTGGCATTCACATCGTGACTTAAGACCCCAAGGTTCATGACCAAGGTGGTCAATCACGTGGTTAGCATGATTTGGTTCACTGATTTCCTGAACCAGTAAAATCATTCATAACTTGAGTAATACTAAGTCAAACTTCATGCGGTAAAGTGCAAAAACCCTCATATTTTTCTGCACAAGACTGTGTCACAGTTTCTCTTGGGTTTGCTGTAGTTTCCCAGATTACCTCGAACAACTGCAGAAAAAACGGAAACTTCTCCCGATCAGGTTCACACTTCAGTTTGTTCGAGTTAATCTGGAAAACTGCAATGAATGTAGGAGAAACTTTTACATAGTCTTGTGCAGAAAAATTGAATTTTGTTTTGCACTTTACCGCATGCAATTTTACTCAGTATAACGAAAGTTATGAACGATCTTCCTTACTGTAATGTCTTATTACTGGTTCTTCAAGTCTGTGATCAGGCAGTCCACGTGATTGGCAACCTTGATGCCACTTGGTGGGGATGAAGGTCATACTTTATGACACCTTTAAAAGTATGACAAAGTTTTGGCTAACGTTTCTCAAGTGGTGTATATCTCATTAAAGTAAAAAGAGGACATAGATCAGGAATCGATACAATCAAGCACCTCACCTGACCCAGGATACCAATGGGAAAGTGACAACGTCACAAATACACATCACAAACGAGAGCCAAGAGGTCAGCCCTTTCCCAGCAGGTGATCACAAGGCATCAACAGAAAGGCGTCCATGAGAACATAACTAAACAAGAGGACCCAAGGGTCCCAGGTCGCTCACCTGAGAATGTATGTTCATAAGGTCAGGGAAAAGCATCATCCAGCCCACCAAACAGCTTTGGTTCTAGAAGATGATGCATTGATAAATTAGGTTTTTTTCATGCAAACAAAACATCTATGTGTCTTGATCCACATCTGAACTAAGGGTGAGGTTGGTGCACCGTTAAACCGGTTTAAGCCCTCCAGTCAAATATCTTTACTGACCTTTCCAGGCGGTTCTTCTTTTGTGGATCATGTTATTTCTGTCTTGTTTTGTTATGCTTTCATGCACGTCTGTTTGTTGATGCATTGTGGTCACCTGCTGGGAAAGGGCTGACCTCTTGGCTCTCGTTTGTGATCTAATTGTAAAGTTGTCACTTTTCCATTGGTATCCGGGGTCAGGCGTTTTGCTTGATTGTTTTGATTCCTGATCTTCGCCCTCTTTCTTACTTTGATGATGGATCTGACAGCACATTCAAAAAGCTTTAACATAATATTGATATTAGGCAAGAAGATTTTTAAAGTTTTTTTCCAAATATAAGCCTATGTAATACATGTTACCCCTAGGGCGGGCCCATTTTTGGCCCCAGGGGCATAATTTGAACAAACTTGGAAGAGGTCCACTAGATGATGCTTCATACCAAATATTAAGGCCTTAGACAGGAATATTTTTTTCATATTTGCCCTATATAAGGCTATGTAAAACATGTGACCTCCTGGTCCACTATATGATGCTATAGAGCAAGTATCAAGGCTCTAGGCCTTGTGGTTTCAGAGAAGAATTTTGTTCATGTATACCTATATAAGCCTGTGTAAAACATGTGACCCCGGGGCGGACCCATTTTTGGCCCAAGGAGCATATTTTGAACAAACTTGGTAGAGGTCCTCTAGATGGTGCTTCATACAAAATATTAAAGCATTAGGCCTTGTGGTTTAGACAAGAAGGTTTTCCCTATATGAGCTATGTAAAACATGTGACCCCCTGAGGCGGGCCCAAAATTTTTTGCCCCAGGGGCATTATTTGAACAAACTTGGTAGAGGTCTACTAGATGATGCTACATAACAAATATTTAGGTTCTAGGCCTTGTGGTTTCAGACAAGAATATTTTTTCATGTTTTCCCTATGTAAGCATATGTTAAACATGTGACCTCTGGGGCGAGGCCATTTTTGGCCCAGGGGAATTATTTGAACAACTTGGTAGCGGTCCACTTGATGATGCTAAATATCAAGGCTTTAGGCCTTGTAGTTTTAGACAAGAAGATTTTTTACAGGTTTCATTTTGAAAATCTATTTTAGCCTGTTTGACCTAGATATGCAACAGACCAAAATCATTTGAACAATTATTAAAGAGGGCTATGTAAGGATTATTCTTGCCAAGTTTGGTTTAAATCCAGTAAGTAGTTTGGGAGATGTCCTTTGAAGCAATTGTTGACAACACACAACGGACGACCGACACCATGGCTCAGGTGAGCTAACAAGACAGAAATAACATAAATGATATTAGAAGTGATTCATATTTAGGCCATAGTTACCCAGGAAGGTTGACATTTATATCATGACTCCAAACACCAGGGTCCTTGAACCTGTCTGGGACTGGAGGTCAAAACCTAGGACACTTTAATAAGTATGATAATTTTTTTTTTTCAAGTGGTGTACATTCAGTAACCACTTATAAGAACTCATTCATATTAGGACCATAGTTACCATGGAGGGTTTGAATTCACACCATGACTCTGGTTTTCAGAGTCCCTGCCCTTGGTGAGTATTTGTTTGTTTGGTGTTTAACGACGCATCAAAGTAAGTAAGGGTGCAAAGATCAGGAATCGATACAATCAAGTACCACGCCTGACCCAGGCTACCAATGAGAAAGTGACAAATTAACAGTTAGACACCACAAACGAGAGCCAAGAGGTCAGCCCTTTCCCAGCAGGTGACCACAAAGCTCATATAAATACATAGCAAACACAAGACAGAAAACATATAAGATCCACAAAAGAAGTAACACCTTGGAAGGGTCAGTAAAATATTTTACTTGAGGGCTTAAACCAGTTTAACGGTGCCAACCTCACCCTTTATTCTGATGTGGATCAAGACACATAGATATTTGGTTGCATGAAAGACCCCTAACTTATCAATGCATCATCTCCTAAAACATATAAATCAAGATATAACAAGGAGATAAAGCAAAGATAAGGACTCAACAGTAAATAAAACTGAATACCGTGCAAAAGAAATCCAACAGGTAAACTCCGGTGGGCCCGACAAACAGCCTAAGCGTCAGGCCCCTACCATCTCATCAATAGATAAGTCTTTACGTCGGAACCATCATAGAGTCTGAAGTCCGAAGCCCTTCACCTTGCAGTTAGTATGAATGAGTGACTCTTGTATGACCTAAGCGGAGTCAAGCTCTAACGATTTATTCTTTTCTAATGTTTCGAACAACTGACTGATATTCATCAATAGTTGGTTTTATGTCAAGAAGTTTATTTCCAATGCTGTTCTTCCATAAAGTTTGCCATTCTTCCAAGATATATTTATTGATAGATGGCTTAAAATTAGAAAATTGAATCTTAAAAGAAGTTGGTTCTAATGAAAGCGGCGTTTTTGCTTGCTGATCTACCATCTTATTCCCTAGAATGCCTATATGACTAGGAATCCAACAGAGAACAATTTCTTTATCCGCGGAAAGCTCGTGACATTTTTCTAAAAGTTTTTTGAATCTGTGGATTCTTTGAACTAGTATACGTCATAGATTTCAATACAGAAAGCGAGTCAGAAAATATAATAAATTTATTGTTAGTGTCACAAGTTCTTATGGAATCTAAAGCTAGATCAACTGCTTTGGTTTCAGCAGTGAAAATTGATGAATCGTCAGGTATACGTTGCATATTACTGTTGTTGCCTGATATAACGGCACAACCAACCTTTGAGCCTTCTTTTGACCCACCAGTATAAACTTGTTGATAATTCTAATAACGACTTTGCAGCCTTCTGAAATCATCTTTTAATAAATGTGGATTTGACTCAGATTTTTTCCAAAGTGTAAATCGAAAAGTATTTCAAGTTGTTTCACACACCAAAATAGAAAATTTGGTGTAAAATGTTTTCAATATTTTGTTGTTTGATATTGGCAGATTCTAAGAGTGGTGAAATTCTGATGCCAAATGATTTAGTAGCATTAGTTTTTTGTTCATATAAATCAACATAATTTGGTGGGAATGTAACTTCATGAGCAGGATTTGATTGGTTAGCAGCAAGTCTTTTGCATATAGCAAAGGTCAAACTTTATGACACCTTTACAAAGTGGATCTTGCTTTTCTGACTAAGATATCTAACCAACCATTTGCTAGAAAGCATTCATACTTGTACAATTGGTACCATTTATAGTTGGCTTTGACTCTACAGATTCAGACCCTTAGTTTGATGCCCCAGGGTGGGACTAGAGGTCAAAATTTAGGTAATCTTTAAAAAAAAGTTTGATATTTTTATAGAATCATTTGTTTTAGAACAATACATACTAATTAGGACTGACTCTCTCTGTGTGGCTTCATATTTCAGGGTTATGACACAGGGTGGGGCTGGAGGTCAAAACTTAGGACATCTTTATAGTTCAATTATATTTTTCTGACTTATGAAGGTATTTACCAACCTTTGATTAGAAAGCAATCAAATTTGGGCATTTGGTACCATTTATGGCAGGCTTCCATTCTGGAGCTTCAGACACTTAGGCCTATGCCCAAGGGTGCGCATAGAGGTCAACATATAGGACATTTTTTAAATCATTTGTATTAGAACAACAGGAATTATTTCGTGCTGACTTTTCTCTGTGTTTTCAGACCTTAGGGCTCATGACCCAGGGTGGGGCTAGAGCTGACAATCTAGGACACCTTTAAAATGGCTATTTGATTTTCCGAATTATGCAGATATCTTACAAACCATTGACTAGAAAACATTTATATTTGGGCATTTTGTACCATTCATGGTAGGCTTTCACTCTACAGCCTCAGAAACTTGGGTCCTTGCCCCAGGGTGGGGTTAAATGTCAAATTCTAGGACATCTTTTTGTAGAATCGTTTGTATTTGAACAACTGATACTATTTTGGGCTGACTTTCTCTCTGTGATGTCAGACCTTAGGATTTATGATCCAGGTTGGGGCTAGAGGTCAAAACCTAAGACACCTTTAAAAGTGTTATTCATATGTCTTACCATGCATGGCTAACTTCCATCCACTCCACTTCTTCAGATGCATGGTTACATGCTAGAGCTCAAAATCTAAGACATATTTAGAGGCTTGGTTTGAGATAGTAAGAACATAAGCCAGGGTAAACGTGTCATTTAGGGCATTCTTTTTTTTATAATCTTATCCATATTATCTTACGAGAGATGTCGCGAATTGGCTGTACACTGATTGTATTTGGAGACCATGTTCGTCTAGTGAAATTGTAGTCAACTTAATAATGTCACATCTCTGCTTTTTCAGAAAGTCCATTTTTAAATCTTTTAAGACGAATTGATTTTTTCCCACTCTTATCAATTGGCTCAGTCCATTTACGCCGTCTGCCATCGTTCGCCTTACATATTTTAAATCTCTCCGAAATCAAAAGGCAGGCCCCAAGGGTATAAAGCTTTTTCATGCTCAACTTAACTGAGCACGAAATTTCATCGGCTCATTAACACTAAAATACCGACAAAAAAGAATTTTCTTGCTTAAAGTCTCTCAATTGTTGTATTTATCATGCTGGTAAATGTTAAAATGCCAACAATTGTTGGCATTTTAACATTTATGGGCAGGATAAATTTTATTCTCAGCTGAGTTGAGTCCGTTTTTTATAACCTCGGGGCTAGACTGAGCTGAAACTTAATGTGCGATGCAAAAGGGCGATGAGGCGAGACACAATGTATAATATCTTCTTATTTCTCAAGATGATCGCAGCAATTCTTCAAACGACATCTCCCAAACCATAAAAAATAGTAAGTGAGTAAGATCAGGAAATACCACAATCACATAACGCAGACAACCCTATGGCACCGCGAGGAAGAGCCACTCAACCATCATAAGACACTAGAAAGACAAATTAAGCAAAGCAATCGGCTCTCTCTTCCCCATGAAGATGATTACAATACTAGAATGGGAATAAAGTAACGTACAACAAAACATAGAACATTTACAGACTCTCACAAGGGTAGTAACAATTAACAAAAAGTCAACAACAACAGAACCACCGCCTTAGAACGAACAGCAGCCTAAGTCATCCGGGGGGCTCAAATGCATTTTACTGGTAACAAATCTTCGCCCTAGATTCTGCTTTTGTTGAAGTACAAGAAATGTTCAGCTCGCATGGATGCCTTCTAACTAATGCAATGTATCATCATGGAGAAACACTCTTATCAGATTAACACATCATGATGAAACAAAGAAAAGAGCTCACGACTCACAGATAGTCAGAGCTGAAGAAAACTTCAAGTCCAGCTACAGATAAATATCAGGTAGCTTGATGATGCTAAATATCAAGGCTTTAGGCCTTGTAGTTTTAGACAAGAAGATTTTTCATGCTTTTGTAGTCGAATGCAGACTTTTTTTCAAAAGCAACTTTTCGAAGAATTTCTTTCAGGAACACTGTCAGAGTGTCAATGAATTTGGATCCAGATCAAGACCGACTCTCTGTTGGTCCCTTATCTGGGTCCAAACTGTTTGCTAAGGTTATCAGCAGATGACAAAGGTCGCCGTTATATCATGGAAAAAGTTAATGAACATTTTCATCAGCCGACCTCTAATTTTGTAGACAATTGTTGATAGAACTGTTTTGACGGTATTAAAACCCTAGCATCACCAGTCTATTTAATGACAGCCTATTTCAGACTAAGGCCATATTCCCTGTCTGTCTTAGAGCAAATGGATGGATGCCCGTAGAACACACTTGAGCCATGACATGAGATTTCCAACAATGCGGTATGTGCGACCAGCAAAGCCTCAGATCAGCCTGCGCAAACGCGCAGTCTGATCAGAGCCTTTGCTTGTCACTTGAATATTCTATGAGAGTTAAGCTACTGACTATACATCATTTGGAATTTCTTAGCTGAAAAGGAGGCTGCATGGGCTCGTCTGACTCTACACTTGTCAAATGTCACATTGTTGGAAATCACATGTCAAGGCTCAGTCTTTATAGTCAACGTTAAACAAAGATAGATTGAGCACAAGTGTGCATGTCGAAATATGTAATAGAAAATTAATAGACAAACATTTAGAAATTGGTAACAGCGGTCCATGTATAGCTACCTAAGACAGAAGGCAGCGAATGCGCCCAAACTGATACATGCCTACTCGAAATGGGCCCCGAGGTTATATCAACGTACCCTGCTCATAAATATTAAAATGCCACATCTTAGAAGTTTAAAGCCAGAAAAATCTACATTTTTCAGCCTTTTATGTTGTATTGGTAGTTGAAATTATGTTTTTTCGAGATCAAGTTATAATACTGTCTTGATTGCCTTTTTGTTAAATTTGTACCTGCTACAAAAGCCAAATAATGGCTTTGTTGTCAAATAACTAATTAGGTATTACCTATATATTGGCACGAAGCAGCTTCCCAACTCCTGAACTCTGTCAGACAATTTTCAGAAAATGTGATATGATTATTGGTTTAAACTACTTATTTCACAAAAAGATACATACAGCAACTATTCAGTTTTAATAACAAGGCACCTAGTCCCCCGGTCAAAACCATATTATCTGCTCTAAGCAGGGGTATCTTCGGTGCCAACCGACTCATTGTAGCTAGTTTAGTCATGTCTATTGATAGTCATGGATATTTTTATTGTGAAGCCAAGTCCTGACCATTTTTCGTCCCCCCCCTCCCACCTCAAATAATCAAAGATGGCCACAGTCCCTAAATATTCTCTGTTTAATCAAGCACATTCCCAAAATAAACACAATGAATAATATGCAGTGGACAATTGTGAAAGTCTACCAAAACAAACAATAAAAACAACAAATGATATGCATTCAAATTTCCAAGATATGTCGTTTTAAATAAAATTTCGACATAATCGTATCAATGGTGGGGCGAGGGGGTAATGTTAACATTGACATCATTTGGTTGAAATATCATCCTAGTACCATCAAAATGTTGGGATTCTGTCAGTGGCTATTGTGGATTTTGTCTCAACCCAAATTTGCTTTCTACAGGCTTGTTCGACAACACCTATAAACCAAGTTTTCTCTCAGAAATTAGATAAATCTACTTGCGGCAAAATATCAAGATAGGGGTGAAATATCAGCTTAATGCCTACATTTTGCCAGGTCAATGTCAATCGCTATGACAAGAGTTTATCTGAACTCGAATTTGGGTTGACAACGGGTATAAACCAAGTTTTCTCTCAGAAATTTAGAATAAATCTACTCATGACAACATATCCACATGGATATTTTCTAAATCTGTATGGGTAGGGTGAAATATCCGCTGAATGCCTACATTTTGTCTGGCCTCTGTCAATCGCAATGACGGATTTTGTCAGACATCCATATGCTTTGTACAGCGAGCAGCCATTTTATTTTCGATCTGTGTAGGCGACCATTCTACGGCTGTGCCAGACGTCTATTTTTAGTACACAAAGAGACGCGGGGTACCAGACTAGATTTGACCTACTATCCTCATTTTGAATTTTGTGATTGCAATCTTATTATTTTAATGGTCATAAGGTCGTGCCATCAGTTAGTGTAATATGGGGGGCGAGCCACGAACTCCAGCAGATCGGGTGTCAAATCGTGCACTTTTGCAAAGTCTGATCATTTATTAAAACAACATTGATCTGATCTCTCAACATGTTAGGGACTGCTTATTATTTAAGTGCCAGGGGGGGGGGGCTAAAAAGTAGGGGGGTCATGTGAATTTCCATGTGGCTAATAGGGGGGTCACCATTAACTTTGACTTCCCAGCAGAGGGAGGGTCATGTTTAAATTGTTCCAATAAAATCATCACTCGCTTAATCTCTTATATTTAGTTAGGCAGGCCGATATTTCTCAGCTTTTACTTTTGCAATAAATTTCTCAGCTTTTATTTTTGCAAGCGCAAAAGTTATTCTATTTTGGTGTTTTTATTAATAAATCAGCTTTCAGATAGGTCCTATATTTTTCCCTATTTTTTCTTGCCTTTCTACTTTTCCCTACTGTTTCTCGAAAATATCCTACTATCCCTACTTTTTCACTCTAAAATATCACTCCTTTATCGCTCATGATTTTTTTTATCCTTCAAAACTTTTATCCCTATATATGCTTTCCCTAACTTTTGTGGAAGGGCACTTGAGAGCCTATTGCCTACAGCTTAGTACTGGTTCAACTCAGGATGGCCCATCAAGACATAACTGAAAAAAAACTAAGGAATCAATACTTATATTTCAATAGTGTTCAAAACTTATCAAGATTTAGGATTGAAGCTCAGATACTCATGCAGGCCAATATGTGAGGAAAAATACCATAGTACCATACATACGACTTACAGGATTATGAAAACAAAATATTGCATTTTGACAATATGATATAAAATAGGAGGGAGGGGGGGAGGGGTCAGGTTATATTTCATGTGTTTTTAGGGGGGGGGGGGCATTGGATTTAAATTTTGTTAGGAGGGGGGTCATCCAAAACTTGGATGATGGATCAAAATTTCAGCCGCCCCCCCCCCCCCCTGTGTAATTTTAAAGATCACTATACTTTACTAAAGTTCCAGAGGGGTTCCAACTTTGTCCAGGTCCAACATTTTCCAGGGGGGGGGGAATTGCTTATTCCCCATAGAAAGCATATAACTTGTATTTTTCAAGGAGGGGGCGGGGGTTCTGGACCCCCTGTCCTCCCCTTTTGATCAGCTGCATGATCGCAGGCAACTCCTCGCTTCTCAATAGGCCTTTAACATGTTAAGGACGTTGGGCGCCATTGTCGTAGAGCGTTAATAACGCGTAATAACATTTTGTTTTCTTATTTGTCAACCAAACCATATGGTGTGGGTACTCAAAGAACCGTCTCAGTGAGGTGGTTCTTTTGATATTAAAACTGTTGGGTAAGGAAATATTTACAATTTAACGCTCAAAAATTGTGTTTATTTAAACCTATGCTTCTCACAGAAAAGCATTTTGAAAATAAGAAGGTGGTAAAACTAATTAAAATATGGCGCTGCTATGGATACCTGTCATTTTTGGTTAAGCTTGAAAAAAATGCTGGAAAAAAATCAAAACACAGCCGCCATTTCCGCCGAATTTGCGATTTTTTACAATAACAAGAAAAGATATTCAGCTTCTTTCAAATATGGACACAATTTGAATAATGCAGGGATCTAAAAATTAATGAGCGCGATATGAGATTTCCAACAATGTAGTATGTGCGGCCATCAAAGGCTCAGACCAGCCTGCGCATACGCGCAGTCTGATCAGTGCCTTTGCTACATGTAGTCGCTCGAATATACTATGACTTTAAAGCTATTGACCGAACAACATTTGGGGTTTCTAAGCTTAAAAAGAGGCTACACAGGCTCGTCTGAGTCTTTTCATGTTAAAATGCCACATTGTTGGAAATCACATGTCGCGGCTCAAATTAGTTTACATACTAGCCCTGTTGGACTAGTGGGTAAAAAGGATACTCACACTTATGGCATTATCAAGCAGCTACCTTAGGGTGCAAACTCTACTCGGCTGTTTGGTCTCCGAAGCATGTCTAGCTTGGCCCACCGCACCTCAACAAATGGTTTTCTTTAGATCTGGCTGTCTGTGAGTCAAGATCCAGTTTCGTTATTTATCACAGAACTTTAATTTGATTCTTTTCCTGTGTTGATGCATTGCATATCAAAATTAGAAAGCCTCTAAGCGAGCTAAGCCAGTATCCTGCTTCATCAATAGCAGAATCTAGGATATACATTTGGCAAGTTAAATATGCCCCCCCCCCCCCCCCCCCCCCCCAATTAATATATCCCTGCTGTGTGCAGTAAATGTGTCCTATTTAGTTTTACAATCAGTTTGCTAAGGAAGAGAGAACTGGATGCTTTACTTCAATTGTGTTCTCACTGTCGAGTAGCTATCCGTGTTTGTTGTCTCTTCCTTGTGGTGCCGTGCATTGGTCTGCGATTGTGGCGTTTCCGGTCTAACTCATTTACATTTTGGGGCTCATCTTTCCGCGAAAATGGTCTGAACCACGTTAATGTCTGTTTCAAGAAATTTGGTATTCAATAGATAGCATCATTAAGACGTCCTTTACGAAGTTTTCTAAAACAATGGCACTGGCCACAGCACAAAAGACTTCTCCCCTTGAGGCTTAGACATAGGCAAAATCTATAAAAAAAGCTTACCTTAACACCAGTGCTCATTGCCAATGCTTCATAACCCAAGGTTATAAAAATCATGCTCAACGCACCTGGGTTTGACATTTTAACTGCTCATAAATACTTAAGTGCAGAAAAGAATAGATAGTTCTTGCTTTAATACTCTCAGATGGTATATGTATCCTGCTCATAAATGTCAAACATGGTCCATGGGCTAAAACGATCCTGATCCAGGGGTTACATGGGCTACTTTGGTTTGTAAAGAGGGGGGGGGGGCAAAACACTTGCTTAAAAATACTGGGTACAGAGCCTATTTAACTTATATAGGATGTAAAAACAAAATAAAAGAAAGAGGACAAAGATCAGGAATCGATACAATCACGCACCACACCTAACCCAGGATAATCTAAAATACTGGTACATAGTTTGTTGGGGGCAATAAGGGGCCCAACCCCGAGAGGCACATACATGTAGATAACATAAGCTTATAAAAACTGTTGTGAAAACATGAAAAAGTCTGATCCTTGGTTCAATTTATGGCCTTGAGTTGTCTTTGTTTTAACTTCTTGACTCTTTGCATTTAAAAATCATGTTATAAAATATTGCGAAAATTTATGACAGGAATTAATGGAATCTATTTAGTCTATCAAAAATTCACGTGAGATTCTTAATAAAGATTCTTAATAAATTAAAATATAAAAGTTTTCTAGCATCTATTTTTATATCATTTCTCTATATCCTTTACCTCACTGCCTCATACTCTTATCAAAGAAAAAACTTACCTAATTGATTGAACCAAAAAAATAGTAAGAGTTCTTTTTTTTTTGGCCTGTAATGAGAACGGAACTTTTTTTACCTATGAACAGCAAAAAATGTGGTCAAGTTAAATAGTTTGTGTGACGCTCTTCAGTATATTTTAGACAATGTATTTATTAGATTTTGTTCTAAACTGCATAGACAATTTGTAGGTATTCTAATATGTATTAATTGTGCTCCGCTTGTTGAAGATTTGTTTTTGTTTTGATATGAGGGAGACTTATGGAAGTTGATGATTTTGTTCTGATTCTTTATGTCCCAGTCCATGTCGGGATAGTCTTCCTGGGTTGAACCATTACATAGCAGCGGATAAAGTGTCTTGCTCCAGGACACAACACAGTGACTCCGCTGCAGGTGAGACTCGATTTAGTAACCCTTCAATGCTCTACCAACTGAAACACTGCGCTCCGCTATGTTACTGAAGCATTCAACTCTTCTTCAAGATATGTAATGCATAGTGTCGAATTTTTTGACCCTGAAGTTCAATTGGAGTGGCCTATATCAGACCTGTTATCGATGGTTTTCGCCAAATATACAAGAATAAATTTGATTATCTGAAATTGAATGTATCATAACGGTAATAATATGACTATATCGTTCACGGTGGTGTAGTGCGCTCAGTCCAGGACTCGTATTGTAGAACAGGGAAGTTTGAATCTCGCGAGGAGCTATGTTTTCAGAAGAATACTTTCTATGTACTGATATGACGGAAAACTCTACAAAAGCGTGAAAATGTTTAATTTTTGTACAGTTGTGCTCAACACGTGCAGTCGCCAGTAAATCGAGACTGTTTTGCCTAAGAGACAAGAACGGTTGTCCGACATTTTTGATTTACTAGCACCTGCAGTGTTTTCATGTGTTCATTTACATTTACTTTACACAATTCGCACGAGCGCAAAAATCATTTCGTGCTTTCCTGTCTTTTAAGCGCATACAAACACTTTATTTACTCTGGAAACTGGAAATATGGTAGAAATTTGACATTTATGGACTTAGTTTTTGACAGAACGTTAGTAACAATTGCATGAAAAATGGGTCCATAGCCATACAAAGCTTCTGAAAATTTGGCTGCAGATAAAGGACACTCAGTGCTACAATATTATATGACCATCATAGCATTTACGCAGCAATTATTGGATATGGAAGATTTATTTGGAACCTCAGCAAATTGTACAGTAGGGATATAAACTTTTATTGTAAAAAGTTGACACGGTGGAAGTTGGATATGGGCTTTTAAATGTGGCTTAATCTGTTAGCTGTAAAGGATCATTGACACTTGCTATGGGTAAATGCCTATGGTTTTCAGTAAAAATAAAAGTTTGTAAATCGTCCCTTTCTTCACCTTGAAGCTACCCTGACCTGAGTACTTTATGGCCGTGAAATCCGTTTTCGATATTAAATGCTTTAAGGATGTAAAATTTTGGGTAGAACAATCAGTTTTACATTAAGATATATAGAAATCCGAAAACATATTTTAAAATATCGTTCCCCCCCGTGTGCCAGCAAAAGCTTTTGCATGTATATGTGTTACCATATTTTACACTTTGTATGGAAGTGGCTTGCTGGCACACGGGGGGGAAAGATGTTCAGCAGCCCAAAAACCCAGGGCCTAAGCCCATAAAATGCCTTTTCTACCAAATAAGAAATTAATGACAGTAACGAAGTTCTCTAGAACCAACCTCCTAAATGTGCTAGTTTAATATAAAGTACAAAAGATTAAAAGTAGAATTAGCAAGGTTTTATGCATTTTTTCATAAGAAAAAATCTCACTGTTATTAAATGACACATTATTTTGCAAACGTCCTGTACCTATATATTTGCATGCTAGGGAATTGTTCATGTTTTTATTTTCGTCTGCTGATTTTCTTCAAAATTATTTTTTTTAAAAAATACACCACCCAGGACCACCATCAGAGTGTCAAACGGTTTTGATCCAGATCAAGACCGACACTCTGTTGGTCTACATCTGGGTTCAAACTGTATGCAAAAGCCTATTGGCAGAGGACAAAATTATCCACTGGCATGCAAAGAGTTATAGCAAGTAAATACTTTAGTGTTCAATATATTGTCTCATATAGGGATATACATGCATATGTATACCATAAATATTCGGACACTTTAAATACATTCAACATGCTACGCCCTTTAAACTAAGCAAAATTAATATTCAAAGGATCTAGTTAGAATCACTTTTACTTTCCAATGCTAAATGGGACACTTTCATTCCTTCAAAAATATTTATTTCTTTTGTTGAGCTTTCAGTTTTGTATTATTTACGGTACATGTAGTCAAAAATGTACAGGTAACTTCTAAATTATTTCCCCAAAATCATTTTATTACAAAACATATTTTGTTTTTAAAACATTTTCATCAATTATCGTGATTCGTTAATACTCTGCGTATGGTATGTTCAATAGATATTACCATGTCTACCAAATAAATCAAGAAAACTTGCAGAAATCACTTTTTAAAGCACTTTTTATTTTCATGAAATTTCAGACCCCCTCCCCTTTCTACCCGCCATAACTCTCGAATGCGTAGGAATCTTGCAAATATTTTGCTAGCTGGCTCTTGCCATTAGATTCACCTATTTCACTGATACTACATGCATCACACTAGAAGCCCAAAAGCAGCGTTCCTGGAATCAGAAAAATAGGCGTATAAGGCCCAAACCGTCAATGATCCTTACTGTTATATTTTTTTTCTTTTTTATATGGTCGATGGGAGTGTTATGGTAACTTTCATCCCAAAACAAAGTTAATACTTTTATTTTATTAGAAATGAACTGCCAAAAATAGCCTAGAGATGCGAAAAACCCTTATTTTGTACATAAATGACGTCATGGAGCGTTACTATATTTAGAAAATACTTTAAAACTGTTTTTTGCCTCTTAACAGACCTGTGTTGGAATCACTGCAATAAGAAAATTATGCAGATCCGATTGTTACTGTTGTTTCTACTCGGGGTTGATTTATCCCACTCACTTTTTATAACATGGGGGTATGACACAAACGGAAGTTGGCAGGTACCCTCTTTAATCAATACAGCAATATAAGTTCCTGTATATTCGGCGAAAACCACGGATAACTGATCGGAGATAAAATTAGCATAGGCCACTCCCTTTGAACTTCAGGGTCAAAAACATACGACAATAAATGCCCGGAAACGTTTTTAACGTATTCTATATTCGGATTAAAATATCAACAAGTGGTCTAAGAATACCAGCATTAGGTGTCTAGGTGATCATGCGCCAGTAATTCAAAACTTGCTTCATGCTTTTTTTTCCCTGTTTCACATATATCCCTTATTGCAAGCATCATGTTACCTAACACCTCAACTCTGTGGCCACTAGTATCGTCTATTGATAAGCTTTGCAAGCATTTTGGACCAAGATCAGGCCCAACAAAATGTCTGGTCTAACCTAGATCCAAACTGTTCGACAGCCACTCTGATAGTATTCCTGATATAAAAAAATGATTTAACAAAATCAGCAGACACCAAAAACATGCAAAGTTACCCAGAATGCAAATAGTTAATCGCCTCGCGAGAAAACGTTATAGCACCAAAAATGAATGCAAACGCGCAGATCAGACTGTGTTTTTTTTCTACACTGTCCACAACAATAGTTCTATATCGTTACTACATGTTAACCTAAAGAATATATTTCTCAGGCTAGTTAGAGTCGTGTCTGATTGCGAAGCCCAAGGACGGGTTTGGTCGTTGAGTGACACGACTTCAAATTGAAATAATAATACATGAGCCAGTGCATGAGATTTCCAACAATGTGGTATGTGCGACCAGCAAAGCCTCAGATACGCGCAGGCTGATCAGAGCCTTTGCTAGTTGCTCGAGTATTCCATGATTGTTAAGCTACTGACTAAACACCATTTGGAATTTCTAAGCTTAACAGGGGACTGCAGAGGCTCGTCCGAGTCTACACTTGTTAAAATGCCACATTGTTGGAAATCCTGTGTCATGGCTCAAATGGTGTTTTACTATGAGCTCATCACACCAACACAGTGTGACGTACACTCATTTTAAACTATATAAAACAATGAGATAAACAATTTTCTCAGTAGGATTGTGTGTACGGCCAGTGATTGGGTTTGGTTTGCTTGCTCGTCTGAAAAGAAATTATTCATTTATATCATAGAAAGGTAAGAGAGACACTAATTAAGAACTTATTTCTGAGAGTGTTGAGTAAACCAAGGCCTGGAATCGGCGATTGCAGAATACCAGAGCTAGTTGCTAATTTTGTTTATTCGTCATTATTGATATATGACAAGTCATTGATAGACGCTGATTGTCTTGGAATGACAAGTCAAATATTGACAAAACAATTACTGACAGTAATTAGTGATAATTACTACGCATCACTTTAAAAAACAAAAACAAAACAAAAAGAAAAGAAACATAAAAACAAAATAAATAATCACATGACATCGCGTCTGGGATTGATATAGCGCCATGCAATAAAATAGATAAACCACTATTGGTTTAAAGACCTATTAACGTTACGTAATGTCGTCCATTATAATAACGTTGCGTAAAAGATGGCAAAAACTTGATGTTTTTACGTCAAAAAATGCGATTACAAAATATTTTCAACGTCATATATTCTCCTGTATTATTGAATTTATTAAACTCGTTGCGAAAAAGAGATAAAATGTTCTACAAGCCTCGCATTTTATCCATTTTCCTCAACTCGTTTAATTAATTCAATAAAACACGAACATTTATGTAAGTTCCTCTATTTATTATTATTAGAAATTAAATAATTGCATTGTGCACCTGCTTTTCACGTTTTTCACGTTGACTTAAGTTTAGCGTTAGCGTTGGTTGAGGCGAATAAGCGCCAACTTCACAAGAATCCATTTTCTTAGATTCTGCGGATAATGCTGTGCATTAATTTTTTGGACATTTGTAGCAGAACACAAATAAACTAAGTCAGAAAGTAGGATTGAACGGCTCTTATCTGTTGGATTTCTTTTACTCCGGTATTCAGTTTTATTTACTGTAGAGTCCTTCTCTTTGCTTTATCTCCATGTTATGTCTTGATTTATATGTTTTAGGAGATGATGCATTGATAAGTTACGGGTCTTTCATGCAAACCAAATATCTATGTGTCTTGATCCACATCAGAATTAAGGGTGAGGTTGGCGCCGTTAAACCGGTTTAAGCCCTCCAGTAAAATATTTTACTGACCGTTCCAAGGCGGGACTTCTGTGGGTCTTTTATGTTTTTGTTCTGTTTTGTGTTTGCTATGTCTTTGTGCGCGTCTGTTTATATGTGCTTTGTGGTCACCTGCTGGGAAAGGGCTCACCCAGGTGAACCGCATGTCTAGATCTCGGAGGGTGTTGGCTACCGGAGGTAAACAAAGGATTTTTTGGGTTAGACATGGTCTGTATTAAGACGATTTTATTTCATTTAGATTCGTTTTGAGGGATAAGAACAACATATGGGTCGATAGTATATAGAATGATGATAAATCTGAAAACATTACATGTTTTGGAACTTAATCTGTTCGAGTTCAAATCGCATTTGAATTCGGAAATGCAGTAATTTTGACGAATATTTCGAATTCATCAGTTAATATTCATATCTATTATTTTATTTTTACTTGATTTACAGCCACCGCTGGAATGTATAACATCTCTTTGGAATGAATCAGTCAAATACAATTCAAAAATACATGTAAAACACTTATTTATTTGCAATTTTATGACGGTGGTATCATGTTTATAGGTATCTTTCCGTTCGGAGGTATGTTGGGTAGCTGTCGGAGGGAAGGCATATGCATGTTAACATTGATTTCGGAGAAGGGCAAATTGATTATGCTCATTAAACAAGCTCTTGCATACGAAAACAAAAGTGTAACACTCAAACACTTTCAAAAACCAATGGTTCGATTGGCGGGGGAAACAAGCTTAAATAAACCAATTTGTTAGAGTTTAGTTCAACATTGAATGGGTGTTTTTGTGCATTAGTTTGTATTGTTTGTATTGGCCTACCATATCTATTTAGCCCTTTGCATCACATTAAAGAAACGATCTGGCAGTAACATAACATGCCAAAGCATTATAGGCCTACTATGAAATGGACACATACCTTTTTTTGTGAAGGTGACGGATCAAGTAGCAATGCAATTAGTATACCAGATGTTTAGACGAGCACCTGTACGGTCTAATCAGTCTTCACTAGATGCAAAAATTTAACTAGGTGTTTTCGCATTTATACAACATAAGTTAGCCCACTTTAAAGAACGGCATTTGGGTTGAAACAAGTGTAAATGACCAGGAAATGCCACAATCTACTCGCACTCCTTCTCTACTCGCACTCCTTCTCTACTCTCTCTTTCTCTACTCGCACTTCTTCTGTACTCTCTATTTCTCTACTCTCTCTTTCTCTACTCGCACTCCTTCTCTACCCTCTCTTTCCCTACTAGCACTCCTTCCCTACTCTATTTTTCTCTACTTGCGCTCTTTCTCTACTCTCTCTACTCGCACTCATTCTCTACTCGCACTCTTCTCTACTCGCACTCCTGCTCTACTCTCTCATTCTCTACTCGCACTCCTCTTCTCTCTCTCTTTCTCTACTCGCACTCCTTCTCTACTCGCACTCCTTTTCTACTCTCTCTCTCCTCTTTATCTACTCGCACTCCTTCTCTACTCTCACTCCTTCTCTACTCTCTCTTTCTCTACTCACAATCCTTGTCTACTCGCACGCCTTTTCTACTCTCTCTTTCTCTACTCGCACTCCTTCCATACTCTCTCTTTCTCTACTCGCACTACTTCTCTACTCTCTCTTTCTCTACTCGCACTCCTTTTCTATTCTCTCTCTTTCTCTACTCTCTCTTTTTCTACTCGCACTCCTTCTCTACATTCTCTTTCTCTAATAGCACTCCTTCTCTACTCTCTTTTTCTCTACTCGCGCTTTTTCTCTACTCTCTCTACTAAAACTCCTTCTCTACTCGCACTCCTTATCTACTCGCACTCCTTCTCTACTCGCACTCCTGCTCTACTCTCTCATTCTCTACTCTCACTCCTCTACTCTCTCTACTCGCACTCCTTCTCTACTCGCACTCCTTTCCTACTCTCATTCTCTCTCTCTACTCTCTCTTTATCTACTCGCACTCCTTCTCTACTCGCACTTCTTCTCTTCTCTCTCTTTCTCTACTCGAACTCCTTGTCTACTCGCACTCCTTTTCTACCCTTTCTTTCTCTACTAGCACTTCTTCTCTACGTGCACTCATTCTCTACTCGCACTCCTTCTCTACTCGCACTCCTTCTCTTCCCTCTCTTTCTCTTCTCGCACTCCTTCACTACCCGCACTCCCTCTACTTGCACTCCTTCTCTACTCGCACTCTTTCTCTACTCGCACTCCTTTTCTACTCTCTCTTTCTCTACTCGCACTCCTTCTCTACTTTCTCTTTCTCTACTCTCTCTTTCTCTACTCGCACTTCTTCTCTACTCGCACTCCTTTTCTACTATCTCTTTCTCTACTCTCTCTTTCTCTACTCGCACTCCTTCTCTACTCGCACTCCTTCTCTACTCTCTCTTTCTCTACTCGCACTCCTTCTCTACTCGCACTCCTTTTCTACTATCTCTTTCTCTACTCTCTCTTTCTCTACTCACACTCCTTCTCTACTCGCACTCCTTCTCTACTCTCTCTTTCTCTACTCGCACTCCTTCTCTACTCGCACAACTATACTCTCTCTTTCTCTACTCGCACTTCTTCTGTACTCTCTCTCTCTCTCTCTCTTTCTCTACTCGCACCCCTTCTCTACTCGCACTCCTTCTCTACTCTGTCCTTTTCTACTCGCACTCCTTCTATACTCTTTCTTTCTCTACTCACACTCCGGTTCTACTCGCACTCCTTCTCTACTAGCCTTCCTTCTCTTTTCGCACTCCCACTACTCGCTCTTTCTCTATTCGCACTCCCTCTACTCGCTTTTTCTCTACTATCTCTTCCTCTACTCTCTCTTTCTCTCTCTTTATCTGTCCCTCTCTGTCTCTGTCTCTCTCTCTGCCTCTCTCTGTCTCTCTCCTACTCTCTCTCTCGTGCACTCTCTATCTCTCTCTCTCTCTCCCATGTTCAGTCCTCCTCTGTCAAATTCCAAGTATGTCACCCGATGGTAAAGAACTGTAATAACGTGCTAGCAGGGAACATTTAATCGTGGAATTGAGAGAGGAGTTCTCTGTATGCCTTTACAATGAAGCCCTCTCACAAGTAAGGGTGTATTTGTACAAGCCATTTTATTCTAAGGAAAGGGAAAATGCCAAATGGAGCCAAGTCAATATTTAAGAAGAACAAGGGAACAGTTACCTCCTGGGAGGGCCTCTATTATAGATAATAGAACAAACATAACAACTATAAAACTACTATACTTGATCTGTTCAAAATAAAATATTGTACCATAACTCTAAACGAGTAACAGCTAGTTTACAATCCGATTGAAATGGACGTCACCCATGTACATTTATTGAGCTTAAGAAAATCTAAAGACGTACTGCAAATAGTTACAGAAAGATCTAATTAAACATTCGATTTTACAGAAATGGAAAGCTATCTGCTTTTATAAGTACAAACATGTAGCATGTTACAAATACATGGTGTTTTATGCATATAAAAATCGCTAGAAACACTGTTTTGATTGCTATTTGCCGCAATGGCAATCGAAAAATCGGGCGACAAATGGCAATTGAAAACCCTGTTTCCAACGATTTTTGACCTACGTTCGTCGATAGTATTAAAGTTTCGGATTGCCGCTTATCCGGTGTACAACTTTTAAAAATATCTTAATAAACTTAAAGCTAGAGATTTCAATGCGACCAGTTTGTCTACTTATGATTTTTCTACTCTTTACACTACTTTACCTCATAATTTAATTAAAGATAAACTTATTGATCTTATGAAAGTACCTTCCAGAGAGAAGGCTCTCCTTACCTTGCATGTAGTGACAGAAATGCATTTTTTACTTCAGAAAAACCTAAAAAATATCATGCATGGTCGTGTCAAAATGTATGCGATGCGCTGACCTTTTTGTTGGACAACATTTTTATTCGATTTGGCACCAAGCTCTATAGACAAGTTGTTGGGATTCCTATGGGCACTAATTGTGCTCCCCTGGTTGCAGATTTATTCCTGTTTTGTTATGAAAGGGACTTTATGATGTCTCTTTCTGATGATAAGCAGGCTGATGTTATTGATGCGTTTAACACTACTTCCAGATATTTGGACGATATTTTAAATATTAATAATGTTTATTTTGACAATATGGTTAGTCAAATATACCCTTCAGAGCTCCAACTTAATAAAGCCAATGCCTCTGATACCGAAGCCGCATTTTTAGACTTGCATTTGTCAATTTCTAATGATATTGTTTCTACCAAAATTTATGACAAACGTGACGACTTTGATTTTGAAATTGTCAATTTCCCATTTTTAGATGGTGATGTTCCTCGTTCTACATCCTATGGAGTCTATATCTCTCAACTCATTCGTTTTGCTAGAGCATCTAGCTATGTTGCTGACTTCAACACTCGCAATAAATTGTTAACTCAGAAACTTCTTAAACAAGGCTATCGGTATCATAAACTTCGCAAAACATTTTCAAAATTTTATAGACGATACTATGATTTGATTTCTAAATTCCAAGTTGGACTTAAATCTCTCTTGCGCCAAGGACTTTCGGAACCTGATTTCTATGGTGACTTGGTGTATAAGTTGAAGAAGATTGTTGGCTCTAATAATTTTTCAGCGCAGTTCATTAAAATAATTTCCCATTATAAAAAGATTGGCTATAACATTAATGTATTGCAACAGACTGCATGCTTGGTAGTCAACCCAATCATGGTTGGCAACTTTGCTTTCCTCTTTAATTGCACGCCGGTGGGTCGGACTTCAGACTCTATGATGGTTCCGACTTAAAGACTTATCTATTGATGAGATGGTAGGGGCCTGATGCTTTGGCTGTTTGTCGGGCCCACCGGGGTTTACCTGTTGGATTTCTTTTGCTCCGGTATTCAGTCTAATTTACTGTTGAGTCCTTATCCTTGCTTTATCTCCTTGTTATAGCTTGATTTATATGTTTTAGGAGATGATGCATTTATAAGTTAGGGGTCTTTCATGCAAACCAAATATCTATGTGTCTTGATCCACATCTGAATTAAGGGTGAGGTTGGCGCCGTTAAACCGGTTTAAGCCCTCCAGTAAAATATTTTACTGACCGTTCCAAGGCGGTACTTCTTTTGTGGATCTTTTATGTTTTTGTTCTGTCTTGTGTTTGCTATGTTTTGTGCGCGTCTGTTTATATGTGCTTTGTGGTCACCTGCTGGGAAAGGGCTGACCTCTTGGCTCTCGTTTGTGGTGTCTTCTGTGAGTTTGTCACTTTCCCATTGGTATCCTGGGTCAGGTGTGGTACTTGATTGTATCGATTCCTGATCTTTGCACCATTACTTACTTTTAAAGATATACAACTCATCTTTATTGCATCTTATAGAATGACTAATGAGCCGCGACATGTGATTTCCAACGTTACAATGTGGCATTTTGACATGAATAGACTCAGACGAGCCTGTGTAGCCTTCTTTTAAGCTTAGAAACTCCAAATTATGTTCGTTCAGTAGCTTAATATTCATATAATATTCAAGCAACAAGCAAAGGCTCTGATCAGACTGCGCGTATGCGCAGGCTGGTCTGAGCCTTTGCTGGTCGCACAAACCACATTTTTGGAAATCTCATGTCGCGGCTCAAATAATATTGTTTAAAAAGATGTCATTGTGAGGCTTGGGCTGCTGTTACCGGAACATGAGGACCTGGGCCCGGAATTACACTGCCTCCTTAAAGTTAAGGAAGACTTACGGAGTTATACCCCTATTTCACCAAGGATTATTTTGGTCCCGAGAGTACCCGATCAATAATTTTGTTGATCGGACGCATATCTGCAAAACAATAGGGAACTTGCGGACAATCACGGACAATCATCTGGGAAGGTCTGGCGCAATCGCCTCAGTCCTACGAGAATCGGGTACCGAAAAAGTGATCGGCTACTGTTTTTAAACATGTTCAAAAACAGTAACCGATCAAAACCCGCCGGCCGCAGGTCGTCCGAGGATCCTCTGAAGGTCTCCTTGTCTCTCCTACCCTCTGGAGCTTTCGTATACTCTCTGGAGCTCTCTTCTACCCTCGGGAGCTTTCGTATAGATTCTGCAGCTCTCTGCCGAGGTTCTTGCGAAGGGTGTCACTAAGAATCGATAGTAACTAGATACAACAACAAGATATGGTTCTATATATATTTATTCAAAATCACTTTTTAAAAATTAATACCAATACCAGTGAATTATAAACCAAATATAATTTTAAAAAAGTGGACACTTTTCTAAAAAAAAAGGTACTTTAAAGACTCGCAAATGTACTTTTTTTGGAATATATTCTCTTGGCATTCTATTTAGCATATTTCCTAATGCAATACCATTTTACTTTGCTCTGGTAGAACGAATTTAAGAGCAAAACGGATTTTTGGTACACGGCCTTCCCTATAGCAGGCAAAACACGGTCGACTTGATTCGTTAATATAGTCGTGACTCAATCAGGTCATAAAAAAGCTGGGCGATAGGATTCGATTCAGGACGACCATCGGGCAGCTGATCAAAAGATTGATTGATCGGGGACAATCTGGTCCAGATCGGGCCGATAGGAAAAAACAATCCTTGCTGAACATTGATTTTTCATGATGCCAAAAATAACGTTTTAAACTGATTAAAATCAAAATGGTTTCATTTTTCTGTAGATCACGGTGATATATTTGACCACAAGTACTGCATATATCCAGGCAAATTATTTAGCATGTTGAAATATCAATACTTAACTTTAGTCTCCCTTGACTTTAAGGAGGCATTGTAATTCCGGGCCATGTACTACTATGTAAAGTTTAAAAACGTTAAAGATAAAATAAAAGAACGGATTACCACCGAAACTGCAATATCTTCAATATTTTTACGGGTATTTGTTATACAATGTATGGATTATTTTGTCCACCTATACAAATATGCAGTGAAAATCCAGATAAGCTAACATGTATACTAATACTTTTAAGAATGAACTGACAACAGACCAAAAAGGTAAATTGCTTTTAAATACGTGTGGTATTTTATTTTACTGTCGCAATGGCGCAAAGAGAACAGCTATAAAACGTATGCAAACTGTACAGGGTTCATTATTATGGTTTTTATGTTGTTTGATTTTATTCTTAACTTCCCAGTCAACAAATTTTCAGTTATGTCGGCGCATTAAACTTAAATTAAGATGCGCGGATCCAGAGAGGGGATGGCAGAGGGTCCTGACCCCCTCCCTGGAAAATTGGAAACCTTTGGGGCTCTTTAGCAATCCTGATCCAGATCCCCTGGAAAATCAAAAGCTACCAAGCCAGCATTCAATATTGGGTAATTATCGCCCCGCCAGCGTTTTGCTGGTCCGCTTTTAGTGGTATTTCGATTCCTCACTCTATTCATCTAAAAAAAGGTGTGTCAGAGTTAAGTTGGACTTCGTCTGACAAAATTTCTGGATCCGCGCATGATTAAGCGATAATAACAACATCGCATGAGATGTTTTTTGGTATAATTATGTGCATTTTTTCTCACTAATGTTTTACAAAACCTAAGAAAGCGTATCAGTGCAAAGCTACTAGATGGCGGTACAAGACATGGACATAGCCTATCCCAGCCAGCACACAATGTCGAGCAACCATCGGCCCGCCAAAATATTTTAGATGTGGCATAGCAAAAAAGGAAGAAAGGAATACGGAGGGAGGGTTAGTGTGGCGGGGGTGGGGGGTTGGCGGCCGGCTAGAGAGCCACGTTGAAACCCATTCAAAGGGGCTCTTGCATGGTATGGGAAATTAACGTGGGAGTCTGCCCACGCTTGGAATTTGATAAAATTATGTTTATTAATTGTCTGGGGTATGACTTTTATATTTATGGCGCATTTGAGTTTTTATGCAATTCCATTGCTAATTTATGACGTCATGTATGATATCACTACAATACCTTAGGGTATTCAGTTATAATCATTTCTAAAGTAATTGACATATCATGTAACGGGCGCAGAAATGTTTTATTAAATAACTTTATCATAGATAAGTTTGCTGATACTATAAATGGCTTTGTCTGTATTAGGATAACAGGTGGGCAGTCATTTTTATGAGATGGTACCCCAATTTTCAACTGTATATTTTGTATTCAGTCAAATTTGGAATTAAAATTTTTACACGTTGCGGTCTTTGTCAAGATACCATTTCAACATATAAACTTTCCATATATGTTAAGAATATTTAGACCAAATTTCATGAAATTCAAGGACCGGTAACATATTTTTTCAACTTGATGTAAACACATGGCCCTAATTCATTGAAATGTAAAAAATACAATAATTATGTTTCAGTGTAAAACATACTTGAACACTTGCTAAGTTTGAATCACCATGCTAGTACGTTTATTGGTAGAAGTTGATATGTTCAGTGCTTTCCCTATTACTGATTGGAAAATAAAATAAACAATAATCTTTGATATTAAGTGCCATGATTCTTATTTAATGAAGTGCTTGCACAATAATATTACCCAAAACGATACAATATGGTGACACCGGACTTACCACATCTAGTTTCGAACGTTAAAACTACATCTAACCAATGTTACACTTAATATGTAACATTATTAAGAATTTTAATTCATACAGAAGAGAAACCTTATGACAAGTCAGTTCATACAGGAGAAGAACCTAATATCTATGGTTTTATAATTGTAAGCCTCATTAATAAACCTGGTTCACAAGAATAATCCCCTGTCAAACATATTGGTTAAAATTAACCATTTTGGTCACAGAGATCTCTTGGCTTCAAAGGTATTGCTAAAATAATGCTTAATTTGTCTCTGTTTATTCTGTTTTGTAAAACTTATGCTGATTTCCATCAAAAGGCAACATTTATTCTTTGGCTGACTGTATATTCCAGGCATACAGTTTCGTTTCTGGACCTCACTTATTCATGTAGAACACTGTTCTATGTTACCTTTGATATGACTCTGTTACATTGAATCCTGGTCACGGCACCAAAATGTGGTTACTCTAGTTCAGTTGGGATGTAAAGGGAAATATTTGGTCTTCTTGTTTTCACATGTTTATTGATAGGATATTATGTTTCTTAAAAGATATCATGCAGGACTTGAGGAAGTGATACACATTGTCTTGGTCCCATAGAGCCATGACATGGGGCCATGACCATTGGCATTTCCGGCCATTGAATCATATTAAATTGTCTAAACATGTCTTTCTTTAAGAAAAGTGGAAGTAGATTTAAAAACAACCTCCTTCTGTCTAGTTATTGATTCATTTCATCTAAATAACTAATTTTGCTAAAACTGACCTATACCCATAAGAGGTAGGAAATGACAAAGTTACCGGTTTTGGATTTTCATGAAATTTGACTCAGATCAGCAGAATATATATGGCATGTTTTTGTGATAATATGATATCTTGACAAAGACTAGAACATATCTATCTTTGGAATTTATTGTTGAATGTTTTGTAAATTTTTGAAAAAAAATATTGAAATTTTATAATCACTTGTTCAGAAAACGTAAACCATAATTTATCCAAATGGTTTCCTGGTATTTATATAATGCCTATGGTATTTTGGATTCAATCTGGATGAAAAATCATAGAAATAAACAAAACTTTAGATTTAGGACATGGAAATTTAGAGACAGGTGCCACTTCAAAGGTGGAGCACGTCAGGGTTGCTTCCCAAGCCTTATTCTTATTTATCTAATTCAATAAATACATTTTCATAGTTTGTATATAATGGGTAATTATTATGCAAAGTTTAAAGAAAATCCATGCGTGGGCACAGATGCAAGTACCCCTTTTGTGGGTTTTTTTTTTTTTTTTTTTGCATGTTTTGTTGTTTTTGTACGGTTTGAGGGGGGGGGGGGTAAACTGTTGATATAGTTGGTTTCATTGAATAGAATCCTAAAGGGCGGTGCAACAGAAGGGTGTTTCAGTGGACTAGGTGAGTTGCATATTTCAATGGATTTGATCAGGGTATTTCAGTGAACTGAGCGGTCTAAGTGCTTCCCTGGGCTGGGCGGTTTGGGTGTATCAGTTGCCTAGGGAGTTTGGGATGATTAATGGGTTGTCTGGCTTGTGTATTTCAGTGTACTGTGTGCGTTTGGGTGTTCTGTGGCGATTCAATAGACTGGTGGTTATGGGTGTGTCAATAGTCTGGGTGGCATACATGTATATATTTTGGGATCAAAGGTTTACTAATCATGTACACGTGGCATCTTAACCAACAGTTACCTCGCATTTTGAAACTCCATTTACACAACAAAATGCGCCTCAATGTGAACCTGCATTTTGTAACCCTGATCATTTTGTTAATACACTGCGTTGCCAGGAAAGATAATGAGTATAGATATGGCACATGTTCTTGCCTTCTTTCAGGGACCATACCCTCGCACCCACCTCACCTGGCTATCATATCCCCTTCCTGTATCAAGCATACTGGTTTCACCAAAAAATTAGCAGTGCAGAATTTAGATGAATATGTTTTCCCAGACTCACTAGACAAAAACATGCATAATGACACCGACTGAAGATGAGCGCTTTTCACAACACATCACAACTGTAAAACATCTCAAATTCCCTTCTGTATTTCGTCCCCTTGGTAGTCTTCCATTTGTAGCATTACATATTGTTTTTTTTTGTATCATGGCATGCTTAAAATATAGCAGATTCAGGCACTAATGGTGCGGCAGTTTGTATCAATCTCCGCAATCAAAACCACTGTCACTCCGATAGCAAGCATGTCAGCTGTCAAGTTTACTCTGAACATTTTGCTAACCATCAAAACGA
This sequence comes from Loripinus fragilis, assembly GCA_964019695.1. Classification (NCBI taxonomy): domain Eukaryota; kingdom Metazoa; phylum Mollusca; class Bivalvia; order Lucinida; family Lucinidae; genus Loripinus; species Loripinus fragilis. The sequence goes on from OZ026515.1 coordinate 93,938,059, forward strand.
TACCAACGTAAGCAAATTTCAAATATTGATGCTTTAATAGCATTTTGAGACACGACTCTTATAAATCATGCAGGAGAATGATATAGAATTGTGGCGACACAAGCAAATTGTGCCAAAGGTTGATGTAAATCCAGCTATGATCAAACGAATAGCATTTTTTCATTGAAAATTTCACAATCGTCGTTTGAAAAGTCGCCCACTGTCCTACGGACATGGGTCAAACGTATTTTACACATTCCGAGTCCTTATCATTCAATATAGAAGCAACCTGTTTGCTGCTTTTGTCTCTAAGAAACTTTCTATAGGAAATAAAAATGGATAAATACAGACCCTGTCCATCCATAATTGCAATGTTTACCTCCGATAGCCAACACCCTCCGCGATCTAGACATGCGGTTTACCTGGGTGGGGCTGACCTCTTGGCTTTCGTTTGTGGTGTCGAACTGTGAGTTTGTCACTTTCCCATTGGTATCCTGGGTCAGTAGTGGTACTTGATTGTATCGATTCCTGATCTTTACACCCTTACTTACTCTGAATCTGGATGGGTTGCTGGTCGCTTGTGTGAATTCGCCCTGTCATGAGATTTCGGTACTTATTGCATATACGAGCAGCGAAGCCTCGCTCAGTCTAGCCTGCACTGTATTCAGATGCGCAGTCTCCGCACCAGAGCCTTCGCTACTCACACATAAAGTAGCGACGTAGATGGGGCTCAGTCCAGACTCCAGTCTCTAACCCCACTAGATAGGTGGGTATATAGTGTTACAGTAAAATGAATAAGCTAGTATAGCATATATGCGAGAAGAACCAAATTTGAAACCTGCAATATTTTGTGTTCTGGCTCAGATATATTTCTCAGGCAATCCATCGCTGTGATTCCATTGTGACAGATACCAATAAAAGTAACTTTATTAATTGGGCCCTCAACGCGAGAAAACCGGACTTTGATGCATGCGAACAACAAAGGCACTGGCCAGACTGCGCGGATGCATCCGCGCAGTCTGGCCAGTGCCTTTGTTTTTCGCTTTCTAGAAAGTATAATAGTTTAGTTTGCTCCACGTAAAGTTTCAAAATTCTAGCTAGTCTATGTAGTTGAGCAGACTGGTTTTAATATTACCTGGTCGGAAACCCCAAAGACAGGTTTTCTCGCGACAGGCCCAATTAAGAAGCCCAATATTCATTAATGTATGGACTAAAGTAACTTTGTCATGACTGAAGTTTAATTACTACGCATTTATCAGATATGGTGGCTTGACAATAGCACGCCAGGTTGCACTAAAACGTGTCTTTAGGATGATGCACATTGCGCATGCTTACCTCAATGCACATGCCTGTGTGTAGTCTCTATAGAATCTGTACTAGTTGAGTTGTGTGTCTGGAAACACCATGGGGGCGTCCTTAGGAGACACTCACTTTATGGTGGCAACGAAAAAAAGAGGAATGCATAAGCATGATCGAACAGAGACGCACAGAATGATGCTTTGCACCAGTATGCAAAATGTATTATCACGTCTGATCGTTCCATGCCTCCAGAAACTCGGAGGCATATTTCTGTCATTTTAATATATCTGTCTTAAACGTCTCACTAATGCAGTTGTATGGAATGTGTTGCTTTTTTTCTTGTAAAATAAAAGAATAATCGTTTGAAAAAATGCGCTTGTACGCAACGGGAAATAATATTAAATCAACGTAGAGCCATCAATTCATGGCGTTGAATATACTGTACAGATTTGTGTTTCATGCATTAACATTTGCGATGTTTGAACACGAGGTCGCTTGACCACTGCCTGTGGTAATGCATTGGTCGTTACTCTTACCATATAAAATTGCACCTCAAACTCCAGTTGAACATTTAAATATCCGTTTCACCCTACACAAACTGACAACGGCCGTCGACTCACAAAATTTTCGCGAACAAACAAAAGCAGTGACAACATGGTCCCCGGACATGGTCATTCCGGGCCGAAATACTTTCCCAACAGATCAGGGCGATTGTCAAGTTAAAAAATAGTAAGTGAGTTTGATCAGTAAATATATTACCACAATACTGTTCAAGTCCTGTTCAATAGCAAGTTTGCAAATGGAATCGATTGTTTGAAGACGACTTTTTGCGTTCGTTTGACATCGACTGTAAACAGCCATGGATGGACATAGCTATACAGTAAGCAGGAATTAATGTTGATGCGGCGTCGCGTGCCTGCACGGATACGCTTATTCCAGTAAATCAACAAAGGGTTGCTTTCTAGACACATGGCCAGTCCTGATGAAAGTTCATCTCGGAAATTAATCACGTTAGTTAGCCACATGACCACCTCGGAGACAGACCAGCATTCGTTTGATGATTTAAATTGAAATTTATTATAAGTTCTGTTAATTGCAATGTGTGGTCTGTATAAAAATGATGTTTTATTGCATTAGCGATAGCGCAGCCGCTTGAGGGATGGTTAATGTTATTGTGATGAACTATCAGAATTGGATGCTGATCCATCGAGCATACATCAGAAACCCTTTAAAGGCCAAAATCAGATTTGTAATAGTTGGATTAAACAATAGTTTATTCAATGTACATTGTAAGTACATGACATGGTATAAGCTGGTGTGAGGCTTATTGAGGTCATCTCCTAATTTGTAATAGCGTGGATAACCATACAGACAGACATGCGGATAACCGTACAGGCAGACAAACCATGGTATATTATTCGTGGATTACCCCCCCCCCCCCCCCCCCGTTCAGGCGGACAACCCATGGTATGGCTAATTCATACCACCTACATCAGCATAGACCTTGCACAATACGTCATATTTCATTGGTGGTATAATGGCATAAGTGTACTCATGTCATAGGTGTAAATTCACACGATTTTCTAAGCTAAAAGGACAAGCTTAGATACAAATGTTTATGTTAGTTTTAAAGAAAACAACATATTGTCAACTTTTGGAAAGCGTGCATCTGGATTTCGTCTACTGGCAAATCTGCATATAACAGATAACAGCGAAATGTCATTTTTGTACATTGTAGTGTATATTGTTTTTTCCTTCTTAGTTGTTTTTCGGCGTCAACAGCGGCCCCCTGTTTGAATCATTACATCCACACCATTTTTCCAGCTTTATCATAAAGAACAGATCCCCATGCAGACTAGCACCAACCCTAACCCCCTTCTAACTCGCAAATTTATTTGCTATTCTGTGAGAAGCGATTTTTTTCACATATTATAGCTTTAAAACACACTTTTATAGGTTTAACAAGATTACATTTTATTGAACGGAACGAAGGCACTTGAAGTCTACTTGATGTAATTGATTACAATGTAAATATGGCCATGTCAACGACACGCAATCTTATAAGAGTCCTTTAACTAATGATGCCATTGCGAGACAGGGTAATAGCAGTATAGCAAATCAGAGAGCAATCGGCAAAATACGATAGATGAAGGAATCTTTAATGGGGTGCAAACGCGGGAAAATTACAAAATATGAAACCTGTGCAAATATTTTGTAAATTTCTTGCAATTGTTACAACAAAAAAGAGGTATCATAAACAATGGTCAACTATTTAAGGCGATTATAATTTTAAAATTATGCCTATTCTTGAAAGTACGAGTAATGCCAGTAATGTCATTACTCGTACTTTCAAGAACAGGCAAATTTATAATTGCCTTAAATATGGTAAAAACACTGAAGCTGGTTTCCCACTGCACAATATACTTAAACCAAGTTCTAATCGGTCACCTAGTTCAGAACGTGAAACATATGTATACGAAATTCATGTTTTTTAAGAGAAGCAATACTTTGCCGAGACTCTGCAAGTTATTTCATTTAAAAATGAAGTATACTTCTTTCACGGACGAAGTTAGAGAAAAGGTACCCTCATTTCAGCTTAAAGCTTGCAATTTACATAGCAACTTTGTACTGCTCTGTACGCTTTACTATCAGCGACACGGCATTGAAATTTTCAACGATTATTCATTATCACCAGACGGCACCGTCCTTCTTTAAAAATTAAAAAAAAAAATAATAGAGTGCTAATAAATCGATTTTTAAATTCTCACACTGAAACAGGAAGCGTACAGTAGTCGTAAAACTTAAATCGTCAAAAATGGATTAATCAAGTTCTACTAAGTTTGGCCTACAGTGTTCAAAAAAATTAAGTGCATTTAACAATTTTACCAGGAAATACTGGTGAACTCTCAAAAATTGAAAAATGCAACATTTTAAAAATGCGTAAAAAAATCCACCATATTATTAAGCAAAATTTTAATTGTTTGGCGTTTTTCAAGCCGGACAGACCAGTTTGTAACCACATAAACGTCAATTTTATAAAAAAAAAAACTACTCTGAAAACCATTTTTTCTTAAAAAATGTCAATTTTTTGCGTTTTAACCCAAAAAAATTTGAAGTAAAAAAAACTGTTCAAAAATACTGCTAAACGTTTGCCCATTAAATTGCACATATATGGGCAAAATCATTTCGTTTGGTCAGAAATAATGAGTTTGAAAAGTGACCGATTAGAACTTGGTTTCACTTACTATTTTTTAGTACAGTTTCGAAACGCAAAAATGACCATTAACGCAAAAAGGTCCATATAAGGGACACTTATATTTTAAGCTTTTTCACATTGTATTTCTATTACTGAAGCTTTTTTGCTGCGGTAAATCTTGAAGCTGGTTTCCCACTGCACAATAGTTTTGAAACGCAATATGTCCATAAAAAGCATTGTCTGCGCAGGCGCGATACTCAAAGAAAAACTTTTTTGAAAAAAAAAATGCTTGAAAGAGATACCAATATTTAAGCGATTTGGAACGTTGTATTTTTATTTATGGCAGGAAACTTGGTTCGCGTTTTGAGTTTTGCCAGCTTAATCTTGAAGCTTGTTTCCCACTGCACAATAGTTTCGAAGCGCAAAAGGTCAACATGAGGGGCACCAATATTTAAGGTCACTACCCATAGCAATAACCGTAACTCTTAATCATCAAGGGAGGTAATACTTGGTAGCGTTCGATTATGACAAAGTGTGATTTTACGCAACTATGATATGTTTTCTACCGACAGTAATGCCCGTTACACTGCACGTTGGTAATCCGAAAGTGATTGATATAACATTAAAAATGCAAACAAAATTTTTAGTATAATGAACAACAAAAGTTGGCATTCTTTACGGATACTAAACGATGGACGCTCAGCTCTGCGAGAAGGAAAAAAAGTCAGTCAGTGTAATGGAACACGCATTTTACCAGGGAAATGTCAGTCGACTGTTCGCGGTTTTTTGACAGTCCACATCAACAGTCATGATATAACTACTTGTACATAGATCTATATATGATTTTCTGGTTTTATTTTACCTGCATTAAACTTTCACCAAGACAGACTATCTCGTCACGTTCTCTAGCGTCTACTTTGAACCTGACGTGCGCTAATGACGTCACTTGCTCTTATGACGTCATTATGCGTAAACGACAAGTATTGAACTTGACGTTGACGTTGAGAGTCCCTCGCTTTAGTTTGCGTCCAAAACAATTTGCCTTATGTCAAATGTGTTCCAATATTTAGCTACAAGGCTATCTTGGGCTAAGGTTGACCCAAGTATAGTCGTGATTCTAAATTATAGTAGGCCTACTCTAAATTATAAAAGGTACGCGAGGAATTCTGCCGTCGGGGTCTGCAAACAAAAAAGGCGCAGACCAGCTTGCGCATCCGCGCAGTCTGATCAGCGCCTTTGCTATTCACAAATTGAATAGTATCGTATCTAAACTTGCTCCAAGCGAGATTTCACTATTCTATCTAGTCTCAGTGGCTGAGGGGGATGGTTTTGGTATGATCTTATCGGATACCCTGAAGACAGGTTTTGTCGCATCGATGCTCATTTATATTCATGTAAATGCGGACCCAGTCTTCAAGCCTGGTTCATGTGATATGCGCATAGAAAATGTCTAGCCCCTCTAGACTACTGGTGGCCAATTCCGCCCATGACCAACGCCGACGGGATCCGTACCAAAAATAGTACCCCCTCCCCCTCCGCGCCACTGAATACCCCCTTTAGTAGCGGGAAGGATGTGGGCATAAAAAGAACCATTTTCATATAAATGCGGATCCAACCAAATCATAGGCAAGTTATAGGTTCTCAGTGAGATGGTTCTTTTGAGCATCCAAAGCAAATATAAAAATAATGAGCAATAAAATATTTACAATTTTACGCTAATTTTTTTGCTAATCTCCAAGGTTACTCTACATTTGACATGTTTCAACTGAAAGATGTCCGTCAAGGAATATATAGATCTAATAGAAATAAACCAACTCTGGTCAAGTGTTAAGGTCTGGCCTTGCTTCGCGATCGGGCATTAGTATGGCGCCCGAGGCCGCAACAAAGATTTAAAAACATTTCAAATTCTTGGATGAGTACATGAAGTATATGCATCGATCAATTAAAGCGATGCATATTAAAACAGCAAATTTTCACCTAAATTTGACATGCAGAGTTACCCCGTGACCTTGAAAAACGGTAAATGTCCCCAAAACATTACATCTCTATCCTAATGGTGTATCTATGCAAATTTGGTCAAAATATATCGAGTAGGTGTTAAGACAAAATGCGGATAAGTTCCTTTTTACCGTGGGTGGGGTATTTTGGTATCGTTTTTGGTATTGAAAAGTCTTCACATATATGCATATAAATGTTCCAAGTATTTGGAGTACATATAATTTCATTTGGAAGTTCAGAGTGAGGTATTTTAATCAACAGTGTTTGGTTCGTAAGGTTTTAACATGCTTAGAAATAAGAAAAGCCTGCTAAGATCATTAATTTTTAGTTTAGGGGGTAGGGATAATTATTTGGTAATATCTCACTAATTAGACGGTGAATTTTTTTTTAATTTTGTCATAACGCATCTTATATAATGATCACTTTCCTCAAAAAAAATTAGAAAAAATTATTCTTTTAAAGTATGTTTAAATATTGAATTATCAGTCAGTAATTGCCGAAAATTAATGCATAAATATCGGTGAACGCTGGTTTGAAAGCGTGATATGAAGAAAAAGACTTGTATAGCTGCAAAAGAATGGTTTGAGAAAAAGTTCTTAATTATTTATGGCTTCGCATGCTTGTTTGAAATAACGATTTTCAAATATAAAATTGAGTTACAGAATATTTTACTTGTCTTAATGAATCTACAAAAAGCTGCGTAAAAAAGCCAACATAGGCCATATAATGAAGAGCTATAACTTTTGAACTGGACGGTAAACTTTCTTTATTTTGCGTTATTTTGCTTATAATATGATGTACTACAGAATATCAAAAAATGAAAAAAATCTATTTTTTGGAAAAAAAATCGCCCAGGTGTGGGCAGTGACCTTAAGCGATTTTGAACATTGCATTTTTATTGCAGAAAACTTGGCAAAAGGAGAAAATCTGGCAGGAAACTTGGTCAGCGGTTTGAGTTTGTCAGCATTACGGCTGATTCTTGGAAGTGTCAAAACTTCTTGAAGCTGATATCCCACTGTATAATAGTGTTGAAACACAGAAAAGGTCGATATATACGGGATAGCAATATTGTTAGGATTTTGAACATTGTATTTTTATTGCAGAAAATTGATAGGAAACTTGGTCGGCGGTGCTTTACGGTTGATTCTTGATCTTGACACTGGTTTCCCACTGCACAGTAGTTTTGAAACGCAAAAAGTCCATATAAGGGACACCAATTTTTAAGCGATTTTGAACATTGTTTTTTTATTGCAGGAAATTTTGCGGGAGTATTATTTTGTCAGTTTTACGGCGAAGGACACATCTCTTTACTCTTTAGTGGCAGCATGATGATAATTTTCTGCTCACATATGATAAGAACATATTTATCTGTTATGGGCTGGGGTAAGCTAATTAAGAGTTTGCGCCAAAATGGATGATGCATTGATAAGTTAGGGCTCTTTCATGCAAACCAAACATTTTGATCCACATCTGATCTAAGGGTGAGGTTGGTGCACCGTTAAACCGGTTTAAGCCCTCCAGTAAAATATTTTACTGAACGCTCCAAGGCGGTACTTCTTTTGTGAAACTTTTATGTTTTTTTTCTGTCTTGTGTTTGCTATGCCTTTGTACGCGTCTGTTTATATGAGCCTTATGGTCACCTATTTGGAAAGAGCTGACCTCTTGTGGTGTCTTACTGGTAGTTTGTTACTTTCCCATTGGTATCCTGTGTTGACTGTATCGATTACTGATCTTTGCACCTTTACTTACTTTGATCTGCTTGGTAATGAGGAAGATATTCAAACCACTAGCCGCATTTGCCTATTCGCTGGTCACAGTATCTATTGTATGGGCCATACTTGCCAATATTTTAATACTATGCAATGGACCCAGTGAAACATCTTTAAGGAATTAGCCGAAAATCTGATAAAAGCCATATGATCGTTATACGAGGGTCATCCAATAAAGAATGAGACTTTATTCATAGTCTGTAAACCTGTGTGTGCATTTAGTTAAAATGCACCATTATAATATTATGACATCTTAGCAATTCAGGAATATAAACAATATGTTTGTGATTGATCAGTTGCCATAGTAACGGGATGTTTTGTGGAAAGACTTGAAGACGCATGGCCACGTTTACATTATTTTTTGAATACCCACGGTTATTCAAAGTCTTTTATTTTCGCTCATACATAGAATTAACCTGTTGATATCATTTCTTCTACTAAACAATATTAGTGTTGCATAAAATGCTATACAAGATGAACCAAATATGCATATCCTTTATTTTAGTTGCCTAGCAACCGATTTACTTGATTTTCATAAACAAACTACTTTGTGTTGCTATGGTAACTATGTAGGTGAAGGATTTACCACAAAATGTTTTGTTATCTGCAGCTTATTGTTATTAAGTATACATGAACAGAACTAGGTTCACTTTAATTGCCTTTGACTATTTGATATAAACTTTTAAAGTCAAGGGGTTACCTGATATTTCTTGAAAACTTGATTTTTAAGCTTTGTTTCCATGGTAACAGCTCTAGAATCTGAAATATTACTTTCCCCTATTGGCTATAGACAGATTGCATGAGCATATATAAGTACTAGTAGAAAAATAAACTAAAATGTAAGTCTGTTGCCATGGTGACCACCTATAGTGAGCCGGCCAGACATGTTTGTCCAGTCTTCTAATGTTGCCTAGCAACAAAAGTTAGAACCATGTAAGACGTCGAATATGGTACATGTGAACAGCCAAAAAGACGAGCTAGCTTTGAAAGAAATTTCATAAGCCTAGTATGTAAATTCACTGCGCTATAGAAAAAGTCTCATTCTTCATTGGATGACCCTCGTATTTTGTTCCTCGCGTCAAATGTACAAAATATGAAATGTGTGTACAGCCTCGGACTACAGCCAATGGACTAGCCAGAACGCTGAAAAATGTACGCACATCAAAAGGAGACTACTGGATCAAGCAGTGATTCTCTTCAATTGTGTCCCTTTGCAAAATGAGAACTTCTCTTAAAGGAAAGAATTTGCTCCAAGAGGGAGCGAATTCTTTCCTTTAAGAGCAGTTCCTTATGGTATCGAAAATAAAAATTACTGGATTAGGTGACCTCCCTTGAATGTTACCCCTTGAATGTTACTATTTTTATTACGTACGTGCGTAATGGTAGCTACGCCAATGACAGCACAGGTTTAATTTTTGTACATTTCACGCCTTGAACACTTTTAATTTGCTTCTTCATAAGGCGTTTCCGTATTTATCAATTGATGTTTATAAATAAGCTTTAAACTTTATTTTTCAGATTTAACAGAATGTCTCCCTATATCCTGGCTATTACTCTTCTGGCACAGCTTCTCGGGTTTCTACCACAAGCCGACGCAGCTGCAACCGACGATCTGCATAACCCTATCCAACACTCAGGTCTTTCTTCAAGCACTACCGACGTCGACTCGGATCTCCGCAATGAGTTTCACAGGGAATTTCTTCGATATATATTACGCAAGGGATTGGCTACAATTCCAGGAACGGATTCAAGGCACCTTGATCAGGCGCTTGCAGGAACGGATTCCAGGCACATTGGTCAGGCCCTTGCAGGAACGGATTCAAGACACCTTGATCAGATGCTTGCAATGGAGAAAGCCCCAAACAAGGCATCGCAAAGATTTGGTCAGACACTTAATAGTGGAGACAATTTTGACAAAAGAGCTAACTTGTATGGCATTAATAGACCACTGGGTATGCGACCAACACGACTCGCTGATTTTGGTTCCATGATCTTGCCCAATAAAAATACAAATAGAGGAAGGAACGCCGTTATCAGATATGGTTGAGACAAGACCAAAGACATAAAATATACATGTGTTAAAAACATCAATTCAACCCAAGTCCTAATGACTTAATTTCATGGCATGTCCATTTCTGTTTTCCAGTGCCAACTCTGTTGCATTAAAATATTTAGGCCAGCTTATCGGAATTGGTCCGTATCGCCCGTGCGTAAAGCCACTCTAAAACCCTTTATAAGACCAATGGAATGTTCCATAAAGTCTGATGAAGTTAACTCATTAAAGCCGAATGAAATTTCCCACAGTTATCAATTGGAACAGTCCATTTCTGTTTTAAGGGATGTTGGGTGGTATTTTTATGCATATTTTAATAGAGCATTCTGCAAGCAATCAGTGGAGACCCTGATCAGAGGCCGCGTTCTGTGGCGTCTGGTCTGGGTCTGCAATATTTACCTACGTCCCACAAAAAGGACGCTAGGCTTATAGGGGTTAAATCACGGTGGTCCATTGTGTATATTGATGGATCACGTGTAATAATTTCCAAAAATAAAAAAATACACTTCTTCCTCTGAAGATCGATCTGTCTAAGCAAACAATGCAGATCTTTATGAAATGTCGCGTTCTGCATCATTTTATCTGGGTCTCCGCTGTCAAAGTACCCGTTTAGGGGTTTCAGGTCTTCAGTGGGTTAAACTTGCATGCACAATTACCACAATAAGTGGGGCTAGATGCGTTAATTTTTGGTCTGAGCCTTCTGACATCCCATTACCATTAAGGCGAGCAGCGACGGGTCTTCCAAGAATTCGTTGCTCGTCTATGCCAGGGCTAGGGAACACGGTGACTTGTGACGTCATATTTGTTTCAGTAAGGGCGTAGCCATCTTGGAAATTGTCCATATTTTGCTTCTTTCTCTGTAACAACAACGTTGAAAAGCTAGCAACCATTTCATGAGCTTACCCACAGCTTATGTATTTGAATATGTTCACTTTGTGACCACACGCCGCTTGTTGATCTATTTTATTTCGACAAGTGTTTTAATTAAAACATTGTGGTCACTGTCAAAATGGTATGGTTTGTGTCAATGTGTCTACTTTTACCAAATTACAGAGCATATAGTGCATTTGTTACCAACACAAATGCAAAAAGTACTACTTGGCTTTTCGCTTACCGTAAAGGCGGCACCTTTAATATTCATATCTGGGTGTGGTTCGGCTATTTCATCTGCTAAGGAAGGGAAACCAGGTTTTATTTATAATTTGGTAAAGAGTTAATAAGTTTTTTAAGCCGCGCAAACGTGCGTGCATTTCATGAAAATCCTAACCGTATACACACTGATCTCGCATTTATTAACCCTTAAAGCGCATAATCACAAAATGTATGTATTTTGTCGTCCACTCAACTATGTGAAGCCCCATAGATAAACAGTGTGGACCCAGATCAGACTGCTCCTGTAGGAGCAGTCTGATCTGGGTCTGCAATGTTTGCGTCCCGGCCTATGTTAAATAGACATTTTCAGATGCAGTTATGTTGCTGGCGTATTAAGGACTAAATAATGACTTGATGTTGTGGCACAAGATAAAACAGTTACTTTTGAATAAAACCACGCCTCCTTTTCAGCTTTTACCTATGCCTAAGGTTGACTAGTCCTACTTATGCATTCGAATCATGAGGCGCCGCCTTTACAGTAAGCGAAAAGTCAAGTAATACGACTCATGCACTAATCATATCTGGCTTATCTCTGAAATAGACGAAGAGCTGATGAAAAGTGTATATTATCAAAATGGACACAAGCTTCGATATGGCCTCGACCACAATTTTGATACAATTACGTCACAGATCACGTGCCCCCCCCCCCCCCCCCCCCCCCCCCGTGTATGCGGTACCAATTCTCATGTGCTGGCCCCAAACTTGTATATATACTATGTACAAACGAATGAAGTACGAGAAAATATTAATTCAATAAAATGTATATTTAATCTATTTAAGCCTAATGGAATTTCCCAGTCTTATCAATTGGACCAGTCCATTTCAGTTTTAAGGGTTGTTGGTGGTATTTTACATTTTTATTCGAAATTTTAATAGACCATACTGAAGCAAAAAGTGGATATCCTGATCAGACGCCGCGGCGCCTGAATGGGTCTGCACTGTTTTGTCTATGTCCCACCAAAAGGACGCTAGACGTATATCGGTTAAAAAGTTACTTTTTTGTTTCAGGGGGAGGAGGTGGGGGGGGGCAAGGGAAATTTCCCAGGATTACAAGATAAAAAGGAAGTAAGATGTTCCTTATGTCATGTATGTATTACAATGAAATCACTGTCTCGAAAAATTAACGTTCATATGGCTTATGCAGAAGAATCGTATCCGAAATCAGAATAACAATATATGTCTTGCAGATAAACACACTTTTTGCAACTCAAAAGCGGAGATATCAAGTAACATAATCAAAAGCTGGTCCCGATGTTATAAAACTTTTTTCATGTTCAACTCAACTGAGCATGAGATGTATGCTGCTCATAAATGTTAAAATGCCAACAATTGTTGGCATTTAAACATTTATTACCAGGATAGATGCAACACTTGAGAGTTTTAAAGCAATAAACGTCTTTATTTTTCAGCATTTTAGTTTTTATGAGCATTTTCAATTTCATGCCTATTTGAGTTGTGCATGATTTTTTTGTAACCTCGAGCCGCCGTTTCGGCGAAATAATGGATATTAGGCTCACTTTTTATGCTGGTCTAAAACGATTATACATGTATTCCCTCACACTATCCAATTCCCTCACATAACCAGTCACCTCAATCTGGTATAGATCTGGGTCCAAAATTACAATACCTCCTTTAAATTTAGTACTACCTTAGTTATGTATTGATATTTCAATATTTTAAATGTTTAATATTCTAGGCTCGGTGCAGTATATATGGTCAAAGATGTCATTGTGATCTACAGAATAAATGAAACAATTTGGGTTTTAAGAAGATTGGAACTTTATTTTTTAGTAATTAAAATATCAAAAAATAACTAAGCTAGTACATGTACTTAACTTTAAGGCGGCATGGTACTTCTGGGCCCAAATGTTTATCTGCCAAACAATTGAAAAATCCGAATATATTAGACTGAATTAAAATTTTACTTTTTGCACGGACCGTTTTGGTAATATAGGATCAGTGACGTTTTGGAATTGTTTCGAAAGAAAAAAAAATAATTGAGCCTTGACACGTGATTTCCAACAATGTGGCATTTTGAAACGTGTAGATTCAGACGAGCCTGTGTAGCCTCCTTTTAAGCTTAGACACCTCAAATGAGGTTCAGTCAGTAGTTTAACAGCCATAGAAGCGACCAGCAATGACTCTGATCAGTCTGCGCAGGCTGGTCTTAGCCTTTGATGGTCGCACATACCACATTGTTGGAAATCTCATGCCACGGCCAACATTTTGGTGCTGTAAAATAGTTGGTAAAAAGGTGTGTACAACATATATGTACACTGTACAAAAAGCATGAACAAAAAGCATCAGTGTGTCCTTAAATTATTAACAGCAGCATTGTTCTTTTATTAGTACAGTAAAACCTGTGTACATGTAAAACGGCCACTCAAAAGTAGACAAAACATAAATCTTAATGACAATTGGTACTTTAATGAAGATCGGAAGTATTGCAGAAGGCTCCCTTTCGATCATTCTGCAATTCATTTGACCTACATTAACCGATAATTGGTCTTGAAAACCAATTTTCGGTCTTTTAGAGGGTAGCCGTTTTACACAGGTATTACTGTATCTGGATTTAGCATAACAAAACAGGACTATATATATGTACATGCGAAGCAATATATTTATTCTTATATTTAATTCTTGGTCTGATATCGGGTTTGGCATTCTGCGCTTGGTAATCAAAATTATTGCAATACAAAATAACCAGGGCCCAAAATTACAATGCTTCCTTAAAGTTAAGGACGATATTGATATTTCAACATGTTACATTAAATGTTAAATAAATTGCCAGGATCGATGCAATACTTATGGTCAAAGATAGCATAGTGTTTACAGAATAAAAAATGAAACTATTTTGATTTTAATAAGTTCGAAACGTTATTTTTCGCATCCTTAAAATCAATACTTAACTATTTAAAGTCTTCCTTAACTTAAGGAGGCATTGTAGTTGTGGGCCATGTATACGAGCTTTTGGTGCTTACCGCATTGGCGAGCAGTGAAAGCTCAAACGAGCATGCGCATCGGCGAGCAGCGAAGGATCATACGGGCATGCGCATTCTGGCCAGAGCCTTGGTTACTAGTATACACAGCATATGGATGTAGATGAAGACACAAACAAGAACAGAAACATAACAGAATGCAATACAAGTCAAGCAACCAGGCCATGAGGTTATAAAACGTTGTTCATGCAGCACGAAAATTCAACTACAAACTAAAATACCGACAAAAAAAGAAGTTTCTTACTTTTAACTCTCTGAGATGTTGTATTTATCGATCTAATAATGTTAAAATGTTTTTTAACATTTATGAGCAGGATAAATTTCATGCTTAGCTGAGTTGAGCATGGAAAAAGGTTTTATAACTTCGGGGCCAGCTCTCTCCCTACCAGCGGAGTGATTTCAAAACCAGAAATGACACGCAGTACTGTATAAAAAACAAGGACCAAACACAAAATCTCCCCAAACAATGGGAGCAACAATAAACAATGAGTAAACAGCAGCAGAACCACCGACTTAGAACGGACACTAACCGAAGCCATTCGGGGATTAAATTATTTTTCTGGCCTAATCTTTGCCCTAGATTCTACTGTTGTAAAACACAAAATAAGTTCACATTGCGTGTTATGCAATGTACACGTATCATTACAGAGAACCAACCAAATCAATAAACAGACTGTGATGAAACAAAGAAAAGTACTCTCAGCTCATAGACTGTCAGAGCTAAAGAAAAACCACAAGTTGACATGGTGGGCCCCGCCACAGACGGACATCAGGCACTGCCCAACCGATTAAAGATTTAAGTCAGTGTCGTCATCGAGTCTGAGGCCTGACCCACCGTCTTGCAATTAGATATAAACCGTGAAGTTGCGAAAATCAAAATAAAATCCCGCTTGACTCCCTGTAATTAAATTCCTGCTTGACTCCCTGTGCCATTAGCGTCACAATGTCATTATCATCACGTTGTGCACGTTCGGTGACGTCATCAACGTTATATGACGTCAGTAAGTAAAGATTGCCCTTGCTTGCTTGGTGCATTTGAGTTACTAAAGCGCAATATATTTGTCCTTTAAATATCTTTTTTTGGAAAAAAAAGAATATTATACTCTACCCATGTAAGAAAGCAGTCACGTGGTCCTGTAAGATTATAACATCCACCATGAGTGTACATGTAGGATAGAGATTTCTCCCACCTGACGTCAGTAAGTAACGATTGCCCTTGCTTGCTTGATGCCTTTGAGTTACTTAGGCGCACTATATTTGTCCTTTGAATGTCATTTTTTTTGAAGAAAAATAAGAATATTTTACTCCGCCCATGTAAGAAAGCAGTCACGTAGTCATGTAAGATAGAAATTTCTTACATGAGTTGACAGCCTATCTTACATAGGCAAAGATGGGAGAATGTAACAATCCACCATGAGTGTCCATGTAGGATAGAGATATCTCACCCTCCGGATCAGCATTTGACCAAGGACTTGGCAAGCCTCTGCCTGGATCAAATTCCAACCCCTCAGGTGAGATATCTATCTTACATGGACAGGCTCATGATGGATGGATAGGCTCATGATGGATTGTTTTTCTCCCTTTTGTTGAAGGTTTTTTGACGGAACATAAAAACTCCAAAAATCCTGAAATTTTTAACATTTTACTTTTTAGATTTACATTATTTTTGAGTTCACGAGTGTTTTTATCGTTTATTGAATTGGGTGTAAACCTTGTTATTGCCAGGAACACACAATTAGAGTTTTCGTATCAGTATTTTAATAAAAATAAATCCATTTTTGGGGAATCTGACCGGTAAAGTAATAGTAAGTAAATGTATAGTTTTATTTATCTTATTCAAAATTTGATGCTGTATTATTCAACTTACATAATATCTTGCCGTGTACAATTATAAAACCCATGAAAATATTTGTGTTTTCCCCTTAAAATTTAACATTTTTATATTCAGGTATGTTTAAGGAAATGCATTGTATTGATATCTATACTACAAAAGGATCGCTTTGCGCTCAAAAACTCGGAAACGGTATATTTTACCAGCATTTTTTCTACACCGAGTTATACAGATATTGCCCTCATTGATAATTTCGATGTAACCTTCTTTTACTTTTATTTCGTTTTTGAGGTTTTTGATACAATTAAGTTTAAGATTCCATAATCGCCCATCAATTTTGACAGGGTAACGCCTTCTTTATCAAATAATGATAATGGACGATATCGATCTATGTTTTCATATTCTCCCAACTTCTACCAAGAAAGGCTGCAACGATTGGTCGTAAGGTGTATTTCCATATGTCATGCGGTCATACCTCACTTGCAGGGGTCAAAGTCGACACGTGATATGATGGTTATGAAAGCCATGACCGCATCGTGAAGCCGTGTCCGATCCGCCGCGCCAGAAATCCAATTTCCCACAGAACAAAGACGTTCAATTCTCTATTCATTTTTGCTCTATCCTCTGCATGAAATAAATTATTTTCTCATTTGCAAAATAAAAAGGTACGTAATAATGTTTTTTGTATATAAAATAGATTTCTGGCACGGCAGATCGGGAATGGTCATGGCTTTCATACCCGATAACATTTCTGCGCATGTCCACCTATTGGAAGATAATGACCCGATTAAAAAACAAAGATGGGTGCTGTCAGCTGGGCTTTTCCGTCTGGCTGATTTTCAACAAAAACAACAATAGTGTTTCAGCGAAGATCATGACAGGTTTATCTCTGTCGATTCTGTCGGCAGAGAAAAGTCAATCTATACAACTTCCAACTTTTTCAAGTTTAGGTGCTCATATTAGAAGCGGCGATTGCTCATATAAGAAGTGGCGATAGCATTTTTTCTGTTCAAGTTGCAACGACAACCGTGTGCATGCAATAGCCCACTAGGATCTTTGTTAAGCACTCGAAAGATGCATTTGTATAGACATTTAAGCAGATTAC
The DNA here is from genome assembly GCA_964019695.1 of Loripinus fragilis. Lineage (NCBI taxonomy): Eukaryota > Metazoa > Mollusca > Bivalvia > Lucinida > Lucinidae > Loripinus > Loripinus fragilis. Next base: position 93,955,440 of record OZ026515.1, read on the forward strand.
TTGGCCGATTACTTGACTTTTCAAGTGTTTAAGAGTGGTCTTGAATCTGAGTCTGTGGGTGTGAAAACTGATATTGCACAAATTTTAAGTCTTGCAAAAGATGTTTATTTGTGGGGTAACCATAGCTACCCTCATGCAGGCTTCATAGTAGGCTATTTGCTACATTACTGAAAAGAAAAGTAATTTAGACCAGATAAGTCACATTTCCTACTATCTGCTTATTGCCTTACAGTAGCTTTATTCAGTGAAACAAACTGACAATACGATTAAATGACTTACGTCTACGTAATTATTATAAAATTTGATGTCTGTTAGCTTTTGATGAACATGTGCATTTACCATGCAACAGCCAAGTCTAATACGTCACCATTAGATAATAGGGAAACACCTAGTATAGTGTTATTATCATTTGCATCGTTTTCTTACATATCAGTATGATTGATCTTTTAATTACATGCAGCTTAATAGCAGAATAATAATATTAGTTTAGGCACCTGGAAGTTCTGTTATACCTTTACTTTCTTTTAAAACAATATTTTGTGCAATGGTATGTGTATATGCTTCAAACAGCTAGTGGGTAAAAATGAAATTGACTACCATCTAAGTGCTCAAAATTAGATTGGAAATATTGTATTTTTAAACATTTAATATGAATGAGATACAATATTAACAAAATGATATTTGGTTTAAAGGGAAAATCTTGAAAATAAAGCACATAAGTGCCATTAAATGTATGGTTTAGGAATCAAGAAAAAAGGATAATTGATACCTATTTATTATTCAAAATTAAATTATGTTTCGAAAAGCTTCAATGATTTTTTTAATTTCTGTGCCTATACCATGCATTTGCTTCTTTTTATGTTAAATGGCGTTAAATGACATATACTAGACATTTTCTTTCACCGTCAACACCTCAATGAATAAAAAAAGAACGCTGTAACTTAGTCAGATCCATTACACATTATAAAAGCCATCAAATATATGCATTTATAAACAGCTTTTCATTACAGCAGCTATATTTAAAACAATAAGGCACAAAAAAGAAATTAAAACTCTAAAAACTGTAAGATATTCCAAGCAGAAGTCCAAATCAAGAAGTTAAACATTAAAGATACCATTATCGTTGTCATATGAAACAAAACTGAAGTTTGTGGAAATCTTGATGATTTCTGTTTCTGATTTAGCACCAGCCTTAGCTTTCCTTGGGGTTATAATACTTTAGTATCTACAGCGTGTCCGCTTTGGTGAAAAAAAATATTTTTTATGTTTGTAACGTATATAACAAAAATATAAAGATTATTACTTTAATCATTGTGTTGCCTGGATCCTCACGTTTGTGAAGCAATGAAACAGGACAGCATCTATCCTAAATTACCGTTGTAATACTTTAGAAACAGACACTAGTCTGTTAATAAGTCGGAAAAGCTCCCTAGCATTGTTAGTATTATAGACTTTTCTAAATGACTTCGATAATCACGACCTTGAGCAAACAACTTTCTAGAATAGAACTTGATTGATCATATATTTTAGAATGTTTGCAGACGTTTGCTTTTTAACTATAGAGTTTATCAGCATACGTGATAGAATCTGCTTTAATGTTTGTTTTATTCAGCAGGACACAATTAATTTTTACACTCACAATAAGTAATCATAACAACCGTCATTCAGTCCTTAAAACTAACTAATTAATACCCATAAACATGTACCAACTTGTTAAACGATGCAATATTAATGGTTTATTGATAGTTCGTGTAATGGAAACAAAATCTATACTTATGCTACTGTCAAAGAATACTTTCAGATAGTGTACTGGGCAAATGCTATGCTGTATCATACTTACATGTATTGCAAATGGCAATAGAGACAATGTTATCACTATCTGAGATGTATCATGATACTTTTACAAAGCAAAAGAAATACAATTTCTTATGCAGACGATTGAAAAAAAGAGCGGCAGATAAATTAAACATGCATACATACTATTTGTTAAATTTATGCATACTTTCTTAGCATAACATGTAAATCTATTATTTGTGTTAGTAATGATACTAACTATGGTACCCTCTCTATTGTCCATATAACTATTTTTATTAGCACAGTAGATAATTTAATGTATGCCTTTTGTCTCTATACCCTGATGTGTTTACAACTCATCTATTATTTAACGCACATAAAAGGACTTGCAACAGTTTGTATAAAATGGGGTCCAATGATGCTATGGTATTATGATAGAGCTTACTATCAGCTATATTAGCACTATTTGCTAACACTACGTATGATCTTATGACTGCTGTTTTTACTCTAAGATATTGCTATTCCTATCAACATTCTGATTAAACTTGTAAAATCTTTTAAACGGTAATTTTAATGCTAGCTAGTTTAATTTGGCTTAAACATTTTCTCTCTGTTGAAATTTTATAAAGAAAAATTGGTATCGTAAATTACAACTGAAGATATCTAGATTTTTTGGATATGATCACGTCTTTGCCGTGTAAAACCCATCATTATGAATTATTTCCCCAATTTTAATGGCAATAATTCATTTTGAATAACCCATTCAGTTTTAAAGTTTTCATTGCTTTGACAAATGATTAGTAGTATTAAGTTAAAATGGCTATCAGTTTCATTAATCGAACAATGAAAGCTATGTTAAAAATGTGCTGAAATTAAATTTCATAGCTAGAATATATTTAAAAGTCACATTCTGAGTTTTGATATATGCATAAATAGATGTGGATTAAACAATTTGCATTACAGAGCCATTCTCTTAAAGAATAAATGATTACAAACACTTATGTTTCTTTAAATTTTATGTAGCTTAAACAACATTTTATTATATATATATTCATAAAGGAGTGATGCTATCTAGATTGCCAGCAAACGTCTTCTTTTTATAAGTGAACATGACTAGAAAATGACATAATCACAGACTTCTGACTGACCCACTGCACCTTAAGGAAGGGACACGGAGCACAGATTTCTACAATATAATTAAAGTGGAGCAACCAGCTCTCGTCTTGTCAAGACGATTGCTGATCTAGAAACAAATTAGAAAACAAAGGCCCGATACAAAACTCCCACAACCAATAGGAACAACAACAAACAAAGTTTCCAACATCCAGAGATCATTTGAGATATTCTTACATATTTTATCATAAACGAATCTGATTTGATAGAACAGATATGGTATTTGCTATTTTATATATTGTGATGCGTGTGAACAGGTTCGACACAAAGCTTTTGTTGCTTTTAAATAACTTATTAGATTTTTTGTTCAATTAAAAGAAAGAATGTGCAAATATCTAAATTTGTTTTAGGTTTTCAGGCTCAGTTGTATATAGAAAACAGTTGAGACAAATATAATTATAATCCTGATATATATTTTGTTATAATAGTTATTTATGTTACTTTGCAAATTTGACTGAACAAGCTTAAGGGATCGTATCCTAGTTGAGATGTTGCATCAGACTTATCATTTAATATGTTTATAAATTGTATAACATAACATAGAAATATTAGCAAACAATGTGTTTTTGTTTTTAAGTCAAGAAGCATACCGTATATTAAAAGAAAAAATTACACCCATATACACAGTCTCCTAATTAGTACTGATACCTTTTACTTTTGGAACAAATGCTCTTTTTATGCCTATCAAACACAGCCCCCTCCTTTTAATGAAATAAAATTTCCAGTGATGTATAATTTAAGATATAAAGAAATACATGTTTGTCTTCAACTTTGTTTTACACGTTACATATTGAAAATCGAACAAAAAATGATATTTTACACCAGAAATGTTGTTAAGTATTACTCTTAAGTCAGTGATCTCTAAACAATTATCATAAGATGTTTAAAAGCTAACAGAAAAAAATGCATGCTTATTTTCAAATTTTAGAGGTTCTAAACTTACATAAAGTTTTATCTATGGTCATCTAATTAAACAGCTTATAACTGACAAAGTATTTATGTTATAACATATCTGTTTGCAGTTTTGAAATGGTCAGTTAACGGTGTTTGCAGTTTTGAAGTGGTCAGTTTACGGTCTTAAAAATACATGTATCCTGAAGTTAAACACCTATAGAAAATTTTGTCAGGTGAAACTTTTTAACAAAATATAAATAATTTTAAGGGTATAGTTGAAAATGTCATGTATATGACATTATAATGGACCCAAACAACTTTTAAAAACATCACTATGTGTATAGAATAGCATGTTCTTACAGATTGCATAAATGTTTTGTTCATTTAAACAATTCAACTTCTACCTAAATAGACTTAATTAGGGGTAACGTATTAAACACACTGTTACAGGTATGTTTTCAAGACTTAAATTGAGTGCAATATCAGGTTTCATACTGCCTTTACTATGTACTAAAGGATAAAACAAGAGAAAATTCTGCTAAAATGGGGGCATACCTAAATGCTTTTTTTGAACCCTGGACCCTCTACTAGGTGAGCGCCTCAGGACATTCAGGTCCTCTAGTTTGGCTTGGAAGAAGGGCATCCTTATTCGAAAAAATATACATGTAGCGTCTAGAATAAGCAAAAGATGGTGAGTGAAAGGAAATGCAAATTTAAAAAACAACAATAAGGTAAGGCAGTAAGAGTGCACATTTAACCAAATAAGCTATGCATTTAAACAGTCGGGCTTATTTTAGTGTAATACACATTGTACATATGAATGTAGTATCTGCAAAATGGAAGTACCTGATTTACCATTTTGACAAAAGTTATTTAATACCATATTTACATTTAATTTAATCTGTTGTCTTCATTTTACACATATTGCCAGTGCAAACGATTTGGAAGCGTTTCAAGTATGGTCTTATATCCATCAGCGGATTGAAACAATAGAATGTTTTGCCTTTTGGTATTACATGTAGCAGCAGCAAGGGGTTTGTGTACCACCAAGTGTCCTCCTAACTCTTTTTAACTCATTAAGCGGCACCTAAAATTTGCAACTGACGACAATTTCAAATGTTCCCACTTTTCCAAAAATAACAAATAAGGCATGATATTTCATGAGAATCGTCTGCTTGCAGGCGATTCTCATGAAACATCATACCTTATATTTTCGAAGATTTGGAAAGATGTTGCAAAAATTGCCGTCTGCTGCAGTTGTTATTGGCGCTTTAAGGGTTAAAGTAACTACTGTATTTAAAAAGTTAATACAGGTATGTTAGAGCTGTAACAAAAACTTGCCATTTAACCCTTAATGCGCCAATCGCAACAAAAGTCGTCTGCTTTTCTCGTCTGCTGATATGTTTAAGAAGCATCTATGTCAAACAGTGTGGACCCAGATCAGACTGCCCCTATAGGAGCAGTCTGTTCTGTGTCCACGCTGTTTGCTTCTATACTTAATTCGTCAGTAATGCTAGGCAATATTTGCAGCAGACGACTTCAGCAGACGATATTTTCAGATGCATTTTTTCTTGGCGCTTTAAGGGTTAACTCTATGCCTAGATGTTTTTATTTGGCATGACAATTGCCTGCGCTGTGTAGATGACAAACAATGTCTCAAAATATCAATGTGATCTTGATGGAAAAAGTCAAGGTCAAGTTTAGTCAAAATCTGTTATACGACTTGTAACCTAAACTCCTCTTCCATTTCCACGACCGAGGGTGTTACATATGTCACGATGATTGTCCATGGTGTACGGTTTTCTTATCACCGAGTCAAAGGACAAGGATTGATATACTTACAATCAGTTAGTCGTCGAACCAAAGTCGCGTATCGTGCAAAAACACACATTTTTTGCACCCGAGAGGTATACGGCTGGAATTTTGTATACTGATAGTCTAAATAGTGCTTGATATGAAACCACTGTATAGCAATGCGACCAGAATTGCATTTCGCGAAAAAATGCATTTTTTGTATGCCACATAGGTCTTGTTAAGCAATCTTTCATAGCATAAAAATTGTGATGTTTCCCTAATCAATAAGTTGAAGAGCTAGCTTTTGGTCTTCAAAAGAACCGTCTCATTTTATAGGTCCATTTAAGTACACACAACATATGTTTTGTTTGAGAAATAACAGAAATAATTTTCGATTACGCACTCTTATCTGGAGGATGGGTGTGAGAAGCCGTTTGACTGTTCGATAATACAATAATACACTATCAAATGCATTTAAAAGTATGGGCAGTCATTTGTACACCAAAATAATCTTCTAAGAGACATTTTTGTCTTTACATGTACAAATACTATGCGGTTACATTTCTGCATCTCAGACGGGGACAAACAGGTTTTTCATCGTGATATGAAAATAGTTATACGAGTTTTTTCACATTAATTTTACCAAAGTTAAATGAAATTAGTGTTTTCAGGAGATAAAAATCCCCTTGCTCCATACAATGACAATCTGTTTCAAAGCTGCTGTAAATATGGAAGATAAACATCCTTTAAAACCTTGATAAATTTCATCTCTGTGTTAAACTGCTCTTTAGTTGTCCTGGTATTTAACTACGCACCAGCTGGCATGGACTAAATTACTAAATATCAATTTATCGTAGTTTCAAATTTTTACTTTTCAGCTACCTTTTCTAGTTTGCCATAGAAAATAAAATAAATTGTCTTAATTTTTGTCCCTAACGTCTGTCTAACTGTATGGAGTGTTTAAACACATTCAATTTAAAATTCATGCATTTATGTAAAAAAATATTCAATTCAAACCACTTCAGCGTGAATACAAAAGTGATTAAGTAAGCACACAATTTTTTACGAGATATGCTTCCAAGCAATATATAAATAATTATCAAATACATTTTGGGCAATAAATGCAGTTTTTATGAGAATTTAAGAAAAGAAAACTATAAATTTAATATCAAAATGGGGGTGCCCTAATCTACATGCTCTAAAAATCAATAAGCAGTATTCTTAGATGACCACCACTGCTTCTGAGGTCTACGCCGATGTTGTATTATTATATAAACTCAATATTTTTCAATCCTGAACTTTTTTGATAAAAATATATAACATTTTGAAAAATAATATTTCAACATGTTCTTGCTGGGCTTCCGTAGAAAGTTGACTGCTCTGGCATTATGCAAGTCGATCGAGTCTGCTATACAGTGGTTTCAGATACACCATAGAATTACCTTTGCAACCATACAAAATCTAGCTGTATACCTTTCGGGTGCAAGGGTTAGCATTTTTTCTACCTTGGTTCCCCGACTATAATGGCTTGTTACATTAGCTCCTCTTTCGTTTTAGTGGCTCAGTGTGTTCATTCTTAGCAAAGTACTTGCTTATGGTGTATAGATAACATAAAATGTTACATATCACATCTAATAGCCATTCAAGTTGAATCAAAGTTTACTTAGAATCTGTCTTACAGTGGTATGTTTTTATCAGGGCTGCTTCACATTTTGACAATAATCGCCAATATGACTTTTGGGAATTATTAAACTCTGGTTGCATTGATTGTAAAGTGTATATCTAATATGTTTTGCTGTAGATGGTTCAATTTTTGCACATTGATTGCCTTATGTGTGCTTTTGTCAATAATAGCTTATGTATGGCTACTGATATGGTGTTTGTAGCAAAGTTCAAGGTCAAACTGCTTAAAAACCTACAGTTCAAATCCTTCAAGTGGTACTACTCAATAATGCGTTATCACTCCCCCTTGTTGATATGAAAAACAGACCAATAATGGTAGATTGTGAATTTCCTGCATGGGGTTATAATGAGGTCCTTAAGGGTCCGGATAGCCTAGTGGTTAAGGCATCCGCTTTGTGAGTGGGAGGTCGAAGGTTCGAACCCCAGTGTCGGCGGCAGTGGGTTTCGTTCAGATATGGCCGGTTGGTGAGTCGCCAGCTGGTTAAACGAATGGATACCAATTCCTAGCTTGCCTGGTACCTGGCAAAGAGGATAGGATTTGGGAAGTAAATGTGACAAGTCGAGGTGTCTCATAAGTCAGAAATGGCTGGCCCTTTCAATAGGGGTGACACTATAATAGACAAGGATTTTACTTTACTTTTTACTTTTATATTTGATGAATATTTATATTGATCTTAGTCAACCTATAAGGCCATAAGTCCCTTTTTGGAGCCCTTAGACATTTTTGTTTGATTTGATTCTTTACGTCCCATCATCAATCTTTCAGTTATAAAAGGACGGGACTTCCTTGGCTGTACCAGTACTAAGCTAGGATTAATGTTCTTGCTCAAGGACACAGCGCAGTGACGCCGGTGAGGCTCGAACCCGCGGCCCTTGGGTCTCAAGTCAAGCACTCTACCACTGAGCCACTGCGCTCCCATAGCCCTTAGACATGAAATTATCTTTCCCTTAGCACTCATAAACCAAATATAGGCCATAAATCTCTGTCTGTATGGCATGTAACGCGTACTGTTTTGAAAAAGATGTATAATTGATTATATTTGGGACGCTGGCTGTCAATGGTTTTAAGATGACAGAAAAAGTTTTGTGTGATTTTTTGTGTTTTTTACTTCAGAAAAACCTAAAAAATATCATGCATGGTCGTGTCAAAATGTATGTGATGCGCTGATCTTTTTGTTGGACAACATTTTTATTCGATTTTGCACCAAGCTCTATAGACAAGTAGTTGGGATTCCTATGGGCACTAATTGTGCTCCCCTGGTTGCAGATTTATTCCTGTTTTGTTATGAAAGGGACTTTATGATGTCTCTTTCTGATGATAAGCAGGCTGATATTATTGATTCGTTTAATACTACTTCCAGATATTTGGACGATATTTTAAGTATTAATAATGTTTATTTTGAAAATATGGTTAGTCAAATATACCCTTCAGAGCTCCAACTTAATAAAGCCAATGCCTCTGATACCGAAGCCGCATTTTTAGACTTGCATTTGTCAATTTCTAATGATATTGTTTCTACCAAAATTTATGATAAACGTGACGACTTTGATTTTGAAATTGTCAATTTCCCATTTTAGATGGTGATGTTCCTCGTTCTACATCCTATGGAGTCTATATCTCTCAACTCATTCGTTTTGCTAGAGCATCTAGCTACGTTACTGACTTCAACACTCGCAATAAATTGTTAACTCAGAAACTTCTTAAACAGGGCTATCGGTATCATAAACTTCGCAAAACATTTTCAAAATTTTATAGACGATACTTTGATTTGATTTCTAAATTCCAAGTTGGACTTAAATCTCTCTTGCGCCAAGGACTTTCGGAACCTGATTTCTATGGTGACTTGGTGAATAAGTTGAAGAAGATTGTTGGCTCTAATAATTTTTCAGCGCAGTTCATTAAAATAATTTCCCATTATAAAAAGATTGGCTATAACATTAATGTATTGCAACAGACTGCATGCTTGGTAGTCAACCCAATCACGGTTGGCAACTTTGCTTTCCTCTTTAATTGCACGCCGGTGGGTCGGACTTCAGACTCTATGATGGTTCCGACTTAAAGACTTATCTATTGATGAGATGGTAGGGGCCTGATGCTTTGGCTGTTTGTCAGGCCCACCGGGGTTTACCTGTTGGATTTCTTTTGCTCCGGTATTCAGTTTAATTTACTGTTGAGTCCTTATCCTTGCTTTATCTCCTTGTTATATCTTGATTTATATGTTTTAGGAGATGATGCATTGATAAGTTAGGGGTCTTTCATGCAAACCAAATATCTATGTGTCTTGATCCACATCTGAATTAAGGGTGAGGTTGGCGCCGTTAAACCGGTTTAAGCCCTCCAGTAAAATGTTTTACTGACCGTTCCAAGGCGGTACTTCTTTTGTGGATCTTTTATGTTTTTGTTCTGTCTTGTGTTTGCTATGTTTTGTGCGCGTCTGTTTATATGTGCTTCGTGGTCACCTGCTGGGAAAGGGCTGACCTCTTGGCTCTCGTTTGTGGTGTCTTCTGTGAGTTTGTCACTTTCCCATTGGTATCCTGGGTCAGGTGTGGTACTTGATTGTATCGATTCCTGATCTTTGCAACCTTACTTACTTGGATTGCTGATATAATATGATCTTAGAGACAAAACTCAAGGTAAAAATGACCATAATCATAGTATGTGGTATATGACTCAGCACCCCCACTACTCCCACCATCGAGTGTCCACATTCTAGCTGTGTTTTATCATTGTGCTCTTCGTAATCGCTGGATGCATGTTGGCCATTGTCAACGATTGCTTCAAAGAAAATGTCCTCCGAAACTTCTGGCTGGATTTTAACGAAACTTAGCTTAAATGACCTTCTTTAATAAATGTTCAAATTGTTTTAGTCAATTGTTTATCTAGGTCAAAATGGCTAAAACAGATTTTCAGAGTATTTTAATAAGGTCTTCTTGTTTGAAACCACAATGCCTAGAGTATTGATATTTGGTATGTAGCATAACCTAGTAGACCTCTACCAAGTTTGTTCAAATCATAGCCCTGTTGTTAAAAATAACTCAGTCCTGGAGATTGCATATTATACATAGGCTCGTGATCACCTGCAGGGAAAGGGCTGATCTCTTGGCTCTATTGTGTATGTGTGTGTGTGTGATTTTTTGTGTTTTGTGCCACTTTCCCATTTGATATTGTAGGTTAGTTGTGGTACATGATTATATCGATTCCTGGTGTTTGCCTTCTTTACTTTTATATTGGGAAAACATAGAACACATCTTCTTTGCCAAAACGACAAGGCCTAGAGCCTTGATATTTGGTACGCAGCATCACCTAATAGGCCTCTGGGACAAAAAGCGTACCCACACTGCGAGGTCACATGTTCAATATAGAACTCTATAAGGGACATTAATAGAAATATTCGTGTATGAATACACAAGGCGTAGTGCATTAATATTTGTTATGCAGAAAGCCCCTATCTCACTGGACTGCGACAACTGGCGACAGACATCGCGAGTGGGTCGCAAAGCAGTCTCGAAACAGTCGCCAGTGATTCGTAATTTCCTCGCATGTGTCGCCAAGTGGCGCAAAGTAGTCGCGAAAAATTTGAACATGTTCAAAAATTTTATGCGACAAAATTCCTCGCAAAATGGTCGCAAAGTCATCGCGGGTGTCTCGAAACCGTCGCGAACTTGTCGCCGACCCCTCGCAATTTAGTCGCAATCATTTTGGAACACGACATATTTGCGAGATAAATAAGACTAAATTGCGACATAAATGAGACACTTTGCGACAACATTGCGAGTAAATTAAACTAAGCGATGTTCTGGCGAACGTCGTGAGATTGTCGCACGAACGTCTCACGACTATCGCGCGAGTATCTTAAATTACTCGAAATTATGTCGCCAAAGGTTCGTTAAAAGAGTTCCTCCTATCTGAGATGATAGTTCCCTCTAGTACGAGATCTTGGTTAGGCATACTTAAGTATACATTTTTGACAAATTCCAGTTGTCAAGTATTCTTGCTATCTAAGAGGATAGTTTCATATAAGTATGGTGTATTGATTAGGCTCACTTACATGTATACTGTTTGGAGTAATTTCAGTTATTAAAAATGTTTCTGCATTCTGAGAGCATAATTTTGTTAAGTATTGTTTCTATTACAGTATAAGAGGGTCTGGATGGGGGGTCTGGTATTCATTATTTATTAAAAAATTTAGCCCATTATTCATCTCATTAAAATTTTGGGTTATTCATTAAAATACGACCAATTATTCATTAACAGTAAGAAAGCTGGCAAAGAAATCTTATTATTTACTATTCATTATCTTTTCTTCAGTTCATTAAAAAAAAATAGGATTTTTCATTATTTTTAGGCCCTCATTATTCACTATTCATTTTTTTTTTGCTCATTATTCACTATTCATTATAAAAAGGGCCATTATTCACTAATCATTATACCCCATCCAGACCCTCGTATAAAGGAATTGGTATTGTGTCTTGGTAAGACTACAACAGCCTGCTTAGTCTAAGCAGCCCTTCGAAGAGTTTAATTTGGCATACAGAACCCTATAAACAAATTATCACTGCAGCGGACAACTAATATTCTGAATGCGCATCAGTGCAGTCTGATATGTGCCTTTGTTGGGCTCATAACTGTATCAAATAGATTTTTGCAGGACAAGGCTCACCCGAACTCATTGCAATTTTGATCTGATTGGGCTCATTATGCCATACGTATGGACAATTAGAGCATGTGCGTTCTCGACTGACTTTCTTAAGCTGGTTGATGGGCCATCATAACTGTGCAGTATAAACGAGTCACTTCTTTCCTAAATCAATATTTGCTGCCATTCAACAGTCCAACACACCCAGCCAACAATCAAGCTCCTTCCGGCCCTCTAGTTCCTTCCAACAGCGTAGTACCTACCTAGTCTGAGGTTTCAATGCCTGCTAGATTGTTTATTTTTCTTGGTTTATCATTTCTCGCAAACCATCGTGCGACAGTCGCACGACAGTAATGGTAATAAATGCTCGCAATTTCATCAGGCGAACATCGTGCGAGTGTCGCGCGAATGTCGCGCGAATGTCAAAACATTCGTCAATGATTCGTGCGGCAATCGTACGACATTCGTGCGACTGTCGCAAATATGTCTTATTCACCTATTCGGTGTGACCGCAATGTGGTTATGGTTGCAATGTCGTATTTCTGTCGCCAAAACGGGTCTCAAATTAGTCTCGAAATAGTCGTAAATTGCTCGCATCCCAGTGAGATACTAGCTGTTCAAGCTTGCCCAGGAAAAAGTGTGGTAAGGTGAACTGACCGTCCCACCATGACCATAGCTGTTGACTTGGGACGTAAAGCAATAAGACAAACAAACAATACACACGTGATCTATCAATTCGCTTAAATAGCTCAAGTGGAGAGTATTGTTTGTCAAAATTGACCCGAGACATATGAATATTCAATGACCTTCCACTCAGTCTTCGTGAATCTTCGTAAAAAGTGAGCTTTAGATTGTTGTACAATTACTAATCTGAATGAAAATAATCATAATTCCCCCGATAGCCTAGTGGATAGTCAAAAGATGTGGGTTCGAGTCCAGTAGCATTTCAGTATTTTTTTTTTTCATTTTCTTTTTCGATTTGCTAGTTTCTTCATCTTTATTCTTGATTTTGTGCACAATTGGATATATTTATTTGAATGTTGTATACGTTTATGCAACAAATACAGCACGGTGAATAATTTAAATAAGCCTACATGTGATTAACTCTTTGCACGCTGAATGCTTTTTGAGGCTTTAGTTATCATCTGCTGACATTTAACTTTTTCGAAAATTCTTACAGAAACACTATCAAAGTGTCAAATCGTCTGTATCTAGATCAGAACTGACGTTCTGTTGGTACTAAACTGGGTCCAAACTATTTGCAAATGTTATCAGCTGACAAGGAAAGAGTGGAAAACTTATGGAATAATTAATACAAAAGCGGCTAAATACATATGAAAGATGTAAAGCTCATCACAAGATGACGTAAAATATAAGAACAATATTGACTTAAAAAAGAAAGCAATTTGACAATTATAAAAAAAAGGTTCCTACCAAGTTTCGATCCAGGTATGCTTGATTTGAAAGTAGTCAACTAACCACTAGGCTATCAGACCATTTGCATTAACGAATTGACATTATCTTCATATTCTCTGTAAAAGCGTGACCAAGGTCGGAGTACTCCACGAAAACGCACGAATATCACGAAGATTTAGGCGAAAATTAATCAGTCTAAGGTCAATTTTGGCAGACTATACATGTTAATGTTTTACTTAACAATTGTAAACAAAACACGACGTCACTGTCACTCTTGGCTGGCAGGACAGTACATTGTCTTGTTTAAGTTAATGGAGCAGGGAACCAAATCTCACCTTTGACACAACATGTTTACTTATTTGATTTATACAGTTATTGTTTGTCAAAATTGACCAGAGACATATGAATATTCAATGACCTTTTACTCAGTCTTCGTGAATCTTCGTAAAACGTGCGCTTTAGATTGTTGTACAATTATTAATCTGAAAGAAGTTTAATCACAATTCCCCGATAGCCTAGTGGATAGTCAAGTGTTTTTAGCACTCAAAATATGTGAGTTCGAGTCCAGTAGCATTTAAGTTTTTTTTTTCGTTTTTTTTTTTCGATTTGCTAGCTTTGATTTTGTGCACAACTGGATACATGTATTTGAATTTGGCATGCGTTTATGTAACAAATACAGCACCGTGAATAATTTCAATAAGCCTACATGTGATTAACTCTTTGCACGCTGAATATTTTTGAGACTTTTGTAATCATCGACTGACTTTTAATCAAAATTAACTTTTTCAAAAATCTTTACAGGAACACTATCAGAGTGTCAAATGGTCTGTATCCAGATCAGAACCGACGTTCTGTTGGTACTGAACTGGGTCCAAACTACTTGCAAATGTAATCAGCTGACAAGGAAAGACTGGGGAACTACAAAAGCGGCTAAGTACAAATAAAAGATGTAAAGCTCATCACAAGATGATGTAAAATATACAAACAATATTAACTAAAAAAAAGCCATTTGACATAATATAATAAAGGTTCCTTCCAAGTTTCGATCCAGGTATGTTTGATCTGTAAGTAGTCAACTAACCACTAGGCTATCAGACCATTTACATTAACACATTGACATTATCTCCATATTCTCTCTAAAAGCGTGACTAAGAACGCACGGATATCACGATTTTGATGAAAATTAATCAGTCTAAGGTCAATTTTGTCGGACTATACTAATTAAACAACTCGTGTTTTGTGTGAGGCTCATGCTGTAATATTATCGGACGTAGTCCGTTTGGTTTATTTTAAACACACCTAGGTGATGTTATTAAAACTAATAGTAAAAAGGTGCCACCTGAGATTAACACCTTGAAACGTCAAGGTCATCTAAATGAACAAGTTAGAAGAAATTCAAACATCATAACACTTCGCCTCGAACACTCCAGCCATTCAATCGTGTTGGCCACAAAGGTAAACCATAAGTCACGGTTTTAGGATCATTTGCAATAACGTGATGACAGAACACAACAATATGATTTGCTAGAGCATCTAGCAATGTTGCTGAATTCAACACTCGCAATAAATTGTTAACTGAAAAACTTCTTAAACAAGGCTATTGGTATCATAAACTTTGCAAAACCTTTTCTAAATTTAATAGCCGATGCTATGATTTGATATCTAAATTCCATGATAGACTTAAATCTCTCTTACGACAAGGACTTCCAGAACCTGTCGTGACTTAGTATATAAGTCGAAGAAGATTGTTGGCTCTAATTATTTTATACCACAGTTAATTAAAATAATTTCTCATTACAAAAGATTGGGTATACCATTAATGTATTGCAACAGACTGCATGCTTGGTGGTCAACCCAATCACGGTGGGCAACTTTGGTTTCCTCTTTAATTGCACGCCGACGGGTCGGACTTCAGATTCATTGACGGTTCCGACTTAAAGACTTATCTATAGAGGAGATGGTTTGGCCTGATGCTTTGGTATTTGTCAGGCCCAGCAGGGCTTAACTGTTGGGTTTCTTTTGCTCCGGTTTTAAGTTTTATGACTTGTACTGTTAAGTCCTTATCTTTGCTTTATCTCCTTTTTATATCTTGGATTATATGTTTTGCGAGATAATTCATAGATAAGTTAGGGATCTTTCATGCAAATTAAACATATATGTCATTTGATCCAAACCAGAACTAAGGGCGAGGTTAGTACCGTGAAACTTGTTTAAGCTCTCCAGTAAAAACATTTTTACTGAGGCGGTGCTTCTTTTGTGGACCATTTTTGTTATTTATGTTTCGTTTTTGTCATGTTTTCTTTTCTGTTCATTGCAGCCTTCTGGTGCAGATAACCTGCTGGGAAAAGGCTGGCCTCTCGGCTCTCTTGTATATTATGTTTTATTGTGTGTTATTTCGTCATTTCACATGTGGTGTCTCGGGTTAGGTGTGATACTTGATTGTATTGATTCCTGATCTTTGCCTCCCTACTACTGTCTTTCAGAACCAAACAGGTCTAAGGAATCAATAAATAATGATCTAGATTTAAATTTTTAACAGCACAGAGAAAAACAGGTGTGTAATCAGTACACCCGTACATGTAATGCCCGCGAGGGCGCCTGGCAGTATATAAATAGAATGTGGTATGCGACTGGTAAAGGTGCAAACGGTGCAGAATGACTGTGTTTGTCTGAAAATGATAACATTCGAAAGTTACAAATGAAAGACTGGAAAAACGGCACACGGATTCGCATGAGGTCAATATGTGGATCCAAACAATTTTGTAAAGTTGGAGGGGCTTCCAAGTCTTGACAACTTTTTAGCTCGCCTGAGCCGAAGTTCTGAGGTGAGCTATTTGTATACCAATGACTCCGTCGTCCGTCCGTCAACATTTTCAAACATCTTCTCCTCTGCAAACACAGGCCAATTGATTTCAAATTTCACATGGAGACTCCTTAAGTTAACGAGAGTAAATTTATAACGAATGTTAATGGTCACATGTCTAAGATGGCCACCATGCCCATATAAGGTAAACACCCTTTAAATATCTTCTCTGGATCTAAAAGGCCAATTGCATTGGGACTTGGAATGTAGCATTAGGAATGTGTGCCCTACCAGGTATACACAAATGATGAATCTGGGTTGACCTTGACCTTTTTTACAGCAAGACCAAATTTGATTCCTAATGCATTTATATTGAAAATATCTTGAAATGTTCATCTTTCTATGACTGTTTAAGCGGAAATCATGTATATGAATATATTTAGGACACTTGACTTAAATGGCCACCATGCTCATATATAGTATGTTTGAATAATAAGCCTAAGTTGACCTTGACTTACTTTAACATTATAAAGGAGATCAGGTGAGCGCTTCAGGTCCTCTAGTTTGTTTAGTCATTAGGTCATCAACTGGTGGTCCGTACCAATATTTTGGAAAAAACCTATACTTAATAGGGCCCAATCCTATTCAAATCCATTATTTTGAATACCCGAAACGTTTGACCAACAGAATAAATGACGTTCATGATTTTTCAATAAAATATAGCGATATTTTTGAAAAAAAACCCACATTAACTTTATTTATATTTTGCCGATATTTTATTGAAAGAATCATAAACTTCATTTATAACCGTTTGTTTTGCTGCAGTCCCACTGGCATGGTTTCTGTGACGCCAACGTCACGTTATGTAACGTCAGCGTTACGTTATCAAAGTAGATCCTCGATGTTCATCCGAGGTCTGATTCCACGGTATTCAACGGAATTGTCCGATGCAGTTCTGATTAACCATATTTGGTTGCAACTGAACTGCCATCGATTTTAATGTTACCTTTTAACTGCTTTTAAAGCTTTGTTCTATTCGATTCTATTGATATAGATAAAAACAACAACAACAACAGACCGGCAACAACAACAGCAGCAGCCATAAATGTTTAACATTTATCACTGGGGATATGTTTGCATCACGTTGGTTTAGTAGGTAAGTTTACACTAAACTTTGTCGCAGCCAAATCTTTGGTGTTAACTTTTTCACAGTGTAATCAGTGAAATGTATCCCGGATAACATAGTAAAAAATCCTAACGACAGTAAGCAGGGTGGGTAGTCACGTGGTTTCTGTTAGGATACACTGTACGGAAAAATGGCGGACTTCTTTCCACACCGATGTTTTAAGCAAAAGTAAGTAGATATTTCTGCATGTTTTTCCATCTTTACACAGAAAGTTATACACCATTTTCCAGCCCCCATTTTTCCCAATCTAACGATGCCAGGATATCCTCATAAAGCTTCGTACTTTGAGTACAGACTCTGTCACAATTTTTTTAGCGGCAAAGATCGGGCCTGAATTTGGAAATAAGCTGTACGGACAGCATTTGTGACAGAGTTAGTACTCAAAGTAAGAAGCTTAAAGATGCTATTCTGGTAGCGTTTGATTGGGGAAAATGTGGGCTGGAAAATGGTGTATATCTTTCTGGGTATAGATGAGAAAACATAGAGAAATCTTCCTACATTCGATCAAAATGTCCGTACAGTGTATTCGAACATCCGTACAGTGTATCCAAGCAAAAATCACGTGACTACCCACCCTTACACGAAACTTTGTCGCAGCCACCTCTTTGATGTTAACTTTTACACAGTGTAGACAGTGAAATGTATCCTGAATAACATTGTAAAAATTCCTACCAATCTATTTCCATATGCATGGTTGAATGTGAAATGGTCGTATCAAACAATCAAAAGGAAGCCAAATGCATGAAGTATGCAGAAAATGTACCATGTATATTTTAAGGAAATAGCTGGGTCAGCGCTGACGCAATTACTGTCATTGTTTGTACCAAGATGACCACGCAATATTTATACCTTGGGTTGTCCACCTGTACTTGGAGATAATCCTAGAGCTTTAACAAACATGGTATAGCTATTATATACCACCTATATCAGTCAGAACCTTGCACCTCACGAGATATTTCATGGTAAAGGTGGTATAAACGTGTTTAATAATCTCAGATGACAATTAATTAAAAAAGCAATCATGTGTCATTCTGTCGCCTCAGAATGCTTTAATCAGAACAGCTCTTAATGAAACACGCGCGGATCCAGAAAGTTTTGTCAGAGGGGTTCCAACTTTGACAATGTTGTTTTTTTTCATGGTGATAAGGGGAGAGCGAAATACAAATACCACTATAAGCGGTACATCATTGGGCCGCCTGTTACGATGTGGAAGTCTAGGAACATCAAAATCAGTGATGGTTGCGTATACGCATAAATACGCAAAGAGTTAGGTATGCACCTGGTCACCTTTATGAACTGAGATACGGTACCTTTTCTCTTATTAGTCCAATATAAGGGCGGTTTGTCTGAGATAGAGTTCACTGTTACTTTATTTAGTAACGCGAGCATGGTTTTCTTACCTTTCTCGCAAATTTTATGCATTTCTTCCTATATAAGGGTTGGAATTGTCCATTTTCGTTAGGGGACATAGAAAAGTTACCAGTATCAGATACGTCGTAGAGACGCTGTTCATTATTCTAGATAGGTACGTGAAGTTATATATATTTGACCATGTTTAAATTGTACATGTAAGGGCTATGGCGATTGAGTGCTGTTGCATCGAATCGCGCGATGTCTCTAGCAGGTCGCATTTACTGAAATAATACGTCATTCTTTTTTCTATTTTGCAGTCTGTTGAATTGACCAGCATTCTGTGTATAGGTTCTATCTGGCGTTACCAATAACGTCCCGTTTTTTCGGCGAAAATAGCGAATGTTACGCACTTGCCTATCAATCTACGCAAATGCGTAGTGCCAAAAAATCCTTTGGGACCGTTCTTGCGGAAATAGTAGAGCTGTCTGGATAGACTCAAAGGGTTATTTCGGCCAAATGTGGTCTCAGACTATGTCGGGTCTGCACAAAAAACCATAATTGCATGCTGGAGGATTTACCGGAGACCAATAAGTGAATAAACATTTTAGCAACTAGGTTTTAAGTTGTTGTGATATATATTACGTGGTTTGGAAAGACGATTTGACTTTCAGAGATAGTCTGCTTTCTGTAGCGACCTGTATGTGTCACATCGAGTTATATCTAACGCATATACAAGTTAAGGGTTAGGTGCATACACTCAACACTCTCACATAAATAAGGTGATAGCCGACATGTACGTTCAGAGATTAGGTGGTTTTCACAAAAATACATGTAGAAATATTTTGCATTATTCACGCATAAAACAGCAGAAAGAAATTTCGCCATAATGATCATTATGTTTGACGATAGGCCAAAATTATCTGTTTACTACTGATACGGTGTGCAAGTACAAAATTAGCACGTGGAAAGGGTGATGTCCAACGTGACGTCCAAACGTTACGTTGGCACCGCGTTGTTCAACGTTTTCCTGGAATTTCAAAGAGAATAAGTATCAGTATTTGTAAACCTCGAAACTATCTAGATTACGTGACCTAAAAGGGAAAAGGGCCACGGGTTCTCGATGTTTCGGCTACGTTAGCGTTGCAAACCAGGGTGAAGTTACGGTAGCGCACTGTATATTTTGTAATGCATGGGTTTGTTCGTTTTAGCAAAGGAGGGATTATTTAGCACTGACATAGGCCAGTCACTAAAAATACTTCTCTGTTTCACATATTTTGAATGTGGATATCTCGAAGAGTGGATCCATCCTTACCGCATGGGAGCCGTTAGCCATACACCCACGGGTGAGGGCTTATCGCGCGCTTATAGGGTTAGGCTGTAGTTTTAAAAATCATTTTGTAAACTTGAAACGAACAACTCCATTTTTGACACAACAGAGAGATTCTGAGTAACCAAGATTCTATAAGTAGATTTATTTTTTGCAGAATTATCTCTGAGTGTGTCCCCTCCTACGTTAGGGGTAGAATGCTCTGGAGCCAGTGAATCGAAACCTAAGGGCACAGGATAGCTCGTCCCCTTTTGCCACTGAAAGTGTGGGATCCGGCTTCATGATTCACCAACCGTGAATCACCTTATTGTAGTTTGAGGTGAACCATACAACCAGTAAGTTGATACAGCCAACGAGCTAGAATCGCGAACTGATTATAGTGGAAAAATGACTTTAAGAGTCAAGATCGCGATACAACGCGGGTTTATAAAAGAAAGAACCCAAGAAAATATAACTGACGATCAAGGACGGTGTGACGTCGATTCATTGACTCATTACAGAGCCTATTGCCTAAAGGTCAACATTGTGAAGCCAAAATGATGAAAATTTCGCGAATCGCGTAAAGTACCACACCAGATCACATCAGAATAGAAGGGCCCAATTTTTTTCTAGATCTTAGATTTATATGTATATTATATTCTTTACGTTTCTTATTTCTGACTAGTTGACGTACGTCTAGAGCAGGACACTCTAAGATTGATTCTTATAGAAACTATCTTAGAGTGGAAACTTGCTCTAGTATAGGATGGTCAATTAGCCAGAAATAATAGCGTAGGTGGTGTCGTTGTATTATTAATATGGTGTCGATGTTTTTTTAGTACATAAAGTACTGAAAGGTTATTACTAGTTGTGTGCATTATTTTTTCCTGGTAGCATCGTCAACGCCTAAAGAAATTTTCCAATAAGATTTCCCCTCTTTCGTCCTGACCGGCTTTATGTCATAACACCGCCAGCGAAACGCCATTAAAATGGCGTTTCACTGGCGTGCCGATGATGGCCCAATATTGAATGCTGGCTTGGCAGATTTGTAATTTTTCAGGGAATCCGTGCCTGCATTGCTAAGAAACCCTATATTTTTGTGATTTTTCAGCGGGGGTCCGGACCCCCTGCCCCCTCTGGATCCGCGCATGTATCAGTACAGTGGCTTGAAAATAACCCTTAAATTTGGGCACCTTTGCGAGAAAACCTAACTTTATTGCATGCGAATATCAAAGGCGCAGACCAGCCTGTACCTCCGCGCATTCTGACCAGGAAATGCATACTGTTAGGGGCGAAACAATCATGGTGCATAATTTCTGTAGTTCTGTAATTGTTCTTTGTTTTGTTGTGCGTTACTTTGTGAGCTGGTTGCTTTGCTTTTTTGTCTTCCTGGTGTCTCGTGTTGTTGTGTGGCCTACCTCACAGCCCAAGGGTTGTCTGCAGTTTGTAATTGTTTTATTTCCTGGTCATACTCACTGTTTTAGTGATACCTCAAGTGTTCATGTCGATCTATTTCTAGCACTTGCGGACAATTTCTAACCAATTTGGCATGCATTTGTTGATCATCATACAACACCATGTGGAACCAATTCGTAGATTACGGTGAGGAATAGCAAACATGTGACATGATCACGTTCACTGACAGGTGTGTATCTTGTTTTAAATGACTGTCATGGCAATCGGATCTTATACCACCTTTACCAACTTTAGCATGAAACATCTCGTGATGTGCAAGGTCTACACTGATGTATGTGGTATAAAATCGCTATACCATGTTTGTCCACCCGTACGTAAGATAATCCACTCGCTATAGCTCGTGGATTATCTCCACGTACAGGCGGACAACCCATGGTATAACTATTACTTAATCATCTGCATGCACTGTAAGCATGGTAAGCTAGACGTCTGTATCACATTCTAATGTCGTTGTTTAAACTAGTCCAGAGGGACGAAGAGACGATTAAAGACTTTCTACCTGATTTAATCTCAAACATAACCGACTGATCTCGTGATGTGCTAGGTCTACACTGATGTAGGTGGTATAAAATCGCTTTACCATGTTTGTCCACCCGTACGTAAGATAATCCACTCGCTTAAGCTCGTGGATTATCTCCACGTACAGGCGGACATCCCATGGTATAACTATTATTTAGATTACTGCCATGGGCCCGGGATCTTGTCTCATCACAATGTTGGTACTTATCACATAAGCAGCAGCTACATGCGCGGATCCAGTAAATTTTGTCAGAGGGGGTCCAAATTTGACAATGGTTTTCTTTTATTAATGAGGGGTGGGAGGATCTAAATACCACTATAAGCGGGCCATCATCGGCCCGCCAGCGAAAAGCCAAAAATGGCGTTTCGCTGACGTGCTGATGATGGTCCAACATTGAATGCTGGCTCGGTAGCTTCGGGATTTTTCAGGGGATAGGGACCAGAATTGCTAAGAAACCCTATATTTTTGTGATTTTAAAGGGGGGGGGGGTCCGGACCCCCTGTCCCCCCCTCTGGATCCGTGAGCTAAAGTGGTGAAAAACGGTTATATGATGTACAGTAAAAGCTCGAAATTTCGACCGCCGATTATTAGAAATACTCGTGTAGTCGAATTAAATTTTGGACATAATGGTTTCAGACAATAGGGCCTATTTACGAACTTTTTTAATAACTATCTATGAAACATATAAAACATGTTTGAGAGGACAGAAATGATAGTGGGTGTCGATAATTATAATGACAATAATTAAACTATTTATACTTTTTTGCTTGATCAACCAAAAAAAACGTGCTAGGCCCCTATGGTTTATTAGAGGACTTTTTTATGTGAAACCACACATGTATCTTATATTTCAAGAATGTTTAAGCGTAACAAGAGTATTCTAAAATATTGACAGATAATTTTCACGACATTTGTCTGATAAAAAACCAAGAAGATCTGTCGTTGATGTTATATTTTGAAATCTTTCATCTGTCGTCGACTACATCCGGTAAAGAAGTGATGTGTCGGCTGAGGTATCAATTTTTCAGACACCTGTGGGCGTGCAGTTCGTTTATTTAACGGACCTTTGTGGCCAAACTTTACAGAATTGTAGTTAAGTGTGACCATGTAATTATAATAAATGTTGTTTGGTAGACGTTCGGCTAGGGCAGAAAGCTGTTTTATGTTTTTAATGAAACGCAGGTTTTGACGAGCTGACTAAAAGCTTATTTGTGCGTGAAATAGAGTAAGAAAAAGGGCAAAGATCGGGAATCGATACAATCAAGCACCACACCTGACCCATGATACCAATGGGAAAGTGACAACTTCACAATTAGACATCACTAACGAGAGTCAAGCGTTCAGCCCTTTCCCAGCCAGGCATTAATAAACAGACGCGCCGATGGCTGCTGCAGAATTCCCAAACATATGAGCCAGTGCATGAGATTTCCAACAATGTGGTATGTGCGACCAGCAAAGGCTCAGACCAGCCTGCGCATACGCGCAGTCTGATCAGAGCCTTTGCTAGTCGCTTGAATTTTCTATGAGTTTTAAGCTGTTGACTTAACACCATTTGGAATTTCTAAGCTTAAGAGGAGGCTGCACAGGCTCGTCTGAGTCTACACATGTCAAAATGCCACATTGTTGGAAATCACATGTCACGGCTCACATAGTATCTTCTCCATCATCAGCAAGGGCCCAAAGATTCGTTTGTTGATTAAGGAAACAAAAATCTTCACCTTCCCTTTTACCTGCAAAATCTAGCCGCATCTGTCGTAGAAACAGTAATATGTCGTCCAAAAGTCGGTTGTACGATGTAGGGACATTAGCCCTCAAAACCAAGTAATACTTTAATATAAAGCAAGTACCAATTTCTTAGATAATACAAAATGCACGGTATCTTGGACACATTTTACAATTTCCCGCTAAAAAATGTTATTATTTGTTATTCTACAAAGCTTTGCCAATCATTTTCTGGCATTTAAAAGCAAATTGACTGGACTATAGAACAAAACTTTTGGCCCTACTACTATAATTCATAAAATAAATCTGATCTTAAAAAAGATCTACAAGAATTAAATTGAGTGTAATATCCGGTTTCACACTCACTTAGCATAATACTAAAAGATAAAACAAGTGAAAATTCTGCTAAACAGAGTGCATACCTAGCTGCAATTTTGACACTTCTAAACCCTGGGTCTGAAGCTTAGTTGACACCATCGCTTTTGTGCACACAATTTTATAGCCGTAATGGTAACAAAATTCGCCAATAACATTTCTGCTGAGATGTTGGGTTTTTAAGTTTAATACATATATGCAGCCATTTTCGAAATTCTCTCATCTTTTTTCACTGACATGAAAACGATTAGGGACCGCTCATTATTTAAGTGTCAGGGGGGGGGGGCTGAAATTTCCAACCATCATTCAAATTTTGGATGACCCCCCCTCCTAACAAAATTCAAATCCAATGACCCCCCCCCCCCTGGAAACCACATGAAATATAACCTCCCCCCCATTTTATATCATATTGTCATTGTTTTCATAATTCTGTCCAGTCATATTATGGTACTATGATACTTTCATTCATTTATTGGCCTGCATGAGTATCTTAGCTTCATAAGTTTTGACCACGCATTGAAGCATAAGGAATCTTTTATATATGAGACTGTTTTGTTTGTACTAATTCCTTAATTTCCAGTCAATATTTTTTCAGTTATGTCTAGATGGGCCTTCCTGAGTTAAACCAGTACTTAGCTGCAGGTAATAGGCCCTCAAGTGCCCTTCCACAAAAAATAGGAAAAGAGTATAGGGATAAAAGTTTTGGAGAAAAAAATCATGAGCGATAAAGGTAAAACAGATGGGTTAGAAAGGCTTTTTCAAATACAGAATTCATAAAAAAGAGTTATTAATAAGGCTATCAAGTGCCCTTACACAAAAAGTACAGATAAAAATTTGGAAAAAGTAGTGATATTAAAAGCAGGAATTATCTGTTTAACAAGTAAATTCAGAGAATTTATGTCCCCCACCACTTTACGTTTGTCTTTAAATATATGAGCTATCATGGAACAACTTAAGTTCGTGAACAGAAAACAGAATCAAAACTTAAGAATTTTATCCAAAGCATATCCATATCTTCAGGCCATTACATAAGCACATACAGGTGTTTAATAAAGAATTGTATAAAACTGTAGTAGCATTTGCTCTCAAAGGTACTCTATATACATAGGCATTGATATTAAAGATATTGACAGCACTGAAGGCAAAAAAATGCTGGAAAAGTTATATACCTTAAGCTGAGGTTTTATATGATAAAAATAATCTGAGGATTGTATCCAAACCACATGCATATTTTCAGACCATGACCAAAACACCAGTGAAGTTTCGAAAGAATCGGTATAAAACTGTAGGAGGAGTGGTGCCCACTAGGTATTCCCTGTCCATTCACTTTGTTATAGAAAATGCTGGAAAAATGTCTTATTTCAACTTGTGAAAAAGTAACAAAATATAATCAAAGGATTATACCCAAACCTAATGCATATCTCCAGACCATGACCAAAACACCAGTGAAGTTTCGAAAGAATCGGTATAAAACTGTAGGAGGAGTTGCGCCCACAAGGTATCCCCTGTCCATTCACTTTGTTAAAGATAATGCCGGAAAAATGGCTAAGTTCAACTTTCAAAAAAAAAGTAACAAATAATAATCTGAGGATTATATCCAAACCACATGCATATCTTCAGACCATGAGCAAAGCACCAGTGAAGTTTCAAAAGAATCGATATAAAACTGTAGGAGGAGTTTCGCCCACAAGGTATCCACTGTCCATTCACTTTGCTATAGAAAATTCAGGAAAAACGAAAAAGTAACAAACAAACAAAATGAGGATTATACCCAAACCACATGCATATCTTCAGACCATGACCAAAACACCAGTGAAGTTTCAAAAGAATTGCTATAAAATTGTAGGAGGAGCTTCGCCCACAAGGTACCCCCAGTCCATTCACTTTGTTATAGATAATGCCGGAAAAATGGCTAAGTTCAACTTGCAAAGAAAGTAACAAAAAAATCTGAGGATTGTATCCAAACCACATGCATATTTTCAGACCATGATCAAAACACCAGTGAAGTTTCGAAATAATTGCTATAAAACTGTAGGAGGAGCTGCGCTCACAAGGTACCCCCTGTCCACTCACTTTGTTATAGATAATGCCGGAAAAAAATGGCTAAGTTCAACTTGCAAAAAGTGACCAGTAGAGCTTTTCCAAGTACAAATTCATTACAATAAGTTGTTTGAAAAATATTAAATAAGAAATTTAATACTCAATATTTAAGCAGGATAATAAGGGTGACAATAATAGTAGCAAAACAGAAATTAATTAAGTTTTATCTGTCTGCTCTTCGGAAAAAAAATATAATAGTTATTTTCTAAGTTCCGAGCGAGCGAAGCGAACGAGGAAAAGTTTCTGTATATATATCGCGTAAATGGCATTTTAGAGTGAAAAGTAGGAATAGTAGGACATTTTCAAGAAACAGTATGTATATAACTTTGATAGAATATAAACCGTCCCGCATAACTGAAAGATTGTTGAGTGGACGTAAAGAATCAAACAAATCAAACAAAATTGATAGAATATCTTTTGAATATTCTGGGGTACGTATATCGAGATGTGTCTGAGAGGCGAGATTTTGGATGATATTGTTGAACATAAGTAGTCTATGTGGGGAGCCCATGAGAGATGGTCATCAATAACAATGCCAAGGAGCTTTTGTTTTGGAACTTTTTCAATTTTGTTACCAGCACTTAAGTCGAATAGGTATGTGTCATGCTCCTTTGGTTTAGTCCCCAATACCATATAAGTAGTTTTATCATAATTGATTGGTAATTCATTTTGCTTACTCCAGGCCACAGCTATTTCAAGATCAGCCTGCAATTCCCTGTTAACTTTAGCAATGCTAGGGGCACTTGAATGAATAGTCGAATCGTCTGCAAAGAAATCAGAGAAGCAGTGTTTTAATAGCAGTGGCAGGTCATTTATGAACAAAAGGAACAATAATGGTCCCAATATTGACCCTTGTGGCACACCAGACTTAATAAAAGACAGAAGGGACGTTCCATGGCCATAATCAATGGTTTGCTGGCGGGACTCAAGATAAGAGATAAACCATTGGAGAGATGATTGGCTACATTTATATGTTGAGAGCTTCCTTATTAAGGTTTTATGGTCAACCAAGTCGAATGCTTTTCTAAAATCGATGAATATTGATCCAACGATGTCCCCTTTGTCGATTCATGCCATTCACTGATCAATTAATTTTACTAAAGCTGTTTGGCAGCTATGTTTTGGGGGAAACACGACGGCCGCAAATATTGAACGTCTATCCAAGTTACAAAAACGGGCTGCGCGAATCATATTAAGGGCTGATTTTATGACTCCTTCAACTATCATGTTTGATAGACTTGAATGGCTTTCCGTACCTAAACGCTTAATGTACAATAAGGCTGTATTAACATATAAAGAATTAAACAATTTAGCACCAGCATATATATCTGGCCTGCTTAGACCGGTGTCTGAAACCCATGCTCGTTCTGTAAGGTCATCTGAAAATGGACTTCTCTCCGTACCTAGATCACGTACTGCGTTATATGCCCGCTCTTTCTCATACTCTGCCTTAAAATTGTGGAACGCACTACCACAGTCAATCCGAACTAAACCTTCCTTAAAAAGTTTCAAAACATCTTTGAAAGCACAATTTCAAACATAATTGTACGCCGGACACTTTGTTTATACCGCATCTGTATACAGATTACAGTAATAGGTGATGAGTGTCTGCGGAAATTTGAGTGCAGATATGCTACTAAAAAGCTACTCGACAGACTAGTATTTTGGTCTGGGCCTTGCCTTCTGCTATTTGCACTTTGGAGTGATCCGCGGGGCCTTTGTTGTTCTGTGCGAAGGCTCAGACACGATTGAGTCCCCGCCAATCGGACGGTATTAAATTTGACATATGTTTGGTGATTGTTGTGATTGGCTCGTTATTAATTATAAATTAGAAAGTTTTCCATGAATGTGCTATTTCAAGCTTTAAAGATGTATTTGAACTGTTTAACGCATCCATGCACCCTTATAAAACATGTGCAATTTGTAAATAATGTTTTGATGTATATAGTTTTGTTATAGAGGGCCACTTGGTAGAATGGCTATTTCAGCTAAAAGTGTACACCTCTTTAAATATTGTATAAATAAAATAAATAAAGTAGAAAGCAAGAAAAAATAGGGAAAAATAGGACCTATCTGAAAGCTTGATTAATCAATTTTCTATCAAAAGCAGCATGATTATAACAATAATACACCATAATAGAATAACTTTTGCGCTTGTAAAAATAAAAGTTGACTAAATATAAGAGTTGAATTAATAAAACACGAGCGAGCGAGGAAATTTTTTAAATTATTTTATTGGAACAATTTAAACATGACCCCCCTGCTGGAATGTCAAAGTGCGACCCCCCCCCTCCCTACTAGCCACATGGAAATTCACATGACCCTCCCCCCCCCCCTACTTTTTAGCCCCCCCCCCTGACACTTAAATAATGAGCGGTCCCTTAGCATGGACAAAATTTTGTATCATAAATTAATATGAATCCAAATCGGCATAGTATATTAGATGGGAAATCCTGTAAAATTGGTATACAGATGAAGAGATGTGGGTTGTAGTACCCGTTATTGTAAACGCTCCCGTTAGTGTAAACGTTTACAATAACGGGAGATATCGCTCCCGTTACTGTAAACAGGACCATGTTTACACTAAGCGGCGATAATGCAGACCCAAAAAACAGTATCAACCCTTAGTGTCAACATTATAAAAAAAATGAAATTACATGAGATGGCTATTTATCGCAGACATATGATCAGCCGTGACAAAACCAACTTATTGACATTGACTACTGGATTCAGACCAGTTTAACCTATACTGCTCAACAGAAGTTTAGCACGATAGATAAAAATTAAATTTTATTTGAGCAAATGGTTTAAAGTTATAAACTATCTGCTGAAATGATGGTTTGGTATGTGATTAA
Source organism: Loripinus fragilis (assembly GCA_964019695.1). Lineage (NCBI taxonomy): Eukaryota > Metazoa > Mollusca > Bivalvia > Lucinida > Lucinidae > Loripinus > Loripinus fragilis. The sequence continues at coordinate 93,984,527 of OZ026515.1, forward strand.
GTTGAGGAAGCAATTGGTGTACTTTAATTGGATTTCTACTGCGTCGTTCGTTGCTTTAAACAAGAGAGTGGTCAAAAACGTATTTCAACTCCATTAATGGCAATACAAAATTGATGCAGCATCGGTTTATAAAGTCTCTTGTTTTACAGCTTGATCGAATTGGCCATTCTGAAAAAAAAAGACAAAGGTCGTCTCCATTGAGCATAAGTAGCAAAAGTTGAGTCTTGAAAACAACTAACGTCGTTGTTTAAATGACGTTTACAAGTCAAAAACAGCTCTGTTTTCGCTGTGTAGGCATGCTTAATTGAAAAGATTTTCGTGTTTAAGAGGATGCCAAAAGAGAGACAGTTTAAGGAAATGTACTTTTATAAAATTTTGTCTCGTGGTATTTAATTCATATCTGAAGTTGAGGCTAAATAAAGGCGATAACGCTATCTAAAGAAAACGTTTTCAAAGGACAAACTACAGACATGTTCTAGGTGCTTGTGCAAATCTAACATCAAACAGATTACTTGATCTCTCGATTCAATTCGCTGAAAAGTCAAGAAGTGTAAAAATGCAATTTCAACGTCATAATGGAACGGTAAAACGTGACATCAACGGGTATCAAACTTTGACATTTTAACGTTTTTCATCATTAAGAACCTTTGGCTTTACTCTAGAATCAAATTTTTAAATTTCAGATGTAGACGTGCATCCTTTGCATGCCCATGGCATCAAATTTAACGTCGATCCACTGACGCCTAACCAGACAATTTTTGTCTGGCGGACACGAAAAAATGTAAATTTCAAGATCCCCATACATGTTGATTACATTAAATAAAATGGTTCATATTCATTCAAAATGGGACATTGTATTAAAATCCATGCTAAACTTTTGTTGAGCAGTATACTTTATTAAGTTCCATGGAGTGATTTTGCCTTATATCTTGATAACTATTTGAACCATGAATAGTAAGTAAGTGACCAATTGTTTTATTATCTTGACGTATGCATATCCAACATTAGATAACACAGTTGCAACCAACAAGACACCACATACAAATATATGCAATCGAATATCAGGAAAGTGACGGAGATGATTGGCATTTTCCGTAATACATAGTAAATCTACAAATGCATATTTGGTTCACGCCTATTCCAGGCAATGCTCATAGGTGAATCAGGCAGTTGAACTGCAAATGAGAAATCAGCGAACAGTGCAGTCCCATGTAAGAGACGATTAAAGATAGCGTCGCTTCGGAGTCTGTCCTGCTTAATTACATTTAAGCCGCAGTCTTTATCTACCGAAGTACTACTGGAGTGAATAATAGTCCTGTTCAATACAATAGAAAATGTAATGATGACAATGTGTGCATCCCACATAGAAAGCTTAATAATAGTTTATTAGCATTTTGGTGGTTGTGGAGGGGGTCCATATATTGTGGCTTTCAGCTTCAAACCATGTTGATCGTGATCAGACTCCTCCAAAGAGCAGTCAAACCTGGGTACACGCCATTATCGAACGGTAACACTCAAGGGAGCGCTTAGGTACGTGTCTACTGGTAAATTCACTGCGCTTGCTCTTTCTAAATCTATGGCCTATTACATTGTCCATATTTAGGTATATCTACTACAACTGCAGAATCGTGCCATGCAAATATGACATTAGCAAACAATATGTTCTGCAAAAATGACATAAGCAAATAGAACAGACCCAAATGAAATGTTACCAGTGTGGCATCTCATGAGAGTCCGTCCCGTTTGTTAACATTAGAGCTTTTCCGTAAACAACGAGATAGATACTTTGGATGTTTTCAGAAAACAGGCCAATTTAAAAAGTAATGAAATTTGCTTGTGAATACGGTACTTGTTGATTGCAAATAAGTGTCCTAAAATTAAAACAGGTCACTCTGACCTATATTTCATGGTTAAATATTTTTGCCTTATCTTTTTAAGGATCAAAAAATCTATCATCAAACGTAAGGAAATAAAATCCAACATTGTTAACAAAAAGCGTTGATATTGCACATATTATCATCACACGCTGCCGTTAGTGTAAACGTTGACAATAATGGGAGAGATCGCTCCCGTTACTGTCAACGATAACACTAACGGTACCGTTATTGTAAACGCGTTTACAGTAACGGGAGCGATATCTCCCGTTATTGTCAACGTTCACACTAACGGGAGCGTTTACACTAACGGGTGCTACGGTGGGTTCGGAAACTTTGATACAGTGTAACGTACATTTTTCATTAATATAATCAACAATATAACTTAAATTTCTAACGACGTCAACGTAAGTTAGGGTTATAAATAGTCCCTATTTATATCGGTAAATAGTTCAACGTCTCGTTACAAAGCAAAGTACTGACTAAAACTTATACAACCCTTACCAACTTTAGCACGAAATAGCTCGTGATGTGCAAGGCCTACACTGGTGTAGGTGGTATAAAATAGTAATGCAATGTTTGTCCACATGTACGTAAGATCATCCACGTACAGGCGGACAACACATGGTATAACTATTACTTATATAGAGGGTTGTTTTTTGGGATGGGGGGTTGCTTATTTTGTGAATCTTTTTTGTTTCATGTCTGCTTGCAACCTTATGATCACCTGCTGGGAAAGGGCTGACCTCTTGGCTCTCTTGTGTATTGTGTTTTCTTGTGTGTTTTGTTACTCTCGGGTCAGGTGTGGTACTTGATTGTATCAATTCCTGAACTTTGCTTCCTCTCTACTTACAGTACTGTAATAATTTTGACTACAAACAGGCATTTGATACAACCACGCAACTACCAGATTAGCAAATAGGTAGTTCATGCAATACAATTTGGAAGTATAGCTGTCGTGCAAATATAAACAATTTACGGTATATTTTAGTTGTTTAAAAGGGGCAAAGACAATGGACATGCTACTTGGTAAGGGTAAACTTCAAAAAGTTTTGCTTATTTGAGTAACATATGTTTTGGTAAAAGTTGGAATTATCTCGTGGAGGCAATTAAAATGTGTACCTACAACATATTGTTTGCCATTGATTAAATTAATGAGCCAGTGCATGAGATTTCCAACAATGTGGTATGTGCGACCAGCAACGCCTCAGATCAGCCTGCGCATACGCGCAGTCTGATCAGAACCTTTGCTAGTCGCTTGAATATTCTATGAGTGTTAAGTTACTGACTGAACACCATTTGAAGTTTGTAAGCTTAAGAGGAGGCTGCAGAGGCTCGTCCGAGCCTACGCATGTCAAAATGCCACATTTGAAATAAACAAACTTTCATGTAGTTTGTCATTTTCCTGGACGACAATAATATACTGCCTTTTTATTTTTGACAGCTAATTTGAGACGGTTCATATGGAATATGTTGCTACTGTCGTGCCAGTCAAGAGTGACAGTGGCGTCATGTTTTGTTTACAAAGTTATCAGGACTTATAATCGATAGATCACTTGTGTATTAATCCTATCCACAGGATAGGATTAATACACAAGTAATCTATCGATTCACGTTAGTTCAAGTGGAGTGTACATTTATGTTTTACTTAACAATTGTAAACAAAATAATACGTCACTGTCACTCCTGGTTGGCACGACAGTACATTACATGTACTAGCTGTAATTGTTTACCATAATTTGGTCGGAAACGCGTCTGAGGTTAATAATATTTCCAGTTTTTAAAATTACCGAAACGACTGGTCTTCATTTTGACATGAACACTTATTTAATTTACCCCATTTTCAGGTTGTAATACCTTTAAATTTGAACCACTACTGTCCGTCATACTGCTGCATGCACTGTAAGCGTGGTAAGCTAGACGTCTGTATCGCATTCTGATGTCGTTGTTTAAACTAGTCCAGAGGGACGCAGAGACAATTAAAGACTTTCTACCTGATTTAATCTGAAACATAACCGACTGCAACCTTATTCTGCTGTTGGCAGAATTGCCTGACATCATACGAAGAGCGCCACTATAATGGAGGTGCAGTTTCTTGGCGAGCACAATATCTTCTGAACCAATAGATGGAGTTTGATCAAACTTGCATTGATACATTATTGGGAGAAAGGTAAAAAAAAGGTGCTGGACGCGAGAAACCCTGTCTTCGGTGTTTGCGAACAGCAAAGGCGCAGACCTGCCTGCGCATCCGCGCATTCTGATCAGCGCCTTTGTTATTCGCTTATTACAAAGTATCATATATCAACTTGCTACAAATAAATTTTATAATTTCTAGCTAGTCTCTGTAGCTGAGGGGACTGGTTTTGAGTCTTGCTTTGTCGGAAACCCCGAAGACAGGTTTTGTCGCGACGTGGCCCATTTGTTGACCTTGGCCAAAGTTTCAAGGTCATAACAGCACATTGAATATCTCAATATTTGACCAAAACTTGTCTGTACTCCATTGTTTGACCCATGAAATGAATTCTGATCAAACTCCATGCATTGTAGTATAAGGACACAATAAGGAGTCCATTAGATTTAGGTGACCTTGACCTAAATTTCGAGGTCACCATCCTAGTACGACGACTGTAAAGTCAGCCTTGTCTGCACTCTATCACCTTAATTAATACATGTTTGTTGATTTAACCGACGTGTGGTACTTGGAAAAGAAATGAGTACATTTTGTTGAGAATGCTAACCTTGGCCTATTATCATCAAGGTCTCGGTATATCAATATTCGATCGAAATAGCTTGTCTGGTGCCTATCTCTTGAGCTAAAAATTGTTTTGTCCACATTTTATGTATTGTATCATTAGGAATTTGTCACCTTGACCCAATATTCAAGGATACAAATCTATAAAATGTTAAAATCAACATTGTCTGCACTCTATTTCCGATTTTGATAATATTTGCACAAACGTAGCAATGGTACACGGAAAAGGGGCGATTAGGTCTTGGTGACCTTGGCATAATTGTCAAGGTCGCCCTAGCACTTTTAACAAAAAAGCTTGTCTCCACACTATTGAAACAAAGATCGATTCTTGTCAAACTTTATGCATTTTACCATTGGGAAAATAAGAAGTTAATTAGATTTTGGTGACCATGGCCTAAATTCTAAGGCACAAGCCTATACAGATAATAAAATGGTCTCCTTAACCGCCATATGGGTTTTGAGCAAACTTTCATATAAACAGGTATTGAACGTGGAAAGGAAATTATTATATTTTGGTAACCTCGACGTAATTTTCAGTCACGGTTCTCTCTACTAACAAATTATATCGAGATTTGACTTTTTTATATAAAATTTATATAGAGGATCTTACATGAGTCACGGCCTCCAATCTCGGCCTCCTTCTCCAAAAAGAGCAGAACGTAAAGTGAGGCGAAGGCCCTTCCGGGAAGCAGGCAGTGGGCAAAACAATGGAACACGGTAAGTTGTGTTGACACATTTTTAATCATAAGTAAATTTTCAGCGCAAAACTCGAAAATCTAAGAATGCTATGCTTCGGGCAATTGTTCAAGCTATCCGTAGAGCATGCTGTTTGCACATTTGAACTTAGTTTGTAAGCGTGAGAGCTTTTCTCCCGTTGCACAGTTGTCCAAGAAACGGTGGTTCCCGCATGGTTTTGCCTTCTAACCAAACGTATAGTAGCGTTTGGACCCTTATTCATACTACCGAGGCCCCTCCACACCCATGTTGTCCCAAATGCAATTTTTCGAGATATTTCAATGATAATTGAGTGATTTAGAGCCAAATTTCTTTAGGAGCAGGAGGCGAAGGGCAGGAGAAGGAGGCTGGGAGAGGAGAAGCAGGCGGCGATGATATCAAAATTTGCATTGATTTTGCTTATTTTTAATAATATACTTATCCAATCTATATCAAACTTGCATGTATGAATATTTCAAACCATTTAAATAAATCGAAATTACTTCGCTTTAAATGCCACCACCAACGTAATGTGTGGTTCACTTTTTTTCTCATTGGAATCATGTAATGCTCACAGATTAGTGATACTTGTGTATTTCTCCCTAAGTTCTTGGGAAAAGGATTATCAAAAATCCCAGACTGGGTCGAACCTCTATTTTATACCCACCCCCTCTCAAGCTTTGATTAAGAGCAACAATTACTGATGGTGCGAAATACTTAGACGCAGAAGAAAGAGGAATTCAAACCAAGTGTTCCTTGAAATTTGCACATCAGGGCGCCCCACTGACCGTTCTACGAGACTCCTACGCCTATAAATCATAAATAGATAGACTCTTACTTAAATCAACATAATTATTAAATATTTAAACACATCTTTTTACCGATGGGGGCCTACAAACCCATTCTTACCATCAGTATTTAGGTAGACAATTGCAAAATAAACCCATTTGGTTTACTTCTAACAGTTTCGATAATTGCCCAATTATTATACGTTTAGTTTGTTTAATAGGCGTTTAGTTTTGTTAATTAGCGAGAACAATAATGTCCAATCACCGACCCTATATTGAATAAAAGATCCATGGTCCAATTAGCTAGTTAATTAGAACACGCCGTTGGCGACAGCGTGAACTAAAATACTACTTATTATTGGATGCTGTGTCTTTTTCCCTCTCTGTTGATGAAATAATGATTTATTTTTTTATAAGAATTGTTATTCTGTCTTTTTAATTTTCTCACATCAACCAAGTCCGCATTCTTAACCTTCGCTGTAAAGTGATTGATTAAGATAAGTCTTAATTTCATACGTAGAAGTGAAGACCTTGTATACCCGAGATTGGCAAACTTAGTCCAGATCTGCGCAGTATGCAAACTACATGAATAATACAAATAAATTTAATAGATGGTTTAATGTCATGTTTTATTTAAATGGTGTTTCGCTAGTGGGCCGATGATGACCCGTTTCTACTCTCCAAAATATAAGTACATTTAGTAGACATATATAGACATGCAGTCGTTGGTGTTTTCTAATTGATTGTGCGAGCAAGGAAAGCTCGAAACGAGCGCTATTGAGCATTCAAAACAAAACTATACTTTTAGGCCGACCTTAAAAAATATTGGTTTGCCGTGCTCCTACCTTCCCACCCAAAACAGACCCTACCCCCAAAAAAATATTGCCTTTCTGAGAATCTTTAGTATTTTTTCTCTAATTCTGTTAACAAACTCGTCTTCAAAATCATTAAAAGCTGTATTTGAATATTTAAGAAAGGTTACATTGATTGTTATTGTATGCATTCTTACCTTTGGAAGCGTAGACATGCAATGGACGGTGATTTATATTGCATGTGCGAGCACCAAAAGCTTAGGCTAGTCTGCGCAAATGCACAGCCTCGCAATAGAGCATTAGCTGCTCACTTTCAAAACCTAATTATACAGTGGCTTTATTGCATGTGCGAGCAACAAATGCCCATTTGCGTAGTCTCGTAAGATTATTTGCTCTTAAAACGTAGTCGACATGCAGTTGTTGGTTTTGAATTTCTAAAAAACAAAAAACAAACTATCTACCCAAACTGAAATGCACGGCAAACAAATATATTTTTAAGGATGGCCTTAGAAGACGTAAATACGCACATTAAGAAGACGTAGACACGCAATTGACGGTGATTTTTATTATATACAAAGTAATGAAATACAGGAAAATATTGATTAGATATAATGCATATTTCAAAAAAGCTGTATTTCACAGCCGTGAAAATATAAAAAGTTGTATTTTCACTGCAGTGAAAATATAAGTTGTATTTCACGGGTGAAATTGGATGTCCTCTGCTTTCTCCATTGACTTCACTGAGCCCACTTCAGAATTTCAAACGCCTGTAACTTTCTTATTAGTGGACAAAAACGCAAAGTGTAGGTATTCATTTTCTTAGTTAGATCGCAAGGAACATTTTGGTGATTAAATTGTCGGGATTTGCTGAAATTTTCACTTTTTCTACTCCTGCTCCTATGGTTTCAGTTTTGGCCGACATTGCACATTATGCAACATCATCATTAATATGAGGTAATGTGTGAACGTGTATGACGTCATTTAGTGAAAAAAATCTGTCACGCTTAAAAATTGTATATAATAAAAAGAAAATTCAAATTTTTGTCATGAATATGCCATTTATTTCATCTCGTGAAGCGAGAAAATGTATATTTCATTCGTGGCTTCGCCACTCATGAAATATGCATTTTTCGCTTCACTCGATGAAATAAATGGCATATTCATTCCAAAAATTTGAATATCCTCTATATATTGCATGTGCGAGCAACGAATACGCATTTGCGCATACTCGTAAGCGCATTATCTACCCCAATTAAAAACTTAAGGACGTCTGGTAGATATATACATGTAATCGATGGTGGGGTTTTATTACACGTGCGAGCAACAAAAGCTCAGGATGCGCAGCCTCGCTAGAGCCTTAGCTGCTCACTTTCAAAACATAACTATACATTTATAAGTGGAAAGTGGCTTTATTGCATGTGCGAGCAACTAATACCCATTATTATTTGCTCTTCTCATTGAAAAACGTACACGACATGCAGTTGTTGGTGTTTTGATTGACTGCGCGAGCAAGGAAAGCTCAGGGGCGCAGTCTCGCTAGAGCCTTCGCTACCCCCATTAAAAATAACTATAGATTTAGAAGACGAAGACATGCAATGGACTGTGATTTATATTGCATTTGCGAGCAACGAACGCGCATTTGCGCAGTCTCGTCAAAGCTTTTTCTACTCCCATTAAAAACATAAGTACATTTTTGTTGTTTGTTTGTTATTGTTGTTTTGGGGGAGGGGGTATTCGTACTTTGGTGAGGAGGGAGATTGGATAAGTATATAATTAAAAATAAGCAAAATCAATGCAAATTTTGATATCATCGCCGCCTGCTTCTCCTCTCTCAGCCTCCTTCTCCTGCCCTTCGCCTCCTGCTCCTAAAGAAATTTGGCTCTAAATCACTCAATTATCATTGAAATATCTCGAAAAATTGCATTTGGGACAACATGGGTGTGGAGGGCCTCGGTAGTATGAATAAGGGTCCAAACGCTACTATACGTTAGGTTAGAAGGCAAAACCATGCGGGAACCACCGTTTCTTGGACAACTGTGCAACGGGAGAAAAGCTCTCACGCTTACAAACTAAGTTCAAATGTGCAAACAGCATTCTCTACGGATAGCTTGAACAATTGCCCGAAGCATAGCATTCTTAGATTTTCGAGTTTTGCGCTGAAAATTTACTTATGATTGAAAATGTGTCAACACAACTTACCGTGTTACATTGTTTTGCCCACTGCCTGCTTCCCGGAAGGGCCTTCGCCTCACTTTACGTTCTGCTCTTTTTGGAGAAGGAAGCCGAGATTGGAGGCCGTGTGAGTGCTCATGTTTTATTGAATTTATTAAACGAGTTGGGAAAAAGAGATAAAATGCGAGGCTTGCCGAGCATTTTATCTCTTTTTCGCAACGAGTTTAATAAATTCAATACTACAAGAGCACGAATGTTAGATTCTATTTATCATTTGACAAATACTTTGAAATCTCATTTCTGGCGTAAAAACGTAATAATTGTGTTATGTACGCAACGTTGTTATGGACGGCATAACGTTTCCCGTAAATCTATAAACCACTAGTGGTTTATCGATTTTATTGCATGACGTTATTTCAATCCAGACGCGACGTCATATGATAAATATTTTTATATCAAATATCAAAGGAGCACAAAAACTCACTTTGAGCCCATGGCCCATGCGAGGTAATACAGTCATTTTATATTATAAAAGTCTATTTAAATAAATCATGAATCATTCATTTCTTTGTGCATTTTAAGTTGCAAAATACTTGAGGGTTCATAATAATGCGTTTAACGAATTATTAACGTATTATTTATTAACGCATAATTTATTAACTACTTTAACCATTAATTATGCCTAAAACGTAAAAATAAACGACCGTGGCTTTTAGACCTCCCGTGTGCACATTCAAATGGCAATGAAACCCGTATGATTAAAAGTGTATGTATGAATTTTAGAGTCTTGCTCTTTGCTGACAAAATAACCGACTGATTATAGGACCAAATATCTGGTTACAACAAATTCGACACGGTTGCACGGCGCTTGAAGACCAGAGAGTCCAGCTCGGCGGACAGTGCGTAAATGTCTTAAAATTTCGAACACTTTTTATCTTTCAATTTTCAAATAAAATGTTAGCTTCTCGGGGTTATTATTCACAAAATGCTCGTCAAAATAGCATACAGGGAACACCCTGATCAGACTGCTTCTTAAGAAGCAGTCTGATCTGGGTCTGCGCTGTTCGTCTAGGCCCTTTTAGCAGGCAACTAGTGTTCGAAATTTTCGAACATTTACCAGAATGGTAAAGCATTTGCAGGTAGAGTGTCACATATTTCCCCTCTGTAATATCGCTGTAATAGATTCAGCTTTGACTTAATTACTTCTATTATTTTACTGTTGCTGTTTTCATCTATTTTCTGCCCATGCGCTAGAGTTTCTGTCCCCTGACACCGTCGCAGGAATCACATAGCGTGTTTACTTTTAGATGTCAATAAATTGCTTTCACCAGATAAGTAATAAATTTCAAATAAAATTGGGGAACAAAGAAAAACCGACATGACAAACATGAATTTAATGAGCAAGTGCATGACAAAACCAAGCAGGCTCAAAATAAAGCGCGATGATTGGCTGCTTGCGGACACGTGTGTCCGCAAGCAGCCAATCATTGCGCTTTAATTTAAGTCTGAGACTGTACTCAGGTTTTATAACCTCGAGGCCAAATTGACATTCCGCCCAGCGAAGACTGATCAGCCTAGGCATCTGCCCACTGGCAGGCTGATCAGAGTATTCGCTGTGCCCTAAGGGTAACCTATGGATCCAGGCGTTCTCAATGCGCACAGCGAGGACTCGAATCGGTCTGGGCGGTTGTCAGGCAGGTCTGAGGCATCGTTGGGTGCACAGTCAAATTGTTGGTTTATAGCCACGCACAGGCTCGGTTTGTGTAACCAACACTCAAACAAGGTAAATTGTTATTGGTACTGATAAAGAGCCATTTTTATTTAAGTGATCAGTGCAATTTGTTTTGGAACTGAGAATGGGTATGAGCAGTACAAAATTGTGGATGAGTGACTATGTAGATGGTATCAAAGTGCATGTTTTTTCTTGATAAAGGCCTCTGGCCGAAATACCGAATTTAGAGCTATAAAATTAACATGACTGTTTTAATATTGTTCCCTGTGGAATATAATGAATATTATTTCAATACAAAATGCTTTCATCCTTGCACATTATGTGCATGTCCCTGTTTCTCTCGCCTTATAAGACAGCCCTTACATCACCACGCGTACGGCTGATTATTTAGAGATCACATGTAATACCCCTATTCCACACAGGCCCCGAATCCCACGAATTGACACGAACTGACAAATATTTGGATTCGTGGCTGAATCGTACTCAGTTCGTGAAGGTCTTAACTGATTCGCACAGTCCGTAGTGAGTTCTTGCAATTCGTAGGTCTATCGGGAATTCGGCTCAAAAGTTTTGAACTGTTCAAAACTTTGGCCACGAATTCCCCGATTCGAAAAATCGAGCGTGATTCGTACCAAATTCCTAAGGCATTCTTGGATATCGTAACTGAATCGTAATCGATTCGGGGGCGTTTTTGCATTGTTTATGACATTCGTAGCTACTCTTAGCTCATTCGTGGGGAATCGGGAGATTAAGCCGCACAATAAAACCAAGGAAGAGATAGTAGAAGGATTTTCCCTAAGGTTAATTACCCCGTCTCGCGCATGTAAGCAGTCCTAGAAGTTGAAACAGATTTGGCAGATTCTGGAGCACAATCAGGATCAGTCAGTAGCTCCTGGCTGGTGATTTTGCCAATGGCGAACTGCCATATTTTTCCAAGTCAAAGAGTCTGGGGAGGGGCCTCTCGACTTTAACGTAGTTATTTTCTTCTAGCTATATAAGAAGCCGTTTTCAACACTCAAGTTGCAGGATCAATTCTACTGCTGCTTTACGAGGAACATTCATTTTGGAACTGATGCCCCCGAAGCATAGATGGGCCTTTTTTTATAACTATTGTGAGAGAAAATCTCGCGAATCGTGGCAATTCGTCGCGGATTTCTGTTAATTCGTGCCCAATTCGTGCTGCATTCGGCATATTCTTATCTGATTCGTAATTGATTCCTTAACTTTTGTGCAGCATGCTCTAATGTTATTTTGCTATTCGTAATGAATTCTTGTGCGATTCCAGCCGAATTGAGCCGATTCTCCCGAATATTCGTGACGAAATCCTATCTGAATCGGGACTGACTCGTACATCATCATGATTGGAGAAATTTTTTAATGAAACCTCACGAATCCCCCCGAATCAATAAAAAATCAATTTGTGGCAATTCGGGCGATTCGTGGCCTGTGTGGAATAGGGGTATAATACATGGACAGAACTGAGGCCTTTGAGTGTTGCAATTTCTATTACGCACGCGCGTAATGTGACCCGACAGAGCTTCTTTTTGTACCAGCAGGCCGCTATTGGTGCATGTGCGGACCTTTTATGGTTGTGTGCACGGGCGGCTCATGTTAACGGGGCATTATGGATTTGAAAGCATGCACGAGCGATATCAGCGCGGGCAACTAGGCTTATTTTTATTTATTTTTAAGTAAAGCGTGTAATAACATAAATAAAGATTTGAAAAATGCTTCATCTCCTCCAAAACCCAAAACTGCATAGTAATTTTTGTGCATTTCCACCAGCTTTAGTCATAATTGATCACCCTTTCTTCCAATAAGACGTTTATCGTTTATTTGAAGATGGTATTTACTGGACTAAATACAGTATAACAGCAGCACAGATCCAGCACACTGTAAACAAGAGGTCCATAGAGGCCCTGAATCGCTCACCAGTATGTACTATGTGCACCAGTCATATATGCTTACGTGACCCCTAGGGAGGCCGATTTTTGGTCCCAGGGGCCTTATTGATAAAACTTGGTTGAGGTCCACTAGGTGATGCTACATACCAAATATCAAGGCTCTATGCCTTGTGGTTTCAGACAAGAAGATTTTTTCACGTTTTCCCTATTTAAGCCTATGTCAAACATTTGACCCCCGAGGCTGGGCCATTTTTGGCCCCTGGGGTATAATTTGAACTAACTTGGTAGAGGTCCACTGGGTGATGCTACATACCAAATATAAAGGCTCTAGGCATTCTGGTTTCAGACAAGAAGATTTTTTCACATTTCCCTATATAAGCCTATGTAAACTTGTGATCCCCGGGCTGAGACCATTTTTGGCCCTAGGGGTATAATTTGAACAAACGGGTATAATTTGAACAAACTTGGTAGAGGTCCACTGGGGATGCTACATACCAAATATCAAGGCTCTAAGCCTTCTGGTTTCAGCAAGAACATTTTTTAAGTTTTCATCTCAAAAATCTATTTTTAGCCTCTGTGACCTAGATCTGCAATGGACCAGAACCATTTAAACAATTTCGGTAGAGGGTCACCCAAGGATCACTTGTGTGAAATTATTTCAAAATTGGACTAGGGGTTTAGAATAAGTTTTCATTTAAGTCAATTGTTAACGGACTGACAGATGAAGACCAATCACAAAAGCTCACCTTGTCACTACGTGACGGGTGAGCTAAAAATAAGTGTACTTATGTACAAATTTGATGGCAGCTGATCTATCACTGATCGATGTGTTACATTTAAACTGCTCATGTTCTGTTTGATACATCAATAACAGGTAGAAATGTGTAAGCCATTATCACCGGAGAACTGTTGGCCTCACATTGTTTTAATAGGAAAGTGAGTGTTATTTTTTTAGTAGTTTACACCAAGAGGTAACATCTAAGCTCATGCGCGGATCTAGAAAGTTTTGTCAGAAGGGTCCAAATTTGATAACGTTTTTTTTTCTCTTTTTTTCAGTTGATGGGGGGGGGAGAGGATCCAAATACAGCTATAAATGAATGGGATGGGCCATTATCGGCCCGCCATTTAAATGGCAAATCGCTGGCAGGCCGATGATGGCCCAACATTCAATGCCAGCTAATTAGCTTTGAGCATTCCAAGGCATCCCGACCAGTTTTGCAAAGAAACCCTATATGTTTGTGTTTTTCAGATTGGGGGGGGGGGGGGGTCCGGACCCCTGTCCCTCCCTCTGGATCCGCTCATGGAGCTGCCACTTCTTTTGGTGTTACACTTAATTTTACAGTGTACTAAAACTAGATGTACGAACAACTAATACCATCTAAAAATTTATTTCACCAATTTCTTACAAACTTCATCTAAACATATCACAAACAAACATGAGTAAATATGCACAGGAATTAAAAGTTTTTATTGCTGAAAGCACCAGAATTGTGGCGATGAACACCAAACTTCTGCAGCCAACATTTTCTTTCTTTTTCATCTTAAGGCAAACAGATTTTAAAGGCTTGATATTTCCTGTGAATCATCTGAAATACCTCCCAAATTCTATGTTATACCAAAAAAATTGGATAAAGCAGGTATTTTGAGTTATCAAGATTTTAGTTATCAGAGTTCACTACAATTATGAGTGTTTCAAAAAGGCATCAGACAGTTAATTTAGATACATGTATGTGAACTTTATAATTCCTATGATATCTGTTAATTGGCTCTCCATGGGTAACAAAACATGCTAGGTTCTAATACTGATTAAAATGTCGTTCTTGATTCATAAAATTGATTATCTAAAGGCCCTGTCACACTATAACGTTTTAGCCAACGTATGCCGACGTATGAAATATATATCTAGTACGCTGGCATACGCTGAAATCTAACAAAAAAATCAGAGGAAGCATCTCTCTGAACTTATGCAAAGCGTTCGCGAAACGAGCATAGAACGTATGTCTAACTTATGAGTAACTTATTCAGAACTTATTCCCGACGTAACATAACTTATACTTGTATCAGCGTATAAAAGCGTATGCCCAGCGTGTCACTAGCGTCCTTAAAACTTATGCACAACGAACGCCTAACGTATGCTGAATTGTACATATAACGAACGTTAACGTATGCATAACTTACATGTAGCGTACTTCTAACTTATGTCAAACGTATAAAACAGTACAACATTTTGGGACCATTTTGTCATATGGCAACGTATACCAACGTACTGTAGCGTGTTCGTAACGTATTGATAACGTACCTCTAACTTATTCAGCGTACACCAACGTACTTGGTGAATTTTCATACGTTGGTGCTAACGTACCTCAACGTATGCATAACTTACCCGTTGCGTACATCTAACTTATGCCGAACGTATAAGCAATACGTCGGCATACGCTGAAGATTTTTTATGCAAGCACAAAATTTTGGGATCTTTTCGCCGTATGACAACGTATACCAACGTACAGTAGCGTATTCGTAACGTGTTTAAAACGTATCTCTAACGTATTCAGCGTACACCAACGTACTTGCTTAATTTCTCATACGTCAGCATACGCTGTTGCTAACGTATGTATAACTTACCTGCGGCGTACATCTAGCGTATGCCTAGCGTATAGAAACAGTACGTTCGCATACGCTGTCATTTTTTATGGATGCACAAAATGTTGGACCTCTTGGCCGTATGTCAACGTATACCACCGTACTATAGCGTATTAGTAACGTGTTTGAAACTTATTTCTAACGTACTCAGCGTATACCAACGTACTTGCTGAATTTTTCATACGTCGGCATACGTTGGTGCTATACGTCGTAGTGTGACAGGGCCTTTAAGGCCTGGGATGAAAATCAGTAGCAATACTCGTACATAAGCAGAATATATGACCACTACTATCCAGTGTCCCATGCATTTTGATTTTGAGATACAGTAAAACCTGTGTAAAACAGCCACTAAAATAGACAAAACAAAGATCTTAATGACAAATGGTAGCTTAATGAAGGTCAAAAGCATTGCAGAATGCTGCAATACTTTTGACCTAAATTAAGCGATAATTGGTACTGAAAACCAATTTTTGGTCTTTGTAAGAGTGGTCGTTTTAGACAGGTTTTACTGTAATCTGTTTCATAATCATCTTAATAACATTCAGACCTCCCAATACGTACACTGTATGTATATTTTGTTTTTTAAAATAATACATGTATGTTTTTTTTTAAAAAAACAGTAAAGACCCAGGTCAGCTGGCTTCTAAGTCTAATGAAGCCAGCTGATCAGGATCAGCACTGCCTTTCATTAACATGACGAATCCATATTAATAACAAACTGGCTGATATTAATTTTTTGTTTGTGTTAATGCTTAACGTCCCAGAGCACACTTTTTCAGTCATGTCAGGACGATTTCCTATCTTCCTTAGTTTACCCTTAGCGCACAGCAAAGACTCTGATCAGCCTGGGCAACTTCCCAGGCTAATCTGTGTCTTCGCTGGGGGCAATGTCAATTTGGGGCATACCAGTACTAAGCAGCAGATAAAATGTCTTGCTCAAGGACACAACACAGTGACTCCATTGAGTCTCGAACTAGCAACCCTTCAATCCCTTGTCTTACGCTGTACCAACTGAGCTACTGCGCACTGATATTGATTTTGTTCGATTTGATTCTTTATGTCCAATCAACAATCTTTCAGTAATGTAGGGACAGCTCTTCCAGGGTTAATAAGCTAAGATTAATGTGTCTTGCTCAAAGACACAATGCAGTGATGCTGGTGAGGCTCCAACCTGCGGCCCCTTGGTCTCGAGTCAAGGACTCTACCACTGAGCTACTACGCTCCCTCCCTGATATTGATTGACAACTCAACTGTTCAATAATAAAGCAAAATACTTTACACAACCTGCTATAACAAAAAACAACTTTAAGTAAGGTGATTTGTGGCACTGATAAATTAGTGTAGAGTGAGTGAGCCCTAGTCCGTTTTCCATGGAGAGCCCAACTAGAACCATAATACTATAAGCACCTGTCTTGGGTACAAGGACTGTCAGGAGGTACCTTGGCACATACATAATTATATTGGCAAGGCCATGAGATTTTTGTGTTATTTGTTTAGAGGCTTGACATCCCAGTCAACAATTTTTCAATCATGTCCAGTCTTCCTGGGTTGAACCAGTACTAAGCATCAGATAAAGTGTCTTGCTCAAAGACACAACACAGTCACTCCACCAGCGGCCTTCACTGCTCGCCTATGCGATTAGTACCGAAACTCATGGTTAACCCAATAATAAACCACAATACAATGCTATCTTGAAAAAAGAGACCAAGATAAGCCTGCTACATACTTAGTTTACTGAACAGAAAAAATTTCTCTCAGATAAGTCACATGATAATGTGTCACATCATCATAGTCTGCACTGTTTCTTACTATAATAAAATCCATATGGCCAGAAAATCTACCTTAGTTTGGAAAGTCTAACCTGGCCTAGAGGTTATAAAACTCGAGTTCATTCTCAAACTCAAAATAAAGCACAATGATTGACTGCTTGCGGACAGATGACCGCAAGCAGCCAATCATCGCTTTTTATTTTGATTCTGAGACTGTACTCAAGCTTATAACATCGAGGCCTGGGGTGACTCCTCAGAAATACGTAATGGAGCACCTTCCCCATATAAGCCTAAAATCCTTAAATAGGACATAGGCAAACAGTGCAGATCCAGATCAGACACCGCATAATGCAGTGTCTGATCAGGGTCTTCACTGTTTGCTTACAGAATTTTCTAGTAAAATTTGGAAAATACAAAAAATAATGCCCAACACCTCATAATTTGAAATACGCTCGTCCTATTGATCCAGGGAGGCAAGTCCATGTGGCTTAAATCACTGGTGCTCGAATTTATGAAAATGCTGTATTGCCTGATGCTTAGGGACCTTCTCTTTAATTCCATCCAAAAATTTCGAGAAAATAACACCCAATGAAAAAAAAATGCAAATTTTGACCAGTGATTCATAGAAAAAGCATTTTTCTTATATTTATTTGAACATTTTTTCAGATCTTTAAATAGGCAAACTTTCGACATTTTAAAGCATGTATCTAGCTTCCCTAGGCCTAAAATCACACAAAAACCATAACTCAAGCCCCTGTGGCTTAAATGGGTTAGTTGTAGGAAACTGCCCATCGGTAAATGAAGGGAGGGGGGGCGTGGGTAACAAACCACAGTACCTCTTGACAGTTCTAGCCGTAATAACTATAACACAATTGAGAGGACGAAACTTGGACAGGTAAACATAGCACAAACACATCAGGCAGCAGTAGCACAATTAAACATATAACATTTATTCTCATTTGATCACATTACCTTGCATTTCTATTGTGCTATAAAACCAGTTTGTTTGTTCATCAAAAATTACATCCCAATTCTCAAATATGTAAATCTGATTTTACCACTTGTCGTGCTGAACCAGGAGTAATTCTATTTTGAAAAAACACTGTAGATCCAGATCAGCTGGCTTCTGATGAAGCCATCTGATCAGGATCCACAATGCTTACCACTCTCCTACAACTGGCATGATGCAGGTTAACAGAATAAAATTGGGGAGGAGTGTAGTATATAAAATATTCAGCATGATAAGGGTTAAGATATACAATGTGGATAACAGTAAAACCTGTCTTAAGCAACCACTCAAAGAAGACAAAAAAGGTATAAAAGACCAATAATCGCTTAATACAGGTCAACAGTATTGCAGAATGCTCCACAGGAGCATTCTGCAGTACTTTTGACCAGCATTACCCCACCACATGGCTTTAAGATATTTGTTTTGTCTATTTATGAGTGGCCGCTTAAGACTGGTTTCACTGTGTATTGTATCTTACATAATAGATACATTATTTGCAAACCACATGATGCCAAACAGTGATCTTTTGGGCATTTTTTCTATCTGCCCCTCACCCATTCAGATTCTTGTAAACACACTGATATACATGAATATCACTGCAAGATCTGATATCAAACTTAAGTCCTTGGATATCCATATTCTGGACAATATTCACTGATATCAATGTGATGAGACCATATTGGCTCAAGGGTTGCATGACATAAAAACGTCGGCCCTTTGTATACTGGAAACCCCCTAAGCAGGTACTTTGACAAACAGTGAAGACCCAGATGAACTATGTTGCATTTCATCAGGGTCTGCACTGTTTGCTAAGATTAAAACCTTCAGGGTCAGAAACACATCAAAATTCTATCTGTGTTCCTTTAAAATGCACAATGGTCAGTCCCACACTTATTGTATCAATATGTATGGAAAAATCCTTCCAAATACATAAGGTTAATTTGACAGTCATTTACTAATTTCAGCATTCAATACAATTAGACATTCAAGACATTGCTAACATTAACATCAGACTGCACATGAATAGGGACACAATTTGTGGATATGGACACTAAACAATTCAGGAAAAATATGGACACAACAAGAAAAATATGAACACCACAAAATAACAAGACAGATATGGACACCTAACATTACATTCTTAATAACATGAGCTGAAACATGAAAACAGATACAGTAAAACCTGTGTAAAACGGCCACTCTCAAAAAGACCAAAAATAGGTTTTCAAGACTAACTATCTCTTAATGCAAAAGTATTGCAGAATGCTTCCCTGGAGCATTCTGCAGTTCTTTTGACCTGCATTAAGCTACCACATGGCTATAAGGCCTATGTTTTGTCTTTTTTTGAGTGGATGTTTAAGACAGGCTTCACTTTAGGTACATTTAAACATGGCATCAAACATTAATATTGTGTCTTGTCAATGTATAACAGTTAGAGCATAAGGGACATTTACATGTATAAGCATAATGAACAATCTTATACCAACACTCTTATAAAAACACAAATTTACTTAACCCATTTTTTACAGATGGATTCTCCCATACATATTAATACAATAAGGATGGAATGGTCTATTATATATTTTCAGGGATAAAGGCTATATCTTCACAAATAATATATATTTGATTTGTGTCCCTGAAAATCATATTTGACTTAGAAAACAGTGCAGACCCTGATAAAATGCCACATATTGTGGCATTTCATCCGGATCTTCACTGTTTACCAAAGTACCAGTCTATGAGTTTTCAGTATAAAAAGGTTTAAATGAGGTGTTCATCTTAAATTATAACAGTGCAGACCCTGATGAAATGCCACATACTGTGGCATTTCATCTGGATCTTCACTGTTTACCAAAGAACCAGTCAACAGGTTTACAGTATTAAAAAGGGTTAAATGGGTGATACATTTTAAAATATGGAATTTAGAATTACAAGAACAAGGACTTTTTTGGCTTTCCTATTGAATGACAATACAGTAAAACCTGTCTTAAGCGGCCACTCAAAAAGAAGAGCAAAAATTGATTTTCAAGAGTGATTATCACTTAATGCCAGTCAAAAGTATTGCAGAATGCTCAAAGAGAGTATTCTGCAATACTTTCAACCTTCATAAAGCTACCATTTGAATGATTTGTCTTCAAGACCTTTGTTTTGTCTTTTTCTGAGTGGCCACTTTACTCCATAGGCTATTTTAAATTCATGACATCATTTTCAACATTGAAAAAATTAAGAAAAGTTTAAGTAAAGTTTTGAATACTTTTGAAAATATTATGTCCATATTATTTCCAATTCTAACACACCTCGCCTATAGAGCCAACGGTAACAAACTGTGATATATCGCACAATAATTCACTGCTAAAGTGTGTGATAGCTGACGTCACTAGAAAATGACGTCACTCATGGCGTTAGACGGTGTAACATCGTTTTTACGCTTGAAAGACGTTACAATTACATGTAAAGGTATGCGACGTAGTCTAAGAATTGGCGGGAGTTCTTCAGTGCAATGGCAGAAAGTTGGAAGAAGCTGAAGACTTCAAATGTGTTTTCGTCGTTTACTGTGTGTTAGAATCGAAATAGATCAGCTCCAGTGCGTGAATTGTTGAGTAATAATTCACTGTTTGTCGGTCAGTTGTACGACAATAAATCACTCGCGCTGCGCACTCGTGATTTGATCCTGACCTCCAAACAGTGAATTATTACTCAACAATTCACTGCTTGAGCTGATCTATTTCTTAAATACTTAGTATTTCAAAGGCTTCAAAATGTGTTATCATGGAGCAAAGGGATAAGACAGGTTTCACTGTGCCTAAATATTACACAGGATATGGATGGATATCATTATCATCATAGGTTTTCTTAATATTTTTGTGTAGGTGCAGGAGCATCACCCACATAAGAAGGACACCCTCCAGGTGGCTGGCTAGCTACATACTTAACAAATCTTACACCTGTTTTTCCTTTTATTGGGTCAAATGCCTTGAGCGTCCACTCATGGCAATTGTTCTCTGTCAATTTCTTCTACATCATTTTGGGCCTCCTTGGCCCAAGCATTTCAACTACCTGTATATCACATGTGGTAATGACTGCATCACAAGAGCACTCCTCATGTCCACACCTGAGCAAAACCTTCTCTCTCTCAAGATGAGGTCAGGTCCTCAAGTCAAGTTTTACCAGTAGCTCTCTTGAACTTATGGTGGGCATGTCCTCTGGCTTGATATTGCACAGAAGATACTTTTGGGGGTTTTGAGAAGCTGCATGCCATACAGGTTTAATGCATTTATGCATTAAACCTGTGCAACATGCAGCTTCTGACCCCCCCCCCCCCCCCTCCCCCATTACCCAAAAATAGAAGAAACATCTAAATAGAATGTATCAAAACAAGATAATGAAATGTTGTCTTTTTCATGCAACATATAGGTATTGTTATTCAATATTAAACAAAAAGATGATTTACAAATAATTACTCACGTCTTTGTAATTCTACAATTCTCTATTCTTTATTTAGAGGTAAATCACACAATACAAAAATCTTAAGTTATGCATAAAACATTAATGTTGTGTCTTGTTAATGGATAGAAATTAGAGATAAATAGGCATTCATAATCATAATGAACAATGTTTCTTCGCAATACATGATCCTTCTACTACCCAATGACAGACCAAAGTTCCTCTTATACCACCCTTACCATCTTTAGCATAATGAAATATCTCGTAATGTGCAGTGTCTACACTGATGTAAATCTAAATACTTTAAATTTGCCAGAAATCCCTTATTCAGAAAATGGACTTCCAAAATTTAAAGATGAGAGATTTCATATACTGTGGTAAATGTTCTAAAATTTTTGAACATTTTTCTCTTTCTGATCTCAAATAAAATGTTGGCTTTCAGGGCTGGAATTCACAAAATGCTTGTTTGAATAGCAAACAGCTCAAACCATGATCAGTCTGCTTCTTCAGAAGCAGACTGATCTGGATCTGTGCTGCTTGTCTGATCCTTTTTGACAGGCAACTAGTGTTTGAAATTTTTGAAAGTTTACCACAAACTCATATATACTGAGAGGAACTAGAAACTAAAGTTTTTTTTTCTAACATGTCTGGATGAAAAATGATAATTCAAATTCATTATTTTTTTTATGAAATCTGATATCCTGAACATTCATTTAACAAATTTAATTCAAGAACTGATGATAGCATCAATAGCCTGAACGTCAACGTCAGTGATATGCAAGTGGGGGTCAAATTCATGGTGTTATAGTTAAAAAAACTTAAGTTTCTAGTTCCTCTCAGTATACTTAACATAGAGATGAAATAGCTTGGATTCCTAACAGATATTTTATAGTATAACAAACAGTACAGCTAAAGCAAAGAATATGAACTCTGATCAGACAAGGAGCAGTCTGATCTGGTTCCATATTGTTTGCAGTATAGGCTACCTAAAAACATAAATAGATAACAGATGACAAAAGTCCTCACTGGCAGGCTAAGGTTTAAACATGCAGCTGTTCAGTTGAACTAGATGTCAAGTATTTCGTCTGTCAGCTTCATCTACTCTCATACTTTGAGTGCAATCAGCACAGACCTTGACAAAACTGCACAGCCAACTGAGTCTTCACAATTCACATGTGTGATAACTACCAATGCCATCCATATAAGCTGTCAGACTCGAAATAAATATCATTAAAACAAATTGAACATATAAGCTGTTTAAGTCATCACAACTTCTAACTCCAAATAAACTGTGGGACTCCAAATAACTGCCATTAGCACAAATTGAACATAAAAGCTGCTTGAGTCATCACAACTTCTAACTCCCAATAAGCAGTCTGACTCTCAATAACTGCCATTAAAACAAATTGAACATAAAAATATTTAAGCTGACCTAGTTGTCACAACTACTAACTACATATAAGCCATCAGACGCAAAATAACTGCCATTAAAACAAATTAAACATAAAAATATGGTAAAATGAATTTGATCATAAGCTATAAACAATTTATGCCAAGTTTAACTAGAACTAAGGTGGGTTAATATGCTAAATAGCATAACATATGACTTATATAGTCACACTGGGTAGGCAGCAATCAAAAAGGCAAATACTATCGAGGAACGTAGATAAAAAAAATGTTAGAACCAGAGTTTTTGATTGCCATTTGTCGCCACACTGGCGACAAATGGCAATCAAAAACACTGTTTCTATTCTATCGATTTTTGATCTGCGTTCGCCGATTGTTGATAGCGTTTTCGATTGCTGCCTACCCGATGTGATAGTGGGGAGTCCACTTCAAACAAAATACATGTATTGCATTTATCATGTAAACAATGATAAAAAAAGGTCAAATTCCAGGGCTCACCAGAAATGATTGGGAAAACCACTAAATTCCTGAGCCACAGTTTCATCAAAAGTGAGGTAATACTATACAAGATACCATACTTGACCAAATAAGTGCACTCTGCTAATAATGTAGGTGTTTTTTTTTCAAAATTTTATACTCTCTTTTGAAAGCCAGCAGATCAAGATTTACACAGTTTATCATCCTAGTAATGAATCCATAATAATAATGAAATTGCACCACTAGATTTGATTTTTTACATCCCAGTCAACTATTTTTCAGTCATGTCGCGACAGGTCTTTCTGGGTTAAACCAGTACTAAGCAGAGAATAGTGTCTTGCTCAAGGACACAACGCAGTGCCTTTGGTGAGGCTCAAACTCGCAACCCCTCAAATCAAGCACTCTACCACTGAGCCACCAAGCTCTGGATTGGCTGTGAACCAGAAGTAAATAGCATTCGGACCTAAAAAAAATAGCTCAGTGTGCATTAAAAAGAGCATGGGTGCTTATGAGATCAAATACGGTACTGGTAGATTGTAAGATATAAAAAAATTATTTAAAGACCGCATGACAGTACATAACAGTAAACATAAGCTCTGTTTAGCTTTTGACCGTCTATAAAAGTGTACCTAAATTGAATACAAGCAGGCATATGTTGCAGTTATTTTATTAGCACTTTGAAGTCAGATCAAGCTATCAGCTATCAGAAATTTTAGCATGCCACTAGTGCTCCCATTAACACATTAGCCCTTAATGCGCCAATCCCAACAAAAGTTGTCTGCTTATCTCATCTGCTGAAATGTTTAAGAAGCCTCTATGGCAAACAGTGTGGAGCCAGATCAGACTGCTCCTATTGGAGCAGTCTGTTCTGGGTCCACGCTGTTTGCTTCTATACTTAATTTGTCAGTAATGCTAGGCAATTATTTGCAGCAGACAACTTCAGCAGACGACATTTTCAGATGCATTTTTTTCTTGGTGCTTTAAGGAATAGAAGATAAATTCTTTATTACAAAATCTACAAATAATTCAGAAATATCATCTGTATTCCCAGACTTAGCATACATGTCAGTTGACAGCTGAATGTCATGAATTTGATTTTAACTGAGTACTATGACATAGACATAGAACATTTATTTTCAAATCTTAAGTAACATACACCATTAGCTGTGCAAGGTCTTTTATTTCAAGAAAAACACAAAATGTATGTTAATACTTTACGAGAGCTTGGATAAAATACTGTAAAAAGACAATATTCCCATTGGATTTCATTCCATATAAATTCACAAACATGAAAATAACATGCTGCATGTTGTTTAGTTTCTAAAATATTTCAAGGAAGAAAATTATACTTCAATAACATCCTCTTATCCAATGACCTGTATACAAAACATAGAAATGAGCCGCGACATGTGATTTCCAACAATGTGCCATTTTAATAAGTGTAGACTCAAAAGTGCCTATGCATCCTCCTTTTAAGCTTAGAGACTCCAACTGCTGTTCAGTCAGTAGCTTAACATTCATAAAATAGTCAAGCGACTAGCAAAGGCTCTGATCAGACTGCACATATGCGTAGGCTGGTCTGAGCCTTTGCTGGTTGCACATAACACATAATTGGAAATCTCATGTCACGGCTCAAATATACTTAACAAACAAGACAGCTTGACAAACATAACTTTGTACAAATCTTAAAAGTCCTTATCATAAAAAGAAAATCTTGAAGACCGTATTGATAAAGAAACTTATATATACAGCATAACATGTCTTTATAAAAAAATCAGTAAAAAAAAAGTCTAATATGGCTTTCCCTCATAATGAATCCAGAAATAACTTTACAAAAATTAGAACTCTGCATATAAGAACATATAAGAAACAAAGCACTTTGACATGTACTAACCGTCATATCTGTTTTTACCAACTTATGCCTGATAGTTCTCGATAAAAAAAAAACTCTAGCAATCAGGCCCAGAGGTTATAAAACTTTTTTCATGCAACTCAACTGAGCATGAAATTTATCTTGCTAATAAAAGTTAAAATGCCAACAATTGTTGGCATTTTAACATTTATTAGCATGATAATTACACCTTCTACGATGTTGGTAAGCAAGAATTGTCTTTATTTTTCAGCGTTAAAGTTTTTATGAGCCGTTGAAATTTCTTGCTCAGATGAGTTGAGCATGAAAAAAGGTTTCCAACCTCTGGGCCAGGTCCTGTTTGTACCATAAGTCCAGGTCTGGGGCAGAAAATCATTTGTCAGTAAAACTGTGATGATCAACTTAACCATCAATTTAAACATATATTTTGGGTACTCAAAAGAACCATATATCTCAATGAGGCAGTCCTTTTGAGTACCCACAACATATGTTTTGGTTGAGAAATAAGAAAGTTTGTTTTAGAGATTTCGGTTATTAACACATTGTCAAGCAACAGTGGCTCAGGCAAGCCTGCGCATATGTGCAGACTCTCCAAAGCCTTTTTTGCTAGCATACACGAATTTTGTAAGTAGATGAAGGCTTAGACAAAAATTTAGACCTCAATCAAGCCACACTGGATATGTCAGCATGGTGTTGATTGGAAGTTTTGCTCATGCACTGACAAATATGCCCTACAAACTTTAAAAAGTTGGGGGGATAAAAAATAGCAAAATCATAGGTTCAGACAAGCAAATTTTTTTTTTAACATAAAATTGTTACTATTTTCTTACCCATCTGTTTAAATATGTGTTTTGGGTGCTCTAAAGAACCGTCTAATTGAGACGGTTCTTTTGAGTACCCACAAAATAAGTTTTGGTTGAGAAATAAAAAAAAATGCCCACTCTTACCTGGAGGCCTGGATATGGATCAAACACTTTGCTAGAATTTCATATGTCCACCAAGCATTGGTTGGTAAAAAAGAGAGTAAAAATTATTGCAACTACCTGTATATAAAAAACAAGTATATAAAACTGTAACACTATATATAAACAATGTATTGTAAAAATCACAACAAAACAAAATAGTCACCTTCAGAAATATTGCACTACAGTATCTTGAATACACATCTGTTTTCTGGGACTGCCTTACTTTGCAGTTAAAATGAAATATCTTCTCCATTTGCACTATGTATCACTCAAATAGGATTAACAGTACAAAACTGGTTGTGAGTGGTTGGAGCAAAGCTTTTGGAAGAATTTGAACACACATCTATTTTATAAGAATTCTTAGTTTTCAGTTATAAACTGACTAGGTTCCTGACCGATTCACGCTGAAAATTGCCCTAATAGGGTAAAAAGTATGAACAGTGCAGTCCCTTTATAACACACCTAATTATAACATGGATTTGGATATTACATGGTAATACTAACCAAATTTTTTTACCATGGAATTTTACAAAAGAATGATAGGAAAATTACCATGATTGGTCATTTTCCTATAATTCCTTTGTAAAATTATCCCTTTATAACATAATTCACTTATAACACTTCATTCCTATGGACCCAAAACACAGCATTATACAGGGACTGCACTGTAAATGAAAATGATTTGGGGGCCATGACTATGAATGTATTTTAATGCGTTTTCTGGTGATAAGTCTCTTTCAACAATATTAACCACACATATATTTATTCTATCTTGGCCTTATATTTCAATGACACTTTCAGGGGATAATAGTCTCTTTCAACAATTTCAACAATTTCTCCATAACAACAAAATTCATGGACAATGAAGCCTTTATTCAGGCAACATCAACCAATCTGAAAAGCATGTCAGCTAATCTTTAATTCTTTTACATGCTGGGTAAATTTGCATGCTTTTTTGAGGTCTCCGCATTTTTTCAAAAATTTACTTTTTCAAAGTATTATTATAGGAATACCATCAGAGCATCAAACAGTTTGGATCCAGATCAGGCCTGACATTTTGTCGGGCCTGATCTAGGTCCAAACTGTTTGCAAAGGTTATCAGTTGAAACTAGCACGCAAAGAGTTTAATGAAAGAGAGAAGCGCATTGGGAATGAGGAATAAAATGGACTAAGAGAAGACCCGGACAGGATTGCAGTCTTTTTTCAGTCCTGATTTTTATAGATTTATCTATCAAGATTATGTGTTACAATGTAATGAACAGCTGCACAGAGTATCCACAGAAAATGTATTTAAAGAGAAATTTGACTATGCAGGCTTTCAAGTGCCCTTCAACAAAAAAGTAGGGAAAAAGTAGGGACAAAATTTTTGTTGTGTTTGTGTTTAACATCCTACCAACGGAGACAGGGCCATGGCTTAAAGTCTCATCTGACAGACTGGTGAAGCCGGGAATCGAACCTGCGCCTCCTGATTTTTAAAAGGCAAGCGGTTTATCCACTACAACACAGCGGCTCCTACAAAATTTTTGAAAAAGTAGTGAAAAAGTAGGGATTATCGGTGTAAAAAAATAGGGATAGCAGGGCTTTTCCAAGTACAAAATTCAAAACAATAAGTTGTTAGAAAAATATTAAATAAAATACTTTATACTAAATAGCAGGATAAAAACCTGTAACAATACTACTAGCAAAACAAAGTCATGTTGGTTTATTTTTTTTTAAAATGAGATGTTTAGCGCCCTGCTCTTTGAAAAAGTATAATTATAGTTAAAGCCTAAAATTCTGAGCAAGCGCGGAAAAATTTCTGGATTTTAACATGTAATTGACATTTTAAAGTAAAAAGTAGGGAAAAGTAGTAGCGAAACAAAAAAGTAGGGAAAAGTAGGGCCTGCTTGAAAGCCTGCCTATGAGGACATAGACCAGCCAGCACATTAGTTCAAGGCTAACCTGTGCCATCATAGTCTGAATATACTAATTAACCCTTAACATGCTAAAGCGGGACATATCCCGTTTAAAAAGCAGTGTAGATCCAGATCAGCTGGTTTTTCAGAAACCAGGTCCAGGGAGGTTTTCAATCCAGCATTGTCAGATTACTGAAAGTTTAAATGTGCCATGCAATAGCTGTTATACTTAGGCAGAAAACCCCCCCCCCCCCCCCCCCCCCTGTGTTTCGGGTAGCTGGACCCTACCTAAATTTACTGGTGAAACTTAGAACTTTTTCAGGTTTTCTGGAAAAAATATATAATTTTATTCATTTTGAAAGGCGAAATGCCTTTTAAAATGCATAAAAATATTTTTTCCCAGAAAAAAAATATGTGAGCCTACCCTACCTAAATTCCTAAATTTTTAGACCCATTACCCAAAACACACCTATTTTTCATTTGGCCTAACTCACAGGTCCAGATAAGCAAAATTTGTGGGTGTAAAATTGTTACTATTTTCATATTCGTCCACTTAAACATATGTTTTGGGTGAAGAAAAAAAACGTCTCACTAAGACATTATAATTTTGAGTACCCACAACATATATTTTGGTTGGGGCATAAGAAAATTAATTTTCAATACGCACTCTTATCTGGAGGCAGGCTTACTATAGAGAGTGTATAACAATCTGAACAGGCTGATCTGGGTTTTTGTACTTTCACATACATGATACAACATAAACAGCTTTTCTCATGACGTAGCTCGTATGAATTACAGTAAAACCTGTGTAAAACAGACTCTCAAAAATAGACAAAACAAAGATCTTAAAGACAAATGGTAGCTTAATGCAGGTCGAAAGTATTGCAGAATGCTCCCCTTGGAGCATTCTGCACTACTTTTAACCTGCATGAAGCGATAATTGATCTTGAAAACCAATTTTTCGGTCTTTTTAAGAGTGGCCGTTTTACACAGGTTTTACTGTACAAAGGAATCAACAACAATGAATGTTATACAAAATGGAAATACTGGCATCAAAATCGCTGTTTATAAAAATTTGGCAAGAACAATAATTCTATCAAAAGCAAGCAATTGCATTGTATATGAGTTGAGCTGCATCATGAGAAAAAATGTGTTTAACCCATATAAGCCTAGCATCCTTTTCGTGGGACATAGGCAAACAGTGCAGACCCAGATCAGATGCTGCAACATGCAGCATCTGATTAGGGTATGCACTGTTTGCTTACAGAATGTTCTTTGAAAATTTGAATAAAAATAAAAAATACCACCCAACAACCCTTAAAACAGAAAAAGACTGGACCAATTGATAAGAATGAGAAATTCCATTCGGCTTAAATGGGTGAACCCATATAAGCCTAGCATCCTATTTGTGGAACATAGGCAAGCAGTGCAGACCCAGTTCAGATGCCGCAAAAAGCAGCATCTGATTAGAGTATCCACTGTTTGCTTACAGAATGTTCTATTAAAATTTGAATAAAAATGAAAAATACCACCCAACAACCCTTAAAACAGAAAAGGACTTGTCCAATTGATAAGAATGGGAAATTCCATTCAGCTTAAATGGTTTAAAGTTTATGACAACATAACACTCAGATCAGCCTGTCCAGCTAATGAGACTAGCTAGAATCCCAAAAATTCAGCTGTTTCATATTTACATACCGTTTTGACCTTATAAGCAAACTGTGCAACTTGTTTAAACTCTATATCCTATTTTAAAAACTGTGCATCCCCAGATCACACTTTTTCACCATATTAATTATGGCGTTCATTACACTATTTGATTGGCTGAAAATTAGAAGTTCATATAGTGTTAGCATAGGACGAGACCATAGGCTTAGGCTTTGAACGTAAAATTGTAAATTTTTTCTTACCCACCAATTTAAACATATGCTTTTGGTGCTCAATGAGACGGCTCTTTTGAGTACCCATGAGAAATAAGATAAAAAAAATTGAGTATGCATTCTTAGCTAAAGGCCTGGTAGAGAAAATAAAGAATTTGAGCCCAAGGATGTTAATATTTTCTTATCCACCAGTTTTAACATATGTTTTGGATGTTCAGATGAACCATCTCATTGAGTAAATTTAGTGATACTTTTCGTAAATAAAGGGGAATATATTGTTGAATTTATGCAATAATAAAGATCAAACATTGTCTTTCAATGCCCTCAATTTTTAACATCTCCCTTAGGATCTGCCAAACCATAATGCATGAAAAACCATGTTTGATCCCTATATTCATTATGTGGACGAAACCCAGTGTGGATCCTGAAAACAGTTTAAATCCAGCTCAGCTGACTTTGTCAAAAGCCAGCTGACCTTGATCTACACTGTTTTCAAAAGGAAGTATAGATTTTAAAAAAGCTTATTCAAACAGTGATCTTATAAGATTCAATAAGGTATTTATAAAACCCTAATGGAGCTCCTATCATGCATCACACCATTTATATCCTTGACTTCTTTAAAAAGGAACTTTTGAACTGAGATACAAAGCAGCCCAAAAGCAGATTGACTAGTTTTATATAGATAAACTGAGACATATGGCAAGTCTAAATACTCAATTTCTTGGGGCGCCGCCGACCACGTTTCTTGTGTTGCAATAATGCTTCTTGATCTCTCTTAGTGCGAAGGACAAACTTTAAGTCTCCAGAGTTGTTCATGGCATAAAATACGTTGGATTTCTCAGGTATAAGCAGTTCTGAAAACAAAATAATTTCATGTAAATGCTTGATATATACCTATCAGTGGTACAGCTTTTAAACTTGTGTCTTTCTGAGTAACAAATACAGGTTTCCATATCAAACATGTGACTGATATTCAGTTCAAATACTTAATGCTATGGATTCTGAAAGGATGTCCATCCTAGGTAACCCTTAAAGAGCCAAGAAAAAATGTATCTGAAAATTTACGTCTGCTAAAGTTGTCTGCTGCAAATAATTGCCTAATATTACTGACAAATTCAAGTATAGAAGCAAACAGGGTGGACCCAGATCAGACTGCTCCTATAGGAGCAGTCTGATCTCCTATAGGAGCAGTCTGATCTGGGTCCACACTGTTTATCACAGAGGCTTCTTAAACATTTCAGCAGACAAGAGAAGCAGACACCTTTTGTCACAATTGGCACTTTAAAGGATTAAGGTTGTTTGCCTGTTTTTGTAGTGACATTATAAAATGTTATTGGGTAAAATGTAACCTGCTGTATGAAGTCATAAAATTACTATGTCTGAATTATAAATGAGATGTAAAATTTCCCTGCATATTCTGAATTTCTATGCAGTATTCATAAAAATTGGACCAAAAAAGAAACTTGATCTGGTGTTTGTATCACATCTCATAGATAATCTCATATCACTGGATCACACTAAATGCTCTGTGCCTCATTGCAAGAAAATCTGTGTTTGGGGTTTGTGATGGTGTAAGCCTCCGACCCACTTGCTGAGCTACCCATACCCGACTTTACTGAGCTACCCATATTGAACAAACCTAGTAACTTACCACCATCCGGAAGAACTTGAAGCAGGCAGTAGTCTTTATCTTCTTTATCTGTCCCATCCACGTCATATTTCTCTAGGGCTCGCTGTATCACTGTATGAGTATGTTCTGTATTGTGGAGCTGAAATAATATAAGCTATTCAACCTAATTTGTGCGCTGTGCTTAATTTTTTTTTAAATTGTATACACTCTATTAATAACAGTGTGAATTCAGATCAGCTGGCCTAGATACTTTTGAAAGCAGTGAACAGCCATATCACTGGCACACAAATGTGTGTGTTTCCAAGCACTTTGAAGCAAATGTCCGGCATTTGTCTCAAAGTCTGTATCAGTATATAATTATATGTATTCCTGCCAATAAACACTTGAATTTACACCATGAACTGGACTGTTGAAAATAGTGCACAGCCATATCACTGGCGCACAAATTTGTGTGTTTCCTAGCATTTTGAAGTAAATGTCCGGCATTTGTCTCAAAGTCTGTATCAGTATATAATTATATGTATTCCTGCCAATAAACACTTGAATTTACACCATGAACTGGACTGTAATCCTCTATGTGATATTGATCAATTTTTTAATTACCTGTTCATAAGTCATCTAGTTATACCTACGAACAGTTTGCTTATCTGAAAGTCTATGGTAAATTTTGAACACTAGTTGCATGCCAAAAAATAGCCTAGACAAACAGTGCAAACCCAGATCAGACTGCTTCTCAATCAGAATCTACCTGGTTTGCTTTTCTAACAAGCATTTTGTCATTTCCAGCTCTGATAACCAGCAGAAGCAACTGTGGGGTGTAGTGGATAAACCACTCGCCTTGCACCAAGGTGTTCAGACTTTAATCCCCAGCTCCTTCAGTTTGTCTGATGAGACTCTACGCTGTGGCCCCATCGCCAAATGACCTTAGCTGTTGGTGAGATGCTAAAACACAAACTCACTAACTGATAACCACCATTTTATTTGAGGAGAAAAATAGTAAATTGTTTGAAATTTTAGAACATTTACTATATGTCAAAGTTTTAGTAAAAATGTAAGAGTACCAACCATGATACTCTTGTAGACCTCTATATCCCCCATTTCCATTGAGACTCTTATAACACAGGCATCTGAGGACTTGAATGGTGTTGAGTTATCACTGTCACACGAGACAATTGATGAGGTAGACGAGGAATGGGACAGCTGAAAATAAGAAGGCCATTTTGGTAAAATCAAAAGTAAAAATCGCCAAGTCAGATTCACCCAATAGAAATTAAGTCTCGTCTGATTCTCCGAGGGCAAGATCGGCGGAAATTAATGGCATTAAACAATGAATACAAAGACCAAAATGTAAACAGAAAGATCAAAATTACGTATAAGATTATGTTCCAAATCTCTACACTTTGCAGTATAGCTACGCAGGCACCTTGTTATTTAGGGCCAATATTGCAAAATAAGCGTGAATTACACATTTACAGAGCCTATAAGCAGCTCTGCATCACCATGTGCTCAACCAGGGAACCAGCTCTGCTCAACTTCCTTTTCCTGTCTAAAACTTAAGGATAAACATATACAGTGAAGTACTATCAATCAGAGAGCAAGCTTAAAAGCTTGGAGCAGGCGGAAGCCAATGAATATGAACATTACATATAATGCCAACCATCCACTTATATTTAATTCATTTTCAGGAGAACCTTAAAGCATTTTAAAATTGATTTAAAGCCTCTAATAGGCCAGTATCTCAGTAAACATTACCACAAAACAGCTAATCATTATGAAGAAAATTGCATCCAAGAGCTTTGATAAATACAGGTACTCCCATTTTGAAAAGTCACAAGAATTTACATTGGCTGGTGGGGTATATTTTAATACTTTGACCAAAATCGACAATTGTCATACAAGATGAGTTCTGCTTTTACATTAACATTTTCAATAAGCGTTTGGCTTTAGAAATGAAAAGGTTTTGCAGAGGAAAATGGGATATTTCAAAAAGTCAAGACTAGCTAGAAAATTTATGTTTCACTTGTAGGAAGTTTAGATATGAAACTATACAAAGCTGGAATAACAAAGGTGCTTTTCATATTGACCGGATGTGCAAGCTAGTCTGCCCCTTTGTTGTTCCCAAACCATGAAGACAGGTTTTCTTGTGTTGAGGTCCATTTGGCCCTATGAATATCGAGCAGTCTTACCACTGGGGTAGGAGACAAAGGGGATTCAAGACTGCTGGCTCCACTGGCCTTCTCATCAAAACTACCACTACACATCAGAAGAGATAATCTGTTACTATCTGGTTTACCGGAACGTTGACTAGCACTAAAACAAAAACAAGAGATTTGCTATTAACTCTATACCTGCCCGTGCCGTCTTCCAATAACCTTTGCAAACAGTTTGTATCCAGATCAAGCCTGACAAAATGTCAGTCTTGGTCTGGCTCCAAACTGTACGACACTCTGATGGTATTCCTGAAAGAATTTTTAGAAAAAGTTAATTTTGAAATACACACAATAACACATGCACAAACACATGATTGCAATTAATGAGCCCAATTCAAAGTGACCACTTTCATGGTGATGACAATTGCCTATTGCCTTTAAAGATTGTTTTGCTTAATCAATCAGATTGCCTCACCTTTATTGATCACAAAATTACCACCCTTAGTCAGTAATCATGCCCGTTTGTCTAATTGTGAAACCATACAGTCGGCTTTGTAATGTTTACCATGTTTGCTATTTTTTTTAATTTTTTGACCTGAACCAGTCTACTTCTGTAGCGTATCACTCGAAATTTATCGATTTTGGTTAGGTTGCAGTACAGTGAATGACCGGTGTAAAAAATGTAAATTGAAGTAGCAAATCAAACTGGCCACATCAACTTATGATATGGCCGTTAAAGGACAAAATTTCAGCTATTTTGGACAAATTTCCCCGACCACTGACCGCGTTTGACAGGTGTGTTTCTATTATTTATTTCATACTTAGCAGTGAAATCAATGCATATCTAAAACAAATAAAAATGGTATTTTCACAGAGTGAAACGATATATCAATCACTAGTGATTGATATCAGCCTATATTTTCACTAGTGATTAATATCACTTTTTTGGATTACCTCTTGACTTATCCATTCACTTAATGCAGCTCACTTTGAAAGTTCAAACGCCTATAACTTTCTTATTTGTAAACAAAAACATCAAGTGTGGGTAGGCATTTTCTTAGTTAGAACATGAGGAATATTTTGGTACCCAAATAATTCAGATTTGCTGAAAATTTTTGATCTTTCATTTTCAACACCTCCCGTTTCAGTGAGTGAGGCAATGCATGTAACCTATGTTATGTAACGTCATCAAACATTCATGATGTCACTTGTCTCACACTTTGAGGCTGAATAAATTTTTTTTATCTGTAAGTCCTGATGACTTTAGATTGATCCAGGTATTCTGTCACAATACTCCTTTGTCTTCTTTTATATGATTGAGATTCTGCTTGAATCATGCATGGCTAATTGATTAACCATAAATCTTCTAAAAAGTATAAAATAAAAAGAAAATTTACTTTTTTCAGTAACTACCAAATATATGTCATCTCGTGAGTAGAAAACATCAAAATTTTCACTCGTGCTTCGCACTTGTGAAAATTCTGATGTTTTCCACACACTCGATAAAATATATTTGGTATTCACCTCAAAAAAGTAAATATCCTCTATATATTGTTCAGGGGAACTCAGAACTGGCCCCTTATGGAAGGGTCACATTGAATAGGTGACTGCAACAACAAGTTTGACTGTACCAATCCAAGTTGGCAGTATCAAGCTGGCTATGCTCTTTAATTACTGAATTGAACTGACTTCTCAACATGGTGGACAAATATTCATCAAAATTAGCGACCGATATCGCCTCCTGTGACACAGTATGTCAGGGACTCAGGGGTAATATACAAAGCCATCTTTTTCACAAGAATGTTTTATTTTCCGTAATATCTCACCTTGAAGACTTCTTCTTGAGTTTTGTCCCACCCTCAGGAGGTGGCTCTATGGCACATGACAGGTCATAGCTGAAAGATTCAATGTCTTATCATCCAAAATAATACAATCATAGCTCTAGGTTTAACAAGAAATTTTAGAGTGAACAAGAGGGCATATGGGCCCTGGATTGCTCACCTGAATTCTTGTCAGGAGGAGAGGATGTTTACCACAAAATATAAATCCAATTCTCTAGCACTTAAGTCCAGAGCTCTCGGAAACGCAGAATTACGCGTATTGGTACGCACGTTTTTTCCCTGGGACGCATGATTTTCGCTAGGCGGGAGTCCCGCGTACACATGTTTTTTTAGTTGGCACGCGCTAAAAATCCAGTAGCTGCGAGATAAATACACACCGGGAGATCAAAAGCCCTTTGATATTATCGATCGCGACACGTTGACCAATCGTATGACTCGGACTGCAGTGTAGCAATTCTGACAGGTGATTGACAGGATTACCGATGCGGGACATTGTGATTATTACGAGGTGATTATTAAAGTAATTAAGCAAGGATTATCGGGATTTACCGTTAATTAAAGGCAGAAAAACTAATAGGGTATTGTAAACATCATCGGACTACCGACTTCCGAATTCGACTGATTAGGGATGAAAGAGAAAACATATTTAATTGCACTCATTTGCGATTTGAGCAACATAAACATGGAGAAAAAAACAATAATTTTACGGATTTGCATTTCTTCTTTCGTTCATTGCTACGGCAAACAAAAGAGTCTGAGAATTGTTTGAAGAAAAAAAACGGT
This sequence comes from Loripinus fragilis, assembly GCA_964019695.1. Taxonomy (NCBI): domain Eukaryota; kingdom Metazoa; phylum Mollusca; class Bivalvia; order Lucinida; family Lucinidae; genus Loripinus; species Loripinus fragilis. The sequence continues at coordinate 94,021,035 of OZ026515.1, forward strand.
ACAGTGGTAAGCCGTATGTGGTAACGTCCGACTGAGAAAAGTTCCAAATGAAGCTACACTACAAGTTTCCATCCGTCCGTCTGTCTGTCTGTCTGTCTGTCTTGTTTATGAATAAAACAAATACCAACAGTTTTATCTTTTATTTTGATAAGGCCAAACAAAAAAATGTGTGTTCAGGTTACATGAAAAAATATAGTACCAAAATATTTTGTTTTTGTTAAGTAGGAACAATCAATTAATGCTTAAAGGGTTACAATCAGTTGATCTAAAAATTATTCAAATGTATCACTTGCGGCTAAAATGGAAAAGATATACGGCATGCACAAATTGGTGGGACTCCAACTTTTTTGTGAAGGACTCCCACTTTTTCCAGTGGGACTCCTACTTTTTGCCAGATGGGAGTCCTGAACTCCTGTTTTCAAAATCCTAGTGAGAGCTCTGTTAAGACCATCTTGGGTATCACTCAGATCATGAGCAAAGCCTATCAAGTCACTAAGTTCAATCAAATTATACCATTTTTGTCCCCAGGGGCATAATTTGAACAAACTTGGTAGAGGTCTACTAGATGTTGCTACATACCAAATATCAAGGCTCTAGGCCTTGTGGTTTCAGACAACAGTGCTCCAGATAATTTTGACTATCATCAGTACGGGTACTGGTCCGAATGAAACTTGATCCATACCAGCTATTTTCAATCCGTACATGTATTTATTTTGGCTTAGCCAAATTTTTTTTTATGAAAGCTTATACTTGTATTTAAAACTGTCTTCATGTACAGTTTGATTACCCATCAATGAAAACTGCGCTGTCCCTATATATATACACACATGTTGGCAAGAATATTGGAACAGGGAATCCCGATGATTGTTTTTATTGCCATCTGTAAACATGCTGCTCTTCCGAGAAATTTCTACTTTCACTTTCAACTTTGACTAACAAGGACCAAACTGATAGCAAAACTCCCAGAGAATGGCTTCTGAGCACATATTATTCTGAAATCACGTTCTTCAAGGAGAGATGTTAAGGGGATGCAACCCCAACATTGGGGAGTTTGTATTGAAATAAAACATCCGTAAGCAGTCCAGTAAGTTGATTCTGGATTTCTGAACGCATTAATTTTGACAGATTCACAAATCAGTTCAATTATCAAGCGTCTTCTGATTCAAATTGGATGAGAAATTAGGGTTGCAGGCAAAAACGTACGGTACATTCAAAAACACACCCGTATTCGGTACGTACTAATTTTAAACTTTATCCCTATTAGGGGAAAATGGACCCGTAATTTACATCTGTACGGTCGCTATCTGGAGGGCTGAGGCAGATTTTTAACATTTTCTCAATATAAGCCTATGTAAAACAGGTGACCCTCGGGGCGGGGGACCATTTACAATGCACGAAGGACGACAGGCATCCAATGATCACAATAGCTCACCAATGGCTCAAGTGAGCTAATAAGTTAATATTTTCTAATCCATCAGTTTTAACATATGTTTTGGAGCTCAATAGAACAGTCTCACTGAGACGGTTCTTTTGAGTACTTAAAACATATGTTTTGGTTGAGAAATAAGAAAATTGAATTTTAAATTTAAATGGAAGCTAAAAAGGTACCACATTTACCCTTAATCAGGGATGTAAATAGCTTTTGAGGAAATCAGCTGAAAATGTAAAAAAAAATATGTTAAATTGAATGCTGATTTTCATGAAATGGTCATTTTCCTATGATTCCTTTGTTAAATTGTTCCTTTTTAACATGGTTATCTTATAACATGGTCCTTTCCTATGGGCCCAAAACATTTAAGAAATGAATTCAATTTTTGGAATGTTCATGGAATCATGAATATTTCGGGTCTCTTGCAAAGTAAGTGAAGCCCAAAGGGCTTCACGGTAACTTTGCAAGAGACCCGAAGTATTCATGATTCCATGAACATTCTAAAAATCGAATTTATTGCTTATATTTACATTTTATTATAAATATCTAAAATATAAAAAAAATATTTTTAATTTAGGAATTAAAACAGTTTTGCATTTAAAACATAATTGTATTAACGGTTTAGTCAGAGTGTAAAATGGAAAAGCGGAACAACCAGCTTGAACACGGACAGCCAATGGCGCAAACAAGAGGCTTGTTTTGCACGTGCGACTCAGGTGTGGCTCGCTGTCAATCACAACACCAGTATCACTTCTGGCCAATGAGTTCGATGTTCAAAGCATATTGCAAGTGAGCTTGACAGTTGTCAATCAAATACGTGTAATTCATGAGGCTATGAACGGTTGCAAAAATCTAAAGATTCGTTAAAGGATTGCTTCGAAAATGTAAAAATAGCATTATAAAGAAACTGACCTGTACCTGCACGATTTATTCAACAACACCCCTAACCCTGTGACAGTGATTTGTTTAAAAGAATATCCAATCAACATAAACATTGGTCCAATGGGTTCAATACAGCTCATCATAGATCCAGATAAGGAAATTTTACTAGCGTAAAATTGTAATTATTTGCTTACCCATAAATTTAAACATGTGTTTTGGGTGCTCAAAAGAACCGTCTCATTGAGACGGTTCTTTTGAGTATCTACAACATATGTTTTGGATGAGAAATAAAGAAAAAAATTTTACAATATGCAGGAATGTGGATATATTAAATTTATCTACTTGTCCAGGGACAAGTAATTGGCCATAATGTACTTGTCAAAAGAAAATTTTACTGGTCCGAAAGAGCAGATTAGCTTAAACCTTTCTGTGCTTAAACAATTTACTCTTTTGAAAACTGTATAAAATCTTATATCCATAATCTTGTAAACAATGTAGATCCAGATCAGCTGGCTTCTTCGAAAGCAAGCTGATCTGGATCCACACTGTTTTCAATGCAACATTTGAACTCGTAATAATCAAAATATGAAATACAATGAACAGAATTGTATTAACTTTATTCATTTGTACTTGTCCAAGGACAAGTAAATAGAAATTTTCAATTTGTCCTAAATGAAAATGACATGTCGGGCTTGGTATTTCCACAGCCCTGCAATACGTACTCTTATCTGGAGGCCTGGCACATACCTTTCATTTTCATCATAGACTCTAACCGCATCAAACCATTCCCAGAAATGAATGTTTTCGGAAAATGTGTAGATCTGAGACGCTGACTGGAGTAATTTTATCTGAGCTAACACCTCAAATTCTTTTCTCCGCTTCTCGAAGTTGACAAGTTCATCCACCATATCTGGCAACGCTGTGTCAATCATCGTGAGGTCGGTGAGAAAGGTTCCAAGGTACGGCACTGTTCCTTGTACTATGCCCTGTAAAATAAATTAACCCATTTATGCCGAATGTATTTTCCCTTTCTCTTATCATTTGGACCACTCCATTTCCATTTTAAGGGATGTTGGGTGGTAATTTTCAACTTTATTCAAATTTTAATAGAATATTCTGCAAGCAAACAGTGGAGATCCCGATCAGACGCCACAGAATGGCACTGTGCCTTGTACTATGCCCTGTAAAATTAACCCATTTATGCCAAAGGTATTTTCCCTTACTTATCAGTTGGACCAGTCCATTTCTGTTATAAGGGATGTTGGGTGGTAATTTTCAACTTTATTCAAATTTTAATAGAATATTCTGCAAGAAAACAGTGGAGATCCCGATCAGACGCCACAGAATGGCACTTTGCCTTGTACTATGCCCTGTAAAATTAACCCATTTATGCCAAAGGTATTTTCCCTTGCTTATTAGTTGGACCAGTCCATTTCTGTTTTAAGGGATGTTGGGTGGTATTTTTTCAACTTTATTCAAAGTTTAGTAGAATATTCTGTAAGCAAACAGTGGAGAACCTGATCAGACGCCACATTCTGCGGCATCTGATCTGGTTATGCACTGTTTACAGATGTCCCATAAAAGAGACACCAGGCTTAAAGCTGCATAGTCTGTAACTTTTGATTGTCTAACTTTAAAAATAATGTTTTTATTTTTCAAGAACACAGTAAAAATACTTAAATTCAGGTAAATATTTTACCATTTTCGTAAATCTTAACAAGTTATCACTATCAAAACAACTGCATTTATGTTAAAATTCAACGGTCTAGAATTATTGGAGGGACGCAAATAATTATAAACAAGAGAAATAAACACCTATTTGATAAGATAATTCACTTTTCCATGCAGTTTTCAGCTGTACTGAACATTTTTATTGTGAAAACATAGCTTTATTCTACTTTTACAAATGATTTAAAAAGAAAATGAATTTTTTTCGAAAAATGTAGTATGCAGCTTTAAATGGGTTAATACTACAGATAGAAGGGGGTATGGGGGTAATTAAAATTCAATTATCATTTCTCCACCAAGTCATATGCAGTGATTAGTTGAGAGATTTGCTCAATTATCTGCCCCAAATCTCACTGAAATCATCATTTAATTCAGGCCAGTGGGTAAAAATATCATTAATATTGTAAGCTTTCAGACAATAACACATCAAATTCTCACTCTGAGTGAAAAAATTCTCTGAAATCATATTTCCGTGAGAGCTTTCAAAATACTTTGAGACATGTTTGCAATGCAGTTTGTGTATTATTTCTTAGCAGCACAATCAAGACTTGTATAAACCGATATATGCCTTGTGTCCATTTTGTGGATCGTTGACAAACAGTGCAGACCCAGATCAAATGCCACTGGGTGTCTAATCAGTCTTCACTGTTTGCTTACAGAATGTTCTATGAAAATTTGAATAAAAATGAAAAACATCACCCAAGAACAAAACAGGAATGGACTGGTCCAATTGATATCAGTTTCCATATTTTGTGGATGCTCAAAAGAACCATCTCAATGAGATGATCCATTTGAGCACCAAAAACACATGTTTAAACTAATGGTTAAGAAATTAATCACAATTTTATGCTAAAAAAGCTCATGTATCCTGACCTATGGGCAACTGATACAGTGTTTGTCAAAGATATTTCAACTTACGTTATCTATCCAGGACTGTCTCTTTAGCTGGTTCTTTCTTCGTAGAGTCTTATTGCTTGAGTCAACATTAGGAAACTTCGCTGTTGCTTCCTTAAATAAATGTATGAACATTATGTAATAATTGACTACAGTAAATTGTCTTAAGTGGCCACTCAAAAATAGACAAAACCAAGGTCTTATGAAAAATGGTAGCTTAATGAAGGTCTAAAGTATCGCAGAATGCTTTCTGCAATACTTTCAACCTGCATTAAGCCAGTAATCAGTCTTTTGTTTCTACCTATTTTTGGTCTTCTTTTGTGTGGTCGCTTAAGATACGTTTTACTGTATTGGGAAATTTGATAAAATGTGATTCACATCAAAGGATACCAGTACAGTTCAGTTCCTTTATAACACAGATATGGATTTAACACCAGGGTTCATACAAGCAGGTTTTAGTAAAATTCAAGGACTTTTCAAGGACTTCTAAAAGACTTTCCTACAGTTTTTCAAGGACTAAAGTTTATGAAAATAAGATTTAAAGGGGACGGCAACCCTGGTGATAACTATGTTTTATAAGAAAGATCTTGATAACCCATGAATTTTGATACTAGTTCAGTGACCGGGAAAGGCATGCGCCATGCGCCATAGTCCCATTAAAAACGGAAATGTCACATCGTTTTTTGCAATGGATGCGCCCAGGTCTCTTTCCGATTTTTACGATCATTTTCGGTACGAAATAGGTGAGTACGAAATAGGTGAGTACGAATAAATAAATACAGACGCTGTGATTCACGCTTTTCATTTACAATAAAGCGCCTGAGTAACTACACATGTTTTAATGACGTCATTGGTCTGTGCGAACGCTGCAAATAGTAAACATCGTCTGCGTTGTAACGATCGCGGATCAAGAGTTTTTTACTTTTGTTTTGACCATGCCACCTAAAAAAAAATTGAAAAGACTGGATAATCAGGGCCTAATCAGTAACTTATTTAAAATATCCACTCAAGATAAGCCATTTAACCCAGTTTCATCTCAAACATTGCCCGGCCCCGAGTCCTATAAACAACCTGTCACGAATGTCACAGAATCTGACTCCACGCAAATTGTAGACCGAGTGTCGTCGTCGTCGTCTGAACAAAGTTTGCCATCTACGTCATGATGCAGGTGCAGGGGCATCATCCACATCAGTGGGCCCCTTTCCAGGTTACTGGCTAGCTGCACGCATAGCAGATCTCACACCTGATCTCCAGGTGCCCCTTTCTTGAGGGTCAACTGTGGTGAGCTTCCACTCACGGCAGTCTTTCTCTGTCAATTTCTTCCATGTTTGCTTGGGCCTCCCTGCCCCCCGCTTGCCGTCAATCTGCATATCATATGCTGTTCTGATTGCACCACTCGAACGCTCCTCATGCCCAAACCAGCGAAGCCTTCTCTCTCTCAAAATGAGGTTGAGGTCCTCAAGCTGAAGCTTTGCCAGTAGCTCGCTTGACCTTACCCTGGCCACATCCTCTGGCTTGATACTGCAGATCTGTCTGATCATGGCCCTATCATTGCGTTGCAAGGGCTGCAGGTTCATCTTGGTAAGTGGCCAAGTTTCACTGGCATGGAGCATGGCGCTCCGCACGCAAGAGCTGTACACATGGCCACGGGTCTTGTAAGAAAGGTGGCGGGATGAGAGAACTGGTAGTAGCTCCCTGAACTTCTTCCAGGCGATTTTCACACGAGTAGTGACCGCCATTTCACAGCCTCCACCAGCAGAAAGCATGTCCCCTAGGTAGCAGAAGGAAGCTACCACCTCAAGCTTATCAGGTCCGACCTGGACTTCACTCTGTCGTTGTAGCCCACTGCATTTCTTATGCACCCAAAGTTTACAGCCATTGCAGTAGATGCTGTTGTTGCCTACTCCTGTACGACAGACAGCGAATGGGTATTGGCCTGAACTCTGCAAGAGGTCCAGGCCTGTACCACAGATCATGACCTTTGTCTTTCCTGCATTTACCCTCAATCCCTTCTTCTCCATGGCCTCTTTCCATATCAAGAGCCTCCTGACACATTCCTCTAGGGAGTCAGCAATGATGACAAGATCATCTGCATATAGGTCCTCCCAGGGAACACCAGCCCGAAACTCACGTGACAAGGCCTCCAGCACAATGATGAAGAGCAAGGGACTGAGTACGGATCCCTGATGGACCCCAACCTTCACCTCAAACTCTTTGCTGAAACCCTCGCCAACACGAATCCGGCTTCGTGCATTAGCGTACATTCCCTGGACTAACCGCACAATCCATTCCTCAACGCCTAGCTTTCTCAGGGCCAACCAGATAACCTTCCGAGGGACACGGTCAAATGCTATCTCTAGGTCCACGAAGGCCATATAAAGCCTCTTGTTCACTGCTAGGTATTTCTCCTGCAGTTGCCGGACCACAAAGATTGCATCTGTAGTGCCTCTTCCTTGGACAAAGCCAAACTGGGAGTCGTCAATAGACACCACCTGTCTTATGAGACCATCGACAATCCTCTCTAGGATCTTCATGGCCTGCCAGATGAGAATTTGTCACCATCGTCTTCGGAGCAGTCGGGTCATAAGGCTAAGAAAACTGAGAGGGTGTTGGCCATGTGGAAAGCATCCAAGAACAGAAAACTATATGCTTAGTTTTAAGTGTTATAATTATGTCAATGATAAGTGGACATACAGTAAATGTGACTGTTAACCAGTCAGACTCATAGTTCTGTATCAGTATGTCCTCTTACCATGTTTGATTAGAAGTGTTTTAATTATCATGTTAGGAATGATAAGAGGACATACTGATACAGAACTATGACTGGTTATCTTAGTCCTACATTGACTACTTGACAAGTTGATAGTTGTCTTAATTTTTATTGTTTCTTTGTTTGTTTAAATCTAGTCTATAGACTTAAAAAAAGTCACTTGAACTATAATTGTGTGCAAATTCTAGTAATTTTGGGATATGTCACATTAGAGTTTGAAAATGTCACATTGGTTTTCAAAATGTCACATTGATTTTGGATTATGAAGGGCCATTGTCGCATAGAAAAAAATTCTTTCCCGGTCACTGCTAGTTTCATCTAAATCTGTTGGAAAATGTGGAAGTTGTGGGCGTTTGAATATTTGCAAATGGACTGTAATGGAAGCGGCCATATTGTAGCCTTAGTGACGTCACTCAGCCTAATTAAATATAAGTAATCAAAATAAAAGACAAACCAATGGATTATTTGCCTTAATCTTTAATGAAACATTTTCTTTATGTATAAAGCTGCATATCTGCTGAAACACTGATGATGTGATAGTAGTGATAATCAAAAAATTAAGCAGTTGAAAAAATTCTGAAAACTAATTAAATATTCAAAATGGCAGCTAAATGTTGGCCATATTGAATTCTTTAAATGCCCATAACTTGCCCATTTTTCAACCGATTTTGATGATACTTGTATCAAAACTCATGGTTCTTATAGCTTTTTCTGATACAACATACTTATCATTAGGGTTGCTGTCCCCTTTATTAAGTGTTAAAATTCTACTTCAGAAATTCTAAACTGAGATAATGGGAGAAATTAGTACTAGATAATTAGTACAAAATCGCTGTGCCTTTATTTGGTGCAGCATATGCTGCACCAAATAAAGGCGCAACAATTTTATGCTGATTTAGGTCTCTATCAACTGTGCTAAGTCCTACAGAAATAGTAGAATTCAAGGACTTTTCAAGGCGTTTTAGTGATTTTCCAGTACTTTTCAAAGCAGATTTAGTTTTCAAGGACTTTTCAAGTAAGCCTTCTAAATTCAAGTACTTTTCAAGCCTGTGCAAACCCTGAACACAGCCAGCCATGTTGTGGCTTCAATTTTTTTTCCTAATGGAATTCTACGAAGAAATTACAGCCATAACAGGAAAAAATTGAGGACAAAAAAGAAAAAAACGTTGTCAGAGCTGTTTTCTGGCAGTCGTCCTGCCAGCAAAACGTCATTCGGATGGCGTTTCAGTGGCAGGCAGATAATGGCCCGGTTGTACGTGCTTACTGGGTGTCGATCAGTTTTGAATACTACATGTATTTATTCCTCGATCCTGGCTATGTTCTTTTCTGGTGTTCGGTTTGTTTCAGTGAACGTTTAATTTTACATTAATTTATTGTCAACACCCCGCGTTTTCTTAAAAACTTAGGACTTAAAACATTGTTCCCAAACCCTTGCTGGTAAATGCCTAAATTGAAAAAAAAATAGATTCAGATGCATAGAGTTAGCTGTGCACAAAATCAAACAAAAGAGAGACAGAAACAGAACCACAACTTCGCTGGTTTCAGATTCCAGGGGTAGAAGGAAATTTTGTCTTAAACAAGCGAATTTGGTTGCATTTATATTGTCAGTATTTGAGAGCCGCCGAATATCTTTTTTAAAGATACTTCTTGTTATAACCTACCCTAAACATTTTTTTTACCTTTTCAGTGATTTTTTTTTTAAAAAAAGATACATTTTTTTAAGATATTGGTATATTTTCTTTGTAAAATGTTTCCAAAAAATAAAATATTTTCCCTACCTACCTAGCCTAATATTTTATGGCATGTAATAGGACCCACATAATGTATTTTGTTTTAGCCTTTAACATGTTTCACTCAAAACACAGTACATTTCTATGTACCCCAAATAAAGCATTTTGAAGAGACTGCACTATACTAGTTATATACTTAAACGCAAAAGAAAACACAACTCTTTCTAAACTGGCAAGCCCTCATTTTTCATCAAAACATTCAGCAGGTGATATTGAAATCCCTTGGTACCCTTATTTTCCTTGTATACAACACCAAAATTAGGCCGCTGTGACTTATGGTTGGCAAGCTGCAACGAGAAATGTAAGGCAACCCCCATTTTTAAAGCCCCAAAGTTCAAAATTGTGCCTTTTTGCAAAAATATGTTTTTAACCAATGTCAGTTTTTCTTAAAAGAAAAAGGGTAGACAAAATCTATTCAGGTTCTTTTATGTTTCTGTCGACATTCATTTTGTCAAAATGACGTCTTTAATTTTTTGGCGTAATTTGCAATTTTTATCCAAACGAATATTAATAATTGAAAATCTTTAGTGTCACCATATAGCCCTCAAAACATTGCATAGAAGACATAAGTATAGCAACATGATCAAACAACATGCGTCTGTAATGACTGTTTTAAAAAAAGTAGGTTGACGTCAATAAAAAAATGCAGCAACGCAGCCACTGGTAGTGTTGATAATCAATAACCTCCAAACCATTTTAGTGTTTTCCTTTAGTTAACACATCTCACTATAAGATCAAGCTGGGTTTTTTTTCAAATCGAATGAGACATCAATTTTTTAGACTCCATTTGTTGTAATCAACTGACGTCATTATAACGTCAGAATGTAAATTGTGATCAAAACCATTTTACGGCAAATCATTACTCATTGTGCAGGAGCACAGGATATAATTAAGAAATTAGCCTCATGTGATCCATGTGGAAGAAAAAGTGGATTGAAAACAAATGCGTTTCTTTTGCGTTTAAGCATATTTTGTCTTCACCACAACCTATGTAGTGGATATTCATACTTAATATTTTTGCAATAAACATCACAATTTTTATTTTGTGAAATAAGAAAATTATCTTTACTTTCTGCTGAAAAGTACATGCAAACAGAAATAAACAAACAGTATATTTTGCTGCTGTAAAAATAATTAAATTGTTCTTTCTTCTAACCCTAATGCACTCCAAAAGGCAAAATTCTATTGTGTTATGCCGAATCTGAGGGCTAAAGGAAAAAACTTTTGTGTGAATGAATCCAGACTGTTATTTTTGATGTTACAACAAAGAGACTATACAGTTTACTGTATCGCTTCAAATCATCAAAATGCCAAAACACCACAACTGAATCTTATGTTGAAGGAATGACAAACAGTTAAGACCCTGAATAATGTTTAAACTGTTTTGCATACCCTAACTGTGTTAAAATTAAATTGTACAAATCATACCTTCATTAGGAGATTCCTTGATGCAATCTGATTGTTTTCATTTGAGAAGATGTCTGATAATTCTTCAAAGAGAGCTAGACTTTCCCTGAAAAACTTGATGATATTAACTCTAGCCCACCTGTTTTTTCATGCCCCATCTATCTGAATATTCCATGTACATATCATACCTTCATAAGGAGATTCCTTGATGCAATCTGATTGTTTTCATTAGAGAAGATGTCCGACAACTCATCGAAGAGAGCTAAACTTTCCCTGAAAAAAATTTTAAGTGTGTAACAATAGAAGTAGCAAATTAGCAATCAGGTTGTTTTCAACTCAAACTTGATTATATTAACCCTTCTCCTGCAAGCCACAACTTTTATCCACTGCTCCTCTTGTCTCCTTATGTTCTTAAGTAGCCTACTTTGCAAACAATGTGGACCCAGATCAGACTGCTCCCCATGGGAGCAGTCTGATCAGGGTTCATAGTGTTTGGCTCTATGAAAAGATCTAGTCTGAAGTGCACTTCAATATATGTAGCAGACATAAGAAGCAGACAAATTTTTTGGGATAGTGGTGGGGTAAAGGTAAAGCAATGCATAAAATGGACCAACTCTCCATTCAAGCTCCAAAAATAGTAAGTGAGTATGATCAGGAAATACCACATAGTAAGTGAGTATGATCAGGAAATACCACAATCAGGTACAGCAGACAACCCCATGGCACCGCGAGGAAGAGCCACTCAACCATCAAGAGACACCAGGAAGACAAATTAAGCAAAGCAACCAGCTCTCTCTTCCCCATCATGATGATTGCAATACTAGAATGGACATAAAGTAATGTACAACAAAACATTGAACAATTACAGACTCCCACAATGGGAGTAACAATAAACAAAAAGTCAACAACAACAGAACCATTGCCTTAGAACGGACAGCAGCCTAAGCCACCGGGCTTTTTCCAGGCAAAATTAGAACAAACCTGCCAACTGGTTATGAAGATAATGTGAACACTCATCCTAAAGTTGAAGCTAACCGAATCTGCACCAAAACACATAATGTCCCATTACCATTCCTTTCTGTGGGGAATATAATTTCCAACAGCTTTAAGGAACAGCTACATCAGGCTTCAAGGTTAAAATGCTTAAAAAGCTCAACTCAAATGAGCATGAAATTTATCATGCTTGTAAATGTTAAAATGCCAAAAATGTTTTGTAGATCATAAGGAGTTATTTGGTTGGATAAAGTAAGATCTGTAAATAATCAAAGGATAAACATGTACTGTTTTCAAAATTTCCTTAATCCTATTTAAAATGTGACAAATTATCAAATAAAGGGAACATGTTCTTTGAAGTAAATGTCCAGTAAAATTGCACAAGCATAACATTATTGCCATAGTATGGAAAATATCAAAATTACCTTTAAATATTTAAGCAGTATATGTTCATGGGTGAAAGTTCAAAATTTCCAAAATCCTGAACTTTAGAAATTCATAACTTAAAACTTGCAGTATGCCTATAAAACAAATAATAATTTCAAGCTTAAATGATAAATTGCCTTAGATAATCTTCACATATATATCAGAGACGCTATTATAATTTGCCTAATTCAGCATTTTGAGGCTGACTTTCCAAAGAAAGTCAGCCTCAAATTCCTGAATTCAGGAATAATCCTGATAACTTTTACCCATGTATATTGTCAGTGTATAATAATCATGGCACAACCAAGTTTAATATAATCACATACTTTGGAAGAGCAGCCCAAGTCTTCTGAAGTCTGTACACAGAATTGGCTTGAAGTCCAGATATGATGGCTTTCAATGAGGAGAAGCTCTTCAAGTTCCGTAACTCCTGTTCATAAAAGAAACAAGACACAATTAACTCCTGTTGATTCAAAAGTCTATGGAACCAGAAGTTTCACTTAGAGGTTGATTTAACTATTTGCATGCTGGTGAATTTTTTTGTTTTTTATTGCTTTTGTTGTTGTCTGCTGACTATTTACAAAATTCACCTTTTCCAAAAATTCTTTACAAAATACTATCAGTGTCAGACAGTTTGGATCCAGATCAGGACTGACGTTCCTCAGGACTGACGTTCTGTGGGTCCTGATCTGGGGTCCAAACTGTTTGCAAAGGTTGTCAGCAGATGACAAAAGTTGCCACTAGCAAGGACAATGGTTAAGGATTTACAGAATGCATCAATTTGCTATAATAATGGGAGGTGGTAAACCTACACAGGTTCAGATAAACAAAAATTTTTCACCTAAAATAATAAATATTTTCTTACCAATAATTTTAATCATATGTTTTGAGTACCCACAACATATGTTTTGGTTGAAAAATAAGAAAATTATTTTTGTTTCGTACTCTTTTTTTATTTTTCTAACTGAATCATTATTGTCTCACAATAATACAATACAGTATATATATAAAGTTTGGCCAGTATCCATCACAGGTTTAGATAAACATAAATTTTTCAGTGTAAAAATCTAAATATTTTCTTACTCATCAGTTTTAACATATGTTTTGGGTGGTGCTCAAAAGGACCGTCTCATTGAGACGGTTCTTTTGAGTACCCACAACATACGTTTTTGGTTGAGAAATAAGAAAATTAAATTTTCATTACGCACTCTTAACTAAAGGCCTGACTTATTTTCAACTGATACCAAAATGGTACTTACCCAAACAACTTTTAATGATAAGAACGAAAATAACAAAATTACATTTATCTCCCATTAGTTTACATTCGGCGTCCTCTGTTCGTATTCCTAGTTCAGTTAACAATTTTCGGGATATGCTTCCTACCATTAGGTTATCTCCTCTTGGGTCACCTATTATCAGGAAGTATACTAAACCATTTAATGCATTCAAAAGACGCGGAATGTATCCTAATGTTTCTAAGTGCAATGCCAAGAGGTGTGTCTGTTGCGCACATTTATGTACTAAAACTACCATTACATCTTCTGTAAATGGAAGAAAATTCTCCATAATTAATAATAATGATTTGGACTGAACTTCATCGGATCTGATTTATGTTATAACTTGAACTGAAACTAACTGTGGAATGCAATATGTTGGAAAACTGGCCGATCCCTCAAGACTAGGTTTCGTGAGCACTTTCGTACAATGAAAAAGCCTAAAAAATTTGACACATTTCTTTATCGCCATTTCAAAAATAATGGTCATTCACCTAGTAAAATTGAAATTCAGCCTGTTGAAAAAATTATATATGATCCTAATTCATCAACTAGATTAAAAAATATTAAGAGACATGAAACTGAACTTAAATGGATTAAATTTTTGCAATCACCTTTTCCTTTAGGCTTTAATGATAATATATACCATGAAGGCAATATTTCTAAAATGCCAGATTTTGATGTTTTTTCTGTTTTGGAATGTAAAAAACGTAAAAGTAGATCTCATGGTAAACGTAAAAATGGCAACATTAAGCGCAAAATTTGTACTGAAAAACGCTTAAATACTTCTCTAAAGGATCTTTCTTTGGCTTTAACTAATCATGGTCGACATGGCTTATTTTCATTTTTAAGTTCCTTGCCTATCTCAGTTTTACGCAATTTAGAGTTAGAGGCTAATAAACTTTATGATAGAGCAAATAAATTATATAAAGCAGCACTCCTTACAAGGTGTTATGTTCAACATTTCCTTAGTCCTTATATCGATTCTGAGGTCAACCATAAACGATATTTTATCAAAATTCCATTCATTAACAAAGGTATTGAGTTTATTGATTTACATAGTATCTTCAAGGATAATTCAGTGATTTCATCTATTCCAAATTACTTTAATAATTCTGAAACTCCTATCATTTGTTATAAATATAACAAACCAATAAGGTCTACGATATTGAACTTTAATAAAATTGTAAATGATTTAGATATAGATTCCAATACTCCTGCCTCCTGAGATTGTAAAAATTCAAATTATTTATATCCCTCTGCAGGGCATGTTATTACAGGTAATCTAAATGTCATTCCTGACGCTAGAGTTCGCAATATCATTTCTAAAGGTCCTAAATATAGATTTCCCTCTAATATTGATCTCTCTAAATGTCGTAGAGAGATCGCTGCTTCTTTAAATGACTTCAGTAATCGATGGTGCAAACGGGAAAATGTTGAACCTGATGCTTTGAAGGAATGGAAGATTAACATTTTTAAAATTATTGATACTCGTATTTCATTTTACTCTCGTAATACACATCTTTTGCCCCCTAGACCTAAATCTTCTTTTCGTCATCTTAAACGAGGTATCCAGGATTTTCATATGAACTATGTTTTGGTTCCAGCAGATAAAGCTGCTAACAATGTTGTAGTTGTATGACGATTGTATTATATTAATACTCTTAAGCGTGAGCTTGTTGACACTAATGCCTATAAACTGCAGCCTTCTTTAAGTGAAAGGGTGATTGTTGATGGGCATGGTTGTCATACAGCCCTACATTTTGGTGTCAAAGCTAAAGAAAATCAAGACAAAGTTCCTACGTTGTACTGGTTACCTAAACTCCATAAAAAACCCTATAAAGCAAGATTTATTGCAAATTCTAGTTCTTGTACGACAACAGAACTTTCTAAATTGTTAACCTCGTGTCTTACAGCTGTTAAAAAACATGTTATCAAATATTGTGAAAAAGTATATGAGAGATCCGGTAAAAACCTATTTTGGTCGATTAAAAATTCAGCTGAAATTTTAGATAAACTTAAAGCTAGAGATTTCAATGCGACCAGTTTGTCTACTTATGATTTTTCTACTCTTTACACTACTTTACCTCATAATTTAATTAAAGATAAACTTATTGATCTTATTGAAAGAACCTTCCAGAGAGAAGGCTCTCCTTATCTTGCATGTAGTGACAGAAATGCATTTTTTACTTCAGAAAAACCTAAAAAATATCATGCATGGTCGTGTCAAAATGTATGTGATGCGCTGACCTTTTTGTTGGACAACATTTTTATTCGATTTGGCACCAAGCTCTATAGACAAGTAGTTGGGATTCCTATGGGCACTAATTGTGCTCCCCTGGTTGCAGATTTATTCCTGTTTTGTTATGAAAGGGACTTTATGATGTCTCTTTCTGATGATAAGCAGGCTGATGTTATTGATGCGTTTTACACTACTTCCAGATATTTGGACGATATTTTAAATATTAATAATGTTTATTTTGAAAATATGGTTAGTCATATATACCCTTCAGAGCTCCAACTTAATAAAGCCAATGCCTCTGATACCGAAGCCGCATTTTTAGACTTGCATTTGTCAATTTCTAATGGTATTGTTTCTACCAAAATCTATGATAAACGTGACGACTTTGATTTTGAAATTGTCAATTTCCCATTTTTAGATGGTGATGTTCCTCGTTCTACATCCTATGGAGTCTATATCTCTCAACTCATTCGTTTTGCTAGAGCATCTAGCTATGTTACTGACTTCAACACTCGCAATAAATTGTTAACTCAGAAACTTCTTAAACAGGGCTATCGGTATCATAAACTTCGCAAAACATTTTCAAAATTTTATAGACGATACTTTGATTTGATTTCTAAATTCCAAGTTGGACTTAAATCTCTCTTGCGCCAAGGACTTTCGGAACCTGATTTCTATGGTGACTTGGTGTATAAGTTGAAGAAGATTGTTGGCTCTAATAATTTTTCAGCGCAGTTCATTAAAATAATTTTCCATTATAAAAAGATTGGCTATAACATTAATGTATTGCAACAGACTGCATGCTTGGTAGTCAACCCAATCACAGTTGGCAACTTTGCTTTCCTCTTTAATTGCACGCCGGTGGGTCGGACTTCAGACTCTATGATGGTTCCGACTTAAAGACTTATCTATTGATGAGATGGTAGGGGCCTGATGCTTTGGCTGTTTGTCGGGCCCACCGGGGTTTACCTGTTGGATTTCTTTTGCTCCGGTATTCAGTTTAATTTACTGTTGAGTCCTTATCCTTGCTTTATCTCCTTGTTATATCTTGATTTATATGTTTTAGGAGATGATGCATTGATAAGTTAGGGGTCTTTCATGCAAACCAAATATCTATGTGTCTTGATCCACTTCTGAATTAAGGGTGAGGTTGGCGCCGTTAAACCGGTTTAAGCCCTCCAGTAAAATATTTTACTGACCGTTCCAAGGCGGTACTTCTTTTGTGGATCTTTTATGTTTTTGTTCTGTCTTGTGTTTGCTATGTTTTGTGCGCGTCTGTTTATATGTGCTTCGTGGTCACCTGCTGGGAAAGGGCTGACCTCTTGGCTCTCGTTTGTGGTGTCTTCTGTGAGTTTGTCACTTTCCCTTTGGTATCCTGGGTCAGGTGTGGTACTTGATTGTATCGATTCCTGATCTTTGCAACCTTACTTACTTTGTAATGCAGCCTGTGCTTACTGTCAAAATGTAAAATTTTCTGTAATAAAAAAACAATGTCAAAGACTTGTGGGAGAGCAGTGGCTCAGTGGTAGAGTGCTTGACTCGAGACTGAGGGGCCGCGGGTTTGAGTCTCACCGGCGTCACTGCCTTATGTCTTGAGCAAGACACATTAATCTTAGCTTAGTACTGGTTCAACCCAGGAAGACCGGTCCCTACATAACTGAAAGATTGTTGACGGACGTAAAGAATCAAATCAAACAAAACTAAAGACTTGTAAAATCGCTGCAGTTTATATATATCTCAAAAGAATTGCCCTTACCCTTTGGCTCTCTTGTGTGTGATGATTTCTTGTGTTTTTGTTACTTTCCCATACGGTGCCTTAGGTCAGGAGTGGTGCTTAATTGTATTGATTCCTGATCTTTGCCTTCTTCCTTACTTTTACTTTTTTTTCCAATTATGAGCAGCTAATATTGATCATATTTTGTTATAAAGAGTTATTCATTAAAGTAATATATATTAACCAAAACAATGATTATTTTCAGTAGTCCTATTGAAACATATGAGCCACAATCTGTGAAAACCAGCCTTAATGACGAAGTCGTTGAAATTTAGTTAATTACACACACTTAATCTACGAAGAGTTAAGAAGTTATCCTGCAAATTTTATGAAGTTATCTCTAATATTCATGAAAATATGGTCTTTTGAAGCTATACACTGTTTTAACTTTTACACACAACGTTAGAAACGTCATGACGTTACTAATGACGTCAAAGTGAACTTCCTGATTTGCGGGTATGTAGCGTGCATGGAAAACATGTTATTTCTTGCTAACATACGTTTTTATTATCCTTAGCATGTATGCAATGGAATTTGCAGAAAAGTAGACACTGATTCAGTTTTGCCTAAATATTGCATGATCTGAAAATGGCTGACCATACTTTTAGAATTCTGACAGTTGCTATGGTAAAGTTGTTGCCATGGAAACATATGACATGATAACAAAGAAGTGAAATCAGAAATAAGTGTCAGTTGTTTTCTACTATCCACCTGAATAGGTTTCAAGGCAATATATAAACATGTCAAATTTCTCAATTTTCGGTGTTTTTCAAATGATTTTTACACAAAAAGTCCTAAATGTCATTAAGGCAGGTTTTCACAGATCGCGGCTCATATGTTTTAGGTGCTTAATGATAGATTCATTCCACTGAGACGTTGCGCCCAGAACATATGCAGGGGTGTGGAAATACCATGCCCGACTTGTCCGACCTGGTCCCATTTCATTCAGGACAAGTTTAACATCTCTATTTACTTGTCCTGGGACAAGTATAAAGAATGTTAATGCAATTTCATGTTTTGATTAATTATAATGAACTCACAATGTCATGTTGTATAGAAAATGGTGTGGATCCTGATCAGCTGGCTTCTGAAGAAGCCAGCTGATCTGGATCTACACTCTTTTCAATTGAGTTTATAGCATGGTTTCATACTGTTTTTAAAGAGTTTATGTATGGTTATCGACAAAGTAAGGGATGAGCTGGGCTCTTTGTGCATTATCTGTTCAATGGGACAAGTAAAATTTTCATTGGACAAGTACATTATGGCCATTTACTTGTCCTTGGGCAAGTATAAAATTTTGCTATTTCCAAACCCCTGACATATGTCTACAAACTACTCAGATAGTTCATAAATACGCCCAATTATCTGATGCCAATGTATCCCAAACCAATTTTTGCTTTTGTTTGTTTGATTTGATTCTTTACGTCCACTCAACAATCTTTCAGTTATGCGGGACGGTCTTCCTGGGTTGAACCAGTACTAAGCTAGGATAAATGTGTCTTGCTCAAGGACCACAACGCAGTGACGCCGGTGAGGCTCAAAATCAATTTGAGTTTGAGGGTACTTCAAACTATGGAAGTTTGAAGTTTTAATTCTCAAGGCTTAAGCTCTTATCTGTGGCTACAGGGGTGAAAGTTCAAAATTTTGAAAATCCAGAACTTTAGAAATTCAAATCTAAAAACTTGCAATTAGTCCACAAAATATTTTCAATGTCAAGTTTAATCAGGCAAATGTCTTTCGATAACTTGATAATAAATTAGAGAAGCTAATATAATCTGCCATATTCAGGATTTTGAGGCTGACTTTCTATGGAAAGTCAGCCTCAAAATCCTGAATTCAGGAATAATCCTGAAAACTTTCATCCATGTGGCTAGAATTACCTGTGCAATTTCTATCCATTTCTGTATTATTTTCGCTCTCTGAGTAGTTTTGAGATCTGTGTGTTTGAGTATAGTGGCTATCACCCGTAGTGAAACTCTGTTAAATTGTTCTATAGTTGCCAGCACACTGCCTGCTACGGTGTTGCCCTTGCCTTCTTTTCTGGCCCTTCTAGCCCACACAGCCCCGAGACACTGATGAGGTACAACTCGCTTAAACAGTTCCTTGATAAAAAAGGAAAAAAGGCTATAAATCAATTTCAAACGAAAAAATACAACATAACCTGAATCCAATATCACCCTGAAAAAAAAAATGCCATAATGATTAAAACAATCAAATATGCCTTTTTTTGGCACTATATCTCTTTTTACAAAGTGGCATCAGCTTGCAAACTTTCAAAGTCATATATAGAGAATCTTACAGGAGTGATGATTTCACATGAAATTTATTAAACGAGCCATCGATGAGTTTAATAGATTTAATATGAAAAGATCATGAGTGTAAGATTCTGTTTATCGTATGACCTTCTAAATGTGATTTTATCACTTTCAAAGTTTGTTTATTTCAATCAAAAAATGCATTGTTGTAACGGACGTTGTCAGGACATTACTTGTTTTCGCCGAAAGTGTTATGTAACATGTGGTCATAACAATATTTATGACATGACATGATGATCCACTCAATAACAGTAACGTCATATGATAAATTGATGTTGTCAAAACATATTGCCACATATAACGCTTTTATGAACAAAAGTATTGGCCAAATGAACATACCAGGCCTCAATGTTTTCCTGAGAAATGTCATACCGGTACAAAAAAATCAGGACTCATTTTAAGTACAGTCTACTCTTGATACCTCGAATTTCAAGGGACTGGACAAAATATGTTGAGTTATCAGTAGTTCGAGGTAACCAAATCATGACGTATACCTACCATTTTGGGGCGAAATAATTCACACTCAACTCGTCCATTAATAGATCCTTATATGGAGCTATTTCATTAATAAACTACGGGATGAATTGACCCAAGAATCAATTGACATTTGAAATTGAAACACTAAAATTTCTCAGGTACCCCTACAGTCCTGACATTATGACTATTTTTTCACTTTCTAAACAAAATAAAATAAACATAGCGTTTTCATTCGGCAACTGGTCCTGTGGTCGCAGGTTTTACCCTTCCGTAAGTCGTCATATTTTCAGCCCCAAAAGTGTACATGCACGTTTTAATTTTGGTCCGCTTGATGTGCATATGCCTTCCTAATCTATTTTTGTCATGACATGACCAATGTCCAAAAATAGCCTTTAACACACAAGTCTGTTTTCAAAATAAAAATATTGGCCCGAGAAACAATTAACTTATACTTTGGCCTTATTTAAAACGAGTAGTCATCGGACAGAGATTGCTCAAATATGACACATTAGCTCATGTAGCCGCTTTGAAGTTGTACCACAAAAGATCAATAGAATTCTGCGGCCGCGGTCAATTATGTAATTATACATATTCACCACACTCATTTACAACTGCATGTGTCACACACGTGGACCGAGTGATCAAACAATTGGTGGTTTTAATGGGGATAATTAACATTGAAAGCAGTGGATTTATTGGAGACACATTCAGATAAAAAGGTAATTTCTTATGAAATGGAATCGAGTTAGGCGATGTGAAATACACTAAAATTGATCAGCGGGACCAGTTTTTCGTAACGAGTTATCAGTTTTATTGACTTAGCCGTTGTCCAGATAAACGTTGTGGAATTGCAATAATATATAGGGGAAAATACAGGGAACGGGCCGTCAGGTCGAGATAAGTGATAGTATTGAGTTATGCATAGTTGAGTTAACGAGAGTCGACTGTAATTACAAGTTAAAACTCTGTGTTGAAACAGCACATTAGCCTCATGATTTGAATATGGATTTTTCATTCATTTGACTATGGCTTCAAGCCTTCAAGGTATAGAAAATGCTGTTCTTTTAACCTGGGATATAAAATCTTATCTAACCCAGGTGTTCTAACCCAGGTGGTAGTCCGAAGTCAAAGGATATCATTTTATGTTAAAGTGAAGTGATTACCATTTGACATCTCTTCGGACAGATTTTTCTATCTCACCCTCTGACACACTGATGATAGATTTTTACGCTAAAAGTTCTAAATTTTCTAACTCTAGTTGGCTACAAAAAAGGTATAGACAAATGGCACAGACCCAGATCAGACTGAATCAGGGTCTTCCCTGTTTGCTATAATTCGGACATATATTTTGTGAATTCCAACCCAGATAACCAGCATTTTATTTGAGAACAGAAAGAGAAACATGTTGGAAAGTACTTACTGCATCCCTGTAGGTGAGTTGTTCCGCTACAGTCTGGTTCCTGATATCTCCAAACATGAGCGGCTTGCGATACTCTGCAACTATCATATGGTCAACCTCTTCAACCAGGTTGAAATGGAATTCTATTTTTGCATCTGAAAAGATAGTGTCATTCAGTGTTCCCACATACAGGACAGAGCAAAATATTGAGACAATCACTTCGGGCATAAATACTCATTTCCAAAATTTTCACAATGGTTAAGAACAGTTCAACAGTGACCTATCAACTTGAAGACAAAACACACATTAATTTTGCTGTATTAACTAGCACAGCAGGCCTCCTGATAGGAGTGTGTAAAAAACACTCACTTTTTTCTTATTTCTCATACAAAACGCATAGCTGGTACTCAAAAGAACCCTCTGAACGAGTTGGATCTTTGAGCACCCAAAACAGGTGTTTAAGCCACACAGTCTGATCAGGGCCTTTAGTATTCACTATCTGGAAAGTAGTCCAACTAGCTCCATGCAAAATTTCAATATTCTAGCTAGTCTTCGTTGCTGAGCATGCTGCTTTATCCTTAATTGGTAAGACACCCCCAAAAAACAGGTTTTCTCGTGACGGGACCCATATGTTTCCAATGTT
Source organism: Loripinus fragilis (assembly GCA_964019695.1). Taxonomy (NCBI): domain Eukaryota; kingdom Metazoa; phylum Mollusca; class Bivalvia; order Lucinida; family Lucinidae; genus Loripinus; species Loripinus fragilis. The sequence continues at coordinate 94,043,478 of OZ026515.1, forward strand.
TTGAAGGGAAACTATTTCAACCGTTCAAAACTATGCTAAATTCTGGAAATCAACTGTGTCCCAAATTTGATTCAAATAAGCAGGTACGGAGCAGTCCCTTAATAATGCTATGTTCGGTGTTCATAGGAAGGACCGTGTATCAAGTGAGCTGTGTTATAAAGGGACAACGATCCATGTGTTACAATAGTAATGGATTGTGTTTTGAATAAAATGTATTTATATTAAGAGGCAATTATGCAAAGAAATTGTAGGAAATTGACCATTTTATGGTCACTTTTCTATAATTCCTTTGTAAAATTCTATGGTACAAAATTTGGAACCCACAACATAACCATGTTATGTCCAAATCTGGTGTATGACGAGGTGTGTTATGAAGGAACTGTACTGCACTTCAGACTATCATGGTTCAAATTATTGAGTTTTTACTGTACCTGATTTTCCTAGGTCTTCTTTTTTAAACTTTTCTATTTTGTGTCTCACTCTTATTGAGAGATCTGACTCTGGTATATTTTGCTTGGCAAAGTTCTCTAAGTAGTGCAGGCAGGGATAGCCAGGTGGTTCCCTAAAGTCTTCTGGGTATGTATCCATCCATACAGAAAGCAGTAATTCAAAGTAATGCAAGTAATGCAGTGAATTTTGACAAAAGTAATGCATTGAATTAGTATGAAAGTAATTCAAAAACTGGTGAACTTATCATTACCTTGAATTACTTGAAAAAAGTAATGCATTAATAATGCATTAGCATTAAGGATTAATTCGCCCCATGTCTGCACAACATGACCATGTATCCGAATCCGATGCAGTCCCTTTATCACCCAATGCTTGGGGTCGATAGGAATAGATTGTGTTATGTGTAAAATGTGTTTATATAAAGGGACAATTTTGCAAAGAAATTATGGAAAATTGACCATTTTGTCTTTAAATCAGTGTTATAATGAGGTGTGTTATGAGTGGACTGCACTGTACTTCCGACTATCGTGGTTCAAATTTTTGAGTTGTTACTGTACCTGATTTTCCTAGGTCTTCTTTTTTAAACTTTTCTATTTTGTGTCTAACTCTTATTGACAGGTCTGACTCGGGTATATTTTGCTTGGCAAAGTTCTCTAAGTAGTGCAGGCAGGGATAGCCAGGTGGTTCCCTAAAGTCTTCAGGGTATGTATCCATCCATACCGAAAGCACAGATTTAATTGTCCTGGAAAATAAATTGCAAAAATGAAAGTGAAATGAGCCGTGGCATAAGATTTCCAACAATGTGGTGTGTGCCACCAGCAAAAGCTCAGACCAGCCTGCGCATATGCACAGTCTGATCACAGCCTTTGCTAGTCCTTTCATATTCTATGAGTGTTAAGCTACTGGCTGAACATCATTTGGAGCTTCTAAATCTAAAAGGAGGCTGCATAGGCTCCTCTGAGTCAACACTTGGAAAAATGTCACATTGTTGAAAATCACATGTCACAGCTCAAATGGTAGTGAAACCTGGGCTCCATCTGTCCCAGACATGCAGTGTCTTCTTCGAAATGACAGAGCTGTGATCCTATGGGGGACAAAGTCCTAAACAGACACGCTGTATGCAAAACTGGGGATACAGGAGATGATGGCAGCCCTGCATGCAAGGCATCTGAGATGGTATGGGCATGCTTCATGTGTGACCGCATGTATCAAGTATGAGTATACACATTCCAAGCTCCAGAGGATGAGGGAGACCAAAGAAGAGTTGAAGACATAGTCTGAATGCACCAGGGCATGAGAGCATGCAGCCTTGATGCAACTGTTTTTCCAGCAATTTTGGGAAAAGGTGCCTGGCCACAATTGGTAAAAAATGATCCACTTAACATCAAAAATGGGAGAAATTAACGACATAGACCATAACAAGGGTAGCAAAATATACCCACAAAATCAAGCTATTTAAGATTGTTTAAGTGTTTAAGTATCATTCTGATATGGGTCATCGATTCTCATATGTAGTAGTGGTCTTTTTTTTTTTTACTTTTTTTAATTGGGAAAATAAGACATGGTATTGGAAAAAAGGTGGCTATTTTCGATTGGAAATGGGGCCGAAATTCGGCCCCTAGAGCAGGGAAGAAAATCCCCTGCTAGATGGCACTGATCCACAGAATTGAGAAGCGTGGAAGCTTGGTGTTGCCACCTGTCACCTACCCTGATGTCAAGGACACTGGCAGCAGATAAATAAACTCATCCAGTCAAGATCAAGACTAGTGTTGCCTGATGATAACCTTTGCAAACAGCAAGGACTCCAATCAGACCCAACAAAACTTGCTGACAGTCTGATGGTATTCTTGAAGATTTTTGAAAAAAAAATGAATTTGAAAAAAAACCCTTACTTAACTCAGGAGACGACAAAAAAAAAATGCATGCAAAATTACCCAGCATGCAGAGTTTAACTCTTTGTACACATGAAACCCCAAAACAAGTACTTTTACAAACAGTGTTTGTTTGTTTGTTTGATTTGATTCTTCACGTCCCATCAACAATCTTTCAGTTAAACAGGGACGGTTCTTCCTGGGTTGAACCAGTACTAAGCTAGGATAAATGTGTCTCATTTTACAAACAAAGAAGACCCAGATGTAATGCTGTATAATACAGCATTACATCAGGGTCTACACTGTTTGTAAAGGTAAAAAAGATCTTCAGACAAAAAAATACAATCTTTTTTTAAAATAATAACCTGACACCCCTAGATATGTACAATGGACTATCCCAAGTTTATTGTATCACATCAGGTGGAAGAACCCATCAGTATACAAAGGGTTAGGAAACTAGTAACCTACCTGAGCTGTATGTCATGGAGTTCATTCTTCCCTTCCCTAGTGGCTTTTAGTGACTTGTACCTAAAACAAGATATATATAAGCCATGACTATAGGCCGAGATAATCCAAATTTTTGAGCGTAAATTGTCAATATTTTCTTACCCATCAGTTTTCACATATGTTTTGGGTGCTCAAAAGAACTGTCTCATTGAGATGGTTCTTTTGAGTTCCCACAACATATGTTTTTGTTAAGTAATAAGAAAATTAATTTGTGATAAAGCCCTCTTAACAAGAGGCATGACAACATCTGAAAACATGTGGCTCGGATTTTTTTTGTTTTCAACTGTCTATTGGCTATGATCCTTTTTTGTTTCTTTACAGCTACGAATTTGATGTATTGTCTGTGATGAACAATAACAAAATCTAAGGCTAAGACTGGAGTTTGTTTGCAGTAATGCTTTATGTCTAATTGAACAATATTTCAATCATGATGGGATGTTTTCCCTTTTTTGAAGCAGTTAATAACTTAGCAGTGACGATACCATGTCATGCTCAGAGACACAACATCGTAGTGATGATTTGATTCTCACCGGACACCTCGTCCATGGACAGATCCAGAAAATTCCACCAGGGGGGTCCTGACAACTTTTTTTTTTATTTTTTTTTGTTTGTTTAATTTGATTCTTCACGTCCCATCAACAATCTTTCAGTTATAAAGGGACGACCCTTCCTGGGTTGAACCAGTACTAAGCTAGGATTAAGGTTCTTGATCAAGGACACAATGAAGTGATGCCGGTGAGTCTCGAACCCGCGGCCCCTCGGTCTCAAGTCAAGCACTCTGCCATTGAGCCACTGCGCTTCCATTTTTTTCAACTGTACGGACCTCCCTGGAGAAGCAATTGGACCTGATGGACCGAAAGAAACCTAAAGCCACTTGTGATTTTCCATGGGGAATCCGGCCCCCCCTTCCCCCTCTGGATCCTTGCATGTCTTCGCTACATGCCCAGCACTCTACCAACTGAGCTGCGATGTCTGCTGTCTATTCTAAGGCAGTGATTCTGTTGTTTTTAGTTGTTTGTTTTTATTTCTCCAATTTCCACCAGAAGCCATCTGATCTGGATCTACACTGTTTTCAAAAGGTTTACTTTTTGAAAATATGCACACAGTGTGTATAGTAGGTGGAATAATGTCCTCTCACTCATCTGGAGTCTTGTATATTCTTAGCTCTTTACCTCCTAGAGTCGTCTGCTGATTGCCTTTTTTGCAAACCATTTGGACCCAGATCAGGCCCGACAGAATGTCGTGCCTGATCTGGATCCAAAGTGTTTGATACTCTGATGGTATTCCTGAAAGAACTTTTCAAAAAAGTTGATTTTGAAAAAAATCAGGCTCGGCAGATGACAAAAAAAATTGAAAAATTAGCCAGGGGGCAGAGTGTTAAATATATCACTGTACCTGTTAATAAGTAAGTCCAGTACTTCCTGGGTAGAGCTGAAGGTCCGATATGTAGCAAAAAATACATTAACATAGGATGAGTCCATTTCTCCCTTGTTATACAAAAACTCTACGAGTTTCTCTGGGCTGCCAGCTTTGATTACTCGCGTCTTCTGTGTCTCCCACATAAGGTGTGAAAATTCATCTTTGTTTGAGTGTTCCTTCTGTAAAATAACATCAAAGAAATACAGTAAAACCAGCGTAAAATGGCCGCTCTAAAAAAAATACAAATTGGTTTTCAAGACCAATTATCGCTTAATTCAAGGGGTAGACTGGCTCCAGTCCTTAAAACAATTTTTCATCAATGTGTCGTACCATATACTTGTAGCCAGTCTAACTCTGATGGCGCTGTTTAAAACAGAGCCATCAAAGTTAGACTGGCTACAAGTATATGGTATGACACATTGATGAAAAATTGTTTTAAGGACTGGAGCCAGTCTATGCAAGGGGAACATTCTGCAATATTTTTGACCTTCATTAACCTACCATTTGTCATTAAGATCTTTATTTTGTCTATTTTTGAGTGGCCATTTTACGCAGGTTTTACTGTATCATATTTATGAGGGCATCCTAAAAAATATTTTGTTTGCAGTGACCTTACTCATGATTTTCAAGGTAGGTAGGTATTAATTTTTTTTTTCTCTGATTTCCTCAAAAGACATCAAAAATAAAGAAAAAAATTTCTAAATTAGAATAAAAACATTCTGAAACAATCATAACATATTTTGGGTAGGTGGCATTTTGAGGTAGGTAGGTTGGGTGATGGCAAACAAATACTTTTTTAAGGATGGCCTGAGCTAAAGATTTAGGCTTCATAGATGAGATCAGGGATGACGCCTGTTAGAATCACATTTCTTCAGAGTGTCCACTAATTTGCTTACAAAGTGGTACATGTAGACTATCAGCTGAGTTTCATTCTTAAGATTTGAAGTATGATTTTTCATTGTTAATATCCTCCATGGACCTTTTTCAGCCTCCAGGGGTGTGAAAATACCATGCCCGACTTGTCCGAACTGGCCACTTCATATAGGACAAGTTAGAAATTTTTATTCACTTGTCCTGGGACAAGGCCTCCCTTAAAAAAAAGTTGGTTTGCCGTGCTCCTACCTACCCACCCAAAACAGGCCCTACCCAAAATATTTTATTGTCTTTCTGAGAATCTTTTTTTTTTATTTTTCTCTAATGCTGTTAACAAATACTTCTTTAAAATCATTAAAAGCTGTATTTTAATTGAAGAAAGGTTACAGAGACAGTTATTATATGCATTGTTACCTTATATACAGCATTTGAAGACCTCTAAAAGTGATAGTAAGAAGAGGTCATAAAATTTTGCTGAATTTCTAAAAAAAAAAGAAAAAAGACCTGCCTACCTACCCAAACTGAATTTGCGGGTAGGAGCATGGCAAACAAATATATTTTTAAGGATGGCCCAAGTATAAAGAAAGTTAATGCAATTCTGTGTTTCATATTTGATTAATTTGCATTATTTTGCACTTGCATGCTGTTTGGAAAACAGTGTGGGCCTCTGCAGAAGCCAGTTGATCTTAATCTACATTGTTTTAAATTGAGTTTATACCTTAGATTCTTACTGTTTTCAAAAGAGTTTATAATTATATACACATAGTATAAGTACAGTTAAAGGGCTCATCTAAGTTCCAAGTGCATTATCTGCCCTTCGGGACAAGTAAAATTGTCTTTGAACAATTCAAATAGATGGATGTTTACTTGTCCCTGGGCAAGTATAAAATGTTGCTGTCTCCACACTCCTGCCTTTTTTTGCAGTAATACATGATTGTATTTCAATTATATCACATGATTATTTGGTAAGAGGAAGTTTTTCTGTGTAGCTTTAGATAGCTATGTTTGAGATGATGCTTTTCATTCCAGTCAACTATTTTTCAGTCATGTCGGGACATTTCCTGGGCTGGGTTGAACCAGTACTATAAGCAGAGGATAAAATATCTTACTCAAGAACACAACTCAGTGCCTTCCCATTGAGGCTAAAACCAGGAACCCCTCAATCCCAAGTCAACCCTCTACCACTGAGCCGCTCACACACTAACAGAATTTTTGGGTGGCAGTTATTCCACTTGCTACTAAGAACTGTTAATTTCAAACACTCACTTACATCTGACAGAAAATTAATCTTTATGAAAGCATGTTGTCAAAGAAGAGGCTTTAGCCTGGGACCTCCTGATTTTCAGCTGGGTGCATATCATATCTCTCTTCCTGTGTTGAAAACAGTGTCATACCAAAAAGCTTAGCTATGATTCAGCTTATTGTTGGCTGAAAACCAGTATATGTAAATGGGTACTTTGCCAAACAATGTAGCAGGCCTTTAATTAAGAGTGTGTAACAGAAAAATAAGTTGCCTATTTCTACCAAAACATATGTTGTGGGTACTCAAAAGGACGGTTCTTTTGAGCACCCAAAACATAATTATGCTAAAAATTATGGGTAAGAAAATATTTACATTTTTACGCTGATTTTTTTTGTTTATCTAAACCTATGATGTACCAGATAAAATGCCACAAAATGTGGCATTTCATCTGGATCTGCACTGAGCTCTTTAGATTCTCTTTTAAAATTACCAAATGATCTTACTTTTTCAGATCAACAGCTGTTGTTGTGCCAAAGCTAGTCTGTAAAACTTCTACCCATACATTGATAAAGTGTTGTCAGACAGTTTTTCATATTTTTATCCTTTTGAAAGCAGAATATGGCTATAACTCTTTGCATGCTGGGCAATTTTTCATGCTTTTGTTGTCGTCTGCTGACTTTTTTTAAAATTAACTTTTCAAAAAATTATTTCTAGGAACACAATTAGAACGTCAAATGGTTTGGATCCAGATCTGGACCGGCATTTGGTCGGGCCCTGACCTGTGTCTAAACTGTTTCCAAAGGTTATCAGCAGATGACAAAAGTTGTCCCTGGCAAAGAAAGAGTTATAGGTAGTGAATATGGGCATGAAAAATATTGCACTTTCCACAATATCTAATGAACAGCCTCAGGAATATCCTAATCTGCTGTCTTCCTAGCTTGCATGGTCTATGATTTTGAATAGGACCCGTTTTTTTTCCAGATTATTCAGGAAGATGAATATGAAGCAATTCAAAAATTCTACCCAGTGACCCCTAAAGAAAGGTTAAGGAATCAGGCCTCTAGATAGGAGTGTGTATTAAAAAAATAACTTTCTTATTTCCCAAACAAAACATCTGTTGTGTGTACTCAAAAGAACCACCTCAATGATATGGTTCTTTTGACCACCAAAAACAAATGTTAAAACTGACGAATAAGGAAATTTTCACAACTTTACGTTGATTTTTTTTTGCCTATTTGGACACAGCAGCTTGAAGTTCTGTCTTTATCTCACCTCTATAGCCTCAAAACCAAAATCTCACATTACGTAATGACATTATGAGATTTTCGGTTTTAGGATTTAGAAGTGATAAAGGATCAAACTTCAATCTCCTGTGATCTGGACCTATGATTTTTGTTTGTTTGTTTGATTCTTTACATCCCAGTCAACAATTTTTCAGTCATGTCAGGATGGGTCCGGATGGGTCTTCCTGGGTTTTACCAGTACTAAGCAGAGGATAAAGTGTCCTGCTCAAGGACACAAGGCAGTGACTCTGGTGAGGCTCTGGCAAGCGAACCCATAACCTCCAGGCAAGCACTCTACTACTGAGCCACCATACTCCTCTCTGGACCTGTGAGGAATCGCACAAAAGCACTTACTTCGGATAGTGTATGGTATGTGACTTTCTTAAGGTATGCATTATAAATAGCACCATCTTCTCTCTCTTCACGCCAGAACCGTGTCACATCATCCTGAAAACACAGAGCATAAAATTGTAAATATTTTCTTACCTACCAGTAGGGCTTCCACTTTTACGAAATTTTGTAAACGTTTACACGAATTCTAGAAATCGAAACGATTCCGTTTACACGCAATTACCGTACTGATATTTTTCATTGTCGCATATCGGTAAAAATCGCCAACATTTTTCCTAAAAAAGAGCTCTTAAAATAGTGTACCTTGTGCAAACATTCGAGATTGTTTGGTTAGGTGTTGTGATAGAACTCATTTCAAGTAATTGCAACCTGACTGCAACATGCGCAGGCTCATCAAAAACCGACATTTCTTTAGTGTGTCTTCCCTTATAAACAATAGCAAATGTGTAATTGGTTGACACGCACGAGATGTAACTGCCAATTGTCACGGAGGCAGCTGAAATTGACATCAATACACACACCGATGGGAAGTGAAAAACGACATCACAGTTTGAAGCCATATGCTTTCACGTGCGTGTCCAAGGACATAAGGTGTGCATTTACATACATGTATCTGATGAATATGCCTAGCACAGTGAGATTCAGGACATTTTCATCACAACGGACATCGGTCACTGTGTCCGCTGAGCATGTCCACCTTAGTTCTAATTTTATTAATAATTGTTGTCAAAAACTTTATCAACTGAAAACAACAACACTATTTTTCATTAGAAGATGCTATAAGTTACAAGCGAAAGTATGTGCACGATTACTGGTTAACTGCTTGTTCAAGCTTGCCCAGGAAAAAAGTGTGGTTAGGTGAACTGACCGTCCCGCAATGACCATAGCTGTTGACTTGGGACGTAAAGCAAACAAACAAACAAAACAATAAGCCACGAAGGTTGTCACGTGCTAAAATTTGTTTAAACGGTAGGTCATTTTTGTAAACGTTTATTGCATAAACACGAAACGCTTCTGTTCACACGTGTAAACGTGGAAGCCCTACCTACCAGTTTTAACATATGTTTTGAGTGCTCAAAAGAACCGTCTCATTGAGACCTGCCGATAATACTCGCAAGCGAGGGTCAGACAGTATATAGAGAAAGAAAGAAAGGTATATATCAATGGTCTGACTGTCACCTTCCGGGTTGCAGTGGTTTCACAAGGTGTTACCTTGAGAATACCTTGAGAATCATTGCTGGGCTCTAAGGGAAGGAGATATCTGATTTTTAAGTCCAACTTCTTTTTAGAATCTTTCTGTCACTGTGTCTTATTACGTCCATAATAATTTTGCTGAGCATCATAAGTACAGGTTTGCTTTGCAGTTAAATGATAATTAATATATGTCAAACTGACATATTAACTGATCAATAAACATAAATGACTTTGTGGTTCCAGTGATGGTCTACTTTTGATTTAAACTCATAAACATCCTTTGCCAGTACCGCTCCCTCTGGCAAAGAATTCCAGTAGTTAATAATTCTCTGTCTGCTGTAATCGGAATGTTGTTCTACAACAGAGTTTCTCCAATTTGAGACTATGACAGAGCTCTCACTAGGATTTTGAAAACAGTTCAGGACTCCCATCTGACAAAAAGTAGGAGTCCCTCTGGAAAAAGTGGGAGTCCTACTCCAAAAAAGTCCCACCAATTTGTGCATACCGTCTATCTTTTCCATTTTAGCCTGAAGTGATACGTTTGAATAATGTTTAGATCCACTGATTTGAACCCTTTAAGAATTAATGGATTGTTCCTACTTAACAAAACAAAATATTTTGGTATATTTTTCATGTTACCTGAACACATTTTTTTGTTTGGCCTTATCAAAGTAAAAGATTAAACTGTTGCTACTCTTGTTTTATTCATTAACAAGACAGGCAGGCAGGCAGGCAGGCAGACAGACAGACAGCAGTCCTCTGTTTTGTATAATCTTATGCAGATGGAAGTCTTTTTTCTTCTAAAAAAACGCATCTCGCTAGACAGTGATTTTATTTTACCTATTTTACAGCCGATTACAGACTGCTTCCCAATCCAAAAAATGCCCGTATTTTCCCAATTTTGGAGATTTTTTTCCCAACCTGAGGATTTTATTGGGATTTATTCCCAAGTTCTAAAGACACAGGCTGTATCCCCCAGAAAGCAATAAAATCACTGCTAGTGTCTACGGCGATTGCAATGAATAGACTGACATTACTTAGCTGTTTAACATGGCTTCCATGATTTAGAATAAACGATTTTAGTTGCTGAAAGTGATTTGTTGTGTTTATTCATCTAGACACTCGGTATATATAAACAATCTATCTATCTTTATATTTCATCTCACGGCTTGTAGTGCAGCTTCATTTGGAACTTTTGTCAGTCAGACGTTACCGTATACGGCTTACCGCTGTACCGTTTTTTTTCAACAATTCTCAGACTCTTTTGTTTGCCATAGCAATGAACGAGTGAAGAGATGCAAATCCGTAAATTTATTGTTTTTCTGGCGACGTCTATTGACAGCCGGCTGTCAATAGCGTTTTAGGTCTAGTGCCAGCCGGCTGGCAATAGACTTTTTGGTCTAGTGCCAGCCAGCTGGCACTAGACCTAAAACGCTATTGACAGCCAGCTACTGGAATATAGATAAAAGGGATAATAATGAGTAAAAAGTAATAAGATATCATATTAACAATGGTGATACATGTATATAAGGTAACAAAGAAATTAGTGATATACATGCTTTAGTTGTTATCAAATAACAACTAAAAAGATAGCATTTAATAGCTATTCAAATAATCCTACTTAAAATTTCCCTGCTAGTGGCAACTTTTGCTTTCTACTTTTGTACCTTACAAACAGTGTGGACCAAGATCAGCCTGGACCTGATCTGGATCCAAACTATTTGGCACTATGATGGTATTTCTGAAAGAATTATTTTAAGATTATTCATTTTGAAAAATGCCACACACAAAAAGCTTGCACCATTACCAATTTCGATATTTTCTAAATTTGTGTTCTTTGATCAAGTCTTGAACTGTGATTGCGTATGGTATCTTATTGTCTAAAACGTGGCATTTTGTCTCATAAATTGAGAAATCCTGTACTAGCTCATTTACTGGGAGTTTATCTTCAAGAGGGGAGGATCTAGCCCAATATTTCAGGGCGAATTCTTCTCTCCTTAGACTGAGCGGCATAATATTACATTTGACCTCTAGTGATTTGGAAGATGTGGATTTATAGGCCCCAATTGCGATTCTTAATGCTGTGCTTTGAATCACATCGAGTCTAAGTACAACTGGGCGGGTGAGGAGGACATGTACCCCTGACATCCGTAGTCTATCTTGCTGCGAATAAGAGACATGTACATTAAGAGTGTTTTCTTATCAGCTCCGAATGATGTCCCAGAGACCATCCTCATCAGATTTAGGTCCTTGTTGCATCTACTGATCGCAGTGTGTCAAAGCGATCCTTCCATGTGAGGTACGAGTCGAAATTCATCCCCAGGAAGGTCGCAACATTGGTATACTTGAGCTCCTTGCCATCTAATACGAGTTTTTTTAAGCTTTGTAGGGTTGATCCCGAATGCGTTAAATAGTACGACTTGGGTCTTTCCTGTGGAGATTAAAACTCCCCATTCTTTGGCCCTTTCTTCGATTGCAAGTAGTATGATTTGTACGATTAAAATAAGTACCTTTCCAAACTGCACTTTCATCTGCAAATTGTGAAAGATCGACCCTGTATTTAATTAGTAGGGTGAGAAGTTTCTGTTTAAGGGAGTCTGCTATAACGTTAAATAGCATCAGGCTCAGGACGGCGCCCTACAGTGACCCATTTTCCTGTTTCTGGAATTCAGCATATTTATCATCTATTTTAACCCTAATCTTCCTGTCAGTCAGGAAGTACCGTATCCATCTCAAGGTACGTTCTTTTATGCCATGTTCTGCTAGTTTAAGAATAACTCCTGATCTTCCAGGGCTCTCACACCCCTTTTTGGGAATAGGGGCCCATGGAATTGGGAAAATTAGCGGTGTTTTGACTAAAATTGGTAAATTGGACATCGTCCTTATGTATGACGTTTACATTGCTAGATTGATTCCAATAATTAAACTTACCTTAGTGTACTATGCGAAAAGGGAGAGGAAGAAGCAAGTGTTTTTATATTCTATGAAATAAAGATGGAGAACCAAAAAAAATTGGGAATTTTTTGTCTGGAATTGGGAAAAAAACATACTTTTTGGCATTGGGAATGGGGCCGAATTTCGGCCCCAAAATCGGGTGATAGAGAGCCCTGTCTTCACATGAGACCAAAAGCTTTTTCCAGGTCCAAAAATACGGCTAGGACCTGCATTTGCGAAGTTGGGCTGTGTGGATTACATTGGTCAGTCTGACCAGCTGATCGAAGGTGCTTCGACCCTTCCTAAAGCCAGACTGAGTATCTGCTAATTTATCAAGTTTTGTTAAGCAGTCTGTTGTTTACCATAATTTCCATGGTCTTACAAATTGCTGAAGTTAAAGAGATTGGGAGGTATGATTTTGGTTCTTGTGCATCCTTATTTGGTTTGAGAAGGGGAATAATTGTACTTTCTTTCAACGTGGTGGGGAGCTCCCCCGTCTCCCATTACAGCCGATACCAATAACATGCATGGCCTTTGTCACATACATGTAGAAAAGTCTGTTTAATGTGCTCTTGCTTTTTATCTTATCGCACAATTAGCAGACAAAAAGTATAAAGTGGTGCACAGTACGTCCCCAGGGGGGATACTCTGATATTTTTATACGTAGGTAGGCTTGGGTCATTTTTTGGGGGTCAAAATTTTGAATTTCGATATTTTTTTGGGTTTTCAGAAAAATTAATATTTTTTGGGTATGAAGATTTTGTGGATATTTTTTGGGGTCATCACAAAATTGGACTATATTTAGTGGTCATTTCTATGCATTTTAGGGTCTTTTCTTAAGGTCAAGGTACAGAATCGGGGATATTTTTTGGGGTTGGGTTGCCACAATTTCAAATTTCTTTTTGGGGTGCTTGAAGTTCCTGTTATTTTTGGGGGTGAACGGTAGATGTTGGGTCCGAGCCTACGTATGCAGAAAAAATGAGAGTACTCCCCCCTGGGAGTACGTCACATGCCGGATTACCCATCTAAGTATAATGGAATCTTCCAAATGTTGCTACCGCTCATGTGCTGTACTGTAGAAGTTTACCGAACACAGATGGGACAAACAGATAAACGGACATCAATTTCCCGCCAAAAATAACTTGCGTTCATAATTTTAAAAATTCACTTTTCCAAAAAAGGGCAGTGTTTGATTTTCTAGGATATTTAAACAATTATTTTCCGCGACAATTTTAGGTGTTTGTAATTTCAGAGTGTTCGAAATTTTAGAAAATTTACCGTATATTCTTTTTGTACTGTAAATTCTATATTTGTAGAGATACAGCCCGATTCTATGAAAATAAAAAATGACCCTCGTACATTTGTACATGACAGAAATCTAAGTTACATGACTGTGCAAAGGAAATAATCCAAGAACAGTCTGCTCCTAGAGGGGCAGTCTGATCAGGACTATCAGCTGGCTTAGTGATAACTGAGTATTCTGGATCAGCTAGACAATTAATACTCCTTTTAGTTATTTTGGGTACAAAGTTACAAACAATACTCTTGTAGGACTTTAACCTTGTCATGCTTAACCGATTGGATCCTTTTTGGTAACACTGTGGATCCAGAGCAGCTGGCTTCCGTTGAAGCTGTTTGATCAGGATCCACATTGTTTTCAACTAGAATTGATTTTGAAAACACATGCTTATAACTAGAGTGCTGCAGGTTAACCCTTTTCATTCTAAACATGCATTACCCCATACATATTTATACATTATGTATGGAAATGTCCAGTTTATATTTTTATATTGTAAGTGGGATTGTCAGTAAAAAATTCTGTAAAATGCTGAATTTCGGTTCTTTAAGATTGTTTTTAATTTAGCAAACAGTGCTCACTGCTAACCCTGATGAAATGCCACCTTATGCTGTATTTCATTTGGGTCTTTACTATTTGAATCTGTATCCAGATTGAAAAGGGTTAACTGGATAATATGAGAAGTGTGGATCGAACATAGTAATTTTCAGCTAAGGTTTTAGCCAGAAAGTAATATCAACAAGTAGTTTTTTATTTAACTCTTTACTCCCTAGGGTCGACTTTTTTTGTCTGCTGATAACCTTTGCAAACAGTTTGGACCCAGATCAGGCCAGTCAAAATGTTGGGCCTGATCTGGATCCAAACTGTTTTGACACGGTCACACCTGGATGGTATTGAAAAAATCCAACATCCAAAGAGTAAAATATGACACAATAATCAATTAAGGGCAATCAAATCAAACAAAAGCTCAGAATGAGTCTAACATCTACTGTCTACTGATGCAAAATTCACAAAAAAAATCAGATGGTATATGCCCACCAACAACACATAAGCAATTTGGATGAAACCATTCACTGCAGTTCACAGATTTTATCATTTTGGTAACATCATGTGGATGCCTTCATGTGCAGTACACCCGGATTTTTTGTGTTTTGTTTCTTTTCTGTCTTGTGTTTACATCAAAGGGGAACATAGAAAACTACCCTGCTTCTAAGCATGAAATCAGGTGATTTCTCATTCTGTCTTGACTGAACAGTATCTTGTAAGGCTCATACCCAGTGATTTTATTTGGCCATTTTTAAGGCCGTATATGGGAGTCATTCCCAATCCAAAAATGGCCTTTATTTTCCCAATTTCATGGATTTTAGCACTTATTTTCCCAATTTTCATAAAATATTTTCCCAAATATGAAGGAAAAGGTAGCTTCCCAAAATCCCAAATAAAATCACTGATACCCAAAACAAAGTGCAACAATGTTTGCTATTGCAAAAAGTCCACAGTCCATGGGCCCATGTTGTTGTTGGACAGGCACTTTATTTACTATGACAACGCCATGCTACCTTCATATTTCAATATAGCACAAATTTGACTCTTTACCTGAGAGTCAGGCTCTAAATTTAAGCTATCGTAAATGTTTACATATCCTGGCTTCAAATTTAATGTCGGTATAGTAAACCAATATAAAACATAATTGAATTTTAATATAAATCCTACTAAAATGATAAAATAGGATAATTTCTAGCTGGCTGTCAATAGCGTTTCAGGTCTAGTGCCAGCCGGCTGGCACTAGACCAAAAAGTCTATTGCCAGCTGGCTGGCACTAGACCTAAAACGCTATTGACAGCCGGCTGTCAATAGACACTTCCTATTTTTTTCTCCATGTTTATGCTGCTAAAATCGCAAACGAGTCCAATTAAATAGGTTTTCTCTTTCGAATTCGGAAGTCGGTAGTCCGATGTTGTTTACAATGCCCTATTAGTTTTTCTCCCTTTAATTAACGGTAAATCGGTAGCGCATCTGTTTTCAAACAATTATATGATAATCCTTGCTTAATAATCACCTCGTAATAATCACACTGTCCCGCATCGGTAATCCTGTCAATCACCTGTCAGAATTGCTACACTGCAGTCCGAGTCATACGATTGGTCAACAGAGACAGGACAATTACGTCTCCCGCGGCTCGAAAAAAGCGTGTCGCGATCGATAATATCAAAGGGCTTTTGATCTCCGGGTGTGTATTCATCTCTCAGCTACTGGATTTTTAGATTTTTTTTGCCGACTAAAAAAACATGCGTACGCCGAACTCCCGCTTAGCGAAAATCATGCGTCCCCGGGAAAAAACGTGCGTACCAATACGCATAATTCTGCGTTTCCGAGTGCTCTGTATGACCACGGGTCGATAATGAGGTACACAATTTAAAAAATCTCTCGGAAGGAATGTCCTCTATGGCTTTAATAATTTTGAATGTCTGAATCATGTCACCACATATTCTTCTATGAGCCAAACGAGGTAATTTTAAATTTTTTAATCTTTCAGTATAGGTCATTTCTTTCAATTCGGGAATATGTTTTGTTGCATGTTTCTGTATTTTCTCCACACTTTCGATGTCTCACCTTAAGAAGGGATACCATATTGTGATTCCATATTCCACATGTGGCCTAATAAGGGATTTGTATAGGAGAATAAAGGAGTCTTGTGTTTCCTCGTTGAACACCGAGAACTGCACTAGCCTAGGCTTTCCCCCACCACTATACAGTCCGCGTCTTAGAAGCAAAATTGCTTAAGTCTGAAGTCTATCTCCAGTAAGTTAATTTCTGTATTTAGACCACCAGGCCACATAATATTAATCCTGTAGATTACCCCACCCATTTGTAAAAGCATTGTTGGAGAACTGACAGCTGGATGAAACGATCAACCTCGCATAAACGGGACAGTACCTGACTCTCTTGATGGCTCAGTTCCATTCCTGGTACATTTCTCAGTTTCTATTTAACTTCCATACTGAGACAAACTATTCGATTTTACTGAAAAATACCAAATCAGGAAAAAAATTTATTTTTCAGCCTACTTCCGGTCGGCCATTTTCATAATTTTTCTTCGGAATTTATCGTTCATTTCCGCAACTTTAACGGAACGTGAAGCAACAAGTATCACTTTTCGTAAAATAATCAGGACTCTAGAACCAGCTCAACTTGGACAAAATTTTTATTATTATCATTATTTTATGATTTGATGAGGGGATAAGCGGGGCCATCGTCGGCCCACCATTTAAATGGCGTGCGGATGATGACCCAACATTGAATGCTGGCTTTTTTCAGGGGATGCGGACCAGTATTGCTAGAAAACCCTTCCTGTCATTTTGGAATGAGATAAATATAATCACAGGAGCTTGAAGTTCTATCCTTATATCGCTTCTAAACCCTAAAAAACGAAAATCTCATAATGACATTACGTAGTGACATTGTGAGCTTTTGGTTTTGAGGCTATAGGGGTGATTGAAGGATCGAACTTCAAGCTCCTGTTTTAGTTTAAACATATTTTATTTGAACTTCATGACATACACACATTACAAAAGGATTAGAACGGAAGCTTAAAGCTTATCTAGTTCATCTCCTGACAATATTCAGCTGCAAAAATGTAATGGCGCTCATTCAATATCAGATGTAAAAAGCGCAAAATGGCAAACATGACAGAAATATAGTCAATATAATACAAATTGTGATAACTCCACCTTGTAACTTTTACTCTTTTGTTCAACTAAATTATAAATTCTGTAAAAGAATATCACCGTTTATTAATGAGAAAAGTAATAATTTTTTGTAGTGTTATTAAGTTCAAGATCATTTCTTCATTGTTTTTGGACATTATTACAAAGGCGTGTTATCAAATTGAGATATTTTGACGAGAAAAAAATGTATGGTAATTAGAACGTTAACAATGATTAATACAATGTAAAACATGTACAAGAGAGAGAGAGAGAGAGAGAGAGAGAGAGAGAGAGAGAGAGAGAGAGAGAGAGATCATTGAGCAGGCTTGAGGCTGAACTTGGCGGTATACACTAGTAGTTAATTTATCAAACACTCATAACTTATCTGAACAGGGTATACTTTAAGCATCAGTATTAGAAACGCTTCGTATCAGAGATATATTTATGGACTGCTTCAAAAATGAGTGTATTTGTGGGCAAAGACAGTAGGGGATTTCCAAATAAGAGAATTTGAAGAGTAACTGATGAGTGTTGAGAGATTTTTTGATTTAGCTCTGCTCTCTGTTCGCGATGGAGTGGACAACGCATAAAGTAGTGATCAGTATTCTCCACATTTCCACAGAGACAGAGAGGTGAATCTGTGATGCGTTTCTGAAAGAGATCATCGTTAAGCGAGCTACACTTTGTACGTAATCTGGTGTGAAGTACCTGAGCACGCCTATTACCTGCATAGAAATGCCTAGGGATGGCTTTAATGTCAGAGTTCAACTTACGTTTAAAAATGATAACAGAATCACTATTTCTTACATCCAGTGGCAAGTTATTCCATTCCCTAATAGAAGACGGTAAAAACGAATTGAAATACTGAGTAGTGCGAGAGTTTACTGTCTGAATATTTTGTGCATTACGCAGATTGTATTGAGATAGAGTGTTGACAGTAGGGGGAATCAGAGAAGAAAGATATTCTGGAGAGAGATTATTAAACATTTTATATAGAAGTAAAAGTCTATGTTTCCTGCGCCTAGTTTCCAATGGGTCCCAGTTTACTTCCTCATAAAGCGCATGTAATGACACAAGTTTAGTAGCTCCCGTCACAATCCTAGCTGCCTCTGTCTGTATTTTATCAAGTTCTTGTTTCTCATAATTTGTACAATTTCCCCATACGACATCGGCATATTCTAGTACAGGTCTTATGAAGGTGAGATAAATAGTTTCAAGAGATTTTCTATCAAGGGAAAACTTCAACCTCCTCATGACATTTATTCTACCCCAGGCTTTTTCCTTGATATAATCGATATGTTTATGCCAAGAACAATCATTGGAAAGAAATACACCAAGATGTTTATGAGATTCTACTTCAGAAATAACTTGATTTTCCATAAAGAGAGGTGGGTGTAAAGCTTTATTTAGTTTGCGAGAGATAAGGAGAGACTCTGTTTTTTTTGGGATTAAAAGAGACAAGCCAAGTTTTCGCCCAGGTCATAATTTTTTCAAGATCCAGATTGATAAGTTCAGCAGCGGTATCTGGGTATTCAACAATTATAAACAAGCTGGTATCATCAGCAAAAAGACGAATATTGGATCCAATATCCGTTACAATGTCGTTAATAAAAAGAAGAAAAAGAAGAGGACCAAGAATAGAACCCTGAGGAACACCAGCTCGTATAAATTTCCATGCTGACTCTGCACCAGGAATAACAACTCTCTGACGTCTATCAGTCAAATAAGAACGAAACCATATAAGAAGATCTCCAGCTATACCAGCAGCTTCAAGCTTTTTTAAAAGACCTTCATGCCAAACACGATCAAACGCCTTGCTTATGTCACAAAAGACGACACGTACCTCCTTTCCGAAATCAAGGGCTTGAGAGAAAGTATTGTATAAAAAGGTCAACTGGTTGACAGTTGAGTCACCCGGAATAAAACCAGACTGCAATGAAGTAAGAATATTATTGTCTCTGAAGTGATTATAAACATGTTTGAAAATAGCTCGTTCGAAAACTTTTTCAGACGTGCATAAAAGAGAGACAGGTCGATAATTTGATACAGATACAAGCTCCTGTGATATAATTAATTTCGTTTGATAGGAGAGAATTAGAAGTTAATTATTTTCTCTTGGCCCAAATGAGCATTTGCAGATATAGTTATGGGCAGGGATATGGTTCAATGAATTGCAGGTATCTCATTCTAGCGGTCATCTTCACCAGCGAAGGTTTCGTCGTATCTTTAACGAATCGCAACCCTTGGTATGACAAGATGTCTAGCGGTGGATCGCTTCGTATCAACATCGTCGATTTGCAACGTGGCTTGATTTTTAATATATATATATATATATTTTTAAATTATTATTTTTTTATTAAGCATTATTATTTTCATAATATTAATATGCTATGAAAATGATAATGTTTTGGATTAAAGATAATGAGTAGTTTTTCACAAAAGTTCATAGATTACTGAGACGATTCTTGAATGAAACAAATAGTTTGGTCAATGAGAAAAAGTGAATTGGCGTTTCCGTCAATGTTCTATGGTTATACCAGATGAATATGTTATATATACCTGACAAAAAAAAGAAACGCACCACTTAGAACTGTTCAACTCTCAGGAAAATCACAAGTGATAGGCCAATTTAGTTTATATCTGTGCAAAGGTATGCCAGTTACTGCTGCGTCACACGTCTTTTGCAATCAGGCGTCGAAATTGTGGTAAAGAAAACTGGCCACAAACCAAGTGGGGTCAAATTGTAAAGTCACAGGAAATAAGCGTTTTTATAATGCTCTCTTGCTGGATAAGTTCAAGCAATTGGATTCATCTCAGTAGACCAAATTGTTCCCAGACACTTATTCTTTGCAAATTTTTTCTTTAGATTCATCATTTGCGATAATTGAACGCTAGGTAGCCCATGTTTTGTGACTACCCTTTGGATAAGGATTACACACTGGAGATAAACCTTACAAACATTTAAAGATTTCAAACATTGTTTTAATCAATTTAAATGATCCTAACTAATGAAAATGGGTTTTGGAATAACAAAAAAGCATCAATAAACACATTGGTCGTCTCACATAACGACAACATATCGTTTTCATAATTTGCTAATGTAAAACAAACTCGGAATTTCATGTAGACAGTAGCGTTGAATTAACGCTTCCAAAACTCCTTTACCCTTCGCATTGATGTGTTTTGTGCCTACACTTTTAAAGTACAGATATTCATCTACGTCACATTAAAGTTTTAGTAAAATTTGATCAGAAATGAATATTTCATGACAATTAACATTTTTGTATTAAAAGGAGATCTTAATGGGAAAATCGTAGTGGTGCGTTTCTTTTTTTATCGGGTATATAATAAATAGAGGCCGATCGAAACACTCATATGCTATATATAATGTTTTGTTGTTTATTATAATGCGTTATGGGGTGTCCAAGAGAATGTGCAGTCTCGACAATGCCTTTGATCTTTTCATAGCATCAAAATTTTGCAAGAGCGTTTTTTATTTTCTGAACATACGCAAAAATGTAAGGTGGCCACCTATACCATTCATTCAGTGTATTTGAGATTCTCTTTGAATTTACTATATATTACACATTTATAGTCTAATAAAACTTTAACATCTATACTGACGGGCAAAAAACGCTTCATGTTAAAGTTGTGATAAATTTCTAAGAAGGAAAAAAATAGTGACATTAACATGCATATTAGCCAACATACCTGGTAAACAAAATCGACAAATCAATACAACCCCGAGCCTTGACTCGATACTCTGGTCATGGTAAGCTTGTGCAGCTCGTGTTTGTGAGCCACATACACTACATGACAAAAATTTACTGTAGCCCATCTTTTGCCCGTCAGTATATCCTTTTTTTGTCATGTTTACTGCTCAAAAATTTTGTTTCCTTCCTTTCTATGTAGCTATGTGAAAAGATTTACTATGCACGCTCTGTGATATGTTTTATGTCATACAGGGCTTATGTTAAATGTCTTCGACATTAATATAATAATTTTTTACATCATGCCGTGAACGAACCCTGTCTTCAAGGGTTAGCGAAGTAAATCTATGATGGCGATAAAAACAATAGCACAGACCAGCCTGCGCATATTTGCAGTCTGATCTGTACTATTTTATTATTTTTATTATTCCCAAACAAATTTAATTTACAGCGTAATAGTTTTTCTGCGACGCGGTTTAAAAGAATGAACGCTTTACTAATCGTTACGGTATTGTTTTTAACTAGTATTCTTTTATTGTTAGACAGTAGTCACTTCAAATAAACGTCAGAACGGTGTGCGCCAACTCGTTAGGTGGTTTGAAGACTTTTATTGGTCAATAAGAGACGATATGGGTTTTTCATGTTTAACATGTTTAATGTGAGAATGTTACGGACAATAGAACGAACAACGGACTAAAGAAGTAGAAAATGTGCTAGCGATTCATTTTATTTCATGTTAAATGTTTTTTGGAGAAAAATGAGAAATATCAAATATTATAAAAAGGAAATTTTCTTAACAATTGTTTTTATCTCGGTGTACACTTTTTGGATTCAAAGACCTAGTATGAAAGGTAAGCGAGCATGGCACCATAGCATCATGTGCGGATCCAGAGGGGGGACAGGGGGGTCCGCCCCCCCTGGAAAATCACAAAATATAGGATTTTTAGCAATATTGGTCCGGATCCCCTAGATAATTTCAAAGCTACCAAGCCAGCATTCAATATAGGGCCATCATCGGCACGCCAGCGAAACGCCATTTCAATGGCGTTTCGCTAGCGGGCCGATGATGGCCCCGCCTAATACTGAGTGGTATTTTGATCCTTCCTTCCCTCATCAAACAAACAAACAAATAATAATAATAAAAAAACCGTTGTCAAAGTTGAACCCCCTCTGACAAAATTTTCTGGATCCGGGCATGCACCATAGCCTAAATGATCGAAGAAGGTCATGAAGGTAGACTTTCAAAGTGACTGTGCCATATAATCACGCATGTACCGGTAATACCAGCTTGGGATATATCCGTTTGTGACAAGCCTATCAACACACCGGGTATGCGGCAATCGAAAACGCTGATACTATCGACGAACGTAGATAAAAATCGTTAGAAAAAGAGTTTTCGATTGCCATTTGTCACCCGATTGGCGACAAATGGCAATCGAAAATATTGTTTCTAGCGATTTTTGATCCGCGTTCATCGATTGTTAAGAGCGTTTTCGATTGCCGCCTACCCGGTGTGATCAAGTTCAGCCATAATTTTGGCTCACAGACACGATGGGCCTTTTTGAGGGATTTTCGTAGAAAAGTACCCAAACAGTAGCACTTGTCTACATCACTTTCCTACATATATTATGGATACAGTTTTGTAAATATTTTCTGACGCATCACTTTAAACATGCGTTTTGGGGTGCTCATAAGAACTGTCCCATTGAGATGGTTCTTTTAATTACCCACAACATATGTTTGATTGAGAAATAAGAAAAATAATTTTCAGTTGGGGGCATGTTTCTACAACAAATACAGTGTCAACTTTGTCTAATATCTGGTTCGTCTATATATGTCTGAATTTTGTGCAGTGGAAATCTAATATTTTCCAGAATGAGCTAATGATCAGGGCCCGGAATTACAACGCCTCCTTAAAGTTAAGGGAGACCTAAGTTACGTATTGATTTTTAGGATGCGAAAAAAATCCCGTTTCGAACTTAAATTTTTTTTCTGTAGATCACAATTATATCTTTGATCATGAGTACTGCATCGCTTATGTCATCCTTAACTTTAAGGATGCATTGTAATTTTGGGCCCCTGTTTGATAAAATATCCTGCCTGCTTATTGCATGCATGTGATAGCTTTATTTGTTTTGTCATAATCGCAGTAAAATGTATAAATGAGCCACGACATGTGATGTCCAACAATGTAGCATTTTGACATGAATAGACTCAGACGAGCCTGTGTAGCCTTCTTTTAAGCTTAGAAACTCCAAATTATGTTCGTTCAAAAGCTTAATATTCATATAATATTCAAGCGACAAGCAAAGGCTCTGATCAGACTGCGCGTATGCTGGTCGCATATACTACATTGTTGGAAATCTCATGTCGCGGCTCAACTGTGAAACCTGTGCAAAATTTGCACAGGTTTCAAATTGTGTTAAGTTCACTCGGTGACATGAGGTTTCCAACAATGTGGTATGTGCGACCAGCAAAGGCTCAGACCAGCCCGCTTACGCGCAGTCTGATCAGAGCATTTTCTAGTCGCTTGAATATTCCATGATTCTTAGGCTATTGACTGAACACCATTTGGAGTTTCTAAGTTTAAAAGGAGGCTGCTCAGGTTCGTCTGAGTCTACACTTGTCAAAATACCACATTGTTGGAAATCACATGTCGCGGCTCAAATATCGATTGCCATATATTCACCTCCAAACTAAACAAAAGTTTCAAACAAAATATTTGAATATAGACGATTTCACATTAACTCAAACGATTTCCGATGATATCAAACATGTCAAATAGTGTACATTGCAATTTGAAGCTTACCGAAAAACATGGGGGAATTCTTATACATGTACATGTATTGTGATAAAGGTTTTTCAAAGAAAGCATACTTTGGTTTATGGGCATGGTCCTCGTTGAGGGACATTTTATATAAATTAAGGATTTTCGTATGTTTAGCGGCGACTCTTAACCCATTATGCTAACCCTTTATGTTCTAATGGGTTCTTTTATACATTGAACTTAGGACGATCCATTGTATAGTGGGGTTCCAAATGAAATTATGTTTCTTTCTTGTCTTCGAAAATCGTCTAGACACTGATGAAATGCCGCGTTAGATCATCAGGGTCTTCACTGTTTGCCAAAGTACTAATTTAGGAGTCACCAGTATATCTATCTATCAACGCAGATTTTTATACTATGGCCAGAACATGTGAGCAGTGGTATGCAAAACCAAAGGCAGACAGCTTATGGTAATAGTTATACCATGAGTTGTCCGTCTGTACGTGGAGATAATCCACGGACTTTATAATTAGCGAGTGGATTATCTTACGTACAGGTGGACAAACATGATCTACCTATTTTATACCACCTATATCAGTGTATATCATGCACATCATGAGATATTTCGTGCTTAAGTCGGTAAGTGTGGTATAATACGTATTAACAGCATCTCGAGATCGATTGTCATGGCTTGAGACCATCGGCCTGCTCAGCTACAGAGACGTAGCTGTTCTCATCTTTATTAAATAATGGCCAATGGAAAAGCGCTGAGGAAATATTTTAAGGCCAATACGCAAAAATTAAATAAGCACCCGATGACCCTCGGAAATAGTATGTCCAGTATTGTCACGGACATTGCGACTTGACGTGGGACATTTAGTGGTCGTAAAAACATTAATGGTATTTTTATGCACTTTTGAACTATAAAATCAATGTCTTATTGCTGTTTTTGTGGTTTAAAAAAAACACTACATATACAGTTGGGCTTCCGTAAACAAGATGTCAACAACAATGCAAGATAAAAACTACAACGCTAACGCTTATTAAGTGCTATCAATTGGACGTGTCAATTGCGATTTTAGGAGTGTCAGGTATATATGTTACTTCTATACTGTTCACAAAAAGGGGGATACTCGAATATTAAAAAATATAGCACTTACCAAACTAATGTCATAAACCTGAAACAGCTAATATTAATTGTACCATTGTCTAGATAGTTGAGCCATGACATGTGATTTCCAACAATGTGGCATTTTGACAAGCGAGGACTCAGACCAGCCTGTGCAGGCTCCTTTTAAGCTTAGAAACTCCAAATGATGTTCAGTCATTAGCTTAACACTCATTGAATATTCAAGCGACAAGCAAAGGCTCTGATCAGACTGCGCTTATGCGCAGGCTGATCTGAGGCTTTGCTGGTCGCACATACCACATTGTTGGAAATCTCATGTCACGGCTCAGTTCTCTTTGATGCTGTGATGCAATATTTGAATAAACTACAGTTTTGAATTAACCCAGATTTCTTATTAAAGTAGACAGAGCTTAAATTTCCATTCACTTATAATGTCTTTAAATGTGAGGCTTGTATAGGGGGGTACCGAATATCCCATATCCCTTGAAGTAAACAGGCACATATCCCTTACAAATTGGCAAATATCCCCATAATTAATTTTCCTAAATTTTCAATATCCCTGGAAGTAGCGAAAATATTGAACCAAGTATCCCATATCCCTGGAAGTAAGATGGATAGTATCCTATATCCCTGGAAGTAAAATGGCAAATATCCTGTATCCCTAAAACCCCTATACAAGCCTCAAATATAGGCTGTGCTCTAACTGGAGAAAGATTTAATAAGAGCACAGTGTTAGATATCACTTGTGACCTGGACACCTGTTTTATTCTAAACAATTTTAACCCAAATAGCGTTAGCAAAAATGAATCTACTCGAGCTTTCTGCTGCAAATATTTACTGACATTATTGACTGATGAATGTGTAGAGCGCAAACAGCGTGGATCCAGATCAGGAGCAGTATTGTTGGGTCCACACTATTAGCTTTTACTTACACCATTCATATATGCAACAGATGACATTTTCAGAACATTTTTCCAGTGCTTAAAGGGCTAACTCTTCAGCAGAAAGTTGGTTGAAATAGATCTTACAGTCTTCGTAAATAAACGACAAGGTGGTACAATTAAATGAGTGGAATTTTAAATACTTGTTTCTGGTTGACCATGACGCAAAATGATAAATGGTTAATTTTTGAGGGCGGCTTTGTTTCGCAACTAGGGGCCCTAATGAACAATTTGGCACCCATGAAAAGATGTTCTGGGAGTGCATGGTGAGCTAAATTAGATCCTGGACGAAGGCTTATTAAAAAGCTTTCACAAAGGATGCATATTCACTTTAAATACTCGACGTGTTCAAATAATTTGTCACCATTTCTCGCGTACAATATGTTATACATGTAGTTTCACAATTAATCAATCATATCTGTATTTCAGGATCCGGGTCTATCAATTATTAAGAAATTTAATTGAGGTATTCACAGCTGTTCTTTATTATTTTTTTCAAATTGAAAAGGTTAATGATTCTGCATTTCACAATTAGGCATACGATTTTTATTATGCTATCCCAAACAAGACATGGGGACTGCCTTCTAAATTGTACCCTACTGCTATATTGAACTGTCAGATGGCTTGTTGCCTCACAGTTTATAAAAAAAACAGCAGGTAAGATATGAGGGCTGTTCAAATATGAATGTAAGAAGCTTCATAACTTTCTTCACATATATGCTACGACAAAATGTTATACATTTCTCGAAATTACTATTTTTTGCCTTTAAAATGGCATCAAACATAAAGAAACACTCACTATATTTCTCGAGTTACAAACCCTTATATAAAGGCTATTCCTGTATACTGAACTTTTTCTGAAGCAAATTGCAATGCACGTTTTGGTACATATGCGGATATTGTGTCATATCTTTGTAAGTTTTAGACAAAATGGCACCAAATCTTAGATGCAAGTTTAAGTAACAATCCAAAATTTGCTTGTAGGATAAAGTTTATATAATCCTGTTTCAATTTCGAGTAAACAGGCACGTTTGTGACGTCATTAATCTTATGATAAACGCCTTTTTGAGTTATCAACTGATGATGTAATAATGAATATCGCTGTGTCGTTTTCTTTGCTTTTTGCTGAAAACATGCTAAATATGTCATAAGGGAGCTTTCAAAACTTGCCGCCCTCTGCTTACAGAGTGATCGCATTTTATATCATTTTTCAAGCATTTTTGTGAACCTTCAAAAAACTTTTTTTAAACTCCTATTGATTGAAAAGCCAGTAATGAGAGAAACCGAATGTGGCAAGCCCCATCAAAAAATTCAAAATAGTTACAAAGTTATGAAGGTTTCAAAATTTAATTAGATGAAAATATTCAAAGGCTCATATGACGTCATTTGAGCTTTTTGAAATATTAAATTTAATATATTTCATTCATTTTAACATTATTTAATATTTTAGTTGCTGAAATTGATTCAATATGATAAAATACAACATTTCTATATAAAATCTTTATTGTGCTGTTTTTAATTGCTTAGAAGTCGCACTACATAAAATTTTACATTTTGAAAAAATCATCTTGAAACAATAATGTGGGCGGGGCTTATATGCTAATTTGCATAATTTTAAAACTTGCATAACTTTTGACTCGGTTAGAATTTTTCGACGCGGTTTTCAGTATTCTGGTTTTCTCATCACTGTCATTTAAATCATGAAGAGTTTCAAAAATGTTTTTGAAGATTCACAAGACCTTTAATGACTTGTTTACACTAATTAAATATGTTCAATCTGTCTAGTTCTCAAGACCAGGTGAGCAATTTTATTGTAAATAATGCCTATAGTGGTCAAACTTAAAGTTTACGTTCAAATTAAGAATAAAGCCGCAATGTTATGAGAAAAAATTAAGTATAAATTATATAACCCCCTCACTTAAAGCATTTTTGACTTAATAAAAATGCTTTTCAGCGTTTAAAACTTACCCACCATCCATCAATGATTGGTACCAACAACTCAGTATGAGCGATCAACATATTGTCTTTGAGTTAAAACTAGTTGAAATGTTGTTTCGTGCATTTCGTTAGAGATAAGTTTAACTAAAAACTGAAAGGTGGTGTTTTGTTTGCCATTTATTTGCAAACATAAGGAGACTTTAATGAAAACTCTTCGTTGTAATTTAACAAAACCATGTCGGATTTTCGCAACTTTTACAGAATCATTATATAAGAATATGGGGATACTTCCGTAAAAAAGTCAAGAAATTTCACCTGTTTATCGAAGAATTATACGCTCGTCTATATCATTGGTATATTTTCGAAGCATTGAGTTTGTTAGTATACTAACGTGACCCTCATTCAAAGGGCTATAGCTCGATAAGTATACTGTATTTTTCTTAACGTTTGGGGTCAGTTTAAAGGTGACATACAGTCCTTTATAGAAACGTTTACCATTTTGTTGTAGCATATACGTGAAGAAAGTTATGAAGCTACGTGCATTCATATTTGAACAGTCCTCGTATCATTCAAATCATGTGGCAGCCCGTGGTAAGATCTTTCTGAAACATCACGTTTTTATTTTATGTGTTTATGTTTTCTTTATTATCAATTCAATGGTTTTTGTTAAAGCCTGGTCTGCTAAAAGAAACAATACAAACTTTGTAAAGGGTCATACTTTCTGTTTTACAGCACATATCTCTTTTAAACAATAGTGCATTGGGACTCTGGACGAAATTCAAGGATCCACTAAAAACTGTTTAGATTAATATACATTTCTTAGAATACACATGGGTGCTCTATTGTGCCAGTGCAAAATTGCACATATTTCATATGTTGTACATTCTACGTGGTTATACACATTTACTGTCCTACCAGCCAAGAGTGACAGTGACGTCATGTTTTGTTTACAAAGATATCAGGGACTTATAATCGATAGATCACTTGTGTATTAATCCTATCCGCAGGATAGGATTAATACACAAGCGATCTATCGATTCGCGTTAGCTCAAATGGAGTGTAAAGTTAATGTTTTACTTAATAATTGTAAACAAAGTACTACGTCACTGTCACTCTTGGTTGGCACGAAAGTAATAAACTAAGCATATCGTTTTATGTACATTTATTTTATACAACGTTGGGCAAACATTGGCAATGTCAGCCCTAGCTCGCTGGATGGAGACCAAAATCACCCGTGAGGTCCCGATGCATTTTGAAATTGAATTATTTTTTAACTTGCAAACAACAAATAAGCACTTCAAAAGGTTAACCCATTTCCTGCTAATATGTTTTTTTTGTCCTGAAATGTCATCTGCTTATAAGTCTGCTGCACATATCCAATTGTACCTAGACTAATTTTATCACGGACGCAAACACTATGAATCCTAATTAGACTGCTCACACAGGGAGCAGTCTGATCTGGGTCCATATTGTTCGCAATACAAAAATGTGTAAGCTTCAAACGTCTAGAAGCAGAAGAGAAAGCAGATGACAATTTACGTGAGTTGTGTGATGTTGAAGCAGGCTTGACTTTTCCCTGTGCACAAAGGTTTTTTGTTTATTTTGCCATGCCATGACTCGCATATGAATGGTGATAATACATTCGTATACCTACCCAACAAAGGAGTGGCGGATCCAGAGGGGTTCGCTTGAACCCCCTCCCAACCCCCCGTTTTTAAAAATCTCATGAAAATGAATTAATTTGGTCTCAGTGAGACCAAATTATTTCATTTTCATGGGATATTTTAGACAAATGAGATAAAATCAGCAAAGCGAACCCCATCGCCTTTATACATATGACCCCCTTTCCAGAAATCCTGGATCCGCCCCTGCAAGGACCAAAACAATAATTTCCCTTAGATTTATAATGCATTTTCATGTTTACAAGAATCTCTTTATTGTGTGATATCAAGATTAAATAGCAACTACTTTGCAATCGATGTCACGCTAAAAAGAAGATGCATGCACGGTACAATTTAGATGAAGTTTCACGGTACAATTTAGATGAAGTTTCGACTTTTTACTTTTCATGTACAACAGTTTAAACTTAAAAATGCAACATTTCGAAAAAGCCACTTTCCCATTGACATCAATGGTAACGTTGTCCGGAAATTGTAAAAAAAAACAACAAACAACTTGCAAATTGTTAAAATCTTTGCAGCTTTGAAATGCACAGATGAATTCAAGTTAATGAAAATAAAAAACGAATATAAAATTTACCTTTTTTTTTTCATTAAACTTTCAAATTTCCATTTTACAATCCGACTAAACCATTAATATGATTATATTCTAAATACAAAACTGTTTTAATTCCTAAATTAACAAATATTTTTTATATTTTAGATATTTTAATAAAATGTAAATGTAAGCAATAAATTCAATTTTTGGAATGTTCATGGAATCATGAATACTTCGGGTCTTTTGCAAGAGACCCGAAGTATTCATGATTCCATGAACATTCCAAAAATTGAATTCTTTTCTTAAATATTCAAATAATTCATAAAAAGGACCTCTTATCAGAATCCAATGTTTCCCAAATATATTTCGAATAAGCGAGTATTTTGAAAAATTGGAGTTTGAATTTTCGAGTTTTTACTGTAGTAAACTATATTATAAAGAATATTATGTCATCCATGACTCCATGTCTTCATTCAAGCATCTAGAGCAGACTTCACAGTGTTGAAAAGCGTAGTTTGACAATGGAAGCAAATGTATCTCACCCCGAAAACTAGCCATTTTCAGAGTAAATGGGAGAGTGGAATTTACGAAAATGAACTTTTTTCATAATAACAGCACTACTCTTTTGACTTTGTTTATGAATAAATTGATAAACCAAAATTTTAATTTTCATGTGCATATTTTTAACAGAAAAGCCGCCGTGGTGTAAGGGATAAGCCTATGCCTTATAAACCAGGGGTCACATGTTCGATTCCCAGCTTCTCCCAGTCTGTCAGATGAGACTTTAAGCCGTGGCCCCGCCTTCTGAGACGCTTTTAAACCAGAACCACTACCGGTTGAGCCTTCGGGTGCTCCTGAACATAAAACCACAAAACCATAAACTCACCGGCCAGTACTGCCTGGTTATAGCCAAGGACAAGTGATTTTTCGGTTACAATTCTGATTCTACTAAGATTTTTAAAAACATTTTTGCCATACAAATGTCTTTTGTGTTTCCTCGATTGCGACATCGAAAACCGGACAATATTCTGAGCGCTAGTTTGAGAGATTATAACTTCCAGTGATTTTGAATAAACACGACCCTTATCAAAATTTGATCATACTCACTTACTATTTTTGAGTTGTATATGCAAATGAGAAAATACCACCTAACAACCCTTAAACGGAAATGGACTAGTCTAGTTGATATGCGTGAGAAATTCCATTAGGCATAAATGAGTTACATTTGTACTTTGTAA
Source organism: Loripinus fragilis (assembly GCA_964019695.1). Taxonomy (NCBI): domain Eukaryota; kingdom Metazoa; phylum Mollusca; class Bivalvia; order Lucinida; family Lucinidae; genus Loripinus; species Loripinus fragilis. The sequence continues at coordinate 94,074,547 of OZ026515.1, forward strand.
TTTTTATTTTGTAGACAACAAAAGTCAGGCAAGATTCTCACGACACAGTGCGTATGGACACCAAGAGAAAATGAACAATGGTTCAAGTCTACACAGGAGAATGAATAAGCGCTTAAATCATATTCATCAGTTTTGCGATTCCAAAGTTGTGGAAAATTTCATTGAGACCTACAAATTGAAGCACATTTTCCGTAACGTTTATACCATCAACGGAACCGGAATATGCACATGTAAGGCGCCTAAGGCTTCCAGTACCGTCGTGGGTAAAGTTCTTTTATTGATTAAGAACCAAAGCATGGCGGACAGTATAAAGAGTATGTCGGGAGTTGACATTCACGGCCGCGTGCAGTTAACGTATGCACAGAAATGTGATCCAGATACAGAGTCTAGCTTCTTTGTCACGAGAAATCCATATACCCGTCTATTTTCTGCCTATATTGATAAAATATTTGTTCCAAAATTTTGGACGCTTGCATTGAGCCTGTCATATTACGCCAATAACATCGTTCAATCAGAAAATATCCGTCTCAAAGATTTTACAGCGCGAGAAACTGCGAATGGGGAGTGCTTCAAAGATGATATATCGTTTGAACTCTTCTTAAAATTTGTCATAACTTCAAACAGAATGGATGCCCACTGGACTCCAGTGTCCATGTTATGTGATCCATGTAAGCAAAACTACACCGCTATTGTGAAACAAGAACACTTTAAAGAAGAAACTATGTTCATGTTGGAAAACTTTGGAGTACAACCAGACATCCAGGCTAAGATCAAGCCACTTTTAGAAGACGATCGTGTCGAGCAGTCCGTGCAAAATCTCTTTGATACGGTTCGACTGGTTTTCCAGCGGGTTAGGAAAATCCACAACTGTAGCACACCTTTGTTTGTGTATCTAAGAATTTGGCAAGCATTGCAGATACTTGGTTACATTGATTCTGGAGAAGCTTTTCGTGGTGATATTTTTGTGGAAGGCCTAGAGGGTGCTTATGATAGACTGAAGGGTCATAAAATTGAATTCCTGAATAGTACACAAAGAAGAATCCAAAGAGAAGAGTACTTAAAGTTATCGTACCAGTCAGTAAGCGCAGCGACGTTGAAACGGGTGCAAGAGTTGTTTAGATTGGACTTCCTCATGTTTGGATACGACACTACTCCTCCGGGTTAAATGGGCTGCTTTCGGGTGCAGGGATGTGTCTAGCCGGCGTATTTTAAAATAACAGAAGTAATCAGACCCAGAGGTTATAAAACTTTTATGCTCAACTCAAATGAGCATGAAATCTAGACTGCTCATAAAACTAGAATGCCACAATTTGAGACTTTTCATGCTTTCAAACTTTTAGATGTTCTACTTACCATGCTAATAAACTTTTACATTTATGAGCATGATAAGTTGAGCTTAGCGTCAAAACGTGATATAGCCTTGGGGCCAGTGTCGGGCATGCACGGGTTGCATAGACAAAAAGCTGCTTTCGCAAAGACTTTTCTTCAGAATTTACCAGTAGATTAAGTCATTTGACAGTGATTGACGTGGTCTTTTTTCTCCCACATGTCAAACTTATTTAATACATGTACTACTATACGTTAGTGTCATCGATCACATGCAAGGGGAAATCCATAATCTACAGTAGTGAACGAATTTACTTTATAAATGTAGAATTTCGCATTGTTTGATTTATTGCGTAACTTCGAAGTCAACCAGATACTATTAAACAAGGAGAGTTCAATAGTGACGTCATAATATGTTTTGTACTAAATTTAATTATCAGCAGATCTTACTTGAAAGTCATAACGGTTTGGGGATTTACCTTACGCCACTGCCGTAAACGATTTGTGGAATAGTAATGTTTCGGTGTAATTATCAGTACTATGCAGGTAGGATAAAGTGTACCCAATGTCTTTGATGAGACGCGAACCTGGAACCGCGTGATCTCAAAACGAGCACGCTACCACCGAGTAGTAATACTACCCATAATATAGATTATGTGCTCAATCAAACCACATCTTATGAGCACTTAAACCCACACAGTTTTGCCTTTTTTGTATACATGTGTAAATTGGACGATGTGAGAGTGTTGTATCTGTGGAGTAGTTTAGGGTCATATGATATCATCTAACATTTGGGCTCTTGTATTATTGAATTTATTAAACTAGTTGCAAAAAGCGACAAAACAATTGACGCGCCTGACATTTTATAGCTTTTACTCAACTCGTTTAACAAATTCAATGATACATGACTCATGTAAGATCCTCTGTTTATGAATCATGTAAGATCCTCTGTTTGGTAAATAATATATGTGTCCTGGTGTCTCTTCCACTTGGTGCCGTTGCTCTGTGATTGTGGTATTTCCTGGTCGTATTCATAGAGGATCTTAAATGAATGCTCATGTTTTTATTGAATTTATTAATAGAGTTGAGGAAAGGGATAAAATGCTCGGCAAACCTCGCACCTCGCTTTTGATACCTTTTCCTCAACTCGTTTGATAAATTCAATAATACAGGAGCATGAATGTTAGATTCTATTTATCACATGACATTAAAATTATTAAAAATCGTCATGATTTTGTCACCTTTTACGTAGCGTTACAATAGACGTCTTTAAGCAACGTTACTAAATATGTAAACCACTAGTGGTTTATCGAGTTTATTGCACGGCGTCATATCACTTCCAGACGCGACGTCATGTGATTAACTTCTTATTTATAATTAACATAATTATTCAGGCCTATTCATTTTCTAAATGCCCGAAACAAGCTAGTCTGGTCCAGAAAGTATGCACACACTGGCTTCAGTTCTTTAATGCATTCTTCCCTTCTAAAGGATACCCTTTTAAGAACATATCTGACTTCTCTACAGCTGGTGCCAGTCACCAGCTGTAGTGAAGTCAGATATGTTCTGTGTGGCCCAGAAAGTATGCTTACTTTGGTTTCAGTTCTTGGATGCATTCTTTGCTTCCAAAGGATACCCTTTTAAGAATATTTTTATATGTGTTGTATGTTGGTCTTTTGCCACAAATCCATTGTGGTTAAAGTGGAATTATCTTGGACACTGTGTGCTTATAAAAGCAAAGTTGGTCTGGCAATGTAAAGTTGAAGAAACAAACACAAAATTTAGTTTTAAGTTTATTTTAGCAGAGCAAAGCAGGCAAATTAAGAAAGCAGTGCGTGTAGCGTAACAGACAGTTCTCCCGGGAGATAAGGGCTTTAGCACAATAGTGATGTTACAATCACGTGACTTGAGCGCTGTGATTACCATATATATTTGATCACAGAAACAGCTAAGACACCAAGAAGGATATAGCTACTCTCATACAACCAACTTTCAATACATAATGCTGATATTTACGACAGGATTCTCTATTTAAGAAAAAAAATCTGAACGAGCCAGTTGATAAATTTATGGTGCTTATCACATTTGCAGAGTCATTCTTTACCCCTTTATGCACTAATGAATTCCTCCTTTTGGTTTGATGCAATGAACTTGGGATGATCCATTGTATATACACCGTATTGATATATACAGGTTATAATTTCGAAAATATATTGTATTGCATTTTGAAGATCATTTCATCCTAGCAAACAGTGTAGACCCTGATGAAATGTCGCATTATGCGGCGTTTTATCTGGGTCTTCACTGCGTTCAGGAGTCACTAGTACAAAAGGAGGTTAAAATGCATCTACAGCTATTAAGTGAGGCTAGTGGCTTATCTTTGGTTCAGACCTTCATAATTGTCCCTACTCTGCATGTGCGAGCAGAAAAGTCTCTGGAGAGACTGCGCAGAAGTGCAGGCTCGCCTGAGCCTTTTCAGCTAACATATTGGATAAGTACCAAAATCTCAAAAACTGACTTGATTTATTGTTTGTAGTTAATGTTGCTAGTAAAAACATATAAATATGTGGATACTTAAAAGTGACATATCAGAGATATGTGCTGATTAGCTATATGGATGCACGCGTATTTGCTGTTCGCATACACCAAAAACATGTTAATTATGCATGCACAAGTCAATGAGCAATCTAAAGATTACACCAGTGACCTTAAGATTGACTTTCACCTGTAATTTAGTCAGTACTGCACTAATAATGTCTCCCATAAATCAATTCAAATTAGAATTTGTAGATGCATCCTTGCTGTTTGCATACACATTAGCAGGCTGCTTTACGGAGGCACAATTTATACTAGGTTTTTATGGTTTACTTTAAGACCAACTGTCAACTTTAATGTAGTGATCATCTAAACTTAAACAGGTTAAGTGATTATAAAAACATGCATAATTTAAACTAACCGAGCCTTGTCACAAGAAAACCTGCTTTTTTGAGTGCAAACTATAAAGGCACAGATTAGTCTATGTATCCGTGCTGTCTGATCAGCATCTTTCTTAATGCCTAGTTAAAACTTTGAATCTTTAGTATGTATAGTTAATGTACTATATAAACAGTCCAACCTGTGGCTTTGTTTTCCCCATAAAACGTGACGTGATGAATCTAATTACAGTTGGTATACCACAACCATGACGTTATGACGTTACGTTAACGTGACAGAAGAGCTTCGATCCCACTGACTGCAGTCAACCCTTGCGTATGATGTGTGTAAATTAATTATTTATTTCCTATAGAGTACTTGGCGAATCGATCATCTTTTAATGAAGTAAGCATATTTTACAATTTTGATAACTTAATAAAATACCTTTTAAAGCCATAAATAAGTGGTCGATCCTGAAGCCATTAATAAGGCACTTATCGCACAAGGGAACCATGAAGACTCTCACGAGCTTGTACAAAGGCTAGTCTCGCCAGATCTTATGCAGCTTGTATTCTTAAAGCAGGGGTGTAGGAAAGGGCACAAGTAAAAATGCAAGTATTTAGTTTCTCTAGGTATTTACTCATGCATGTACATGTATATAGAATTACTAGCCTTACAAAATCTCATGAGCTGGCCCTATATATGGGCATCCTCACAAGAAAACCTTTTTCGGGGTTTCCAACAAAGTGAGTTTCAAACCAGTCTCATCAGCTACAGAGACTAGCTAGAAAATTTGAATTTGAATTGTAGCAAGTTTACGTATTATACTTTCCGAAAAGCGAATAACAAAGGTGCTGATCAGACTGCACAGATGCACAGGCTGGTCTGCGCCTGTGTTGATTGCAAAATCCCCAATCCAGGTTTTCTCGCGTTGAGGCCCATATTCATTAACACAAATGCAGTCTGTAATTTCAGTATCTCTGGATGGAATCAAATCTATTTAATCCATGAGCTGGGGTATGTGACAATCAACAATGTGGATGTGTGTCATGAGAATACTCAGATCAGCCTAGACATTGGTGCAGTCTGTTTAGAGTCTTCACGGTCCGAATGAACAAAACTACAATCCTCAGTTACCCGCTGAGCACACAGCAAAGACTCTGGCCTCAAGATTGTAAAACTTGAGTACATTCTCAAACTCAAAATAACGCTCAATGATTGGCTGCTTGCAGACACGTGTCTGCAAGCAGCCAATCATTGCACTTTATTTGAGAATGAACTAAAGTTTTATAACCTTGAGGCCAGGGTGATGCACAGTCTGATCTAAGTCTTCGTCTTGCGCACAATCATTTTGTTGGTTTTGCCATGTCATGGCTCAAATGAATTATGTAAAATCAGTTTATTTGGACGGAATCAATTCTGCTAAACACATTGTTGTATACAGTTATATATAGAGTACATCACGCATGTCACTCACATCTTGCATACATTCACAATCATTTATATTATTTATAAGAAGCACACTTGGCCAAGCTTGAAACCAAACTTCTGATTTCTCTTTCCATAATCCTTAGGCATAAAGTCTAATACTGGTAGTCGACTGGCTTTCGTGCGTATCTCAAAGATGGTCTGTCCAGTTGTCTTCTCCTGCAATGGATTAAGCAGAACATACCATTAATGATTAAATTTCGCCTGGCATACTAAATAAATTTATCAGGAACTTTGAATGCAAAGTTTATTCTTATGCACTTGCTATTGTAAGGTGACGTCTGATTGGATAACTTTGAAATTGTGACAGTATATATCTGCAATACACTGTTGGAAATAATTTGATGGCATTAGTTACGTCAAATTTCGTTGGATGACATGTGGCCGTATGAGACTTTTAACGCTCCAATTCAAAGAAGAAACCCAAGGATTAATCAGAATTACAATAGTGTGGAGATAACCATATTCAAAATGTTCATTTTACAGTCGCTGTCAAACTAAATTTGCGACCATAAGTCAGACGATATACCTCCCCAGGTATTTTTAATACAGTTAAGCCCTAAATTATAACATAAGTAATTAAAAACTTTATTCGTGGTACATTTCAAATTCCATATTGTATGTACATAATATATAATATATATATATTATGTGGGACGTCATATAAAAACTACAAATAATTTCCAAATTCCTAATCTTTAGAAATTAAGATATTGAAACATGAAGTTAGCTTTCAGAATATCAACAATTACAAGTTAAGATGGTGATTTTTTAAAAATAAATCAAAGAAAGATGTAATGATCTGCATAATTTAATAATATGATGCTGACTTTCAGCCTTAAAATCCTGATTTCAAGAACTATCCTGAAAACTCCCCTCTGGTACCAACCACGCAAGATGGATATTCATCAAGCATCTCAAAAAGACATATACTTACCTTACAGTCGTCTTGCAAAACTCTCACCCCCATTAGTTCTTTTGTGTTGAACACATGTTCATTTGAGCCCATTATTGTCAATGCATTATCTGTACTGGAGAGATCGCGATCATACCACGCTGGCACCCCTGAACACTGGAAGGTGAACATTTGGAGGGCTTGGTCGCTCTTGGTAGCTAGGGAGAACACTTGGTCAGGGTAGGTTACCTGAAAGTAATATTTAATGAATAAAAACAGCCCTCGAGGCTATTAACATTTTTCATGCTCAACTCAATTAAGTATAAAATTTATCCTGCTCATAAATGTTAAAATGTCAACATTTATTAACAGGATAAATGCAACATCAGTGAGTTTAAAAGCAAGAAAAATCTTTAGTATTCACCATTTCAACTTTTATGAGCAGTTGAAATTTCATGCTAAGTTGAGTTGAGCAGAAACGTTTATAACTGGGAGCCACGAATTAACTAACATGATTATTAGTATATGCATGCATACCAGTACAAGAATTTCGCCGAAGGTGGCGTCACACCAGCCAGGGTAAAGTCATACAATCATTTTTAGAAGATAAAACATTTGATGCAGAAAGATAAAAGTACTATTCTAACACACCTCGCCTATAGAGCCAACGGTAACAAACTGTGATATATCGGACAATAATTCACAGCTAAAGTGTGTGATAGCTGACGTCACTGGAAAATGACGTCATTCATTGCGTTAGACGGTGTAACGTCGTTTTTACGCTTGAACGACGTAAAATTACATGTAAACGTATGCGACGTAGTCTAAGTATTGGCGGGAGTTCTTCGGTGCAATGGCTGAAAGTTGGAAGAAGCTGAAGACTTCGAATGTGTTTTCGTCGTGTATTGTGTGTTAGAATCGAAATAGATCAGCCCCAGTGCGTGAATTGTTGAGTAATAATTCACTGTCTGTCAGTCAGTTGTACGAAGATAAATCACTCGTGCTACGCGCTCGTGATTTGATCTTCTTAACAACTGACCTCCAAACAGTGAATTATTACTCAACAATTCACTGTTGGAGCTGATCTATTTCTTAAATAGAGAATACAAATATGAGAACTGTTGTCTGACATTTCGATGTTTCAGTCTGGAGCCAGTTTTGGTCATGGTCTGTATTTGATTAGATACTTGTACATGTGCCCTTGCTTATACAAGTTCAAGCATCGGAGCAAAAGACATGATTAACTATTAAATATATAAAGATCTTACATAAGTGCCAATATATTATTGAATTTATTAATTAAGTTGAGGAAAAGTGATAAAATGCGAGGCATGCTGAGCATTTTATCACTTTAAAGCAACAACTTTAATAAATTAAAAACAATTACAGGACCACGAATATGACTATTTTTATAAATTGACATTAAAATGTCTTTGTGATTGCATTTTGGCTTGAAAAACGGCAACCATTTGCCATTTTGTTCGCAAGGTTGTTATGAACAGCATTACATAACATTACTGAATATGTTAACCACAAGCGGTTTATCAATTTTAATACATGGTGTTATATCTGGCCAGACGCAACGTTGTGTGATAAAAACCAATTGTAAGTGATAAACGTGTTGAGCCTATTAAAGAATGTTTTACCTCAAACCCTCCTGCCATTTCACTGAACCATTCAGGGGTTTCACTATTCTTTGACCAGTATCTTGTGTCAACCTGGAATGCAATGAATACATTAACGTTACCATTAATTGAAATTACATGTATTTACTGTTCATATATAAGGTCAAGTCATGTAAAGTTGTAAAGCATGTACATTCCTACAGCAACTTAATTGACTTTACATGTCCATTTATTTTTGGGAATAAACATAAACAATTAGGCAAACAGTGTTGATCCAAATGAGATGGCTCAAGATGAGCCATCTCATCTGGTTCACCACTGCTTGGAATAGTGTATCAGGATGTACGGACAGTCCAAATAATCCTGACTGGACCATAAATAAATACAGGATTGACTTGGGTATGCATTGCATATTTTAATATCTCTTGCATAGCTCCAGATAAGTGCAATATTGAATGTGAATTTAAACTTGTTATTATTTCCCTATTATTTAGATATTCCATTTGTTCTGGATACGCAAACGAATCGTTTTTTAGTATGCAGAAACGTAATTAAGATTTAGGTGAAAGGTAAGACCCCCCCCCCCCAAAAAAAATGTAAAACACACACACACATGCACACAACAATAACAAACAACTGATGCATGTGTTGATTGTTATGTTATAGCATCATATGCAATCCCTGTAGCTGAGCAGGCTGACTTGAGTTAAACCCCTTCTTGTCAGGTAGCTGAAACATTTTAGATGTCAAATGGTTTAAACCATTAACTTTGTGCACTGGTAAGGACCCACTCAATGTCACAGGTCTACTGTGATTATCTATAAGAAATAATAGAAATCATTCGTTACTTGTAAATTCCCCACCAATATTTTGTTTTCGTATTTTATGCATATAGAAAACAGAAATTTAAATACAATAGGTGGATGTAATAATAATTACTGGGCCTGTAATTATTCACTTCATCAAAATATACACAAAGGAACTTTGAATATCTTTGATCGATGGCTATTAACTCACTATGAGTTCATTTTATTTGTAAGGTGCTTAATTTGTACCCAATCGTCAAAAGCAAGATGTTACAATACTAATGAATCAAAATCGAACTTTTCAATATTTGTTTAATTGATCTGTCAATTGAAATTGTCACATTTGCAAAATGTCAATAGAAAGTATAAATGATACATTTATTCTTTTCATGCTGGGTAATTTTATTTAAATTTGACTGAAGAGGCGACTACTATGGGCTACTTTATGGAAAGCAAATATAGTACTTATTATTTCTAGAATTGTTAGAGAAGATTAAAGTATTTTAAATTTACCAGTCAGTTGTATTATGCCTAACAAATGGCACTGTATTTTATATCATTACATGAAACAGAAAAGAACTAGATCAGCTGCTTTCTGATGAAGCCAGCTGATAATGTTCTACACTTTTTACACCCAGACGACAAATATATTTATATATGAGCCACGATCTGTGAAAACCAGCCTAAATGACGAAGTCGTCAAAATTTAGTTATTTACATACACTTAATCTACGAAGTGTTAAGAAGGTATCCTGCAAATTTTATGAAGTTATCTTTAATATTCATGAAAATATGATCTTTTGAAACTATACACGGTCTAAACTTTAAAACGTAACGTTAGAAACGTTATGACGTTACTAATGACGTCAAAATTAACTTCCTGATTTGCGGGTATGTCTGGTGCATGAAAAACACGTTATTTCTTGCAAACATACTTTTTTATTATCCTTAGCATGTATGCATTGGAATTTGCAGAAAAGTTGACACCGATTCAGTTTTGCCTAAAGTTTGCATTATCTGAAAACGGCTGAACATACTTTAAAAAGTCTGACAGTTGCTAAGGTTAAGTTGTTGCCATGGAAACATATGGCATGAAAACGAAGAAGTTAAATCAGAAATAAGTGCTAGTTGTATTCTACTATCCACCCAAACAGGTTTTAAGGCAATATATAAACAGGTCAAATTTCTTAATTTTAGGTGTTTTTCAAATGATTTTTACACAAAAAGTCCTAAATGTCATTAAGGCAGGTTTTCACAGATCGCGGCTCAAGTGTGAATCTGAGAAAGGGACCTTAATGCATTCTAGCAATTATTACGTTAACAAGCTGTCCATGTTTTTATTTTACCACAAGAAATATGCCATTAATAAAGCAAAAGGCATATTGAAGAGATCAGGCACTTTAGATGCCAATAATATGAGCTTGAAAATATAAATTCATAATTATAATTTCATTTGCGTTTACAATATTACATAGGTAACAAATGTAAACATATTACCTATGTTATCTAGATTTAAGCGCTGAGCACTCGATATCCAATAAACAAATAGAGGCCAGCACTCTGACGTCACGAAAGGGTTATAGTCGTTCTTGACGCCATGTACAAAACCTTTTGCTAACATCCATATAGCCGTCAAGATATTTGCTTCAAAATTTCAGGAAGTGCTCACAAGAGTACTTTGCATAAATAACAGTAGCTAGAATTTGATTACCCCTACCATAAGGTACCTTTAATCATATTCTGGCTCATATCAACAAAAATGCGCTTTTGAGTGTCTTTAAATCAGAAGTCCATATGGCGTTACCAGCTAAAAGAACTGCATGTTCGCTGATAAAACACAGTGTGCTTATAGGTAAAATATGCTAATACACGTTATTTTACCTGTTCAGTTTCCATAGTTGGTGAAATACATGTGTATCCACCACCTGTCATGTTACAGTAGACTTCAATAGCATCAGCTATACCACCTTGATTAGGATCCACCCAATACAATCCTACAAAACCAAAGTGTAACATTAGATAAGATGTTCAGTTTAAGTATGCAATATATCAATTAAAAAAATAGTGTCTTTTAAAAAAAATATAAATATATAACATACAACGTTGGCAATTCCTGAACACTGGTTATAATAATAAGTAATTTGCATTTTTTTTGTTATATTTTGGCCCTCTGGGACCTCAGAATATACAAAAAGCACACCATTAACTTTTTGCCTACTGGGTCATTTTGCATGCTTTTTGTTGTCTGCTGATTTGTTTTTCAAAAAAACAAAAACTGATCAAAGTGCCGAACAGTTTGGATCCAGATCTGGCTCCACAAGTTTTCAGGGTTGATCAGGGTTATCAGTAGATGATACTAGTAGGCAAAGCAGATGGCAATTAATCCAGTGTCAAGGGGCTTGAGGGAACGTGTCATGACTATTTCTTTTCACACTAGATTAGACCCGGATTCCTTATTTACTGGTTTTAGCAGCCCTCATAGACTACTGAACCACCACCCAGAGAGCCAAAATGTTTGAATGATAATTATACCTTGTGAGAAAGCATTTTATCCTAAGTGGCTACTATTTATTTCAATCTAAGGTCTTGGTTTATTTATCCCTACTTCCTCATTTGGTTTCGTTTAGCTGTTCACACTGTCTGTGGAGGTCATGTGTTTAGTTCTAAATTTATGAGGTAGTGCTTAGCTGGCTCTCAAGGTTTTGAATCTCGTTAATGAAGAGAAAAATAGTCCTGAGATTATAAAATAAATATTCATGCTCACATCAACTGAGTGTGAAATTTCAATTGCTCATAAAATACAAATTATTGAACAATACTACTTTAAAACGCTCAGATATTGTATTACTCCTGCTTATAAATGTTTACATGCCAACAATTTGTGGCATTTTAAGATTTATGAGCAAGATAATTTGATTCCTTGTTGAGTTAATAAACACGAGGTCTAATAAAGTCGAGAAATAGTAGTCATGTGGTTTGTATTCTCGCATGCATATGCATATATGAGCCATTGCATGAGATTTCCAACAATGTTGTATGTGCGACCAGAAATCACTTCATGGCTCATATTTAGTTTAGCCATGATCATGTGTCTCTTTCTCTTTGTGTCATTGCATTTTCCTGTGACCTGTGTTTGCAACATTCCATGGTAAACTTCACATTCTGCATGAACACATGCGCGAAGGTTTTCAAGATTATTCCTGAATTCAGGACTTTGAGGCTGACTTCCCATCGACAGTCAGTCACGAATCACTGAATTAGGAAAATCAGGCCTTGAGGTTATAAAACGTTCTCAAACTCAAAATAAAGAACAATGATTCGCTGCTTGCAGACACGTGTCTGCAAGCAGCCAATCATTGTGCTTTATTTTGAGTTAGAGACTGTACTCAAGTTTTATGACCTCGAGGCGAGGGATGGGAATCAAGGTCAATAGAAAAAGCTGAAACAACTCCTTACCCCTATAAAAAAACAGCAGATCTGAATCAATAATTTTGCCGCAACATGTGATTTCCAACAATGTGGCATTTTGACATGAATAGACTAAGATGAGCCTGCGCAGCCTCCTATTAAGTTTAGAAACTCCAAATGATGTTCGGTCAGTAGCTTAATATTCATAGAATACAATTAATTGCCCAATTTTGAATCTTTCCTAGTTCCCAATCACATCATAGCTTCATTGCAAACTACACATCACCGGTAATATTTGACAAACATATTTTGTTTGTTTTTTTGTTGTATAATTATCCCTCTCTATGTGACTGAAATCAAAGATATAAATGTTATCTGCTTGGTGAAAATAATTACAATTTCCCCCCATGACCCATTTCATGAAGGTATATTTTCACACTAGTCAGTATCTCTGCCACTGCATATTTTCGAAAAATGCTTTCGTTTGAAATGCAGTTTTATCAAACTTTCGGTTTCAGCATGTTTTACAACATTAATTAAAACATTTCCAAGAGAAAAACGGACCTTTTCGTCTATTTTGGTTCCGAGATAGCCATGGAATCATTGTCATGGTGTTTCCTAGTTTAGAATCAGCTTACTGAGTGTGTAAACACAAGTTTATTTCACATCACAAAACAAATATGTTCATTTGCTCAGCTGTTTGTAATACATACAAAGTCAAAATTAGGTAAAATACTTTCATGGGCACCATATGCTCTCTCTCTTTTTCTCTCTCATAGCAGTGGATCCAGAAAGTTTTGACTCTGACAACGTTTTTTTTTATATTTCAACAAAAGCGGCCATCATCGGTCCGCCAGTGAAACGCCATTTGATGGCCAAACATTAAATGCTGGCTTGGTAGCTCTACAGAGCATTAGTGTGAAAATAGTGTGAATTTAAGGGGTATAGCTATGGGACTTTACAGCGGTTGGGGGCTCTGTATCCCCAGTCTTCCCTGGATCTGCATATGCATGAGAATTATGCCTTTGTGTATGACTGTTGAATTTTTCTGTCTGTCTGTCTATCAGTCTGTCTGTCTATCTAAGTCTCTCTCTACATCTATCTGCCTGTCTGTCTGTATGTGTGTGTGTCTCTCTCTCCCTCTCTCTCTCAGCATATGTGGCGTAGTCCTAGCAAACCAGGGATCACGAGCTCTATACCGGTCATTTCAAGTCTTTTGTTGGGACTCTAAAATCAGTCCCATTTCCAATTCACCTTAGGCGGTGGAAGCCCATTATCTTTAATTATGCATCATTTATCTGTAACCACTACCCCCTCCTATGAGTAAAAGTAGGGCTAACGTCTTGTTGAATTTCCAGTGCCCCGGTATATGCCTCACTCCATCACAAGAAGACATACTTGTGTGGGACGATTCCCTTTTAGCCCAACTATGTATAACAGAGTTTTTACTTGGGTAGAGACCAGAGCATATCAGAATTAAGAGTGGGGTTGGTACCATTGAAGCTTTCCAGTATTTCTTTCACTGACAGTTTGAAGGCAGTGCAGCTTTTGTTGATCGTCTTTTTAATTTATATTTCATGTTTGTCTTCTACAGCTGTCTTCAGATATAAATGTTAAAAACCTGGCCTTTACCCCGTACTGTGGGGTTGGTGTGTGTGGGGTGGGTGTCAAGACGTTATAACCATTCAAACATCTACCATGAGCCCCCTATCAAAGAAGGAGAAGACAAAATTGTTAAAGTTTTCATAATCCTAAATTAATTAGTTGCTGAGAAATCTTTGACAGTTAAATGTCCATATGTATTATAAAGGAGTGACAGAAGAAAAATTGAAAATTCAAAAAAAGAAGGCAAAATGAGGATGAGTATCTTAATTTTCATTTACACAATACACTTTGACTATATAAAGTTGTACACAAAATTTTAAAACACTGGCTCCAAAAGGAGCCGAGAAATCTGTGACAGAAATTTTCATTGGAGAGAAAAAAAAACAAATAAAGGGACTGATTAGCAATATGTGGCTGCTTTTTTGTTACACAATACAACGCATCACTATCAAATTTTGTACCAAATTTTAGAATCGTAACTGAAGTAGTTGCTGAGAAATCTTTGACAGAAAAAATGCCCATATGCATTATATACGAGTGACAGAAGGAAAAAAATGAAAAAATGAGGCAAAATGAGGATTAGTTATCTTAATTTCTATTTACACAATATACTTTGCCTACCTGAAGGTGTGCACAATTTTTGAAACCACTGGCTCCAATGGAAACCGAGAAATCTGTGACAGAAATTGTCATTTGAGAGAAAGAAAAATGAACAATAAAGGGACTGATTAGCAATATGTAGCTGCTTTTAGCTACACAATACATCTCATCACTATCAAGCTTTGTACCAAATTTCAGAATCCTCATTCAAGTAGTTGCTGAGAAATCCTCGACAGAAAAATGCCCATATGTATTTTATAAGAGTGACAGATGGAAAAAATGAATAATTGAAAAAAGAAGGCAAAATCAGGATAAGCATTTTAATTATTATTTACACAATACACTTTGCCTACCTCAAAGTGTACACAGAAATTGAAAACGCCGGCTCCAATAGGAGTTGAGAAATCTGTGACAGAAGTTTCTATTGGAGAGAAAGAAAAATGAACAAATAAAGGGACTGATAAGCAATATGTGGCTTTTTTTTTGCTACACAATACAACTTCTCACTTTGTACCAATTTCAAAATCCTAAGTCAAGTAGTTGTTGAGAAATCTTTGACAGAAAAAAAGTTTACAGACAGACAGACAGAGAGACAGACAGACAACCAAACAAACACTAATACAGAAAAGGCGTAAAACTATATACCCCCTATATACTTCGTTGTGGCCCGTTTTAGTTACTGGGTATAGGTTTTCTTAGGAACACTGGTACAGATCGCCTTTCCCACTTTTGAAAAGTAAAATATATTAAAATTAACGTCAAAGTTTGGACCTGGACTCCCCCCTAGGAAACTTTCAGTGTCTGTGCAAGTTTATTGCAATGAATACTGTACAAGAATGTGTCAAACTTGTCATTGGAAGTAGTGACTTAGCCAACAATGTCAAAACCTTATGCAACTGTACTACTGAAGGTAATTTCTTAGAATGTCTAAAGTGATTAGAAAGTGGAAAATGGCCCACAACTAGGAAAATGGATGGCCTACTTCAAAGCCATGGTATGACACATAGCAGAGTCCAAATGATACAAGTTGAGGTTCATTATTTAGGGAAATGATAGTCCTTTGTAACAGTAAAACCAAAATCCTATTTACCTTAGCAACTTTTTGGAATACACCTTGAAGTAAAAGTGATTCGGAACTAGGCAACTAACTTTATTCAAACGGCTAGCAAAGGCTCTGATCAGATTGCGCATATGCGCAGGCTGATCTGAGCCTTTGCTGGTCGCACATACCACATTGTTGGAAATCTCATGTCATGGCTCATATGTCTTGTGATGGAAGAATTTGAAGGTTCAACAACAGAAAGATCCCAATAGAAATTTCGATTTATTTCCTAGTTAAAAAAAATGAAAGTATTTCAGCAAGTTTTAGGCTTTTGGTTTCTGGAGGTACGGATTCTGAAATTACAGTTTTTATCCTCACATGATGAAAGGTTTAATGTATTAAATTAATTTATAATGTTTAAAATACCATTTGTATAATCTGGATATGCCACTTTGATGTCTTTACAGCTGACAGCTGGACTGTCCCTGGTTCCTTTAGGATACCGCAGGTCTTCAACAACATTAGATACCTGTATGAAAATAAAACAAACACATGACCTAGTAGACACAGTTGGCACAAAACGTAAAACAACGTACACGTATCAAACATGTTTCTATCAGGAGAGGAAGTGATTGATTCCTGTAGATTTGTCAAAACAGCGAATTGGGTTACAGTTGATGGATCTATGTGAGGTCAGGTGGGGACCCCGGAATTTATTCTGGATAATCCAGGAACCTAGGAAAGGTCAGCTGTAATTCTGCTCTTAAAACAACGCCATATCGACGTCGATGCGACGTCATAACGTTACATAACCGTTGATATGACATTGTTTTGACATCATGTGGTTGCTGTGGGTTTACTAGTGATCATGTCAGTTCACCAAATCTAAAATAATTTTCAGTTTTTGATAATAGCATGAATCAGTATTACACCTTTGACACGTATGTGGGCTGTTTGATAGTGGTACCGCGTATAGGAAACTGTACCAATATAAAAGAAGACCATTGCAAGCTCAAACAATCTGAGTATTTGCTGCTTTTACAACATAATATGGAGGCTTAGGCCAGCAAATGAGATTTTGTTACTTATTACATACAGTAAAGTCTGTGTAAAATGGCCACTCTCAAAAAGACCAAAAATTGGTTTTCAAGACCAATTATGGCTTAATGCAGGTTAAAATTATTGCAGAATGCTCCAAGGGGAGTATTCTACAATACCTTTGACCTTCATTAAGCTACCAGTTGTGATAAGGATCTTTGTTTTGTCTATGTTTGAGTGGCCCTTCTACACAGGTTTAACTGTATGCCTAAATTCACTTTTAAACATTCATATGCAGTTATCTGTTGGGAGAAGCTGTCTAAACTCTGGCATGCGCCTTCACATTTCTTTCTATTTTGTGTGTGTGTGAGTAGCGAAGACTATAGTCATTTGTGCAGGCTCATCCGAGCTTTCTTTGATGCTTGCAAATGAGATACCTATCAAACTTTCATGTGGTGGCCCAATTATATAAGTATAAAACTATATGCAATAACAAACGCTTGTATTTGTATTATACTATCAAATCTAACTTAGAGGTACTGTTTCAAATTTTGTGAGACAGGTAGTGACTAGGAACCCATTCTGACTGTATACTTTCATAAATACTGTTCCCTCGGTGATTTAAGTTTATTTGCCAAAATTCTTTATGCATTTTGCATCACATAGTCACTAATGAGGATCTTGCATGAGAGCTCAATGTATTATTAAATTTATTAAAGGAGTTGGGGAAAAGAGAAAAACTATTAGGCTTATTAAAAATACAGGAGCACGAGTGTTAGATTCTATTTATTATATAGCATTAGAATTACTATGAAATTGCGATTTTTGCATAAAAAAATAAAGATTTTTCCAAATATATATATGCAGCATATGTGCGCATTATTGCATGACGTTACTTAATATGTAAATATCGAGTGGTGTATATATTCAAATACATTGCGTTATATCACTCCAAGACGCACCATTACGTACTATTACGTGAAAACATTGTTATAAGTGGCATTTTCCATGGCACAACAACTTCAACAATAAGAACTGATGAGAATTCCTGTATACTGTACACTTAATTATATCCTGAAAGTGGTCATGTTGACTCAGGATTGTTTACATAATTGTATATAAAGTTTTGTTTTGTTATCCTATGCCTAACTTTTTTTTTTTTTGCATTTATTGTAAAATATGCTAGAAAAGGCACATGATTCAATTAATAAACCTAATCTATCCTATTCTTGTGACTTACCTTCACAATATGATTCCACATTTTATCAACAAACAAATGGACACCCTCCTTTAGAGACAGGCGATTCTCAGAGATATCAATAACAACTGTCTCAAAGTCTGCCTCTAGATCAGGTAGATTAATTACTGGAGGATGATCACTAACACTCCTCTTTCGTCTACCACTTAATAGAAGTGGTTTGCCTGTGCCCATTAATTCAGATGGATATGCCTGAGCTTCCCCTGGAGGTCCTGGTGGTCCCATAGGGCCCTTTAAACAAAAGTTATACATGGGTGAAAGTTTATAATTTCGATAATCATCAACTATAGACATAAAACATTTCAAAGTCTGCAATATGCTTTCAAATCGTTAACAATTTCAAGCTTGAATGGTCAATTGACGTGAAATTATCTGAAAAAAAAACCCCAAACAGAATAGCTATTTCATTCCACCTAATTCAGCATTTTGAGGCTGACTTTCTATGGAAAGTCAGCCTCATAATCCTGAATTCAGGAATAATCCTGAAAACTTCACCCATTTATGTTTTCATTATATACTAATCAAATTGCCTCAGTCTGCCTCTAGATCATGTAGGTCCAGCACTTGAAGATGGTCAGGAACTCCCCTTTTTCGTCTTTAACTTAATAAAAGTGGTTTGCCTGTACCCATTAATTCAGATGAATATGACTGAGCTTGCCCTGGATGTCCTGGTGGTACCATTGGGCCTTTTAAGCAACACCATATACTAATGAAACATCTTATATCTTGGATAGAATTATCAATTAGACTATCCATACTAATAAAACACACAAAGAAAGAAAGGCATCAATTTATTGTTGAAATATTTCCAACATCTAGTGAAAAAAGAGAAAACCCCTGCATTAATGTATCTATGTTTAGGTGCTTAAGGATTTCCTAATCTAATTTTATACTGTCAATATCTCAATTCATGATTATATTATTAACATCAAATGTTTATTTGTTAATTTGTGATAGAAAAAAATGGGTCAATTGTGATGGCTTAAAGGCTCGATCACATTTAAAAGGCCATGCCTCCAAGCAAAACATAATTGTTGTAGCACATGGTAAAATTAAGCTCTGTCAGGTATTGTAGAAAGAAAGTATCATACCACAGGTCCTTGAATTCCAGAGGAGCCTTCCCTACCCTGAAAGCAGAAAAATACATATTAGTTTTAATCATTCATAAATGTTCAAAGATATCCGTATGCTCTATCCATTTTATGATACTACACGAGTAAGGATGTCTGCACCATTATGGTACAGTATAGGATATAAGGTCATTTGAAAAGCTGACACAAAGTTGTTATAATAAGCTAACAGACTCTTTGATTGGTTTCATTCATTATTTTTCATCAAATTATAAAATCAAACTAAGGCTTTTTTTTCAATATAGTTTGAATGATACATTCTTTAACCCATACACGCCTATCCTTCTTTTTGTGGGACATAGGCAACCATTCTTTTTGTCGTACATTGGCAAACAGTGCAGACCCTGATCAGACGCCACAGAACGTGGTGTCTGATCAGGTTCTCCGCTGTTTGCTTACAGAATGCTCTCTTAAAATTTGAATGAAAATGAAAAATACCATCAAACACTCTATAAAACAGAAATAGATTGGCCCAATTGATAACTTTGCGAAATCCATGCGGCTCAAATGGGTTAATTCAGTTTGATAAAAAATGATGGATATTTCAATGTATTTTTCCATATTTCTGCTTGACTGTAAAATGTAAACCGTACTTCTCTTCTTTAAGACTGCTCTAATCTTAGTGAATGGTCCAATCCATACTGGAATACTATATTTTGGGCATCTAATATGTTAAATACACTTTTTCATTATACCTGTTTGCAGTATACACTAATTGAAAGTTGTAACCGATCACTTGCATATTTTAAAAGCAGGCAATACTTGAGGTTTATTAATGAAATTCGTCCCAACTGATTAGATACGGTAAGAGAACAAGTTATTTCAGGAATAAACATGAGAAATCAATATAAATTTGTCTTTGTACTTTGTGCTAAAAATTTCATTTGTAAAAAATATATAGTTTTCTAGAAGACTGATTTTTAAGACTGATCGGTTAGAACTTTCGATTAGTGTATAAATAATTTAAAAGCTAATAAGACTAATCTGTAATACTAAGAGGAGTAAATTGCGCACAATAACTAAAATAGCTTAAATTACCAGCGAGTATACAATACTAACCTCCCAGCATGTAGCGCTTATTTATAATTCTAAATATCTGTTAATTTTTTCTTGATTTTTAAAAGGAAATAAAAGTGTGCTAAAAGACCAACTAAGCAGGCTGTTAATGTAAAAGGTTACGTTACAGATATACTGGTTGACTCAAATGTTTACTAATATTCAAAATTTTAACATACCGGTTCTCCTTTTGGTCCAGGTGGTCCTTCAATGCCCTGTTGAAGAAAAAATAGCAAATCATTTATAAATGAACACAATAAAATACCATTTATGTTCATTACTTCAGTGAAAAAGACATATAGCCAAAAACACAATAAAGTATTTATACATTTGTATTTTGCGCCAAATTTATATAAGGACTATTATGTACGTACATATTCCACTTAGCAATTAAATTTTTAGGTCAAAATGAAATTCTGAAAATTTAACTTGAACATAAACGCAAGTGAGTATGATCAGGAATACCACAATCAGACACTGCATTCCAAACTATGGCACCGTGAGGAAGAGCCGCAGAACACTGACTATCAAGATATCAGGAACACAGTTCAAGTAAAGCAACCAGCTCTCTCTTCCCCATCAAGATGAATGCAAACTAGAAAGACACAAAGTACTGAATAACAAAAAAGCTCCAAACACAAAACCCCCACAAACAATGGGAGCACCGATAAACAATGAATCAACTACAACAACAACAACCATCTCCTTAGAACAGACAGCAGCCTAAGCCACTGGGTGGGGGGGGGGCGTAAATGGATTCTACTGGTACTAAATCTTCGCCCTAGATTCTGTTGTTGTTAATAAAACACAAAAATGGAGGCTTCCTAACTACTGCAATGTATCATCACAGAGAAACAATCTAATCAAATTAGCATACTATGACGAAACAAATGAAAGAACTCATGACTCACAGATAGTCTGAGCTTAAGAAAACTTCAAGTTGAGCCACATTTTATTACACTGGTAAAAATATATCAGTCTTTCACAAATGAAATAAAACTTTAAAAAACTACTTTGAGTTTACATGTTAGAAATCCAGTATTGTTTTTATTAAGAAAATAAAAATGCTTTTTTGTGAATATGACTTTTATTTTATTGAATGAGGCTATAAAAATATAATTTCCAGAACTTTTTTTCATGCACACTTTTTCACTTACAAGATAAAATAAAAGGCAATTAAGGCAAAAGTAAATGATAAACTCTTTTTATTATATCTAAAAATGAAATTCTATCATATTCAACTATCAAACAGTAGAAGAACCATGTTATCAGTGGTCCCACTATATTAGGATAATGCAACCAAGTACAGTTTGGAGACATGCTGGAATTTTGAATATTTTATTTTTCCTGTGCTCATAATATAAGTAAGCTAAGCAATGTTTATTATAGACAATTGGGTCCTATAGAGTTTCAATATTCTCGCATCAATGTACCAGGATGTCAGAAGCTTACTGTCCATTGATACTGTAAATGTTATGCATGAATATATAGTTTAAACAAATATATATGCTAGTCTCTGAAACTATGCATATAGGTAACTGTGTTGATCTGGATGCAGTCCACCTACCCCTTCCAAACAAAATAAAAACACACCCTAAAAACCCAGGTATTCTTGTGATGCTTTGTATGTAGGTTCATTAAAGTAATTTGACTACCATACAACTTACTAACAAATCATATCAGTATCTTACCGGTAATCCTGGTGAACCATCTGAGCCTGGAGGTCCAGGAGGACCAGAAACACCCTAAAATAGAAAACCAAAACAATAGATTCAGTCCTTGCACAATTCACATTAAATAACATGGTAGCGCATTATGTTGAAGTAAAGAAGAAACTCTTTGAACTGTATTTGCTTCTTTGAGCATTAATGGTACGATATTCTTAGGTAGACAACTCAATCGACTCAGTCAAAAATAAAATGTGTTCTTATATAGTTTCTACATCAATTTTACTATGAACATCAACGAATTTGAACAAGTAATGCTTTCTTTATCAACACAAGTTTAAGGAAAATGCACACGTAACGCATAGAAATGTCTGAACCTTTTGCCTTCTGGGTAATTTTGCATGTTTTTTTTTTATGTCTGCTGATTTTTTGCAAACTCACCATTTTGGAAAAAAATCTTAAATCATTACAATCACAGTGTCAAGTGGTTTTGGCTGACAAAACGTCAGGCATGCTCTGGGTCCAAATCGTTTGAAAAAATCATCAGATGACACTAGTAGGCAAAGAGTTTAGGGAAATGCTTGATACTCACCATATCACCACGTTCACCTTTGATACCTGGTGGGCCAGGCAGACCAGGTTCACCTTTTTGTCCTGGGTCACCCAATGGACCTGTAAGTCCTACATTCCCATGATGTCCCTGAAATATCAGAGTATATACGTGTTAATGCATTGATTAGGTACATGCAATTCTGCTTAACTCAAAGTCCATGGGACCAGAGTTTGCCATTGGGTACCATGGACGTCAAGTCGTTAGGACGTTAGTACATCCTTAGAAGTTTGATCATCTGAAAGACATTTCTTTAAGGACAAGATGTATTTGATAAATACACACCAAAACACTGCCAGTACGAATATACTTCGATTTTAACACACAAAAAGATTTAAAATATGAATGATCCTTTCAGATTCTTTTATGATTCAGCTATCTTAAACCGATTGTTAGAATTCATCCTTAAATCTTGTTTGGACTGAAATATGTAAATTTACGTACGTGTAGCTCATGTTAAATCCTATATTTAGAGACCTGTAGTAGTGCACCATGCAGATATCATAGGGCCTGATAAGCAATTTATTTAGCGTAAAATTGCAAATATTTTCTTATACACCAGTTTAAACATGTGTTTTTGGGTGCTCAAAAGAACCATCTCATCAAGACAGTTCTTTTGAGTTCACACAACATATATTTTGGTTGAGAAACAAGAAAAATACTTATGGACTACTTTTTTTAAATAATAAGTTTGTTCAATTTCATGCGCAGATACTAAAACCTTTAATTTACGAAATTAACTGAAATTACCCCCCTTTGAATTAAACAAATAACAATTTAAGAACTGCAAAATCTCCTTAACCTAACATCATTTAGAAACCGTTTTTTTTGCTTTAATTTGTTGTGTTTGTTTATGACAACAATTACACAAAAGAGAAAAACAAAAACTATGGCTGATGTTGGGCATCAAAGATTTACTTAGTCTGTGTTTTATACCCCACCCCTTACAGCAAAATCATCAGAGAATTTCCATTATCAATTGTTTTGATGCTGATTATTCTTAATTAATGGTGAAAGGCTTGTTATGACAAAAAATGTGCGATTCTGTTGATTATCCAAATTCTGGACCAAAAATGAATTTTCTGAATGTTTTCACGTAAACTGGTGATCGATGTTGTGTGACGTAAGAGTATGTTACAGAATAATGGCTGTGGTCGTAAAAGCATTGCATACAACTAGCACGCATAACATCTTTCTAGAGAGTTTGCTCAGTGATGTTTAAATGTGCTTGAACGGGTCAGGACTATGGCGGACAAACCAGCTATTGATGTTGTGACTTTTGATTTTAAGGGTACTCGTGTTCACTGTTTTGGCAGCGGCTCTACTGACTACCAAATGAATGTTTTTTAGGTGCAAAACGTTTCTAAATAATCAGAGTTGGTAATGTGAAAACTTGAATGAAATGCGTTCATACATTTGGAAATGGCAGACATATACGTCAAGCAAACATAACTTTATTGTTTCAGTATATAATGTTATTATTTGTACATTGGTAGCCATCTTTAATACCATGTTGGAACAACAAGCAAAATAAAGCCACGCTGATGAGTAAACAACTTGTTTAACATGACTATTTCTACTTGCTAGAAGTAATTTGCATCAAATTTTATAACTTTGTAAAGTTATAATATACAACTACTATACAACTGCACTTTTAAGATACCAAAGTGGCGGCCATCTTTAAAAGACAGCTTCAATCTTGACTTATTGAAAATTGAAAGATTATTTAAATGTATTTACATATAACTGAAGGCTATTTAAGTAAAATTAACTGAAAAAAAACATGATGTTTGCAAATAAAAAATGACATTATAATGAATAAGTCTAAAAAGGCGGCCATTTTGGAAAAAAAATAAGATGGCCGCCATTAGAGTACATTTTCGCCGTGGCACTGACCCTTAATTTTCTTGTATTGTCATCAACTAGCCATGTACCAAGTTTCATGCTTTTATCATAAAATGCATGATTCTTCTCAAAATTGTTACATATCGCCCACTATACAGAAAATTCCATAGGGTTGGAAGAGGGGTTCTGTCAACTTTTTTTAGTCATCAACATATTCCACAGAGGGCCATACGGACCTCCCTCAAGAAGCAATTGGAGCCCTTGGGTCCAATTGCTTCTTGAAGGGGGTTGGTACCAATATTACTAAGGAAACCTATAGCCTCTTGTGATTATCTAGTGGGGGTCCGAACCCTGTTCCCCTTTGGGTCCGCCAATAAATGATATTACCTTAACTCCTTTCTGGCCTCTGTCTCCCTTGGGTCCACTTTCTCCTAATGGGCCCTATACAAAAATAGCAAAGGAAACAATTAAACCTTATTGTCTTCTTATCAACTACCTGATATCATATAAGAATGCTATTTTTTATCATAAATACAATGTAAATCCTGAACTGTATTATACAACATTATCATGCTTTCCATATTCCACAGCTCATATTGTAATGCATGAGACACAGCATGACAATGCATTGGACATTAATAGCAAGTAATGTATGACCAGTTGGTATATCAGTATATCTAGCGTCCTTTTTATGGGACTCAGGCAAACAGTGCAGACCCAGATCAGATGGCACAGAACGTGGCCTCTGATCAGGGTCTCCACTGTTTGCTTACATAATGTAATATTAAAGTTTAAATACAAATGATAAATACCACCCAACAACCCTTAAAGTGGAAATGGGCTGGTCTAATTAATAGGAGTCGGACATTCCATTCCACTTCAATAGGTTAAAGGGGACAGCACCATTGAAAGCATGCCAGTCTGTCATGAAAGCCCTTCATAAACCATGCAAAATATTTTCAACAAACGAATCAATAAAATGCAAAGAAGGCAAGAAACATGTTAATTCAGTTAGGGCTGTGTGACGTCACACATCCCGAAATAGCTGCTCTCCATAGTTTTCAATTATATACTATACAGACAACTGTAACTTTCTTATTTGTCATTCGATTTTGATCAGAGGCGAGTTCATTAATGTAAGGGCCCGCAGGCGCTTGTTGTACTGGTACCTTTCTTTATTCATATTGTGTAAAGCCTGAAATCAGTACGAGTGCTTGAGAGCTCTCACATTGTTGAACTCGCCTCAGGTTTGCGGCAGATTGCATGATTTAATAAGGGCTTGTATTTCAGATTCACTAGGATTCAATGTTGTAGGTCGTTTTAAGATGCTGCTAAATGACGCATATTATGAGCGTCTGCTTTGCTTGCTATCATAGAAGCCATATTCAGTGACATAAGATTTTGGAAAAGTTTACCAGCTGCCCTTCGTAACTAGAACATTTGAGCCTAATTGAATTTCTCACTCAAATTAAGTGACCACTCCATTTCCGTTTTAAGAGTTGTTGGGTGATATTTTTTCTTTTTTAATAGACTATTCAGGAAGCAAACAGAGAGACGCTGATTAGACTACTCGTTCTGCGTTTATAATAGAACTTTTGAACATAATACAAACTTTCAAATGGCATAAATGGGCTACAGACTGTGTTTATCACTACGTGATCAGTTGTGGTATCAATATAATTATTATAAGCTAGATTATCAATTACGTCTTATACTAACCAAACGGCATTGTCACACGTTGCCTGATAAACATTGTCTATCTCATGGCATGTACCATTAACAGGTCATGATGACGTTGCACTTTTTGAATGACGTCGCTTATGACGCTGAATCAACACTAAAATCGAAAGTTATATCATAAGAGCTAGATTTAAGATTAAAACAATGGGTGAACTGATAAATAGAATGCCAGGTTCGTGTCTTTTGATATCAAGTTTACCGGGGATTGGCTTTGAGAATGCATGTTGAATTCCTTGGCAAGCCTCGTGATGTCAACATGCGTTCTCAAAGCCTTGCCTGGTAAACTTGATATCAAAAGACACTCACCTAGTATTCTCTATTTATTTTACTTACGATAAGTCCTTGATCTCCCTCTGGTCCTGGTATACCTGCTGGTCCAGCTTCTCCCTGAAAAAATATCCCTCTGAATTCTAACAATTGTTGAGGCCCTGGAAGGGGTATCCCAGTATTTCATATCCCTTTAAATATTTTAAAAAAATCTCATATTCCTAAAATAAATATGGCAAATATCCCCAAAATTCAGAAAGCATTGTATCCCCATATCCCTAAAATTGATCCAAGACTATATTTGGCCTTTGTAAACAGCTTACAGCAAGAGGATTTTATGCTTGAAATATGAGTAATCCCCCCAAAATTGCTGTATGCAGTTTTTCAGGCATCTCTCATACATCAGTTTGGATTTCAAGATGATGTCAGCAACATAACATAGCTAATTACAGTCTCCATATCCTGCACAAGGTCAAATATGCCAACTACCATTCCAACAAATTTTGTATGAAAATTAAAGAAACAATTGACTACTAAAATACAATACTTTGCACTTCGTGCTTAAGAAATAACTGCAACTTGTACATGTAAACAAATGCCAGCAATATCAAGCATATTGTTCCCCAAAATCAAGAAAGAGTTATAAAAAAACATTCACTGTATACTTAAAATTAGTCCCTGCCTGAAGGAAACAACGGACTCAATATTTAACCTTCAAGATTGCCAAGACTTATTTCGCTACCAAATCAAGAAAAGGATAAAAAAAACAGATAGTTATAATTAGCACTTTAACAGTTAATGCTATTACAGAAATGAGGCCCAGGCTATAAAACTGTTGCAACTGAGCATTAAATTTACCCGACTCATAAAGGTTGAAGTTCCAAAAATTGTTAGCATTTTAACAATTATTATATAAACCAGCTGACAGTTATCTTTATTTTTCAACATTTTACTTTTAATGAGCAATTAAAATGTTTGCACATGTGAGCTGTGTATGAGGAAATTTATAACTTCCGTGCCCAGACTCTAGGCAATAGGGCAAAATTTGTGTGATTTATTTTCTTATGTCTTAACAAAAACACATGTTGTAGGTACAAGGTTGACCATTTCAATACAATGGTTCTGTCTGAGGTCTGTGACAGCCAGAAGAGTTCCATAACATTTGTTATAGACAAATGATAATAAAAAAGGTAATTAAATTGCAACCATGGTGTAAGAATAATACTCCATACAAAACAAATGGATCTGTAAATTTTTACTGTCTTTTAAGACACTTTACAACACACCAGATGTAGGTTCTTATTGTATCAGAGAGCAGCAAATGCTCAGGCAAGCCTGATTCGCAAAAGCATTTACTACTGGCATACACAAAATGTTGATGTAATCTTAGACTCAGATGAAAATTTAGACCTCATTTACGATTTTCACATTTGTGAGAAGTTCTAAAATCTGGCTAATATTGAGGAGCCATTCTGTATATTTTTTCATACAATAATGGTTTATTATGATAAATAGCTAAAACTTTAGTTAATATTTAATGTTGATACGTATGGAAAATGACTATATAATACATTTAGAGAAAATAGCCAGGACGTTTTGGTACTTTTCTCATATGCGCAAAATGTTCCTTTAAATGCATATGCTTACGTATCCAACTAGACTAGAAATATAATTGAGCCACAGCATGAGATTCCCAACAATGTGGTATGTGCAACCAGCAAAGGCTCAGACCAGCCTACGCATACGCACACTCTGATCAGAGCCTTTGCTAGTCGCTTGAATATTCAATGTGTGTTAAGCTACTGACTGAACATCATTTGAAGTTTCTAAGCTTAATATGAGGCTGCACAGGCTAATCTGAGTCTACAAAAGACCACATTGTTGGAAATCACATGTCGTGGCTCAATTTTTGTCTGAGCTTCGCCAGTAACTATGCTTTGTGTTCATGCGAGTAGGGAAGGCTCAGGCATGTCTGTCCATTAGTGCAGGCTTGCCTGAACATTTTTTGCTTGAAAATGCCATAAGTAACAAAATCTTATCATGTTTGGGCCTCGTTGCGCCAAAACCTGTCTTCGGGTTTCCGACAAAGTGAGATTCAAACCAGCCTGCTCAGCTACAGAGACTAGGTAAAAAGTTGAAATTTCGCTTGTAGCAAGCTTGGAAGCTAAAAACAAGGCGCCGATCAGACTGAGGGGATGCGCAGCCTGGTCTGCTCCTGTGTTGTTCGCAACCCGCCGAAGACAGATTTTCTCGCGTCGAGGCCCATTTCATAAATGAAACTAAATAAAATTATGCCATTTTCCTAATGTTTTGCGTTTTTGTCAGTTTCAACACTTTTATGTCATATTTCGACTATCAGTGATCCTATCAGTCTTATCAGTAGTTACGCAATACTTAATGCATACAAACTTTAGACAGAAGCTGGTAACTACACTGTGAGATAATAATCTCTATAAAAGTATTGGGCCAGACTTGGGTTAAAACTCCAGACCTTAATCAATATCCATAGGGTCACACTGTTGATCAAACTGCTATCATTTACATTAATTGGAATGTTTTTCTTTTATATCTATAGCACATTATAGGTATAAGGGCCATTGCATGAGGCTTTAGTACTTATCACATCGGCGATCAGCTACGGTTAAGATAAATATGTGCAGACATTGTAGATCCTTTGCTGCTCATATACAAAGTATGGATGTAGATAAAGGCTCAGACAAAACCTTTTACCTCAGCTTTGATGGATACATTAGCATGATCATTTATTAGAGGCATTTGTGCATATGCGATAAGTACCAAAATCTAGTGCAGTGGCTTATAAGATTCTATCATCAGTGTGAGGGTAGGATAAAACAATCCATCCTGAGGATCCCCAATTGCCATCACGAGGCTTGCCGTTTGATGACAAATGGTGATCCCGAGAGACAGATTTATCTATCCTAACCTTACACGAATAATGGATTCATTTTCTTGTTCACCACTGTTTGTATTAATTTATTTTAAAATAAGCTTTCAGAAGTCCCTGAATACGCTTAGATGCAATTTCACACGATGACGTTACTTGACAGGGTAAGATAGCATGTGTAAGATAAGATTTGCTATCCCAGGGTAAAATCTCAGATATTCGTATCCGGTGTGCAAGAAAATATAATATTTACCACAGGCCCAGGTTGTCCAGGTGATCCTTGTGCCCCTGCGTGTCCTTGTGGTCCCTGGAAAAACAATAATAGTTATTCATTACATTGCATACACATTGTACATTGTATTCCTAGCCATGTGTAGATTTACCACTTTATTATGGCCTATTTTGCTGGTTTTTTGCATGGCCGTTGTTGAAAAAATCTACGAATAAACCTCTGTCATTTTGATTGCTCAATGCTATTATTCAGAGGAAGCTTATTTAATACATATCAATGAATCATTATCATTTTATGCCATTTTCCATGTCATAGGAAAACCTTTATGCATATTATTACAACTTCTTCTGTCTTAATGCTTTACATCCCAGTCAACAATTTTTCAATCATGATAAGATGGTTTCCTCTCATTCTGTGTTGAACCAGTTACAAGCAGATGGTGCCAATTTCAACTTTCCATAAACTTTGCTCTAGTCAATATTACAGTTGCTCCTGGTAACTTGAATCTTAAACTTAGGACACATTATATCCACACCATACAGCTGTATATGCTTAAGTCTAATAGACCTCAGTTCTGTTTGTTCTGTTCTTAATAATTCCCTTAATATTCACAAGATGGTTCATACAAGAAACTGCATCATACTGTTCACAATGAGGAGAGAAAAATTACAATTACATTGTTTATAGACTAAATTCTAAGAAACCAACCTACTTACAACTCAATGTGATTTATTGATTTATTTCATCTAGCTTTGAGTTAAATGAGTGGACTGTATTCAAACTTTCATATCTGATAACGTTCATTGATAAGAACCATTTTCATTTTGATGGATTTTGATGACTCGTAAGCATGGATTTGTCCATTATGCATGTTAAGGAATCACAGGTTAAACTTCCTAGATTTTAAATATTTCTGTCTGTGAAGTTGGTATCTCAGCAAAAAGGACAAATCCTTATGAAATACCACCACACGCATTATTTCAGCAGGGTCATCACTGTTTGCAAGTTTGTCAGTATATAAAATGAAAATGGTTAAAAGACGAAGGAGACTTAAGGCTTATTTACTGCTCATATGATTCAATGTCATTATGCGATGCTGTCATATGGGCGAAAGCTCAAACTTTCCAAAATCCTGTACTTTAGAAACTCCAATCTTAAAAAGCAGGATGCCCACTAGATATTCACAATTTCAAGTTTAAATGGTCAATTGTCTTTATATAGACTGTATATCAATTAAGAAAACTTATTATAATTTCCCTAATTCAGCGTTTTGAGGCTGACTTTCTATCGAAAGTCAGCTTTAAAATCCTGAATTCAGAAATAATCCTGAAAACTCTCACCCATGCGAATACTCAGAAAACATGCACAAAATTGACGACAGTGTAATTCCTATCCAAAATTAATTCAAACATACTTATTCTGAATTTTCACAACAACTTGGCACTAATAAGAATGATGACACCACAAATCATATTGCAATAATATGAAATCGATTTAAATCTTAGATACAGGAAAACATTTATTATTTACTTTTTAGCTCTTTTTTATAAAGCATAATGCATATAAACACTTACAGGAGCTCCTGGGGCTCCTCTTTGTCCAAATGGGCCAGGCTGTCCTCGTTCACCTTTGGGCCCAATTTCTCCAACTGGTCCAGATGGACCTTGTACACCTACATCTCCCTGAAACAGGATTATAACATATAAGGTTCATAATCTTACTAAAACAACCACTTCATACATAGATACAGAAAAACAAAACAATGAGATTTTTTTCACAACATATTGTTTAGGGTTATGCCAACAATAATAGGTAGGATTGGGTAACCTGAAACATACGCATATATTTTTTTCCTTTTGTGGTTTAAGTGATAACATCACTTTAATAGCGAAATTACATTCTACACACATTATATCTATTACTTAACATGTAAAATTCGCTACATGTGTGTATGTTATGCATTATATAGTGTCCATTGCATGTGGACTAGTGAACTGTAGAACACTAGAATCTATAAAATGACTTTAATCATACTTAATATGCATTTCTCACAATATGATCAAATCAAAAAGTGGCATTTATTATAACCATAACACCACCAACAAAAATAGCAAAGTCATACTTGTTTTCCTGGGGTCCCTGGAAGGCCAGGCTCACCTGGTATGCCAACTGGGCCCTGAAAATCAAAATATTGTAATTAAAGGAAGCATTACATATTGAATATATTTGACAAACATAAGTATAACCTAGGTCAGGTGGGACTAGCTTATTCTCATTAAAACCAATATCTCGCTACAAATCATATAAAATGATTAAAGTATTATTATAATTATTGTAAGGTGCTTGTAGATTATAAAATAGCATGAATTCAGTTTTCAATTATCATATAATAACATAAATTTGCTTTAACAATGCTCAAATTCAGTTCTGTTTAATGGTAAATCAGGGAAAAAGCAAGAATATGGTAAACAGCTACATCATGGTTTTGCTAATAATTATTAAGAACGCACCTGATTAGCAAATGTACCGCACACGTCATATTAATGAGTTAATCACAAATTAACAATGCATGGCTGCAGAACTTTCATTAGTTGGAGTATGATCATATAAATACTGTAAACCATTAAGCAGTCTGGCATCATTCAGCTCGATATCTCTATAGTTTATTGTAAAGGGTCCATTGTGTTGCTTTCTAGCATTGTCCAGTCAATTGCTATTTGAAATTTATGATAAGTCTAGCTATTATACATTCCAATATTAATCCCAGCAAATTCAAAATAAAAGACTATTAAATCTGCCAACATGCAAGTTTATGATAATTAATGTTATTATTATCTATGCTGATATATATAGTTTCAATGAGGTAATATTATTTTGGTGGCATTGTTTAAAATTTGCTATGATTATGATAGTTTGTTATTTATACTGATTTAAGTTTAGGAAGCAATATGATGTGTGAAGATACAGTTTCCATCCGACTGAAATAAACAAAAACATATTAACTATAATCTATATGAGTGTTAATATGAGTGTTAAAAGAACATTGAATGTATAAGAATAGAAATCTGTTTGGACTTGATAAAATCTATATTTTAATATCTGTAATCATATTTGTCAGGTCTGTAACAAAATACAAATAAACGCTTGTTTCGAAAATAAAAAAAAAGACTTTCATTTTTGTATCATTTATAAACATATGTCTATATTCATACTGATGATAGCAAATGTTATTTAATCATTTGTGTCAGATAAAAAAATCTCATTTTAATGGATTAGGATATATGTGCTTTAAGTATCACTTTATAGTATTTTTGCTAAAGAGACACTTGTCTTATGGGAGAAACTCTGTTACTTACAATGGGTCCAGGTGGTCCTTGTTTTCCTTCATTTCCATCAATGCCAGGGTCCCCCTAAATAGAAAAGATTGTGTGTTATTCCAATGATGTGTTTAAGTGTACTTAACTATCAATGTATACAAGTAATTGTAATACAGTTGTTAAGGCTCCAATGTGTCTACAAACAAATTACTTAGTGTTCAGACTTGTGGGTGATAAGCGCCTATTCCATTGGAAAGTGCTCTGTCTGTGCTCATTGCAACCATTGTGCTTTGTCAAACTGTTCAAAATTACAATAAACACAAATGCTGAATTTCTGGACATCCAGTGCTACCAGACCACTGTATCTTTTAGGTGTTATACTACGCTGTCACCATAGTAAATGGTTACAGGCTATCCAAAATCTATGTTTACAGTCTTGCAATTGGGGGTTTGCTATCGTCCAAGTGCCAGAGATAAATGTAAGTGCTGGAGACTATTTTTTTTACTAAAATGGACAAATTCTGGTTTAGCAGCATATAGCATTTGTATATCAGTTTATTAAAATATTACACTATGAAAATTAGGAGCTTAGAGAGCAGAAGCTTTGGTTTCACACCTTTGGCTGAGTATTGGTGACAGTGTTTTCTATGTATGAGTAGATGCTATCTTGATCCTTTGAGGTTTACACCACTTTGAACGCCAGCCAGTTATAGGGACATCATTAGACGCATGGTATTGTATACTATAATCCACAACACTATAGTGCAAATTATCCTGAGAAAATCTAAATTGACAAGAGCAAGAGCATTATATATACGCAGAGCAAAGGTGGGTGTAACTAACACAATACATAGCTTAAGAATGACACAAATAGCAATTTTGATACTTAGCTGGATCTGGAACACAGACAATTAATTCAGCCGTTTACAATACATTGGACAGCAATGATGCTGCATTTGGTCATAAAAAGTGTTACAAAGTTGCAATCATGATGTTTCAAACATGCTTAAATACACTCTCAAGAGGTTTCATTTGCACTGTTGTTGATTCTGCTACAACTCATGTCACTTTGATCAACAAATCAAAACGCCTTGGCATGAAAATTAGAATGTCTTTTCCGGGTCATATTAACTTAGTGTTTACAAATAACATGTGGTAAAATTCATTTTTTGAGTCAAATGGTATTGATTTTGTAGTCTGCTAATTATTGCTTTTTTGTCGTCTGCTAGTTGTTGATATTAGACTGCATACATCCAATTTATCCGAATCATGGTAAATGTCTGTAATTTGACACTGGTGTGAAACAACGAAACAGATTTCCTTTAGCATGCTCTTTAAAAAGAATCACATTTGGTAATTTTACATAGTGGATCCGGAATAGGTTGAGATTAGTGGTATTGAGTTTTTGCCACTTTATTAAAATAGTGCATTTATATTGCCACATTGTAGAATTCTGTGTGCTTCTGCCATATGCAAAATGAGACCGTCATGTAGGAAGTGTGCATTTGAATAGTCATATATGTATTTTCTGGTTAAAATCCGTTACAAACAGCAGGTTTATATAATGACTCATAGTGGTGTAATTTAAAATCCCTTTGCATGCTTTATCAGTAGAATTTGGAATTTTACAAAATAAGCCCAGAGTAGCCTGAAATTAGAAAAATGATATACCCTGGTCACTTTATTTAGAGCATTGCTACTGACAGTGTAAAATTTTCTATATTTCTATCACATCCGTATATGAGACTGACATGAACATTTGCGCATTTAAGTGTGTTGGTCTGGCCTACATATGATTCACCATAGTGGAAATGTCAGATTCAATGTTTTTGCATGCTACTGGCGAATCACAAATTGGGTTTTAAGCTCTTTTGGGCCTGAGATCATTTTGAAGCTGTGGTTTTGGGTATGCTTTATTATGTTTTACACATGTGAGGCTGTGGGGACCTTTTGTTTTTCGTGTCTCCATGGGTTAAAGAGTAATTGCATTGTTGGTGAAGAGAGTTTCATAAGGGTCAAACTGGTTCCTATGTTGTAATGGACTGACCCATCTTTTTATAAAGTAAAGAAATGAGCTTTACAAATAGTTTAAAGTAAAGAATCTTACTTGAAAATGAATTTAATAATATTTCCTATCTCTTTGATCCTTTGAAAATACTGATATTATCCTATATACTAGATTTTTATTTGGGAATATGTTCCATGCTAAAAGTAGTTCCGGATGTCAGAATTTGACATTTTCATACACTTTTTGATTCAATGATTTTGGGGGTTTTCGTCAACTAATTGTTGAAATGAAATAGGTTTTCATAAATACTAATTAATAATTATTCATTAGGTGTATTAAGCTTATCTGGCTTCACTTTATTCAATAGTTTTTAAGGACTATTTTGTTTCAGTGTAGGGGCATTGACCTAATCACACTTCAGTAAAGCATTACCATATAATCTGTTATAGTTAGACCACTTAGATTGTAAAGGACCTTATTTAGGGTTGTTTTGGCTAAGAATTTATTATTTTAGAGGTGAATTTGACTGTTTTATTGAGGATTCACATGAAAATACTGTTTGTATGCATTTGTTTAATATAGACAGTAGAATTTATTGATATGTTGGTAAAAATTGAGGTATTGCGCAATAGACAGGAAGTGATGTTTATTAATAGGTTTGGGTAATTATGATGTCATTTCCTTGTAAATCTTATGTTGAGTTCCCTGAGTAGAAATGGACTAGTCCAGCTAGATTTCAGGTAGCCAATGAAAACAAATTTATTTTGTCATGTGACTTTTGCTGTCTATAAAACCAGAAAACTCTTGCCATTTCCTCATTCTGTTGATTCTGAGGGGATGTGTGATGTACTAAAAATGCACTGATATTTTTGCAGAAATAAATAATTATTTTTTATATTTTTCTCTTAAGACAACTTTGAACTTAGAGAATTTGTGGTAGTGTGTTTTCTAAAATTAATATTAAATATTTGTACGCTATAGCAAATTTATATAGCAGAATACAAGAACATATTTGGGTGATTACAGACATTTGAGTCTGGTTAATCTGTTCGGCTGGTTTGGTACTAATGAAGGCCGGATGTACATTGGTTCTAGCCTAAATAAGGGTTTGCCCTGAATGTGCTCAGTCTGCTGAACAGATTCTGAAATCTCTAACTTCAAATGGGTTCTGCTATATGCTAAAAATTAGGCGAAATTAGATTTTACCTTGATGTTTTGGGACTATGTTTTAGTAGGTTTACTTAGCAGAATATAAGGACATATTTGGGTGATAACAGACATTTGAGTCTGGTTAATCTGTTCGGCTGGTTTGGTACTAATGAAGGCCGGATGTACATTGGTTCTAGCCTAAATAAGGGTTTGCCCTGAATGTGCTCAGTCTGCTGAACAGATTCTGAAATCTCTAACTTCAAATGGGTTCTGCTATACACCTAAAAAGTAAATAATTTGACTTTGAGATTCTAAAAAGGGTACTTACAATTTATAGTTTTTCCCGGTTAAGGATGAATTCTTATCAGGCGCGTTGAATGAGGATTTTATCAAGGACAATTATAGAATTAGACCCCTCTATCCTTCTTTCTTTGGTCTGTCTCTTGTCTCTGATATGGCTCTGATCGTGCATATGCTTGCCTTTTTGGGTGCTTTCCAGTAAAGTCATCCGCAGGTTCTTTGAGGTGATAGTTGTTCACCTCTGAGATACCCAAGTTTGTCTCGGGAACCTGAATGGTGAATTTACTGACGTTAAATTTTATTGGAATTACTAAATTAGTAATTTTTGAGCAGTGCTTTGTGGTGGACTGTTCATTTAGCAAGTATATATGGTGCAGGAAATCAGAGGGATGGTTCAGCTACACATTTGTGGGTGAACCATTTGTTTGAACCTGTCACATTCCCCCCCCCCTTTTTTCCCTACCCGTATGCAAATGAGCTGGCATTAGTTAATTAATTAAATATCTAAATCTAAAATTGATAAATTGGTAACTTTGGCTAAATAATTACATAGTTAATTAGTTATTTGAGGACATGTACTGTGCATGCATCATTGTCTGTACGCTGTAAAAAGAGGCTTTTATATATAAACATCTAAAATTTATCCTTGCCTTTGTCGTTATCTAAATTCCCTTTTTAAGGTATTTTGGTACACTGAGTATTGGCCATTGGTCTCTTTCCGGCTATCAGGTTGAGCCGGGGCCCGTTTAGCTAAAATCAATCTGTGGTGTCATCCTGACGTGTGTATATAGGTATCCAAAAGGGTTTGTGGCTACGCCCCCGAGGTTTTAAACCCAGTTTTACCACAAAACCGCCCTTTTTCTGGTGTCAGAAGTGGGATCCATTTTCGCAAATGAGCAGAAGTGGATCCCCAGTTTTTAAAAAGAACTAAGATTTGGGTTTAAACTTAAATTTATACTTTTTTATAGTATGGCACGGTATGTTGGCATGAGTTTACTTAAAGGGGAGAGAGTCTCTTAAGCAGCTGGAGCTTGGCAGGAGAAATGTTATTCAGCAATTGCAAGTTTGTGAAGATACTTATGCAGCCACCTTTAGACAATTTGTGGAAAGGGTGGAGCAACTTATTGTTGTTCAGGAAGGACAAATTGATAAGCTTGCAAGTCATAACTGTGATTTGGAAGCAAGAATACTTGGTCTTAATGAAGACGATGCTGCATTATAATGCATAATGATGTCTGTTATTGAGTCAGTATTTAAGTACATTGCTTAAAGTTTTGGTTTGAGTTTATTTTATGGAATATTTTATGCTTCTTTAGTCAGTTGAGTTTAACTGGTGTCAAGCATGGTTCTATTCCCAATTTCTATCTTCTATCTTTTTAATTAACTCTCAGAATCCACAGAATCGGTTAGAGGACTGCAAATGAGTCTTGTCAGGTTACAACTTTGGTCGTAGCAGTGATAATTCTCTGAGTTAGTCCTCTGATCTATTATTTTATTGGTCTGTTTGTATGTTCACCACTGAGTTATTTAGTAATTTTGATTTTAAAATTTAGATCAGAATTTGATGAATAAGGTGGACACAGTTTTTGGAGACCTACCATCATTGTCGGTTTGAGTTTTGAAATTTGTCAGATTTCACATTTTCTTTGTGACGTATTTTGGTTGGAAATCTGGCAAAAGTAGCGAATTTGTCAAAATTGGATGCTTTTGGATATCATTTAAGCGTTAGTAGTAGGCTTGAGATTGAGCTTACATGATCCGAGTTGGAGATCAGCTAACGTGAGAGCTGTCCTAAAGCTGCAATTAATCATAAATTCTAAAATTAAACCTTGCATCTCTTTCAGAGGAAAGAAACACTGATTTTTGAGCAGTGGTAGCTTAAAAATTGGTGAGCAAATTTGTCTGTTGGCATAATATATTTGCACGGCTGAGAGTGATAAGCTTCTGGTACAAAGACTTGAGTTGTAGTCTTTTGGCTTAGTTGTAGTCAGCCAGTAGTAAATTATTTCTCATATTGACTGTGGGCAGTGGAAATCTTTCAAAAGACGTATTTGCGTAGAACTGTACCTGGACGATTAACCCAGAACCAAGTGAGGGCTCTGTGTATGAGAAGAACATGGTTGACAATACTTTTTGATGGAAAAGATTAGGACCTAGTTTACTTTTTGATGCAGAAGAGACATGCCAACCAGAGGGTCGTTTACTTCTAAGAATTTGATAGAGTTCCATGAGAGGAACCTGGTTAAATGTTTGCTGGACAAGGCAGCCAGTGGTAAAGGGTGATCCTGTTGAAGATTTGGATACTACCATGAGAGAGTTCATGGAGTGGGAAGGATGTCCCCAGAGTTTTAATCGAGAAGACAGGATATACCATTGGAGAGAGGTCTTGGACAGCAACAGCATTTATACTCTCCTATGAGGAATATAAAGAAGAGTGGGACTTTAAGTTTATGGCGCAGATGTAAACATACAGCCAAGACAAGATCATTTTACACCTACAGGAGTGGATGATTGTAGCAACAATGGATTTGGAGATTTTCAGTATGAAAGACTTCTTCCACAGGGAGGTGGACCTAGAGGACAGAACTTAGCTCGTAAGCCACTCCAGGATTTGAAGCAAATAGATATGGATGTGAACTTAGCCAGAATTCATATCTAACCGAGGACTTCCATGAGACAGAAGTAGATGTATACCTATGAGAGATTAATTCAAGTTGGCGAGAACCTGATGTCTCCTTTGGGAAAGTTTCTTAACGATGTGAAGCCAATTAGTTAGCAAGACAAGATGAAAAATCATATATGCCATCTTGGATACCTGGAAATGGTATCATTGTACCTGTTACGTACACATTTATGATGTCCTGCGTTGATGCAGTGTAGACGTGGCTATAACCTGATGACAGAGAATCAGTTGGGGAGACTTGTGCAGTGAACCGGTACTAGCTGTACATGTTGAGCCCTCAAACCCCTTGACGGCTATGTTGAGGTACCCCTACGCTTGATGTTCAGAGAGGCAGCGGTGGACAATACTATCAGACTGATGACGGTGGCGGTCTGGAGATGAATCTATGGTATGGATACAGAGCAGCGCAGAGGTAATCAAGACTATAGTAAGTAGGCCGCTCAGACGATATTTTGGCTTACATTGGTAAGTGTAGTCTCATGATTCTGCTTCCAGGCATCCGTTAGGTTCATTTATAATCTTTTGTTTGAGTTAAGAAATTTTAGATTTTAAATATTTTTAAAGGAAATTATAGAAATTCAAAAGCTAAGATACAATTTAAATTATGGTTTTTGATAATGATATGGTTCAATCTGCATTAGACAGGCACCCAAGGGATAGTTAAAATGTGCTTGCTTAAGACAGGTTGATTGCTTAGTAGTGATGATCACTAAGACTGGTTTTACTGTAGTTTTAGTTTGAAATTACACTGTTTTATACTTGTTAGGCACTTTGTTTGGATGCAGGTGACCATGCACTTATATTTTATTTGTATGGATTGTGATTAGTTTTATGTCTGTTCTGGGTGATGCACAGTGCTGGAAAAAAGTAACCGTTTGGGAAGTGATACGAGGTAAAGGCCTGGCACTTCTTGCAGACTCTGATGTCACCGGATTTGGAACTAGAGAGCAAAAGCCAAAAATAGATTCCAAGGTTGTGAATTAGAGTTTAAACTCATGTTATGCTTTTCTTTTTTATTTTTTTTATGTGTGTATAGACCTGGGTTGCCTATACGTCCTTTTTATGTGGTTGGGTTGGTTTGACAGGTTCTAATATCTGTCCAGGGTGAAAAATTCCAGCAGTGAGTATCATGCGTGATCGATATGACACTGAGCACAATTTGCACATGTTATTCAAATATATGTGTATATTAAATGGTAGTGCGCACATGGTTGAGGATCGTGCAGGGATATAAGAGTTATGGTTTTGGTTTTTAAAGATGTGTAAGGTTGGGTATAGCTTACACCGACATATATCATTTGTTTCACATGATTTGACATTGAAATTTGTATACATGTACCTTGTGACTGGCCATCACATGATGCATGGTAATTGAGTTGTGGTTACACTGTGAATACATGATCCTCTGCTAGTGAGTACTGGATGTAAGACATACATGTTTTCTTTTGGGTCAACCTTTTGACTTGCGTGGTGACCTTGGTTGGTGTGAATTGTCTTATGTGAGTGATTTCTGGTTTAGGTCTGGATTGGTTTGAGTACCAAGCTCTTGTCCTGATATATATTTAGCCCCTTAGTAAGCATAACTCTAGTTCCATGGGTATTTACCCTATTATTGGGTTCACTGTTATACTGTTTCTAGTTATGACAGTTAGAGGTAGATAGTTGTGTCTTGTCTTGGGTAACTTCTTTTTGTGTAAAGACTGTTCGGAAACATAGAGGTCATTGCATGGGTTAGTTCTCATATAATACCTTGGGCACCATGGGGACTAATGGTTGACAGTATGTGAAGACATGTTACATATTACCTTGAATATTTCATATTTTTTATGCTAGTATTATTACATATTCTAATATGTTGCACAATATCAATTCTGTAGGCAGTAGGTCATTATTTGTATTTCAATAATATTCATTATTCATAAAGTGATTTAGAATGAGAAGGGTGTAGAGATGTTTCGGTTCTCTTTTGTTTTTGTGAGTAGTACAAAATGAGGGGAGAACTGATGGATCCTGGTAAGCCCTTTACTGTGGCACTGATCATTAAAATTCCAGATCAAATATGGTATTTGATTAAGTTCAGGTATGGGTATAGTTCTAATGTAAATAGGTATATCACTTTTTACTATTGCTTTGCTTTTTTATCCTTTTTGAGCTTTTGCTTTGTTTCATTTTTAGTAAATAGGGACAAAGAAGATCGGTAGACTGGAACTGATATATTTTGAAGGACTTGTATGGTATACACAGGTACATGTGCTTTGTGCAGTAATAGCCTTGCAGTTGTATGTCCATATAAGCTGCACCAGTTCAGGTCTTTGGTTTCATTTTTGGTGACAGTTTAGTTTTTGAATCACCAAGGGTCTTGTACAGAATTGAAATAGACAATTGGTACTGAATTTTGATTCTCAGTTCAATCCATAGTTTTGAATTAAAGGTATCCCTAACACATTTTACATGTTTATGTTTTCAAATACTTTGGACATGAAATAATTGTGAAACATGGAGTTGGACATTGAAGGTATTTTCTGTTGTTGAATAGGAAGTAGTGACATAGCTTCATTAATGTTACAAGTGTTCATTAAATTTGAATAATCTAATTTAACAACCATTTTGTCCAAATTTTTAGTTTTATAGACTGTCGAAATGAGCAACAAGGACTTTTGTATGACAGTTTGGTCATCAGTTGTGTTCTGACTCAGAACATTTAAGCTAATAGTGCAAAAAAGTTTCACAATTGTTTTTACATGTCCAAAATTTCTCTTTTTATGATGACACCTGATTTGTTCATGTAACCAACTAGGAGTAAGATTTTGATGAGATAGGTTAGTTCTAGTTTAAGTTTGTGTAGATTGTGTAGTTTTGTTTTGTTTTAATTTGCTAAGATTAACAATTTTGCTTGATGCTATTTTGAACTGTTTTCAAAATTTAAGATATTTAGAAGTTAAGGATTTTTGATACACTGATACTTAATTTTATGGAGATTAAGATAAGACAGAACAGGAATACTTAGATCTTCATAATTGCCGTGAAGGTATTGTCTAAAATACTTTTGAGTATTTTGATTTTTTTATCTTTAGTAAGAACAGGGTTCTTATATGAATTTCATCTTTAATTTTAAAAATTATTGAGCATTTTGAATTAATTTGCTAAAATCTAAGTACAATGAAGGAATTTCGGTGTGAATATGAATTGTTTTTGAAATTTTGTAGGACTTTAATTAAGAGCTTAAAGATATAATATGAATGGTAATATTCAATGATACTGATAGACTAAATTCTAACTCCATATTTTTTTTTCCATTAGGGTTGAGTAGATAATAGAAATCTTTTAGTATTTTGCTATGTATCTTTATATACATGTATACACATATATGCTTTGTATTTTTCATAGTTTTATGATGACTTTGTCAGTGTCAGAGACTTCAAATCAGTGATAAAAGGTTTAAGGTTTAAGGAAAAATGATCACTGAATAATATTTTTGATGACTAAACAAATGCTAATGTATAGGGAGTAACATTAAATGATTTCAGATCATTTATTTTGGGCCTCTATCATTTATGTCTTGCGTTCATGTGACAGTTGACTCTCAAGAAGGCTGGCAATCGAAGTTGAAATATTGATATTGATTTCAGGGATGAAATCGATAAAAATTCTCGCTTAGAATTTTTATTTTTCTGAAAGGGGTGTAGTGTGGTAAAATTCATTTTTTGAGTCAACTGGTATTGATTTTGTAGTCTGCTAATTATTGCTTTTTTGTCGTCTGCTAGTTGTTGATATTAGACTGCATACATCCAATTTATCCGAATCATGGTTAATGTCTGTAATTTGACACTGGTGTGAAACAACGATACAGATTTCCTTTAGCATGCTCTTTAAAAAGAATCACATTTGGTAATTTTACATAGTGGATCCGGAATAGGTTGAAATTAGTGGTATTGAGTTTTTGCCACTTTATTAAAATAGTGCATTTATATTGCCACATTGTAGAATTCTGTGTGCTTCTGCCATATGCAAAATGAGACCGTCATGTAGGAAGTGTGCATTTGAATAGTCATATATGTATTTTCTGGTTAAAATCCGTTACAAACAGCAGGTTTATATAATGACTCATAGTGGTGTAATTTAAAATCCCTTTGCATGCTTTATCAGTAGAATTTGGAATTTTACAAAATAAACCCAGAGTAGCGTGAAATTAGAAAAATGATAAACCCTGGTCACTTTATTTAGAGCATTGCTACTGACAGTGTAAAATTTTCTATATTTCTATCACATCCGTATATGAGACTGACATGAACATTTGCGCATTTAAGTGTGTTGGTCTGGCCTACATATGATTCACCATAGTGGAAATGTCAGATTCAATGTTTTTGCATGCTACTGGCGAATCACAAATTGGGTTTTAAGCTCTTTTGGGCCTGAGATCATTTTGAAGCTGTGGTTTTGGGTATGCTTTATTATGTTTTACACATGTGAGGCTGTGGGGACCTTTTGTTTTTCGTGTCTCCATGGGTTAAAGAGTAATTGCATTGTTGGTGAAGAGAGTTTCATAAGGGTCAAACTGGTTCCTATGTTGTAATGGACTGACCCATCTTTTTATAAAGTAAAGAAATGAGCTTTACAAATAGTTTAAAGTAAAGAATCTTACTTGAAAATGAATTTAATAATATTTCCTATCTCTTTGATCCTTTGAAAATACTGATATTATCCTATATACTAGATTTTTATTTGGGAATATGTTCCATGCTAAAAGTAGTTCCGGATGTCAGAATTTGACATTTTCATACACTTTTTGATTCAATGATTTTGGGGGTTTTCGTCAACTAATTGTTGAAATGAAATAGGTTTTCATAAATACTAATTAATAATTATTCATTAGGTGTATTAAGCTTATCTGGCTTCACTTTATTCAATAGTTTTTAAGGACTATTTTGTTTCAGTGTAGGGGCATTGACCTAATCACACTTCAGTAAAGCATTACCATGTAATCTGTTATAGTTAGACCACTTAGATTGTAAAGGACCTTATTTAGG
Source organism: Loripinus fragilis (assembly GCA_964019695.1). Classification (NCBI taxonomy): domain Eukaryota; kingdom Metazoa; phylum Mollusca; class Bivalvia; order Lucinida; family Lucinidae; genus Loripinus; species Loripinus fragilis. The sequence goes on from OZ026515.1 coordinate 94,118,487, forward strand.
GTTGTTTTGGCTAAGAATTTATTATTTTAGAGGTGAATTTGACTGTTTTATTGAGGATTCACATGAAAATACTGTTTGTATGCATTTGTTTAATATAGACAGTAGAATTTATTGATATGTTGGTAAAAATTGAGGTATTGCGCAATAGAAAGGAAGTGATGTTTATTAATAGGTTTGAGTAATTATGATGTCATTTCCTTGTAAATCTTATGTTGAGTTCCCTGAGTAGAAATGGACTAGTCCAGCTAGATTTCAGGTAGCCAATGAAAACAAATTTATTTTGTCATGTGACTTTTGCTGTCTATAAAACCAGAAAACTCTTGCCATTTCCTCATTCTGTTGATTCTGAGGGGATGTGTGATGTACTAAAAATGCACTGATATTTTTGCAGAAATAAATAATTATTTTTTTATATTTTTCTCTTAAGACAACTTTGAACTTAGAGAATTTGTGGTAGTGTGTTTTCTAAAATTAATATTAAATATTTGTATGCTATAGCAAATTTATATAGCAGAATACAAGAACATATTTGGGTGATTACAGACATTTGAGTCTGGTTAATCTGTTCGGCTGGTTTGGTACTAATGAAGGCCGGATGTACATTGGTTCTAGCCTAAATAAGGGTTTGCCCTGAATGTGCTCAGTCTGCTGAACAGATTCTGAAATCTCTAACTTCAAATGTGTTCTGCTATATGCTAAAAATTAGGCGAAATTAGATTTTACCTTGATGTTTTGGGACTATGTTTTAGTAGGTTTACTTAGCAGAATATAAGGACATATTTGGGTGATAACAGACATTTGAGTCTGGTTAATCTGTTCGGCTGGTTTGGTACTAATGAAGGCCGGATGTACATTGGTTCTAGCCTAAATAAGGGTTTGCCCTGAATGTGCTCAGTCTGCTGAACAGATTCTGAAATCTCTAACTTCAAATGGGTTCTGCTATACACCTTAAAAGTAAATAATTTGACTTTGAGATTCTAAAAAGGGTACATACAATTTATAGTTTTTCCCGGTTAAGGATGAATTCTTATCAGGCGCGTTGAATGAGGATTTTATCAAGGACAATTATAGAATTAGACCCCTCTATCCTTCTTTCTTTGGTCTGTCTCTTGTCTCTGATATGGCTCTGATCGTGCATATGCTTGCCTTTTTGGGTGCTTTCCAGTAAATTCATCCGCAGGTTCTTTGAGGTGATAGTTGTTCACCTCTGAGATACCCAAGTTTGTCTCGGGAACCTGAATGGTGAATTTACTGACGTTAAATTTTATTGGAATTACTAAATTAGTAATTTTTGAGCAGTGCTTTGTGGTGGACTGTTCATTTAGCAAGTATATATGGTGCAGGAAATCAGAGGGATGGTTCAGCTACACATTTGTGGGTGAACCATTTGTTTGAACCTGTCACATTCCCCCCCCCCCTTTTTTCCCTACCCGTATGCAAATGAGATGGCATTAGTTAAACAATTAAATATCTAAATCTAAAATTGATAAATTGGTAACTTTGGCTAAATAATTACATAGTTAATTAGTTATTTGAGGATATGTACTGTGCATGCATCATTGTCTGTACGCTGTAAAAAGAGGCTTTTATATATAAACATCTAAAATTTATCCTTGCCTTTGTCGTTATCTAAATTCCCTTTTTAAGGTATTTTGGTACACTGAGTATTGGCCATTGGTCTCTTTCCGGCTATCAGGTTGAGCCGGGGCCTGTTTAGCTAAAATCAATCTGTGGTGTCATCCTGACGTGTGTATATAGGTATCCAAAAGGGTTTGTGGCTACGCCCCGAGGTTTTTAACCCAGTTTTACCACAAACATCATTATTCTTCTGGATAAATGTAATATTTGCAATGGTTGAAACCAAACAATTTGTATGTAATTTATCACTCAATCATAGATAGAAATGTATTGTTTCATCAGAATGAATTGCGCTGTGGAAAAGATAGCTGATATCATAATTGTAAGGGTTTGTGTCTGACATTGTGTTCTAATTTCTCTTCCTCTAGGTGCCATAAGTTGGTCTGGGATCTGTAATAATTGTGGTATATTCTGGTCCTTTTAACTTGTTTGTAGTTATTATTGAGTATACTAACATGCACCAAATATACACGTATCTTCAAACATATCTGTGTCACACCTGCCAACGCCAAAGTCACTTGAACATAAAATGTACTCAACGTCACCTGGTCACACTAAATGCTTAGAGTGCGTCAAAGACGAATTCTATGCAAGGTTGGACACTTGTAGCTTCTATTGCTACAGAGAAACGCAGTTTAATAAAAATTGTTGACAGACAGATGTACAAATGAATAGATGAATGGACCAATGAAAATTTGAACTCTGTTACACCCTGCTAGAAGCAGGAGTCAAATAATTTTTTCATAATATAATTAAACTAACCTTTGCACCTCTTGACCCAGGAGCCCCTGGGTTACCTGGCGGACCAATGGCACCCTACAAAGAGAATAAAAACATGTAAATTTACAGAATCACCTGGTGGAAAACATACACTTAATCGAAGGACCAATTGGCAAAAATAAATAGAACACCACACATATAAACTCTTAAATTCGTCCAACTAATATTTTGGCTGCATTTCTGAAATAAATAATCTTAATATAAAGTTTACAAACACGCTTTATGCTAAGCGTATTGACACTGAGTGTAGATTGTTTCAACTAATAGATAACACAGTATTTACTTTCTACTCTTAGAAAGCCATATCTACAATATTTTTAAAACATAATGATTCCTTTCTCTTAATTATTAATGATTTATCTGTTTACTTACTACATAATTTTGAGAATGGACATTTTTACTTCTGGTTGAAAAAATCAATAAAGGAGGTTAGTCAGGCCAAATAAAAACATAAGTGTGTTTCGAGTAACAGGTCTGAAGTTTAAGGTAGGATAGGCACACTTTTATTATATTTTTTCTCAGGAAAAAATATATAATTTTATGCATTTTGAAAGACATTTTGTCTTTCAAAATGCACAAGATTGTATTTTCTTTCCAGAAAGCCTGAAAAAACTAGGCTTCACCAGTAAATTTAGGTAGAGTTGGGTTACCCTTAACAGAGGAATTTTTTTATTTGGCTTTAGACGAAATATGAGTCATGGCATGATTAACCAACCATATGACTGTGCACAAAGCAAAGACTCAGCTCAGCCTAAGCATCCACACAATCTGATCAGAGTCTGCTCTGCACTCCACGGGTAACCAAGAACCAAAGCTTCTGTCATGTGGACTGGGAAGACTGTGATCAGACTGAGCAGATGTCTATGCTGATCCGAGTCTGAACATGATGCACGGGCACAATGTTGGCTTTTTCATGTCACGACATAATTAAGATTTTAAGCCTTGTTACAATGAGACCCCAAAATAATATAAAGGGGCCTACAGAAACAATGAGGAAGATATGCATTTGTCTTTGTGGCTCAATACCACACCCATACTAACAGTGCCTTGTGTTTGGTCCTTGTTTTGTATTATGATTGCTCTGTATCTTTTCTACTTCAAGTATTATATGGCTGGGAGAGAACTGGCTGATTTGCTTTCATGTCCGATGGTTATTATGATATGTCTATTGTTTTCCTTGGTTCCTTAGGTAGGGTTTAGGCATTTCCTGTTTCACTTGTTTCGCCATTAAGGTGCTAATGAAGGTTGCGTATTTGCAGTTGTTAACTAGTTAGACATATTTTTGCATATTGTTTTACTGCAAAACATGTCAAAAGTTAGTGTTACAGACAATAAAATAAAGTTCAAGATTAGAGAACTTGAAATAAAATCATACTCTGATGAAATAAAATGTAGTGATTATAAAATGTGCCTACTATAAATATACAATTAGACCACTATTACAAATCTTATCAAAACAATTAAAAAGTATCCTATCTCTGTTATTAGTGTAAATTCTAAAGCGATCTTACATGATGTCCCTTTGGTCCATCTAAACCTGGTGGCCCTCTAGGCCCTGGATCTCCAGGTAGTCCAGGTCTTCCTTCATCTCCATCAGCACCAGCTGGTCCTGGTGGGCCCTAAGAAAAAAGATGAAACCCATAATTTTGTCAACCAAAATATCAGGTCCTTAAACTTTTTAACACATCAGACCTGAAAAAAGGTCTAGGCAAGCAGTGTAGATCCAGATAATTTGGCTCATATGAGCCTTCACATATGGATCTAGATTGTTTGCTTACTCATTTGCTTTTTTTCTCAATCTCAAATTTTGAGGGTTTTTTTTATCAAGATTTGTCATTCACCCCTTTTAGACACAATGGCCACTTCTACAATTTAAAATAGAGACGTTTACCTGAGAAACTTAAGGCTGAAAGGGATGATCATTGATGTGTAATAGATATGATTCGGTAGATGATCTCAGTATTATGTTAGATACTGTAGTTGTAACTTTCGACACTATGTTTCACCAAAAGATCAGGTAGACATAAACTTAACGAATGATAAATTGACCATTGAACCCATTCCATGGCTCCTTGCAAAACAGTAAAATAATATGGCCCAAGAAAAATGTGCTATTTCTGAAAATTAACAGACTAGACAATAGATGGTACTTGGCAACTATATGCTGCACCACACATTATACATACTATTGAAACTGCACTATGTAAACGTTTTGAAGTTCTATAATATTGTATAACAAAATGCTGCTTCAATTTCATTTAATTACATAGATGTTATAGTCCCTGAAAAAGGGATATAAGTGTGCACATTTCCAGACATTTTTATTGAGACCTATGTATAAATGGGTTTTGCCTTTATGTGTTAAAACATTATCTTTAAGTTTTATAGCAAAAACACACTCAATTCCAACTCTGGGGTCAATGGCCCTCATCAGAATAGACAGTTTACTCTGCTAGGTGACATCAATTGTTTCCTTAAAGAAGGAAACGATGTTGATCCATTGTAGCCAAAGTTAACTTTGGCTACAATGGATCATCATTGCTTCAATCCTTCCATGTTTCCCTATGTACAAAAATGAGCCGCGACATGAGATTTCCAACAATGTGGTATATGCAACCAGTAAAGCCTCAGACCAGCTTGCGCATACGTGCAGTCTAATCAGAGCCTTTGCAAGTCGCTTGAATATTCTATGAGTGTTAAGCTACTGACTGTACAGCATTTAGGTTTCTAAGCTAAAACGGAGGCTGTACAGGCTCGTCTGAGTCTACACTTGTCAAAATGCCATATTGTTGGAAATCACATGTCTCAGCTCAAATGTAATAATCATTCAGATTTAACATAATCTCAAAAATAGTAAGTGAGTATGATCAGGAAATACCACAATCAAAAACCGCAGACAACCCCGCGGCACCGCGAGGAAGAGCCGCTCAACCAAAACTTGCCTCATTTCCATCCATTCCTGGTGGTCCTGGTGGGCCTGATGATCCTTCTTCCCCCTTTTGTCCCTGTTTTCCCTCTGCACCTGGTGGCCCTGGCATTCCAGGTCCTCCCTTAAAGGAAGAAGAATTAAAACATAAAGAGACAAATAACCGGGTGGGTAGTCTTGATTTGAATGTCAAGTTCAACATTAGAAATCACTTTATAAGAGTGTTACTTTTGTATGGGGCAATACACCACTACTATCTAACCAGAACATATTTATGCATACAAATAGAAATAAAAGTACAAATAGTGATTCTGAATAAAAGAATATCTTTAAATGATAACTTGGGGATTTATTGGTTAGTGGGATTCAAGATATTTCGTCCCATATATAATGCAGGCAATGCAAGTGACTAGTTGAATCAGAACACAGCTTATGTTACAATTTTAGCTCTGCTAAAGGCGCAAGACTTCTTTTAAATATCTCCTGTCATACACAACATAATTTATTTGAATAAAGTGCCAAAAAACATAAATAAAGCTATTTCTAGTTGTGTTGTCAAGATTATTGCGTCTGGTATGAAGTTCAAGAACATTCTAATCAAGAACTAAGAAAAAAAAAATCAAATATTCATGAGAATCTAACCAGACCACAGAATCTTGACTATACAAATTAAAAAATTATGTAGAAATGTTTCTTTACAACAACTAGATAGAGAGTTTGAAACAATTACTGCAATATTCTATGTTGATGTTCTAAGCACAGGTTGTGGATTCTCATAAGAACCAATTTGATAATATGCTTCTAATGAAACCCAACATATTCTTTAGCATAAATAAGGGAAAACTCTATTTGATATGGACCTCATTGCGTGAAAGACTTATTTTTACGTGCCAACAGCAAATGTACAGGCCAGTTTGAGCAACTACACTGGCTGATTAAGGTTTTTGCTATTTGCTATCTTAACATTTTATAACCTAACTTTTTTAATAAAATTTCAAAAGTATACTTAGTCTTTTAAGTTGAGCAGTTGGGCAGTTGGATTGGCTCTTACTTAGATTAAAACCTTTGACAGGTTATGCAATGAAAATCATATAATAGTGGGATTAGTATTTGTTTAAAGCAGATTGATTTAATAATGAAATGTCAACCGAACATATCTTTGTAAATATCTGAATAAAAAACAAACTTACAGCAGCTCCTGTAGATCCTGTAGTTCCCTGTGGGCCTGGTGATCCTGGTGGTCCCTATAACATAAGTCCAGATAAACACATTTTTGAGCATAAAGTTGTGAATATACTTTTGTACATACTTCTTGCATATATTTTAGGTGTTTGAGAAATAAGAAAATTGATATTTGATTACACACTTTTCTACAGGTCTAGTTAATAAAATAATGATACTACAAATATGTTTTGGTGGATGCTTTCTAATTTATTAAACCGTTGTGCAGATGATTTTATTGTTTCACATTACAAAATGCATAACATGTTGATCATCTATGTTATTAATTCTGATTGCAATACAGCAATGTCCCTGCTACAAACAAAATATTCTAAATTGATGTATAGGATCAGCCAGACGACTAAACAAACGCTAGCTAGTCTGCAATGGTGTCATATTAAGTATCAAGCATACATGTTAACATGGTGTACATACTTGTTTTACCGATTTTATATTACAGTGTGAAATTAGAGCATATATTTTGTAAAACAAGTGCAATATGCAGGTGTATGAATTTCAAATTCATCCCAACAGTATTTGAGTAGTTCATCAGAATACAAAATTGGTTACTGTATCAGGTATAAATTTAACCTGCTTAATGTTAATTTTATGCTTTCAGCCTCTTTAGATCCTATCAACTGACTGACCAACATTGTTTGTCAGGTCTGTAGACTTACCAAGTCAGACCCAATTATCGAATCAGACCGAATCTAGCCCAAAATTTGCATAATTATTCTTATATATGAAACATGTAGAATATGTAAAATACAAGTGCCCTGATGGAATGCAATCGGTGGAGACATAGGTCAGACATCATATGGTGGCGTAACATCAAACAAATGAGATGTGAGCACAGTGGTGGAGCACAGAGGCGCACATTTGTCTAAGCAGAATAACTTTTATAGATACAGATCAGCTGGCTTTATATTCTCTACTTTTCCAGTACTCTCGTTGGAATGAAGAAAAAGATGTGGGGTACAAAGCCAACTGATCTGAACCTACATTGGTTTAATAAGGTGGTAATCTCTGAGGTGGTAAAATTTTGCCAAAGAAATCTGGCATTGTGTGCACATCAGGTAATTGCTTTACAAAGTAGATTGGAAGTCAAGCATCAGGAATCGATACAACAACTGAATGCAATTATATGATGCTAGGCATACTTTATCTACATAAAATGAAAACATAAATGCGTCTGCAGGCCTGCATTGACGTCGACTACGTAATAAACGTAAGAAATGAATAACTAATTGACCCTTTTCAGGTCAGATTTGGTAATTGGCCGGATTCTGTAAATTAACAGACCATTTTTTTGTCCAATTTCTTGCTTGTTCATATACAGTCCTCGGGAGATACCTGTTTGCTGATAAGCATCTACTATATATTTTAGGTACTGCTACTTTGTAAACCATCTAGACTGTACAAGTATTCTTAAAATATCGATTTGTTAGATTCCCTATCTATAATTATTTGTTTGTTTCATAGATCTGTTTGAAAAAGGCTAACGTTACAAGTAACAATTATCTGGTTTCAAATGTGAAGCTTGTTTTATCTATTTCAAAAGGTTATGCATTATGATAATTTATTAAAGAACCAAACTTTGCAGCACTATTTGCCACAATGGTTTGCAAGACTTCACCGCAAGTAGTGTTGCAAAAGCCAGAGCTAGAGTGCAAGGAAAACTCTAGCACACTGTACAAATTTTACAGTCTGTTATACATGTAAGTTAGGCTGAATCTAACAATGATAGGAACACTATGTGAAACTGTAAATATTCTGTTTGTCAAGTACAAGAGGCATGGTCATCATTCCATTGCTCTTGCTTTTGTAACGCGACGCCTGATTGGATATCATAAAAAATGTGACAGTATATACTGCTCGGAGATAGTTTGAGGTCATTAATTACGTCACATCTCGTTAGATGACATGCTGAAGAAGTACATATTAATGGGGGCAACCATCTTCAAAATGTTCATTTGGTGAGGTATATTGTTGGATATACGTCAGAAATCATGTTTTATGTCTCCGCTTGTGCGTCACCCTAAACTTAATTTCTGAATGAAATTTTTGAAGATTGTTATCCCCTAATTTTATATCATACCATGATCCCAGGATCTCCATGTTCACCCTTAGGTCCATGTTCTCCTGGACGTCCCTGTAAACCGTTGGGTCCAGATGGGCCTGGCTGTCCTCTTGGTCCCTCAGAACCCTATGATAAATTATTAAAATAAATTGCATAGTAGATAGAATGTCATAAATATCTTTGGCTGCTAACCCCAAATCTGCTAGAAATGAAACACTTTACAGCTAGTGTCTTTATGTCATGTGATCATGCTCTTTGAATTTGTGATAAATTCGGTATATAAAAGGAGAAATCAATGCTTTTCTCATTGTTGTGATCGTTCATATAGTATAGCATATACAATCCAATCCAACTCTCAGTTGGCTGTACAAAATACTATGAAATGTACAGGTGAGATAATATTTATTGACAAGGTAGAATTTATTGATGACGCTGAAGCTGGTTCATTGCCATACTTCATACTTTACACTAAAATCAGGCAGCTGTCAACGCTTTTTAGACCATTGGAATTTTCAATAAAGTTTGATACAGTTTAGTAAGGATGGTCCATTGTATATATTACGAGGACACGGGGTACACTTTCTGACAAATATTGTATTTCATTATCTGAATATTGATTTCGTCTTAGCTAAGAGTGCATACCCTTATAAAATGTCACATTTAATCCAGGTCTTCACAGTTTGCAAAATTACCCATTTTGGGATTTCCAGCCTGCAGTCATTAAAATATCATCTGCAAGTTTTGAAGTTTGACAAATTTAGATCTTTTGCCATTGTGGGAGCTTTTATTTTGTGACTTCCTAGCACAAACTTCACCATGGTAGTAAACTAACTAATCATCTCTCCACATTTAAACATACAGATAAATTAAGAGGGAGAAAGGTCTTTCGTCTTTTCTTTAACAATTCACCTTGCTGAAATGCAAATGCCATATTCCTTCCATTTTCTGTCAGATTCACAGTTATAAAAATACATTTTTCATTTGATTATTTTAATTGGTCAACTTACCTTAATGCCCATTGGTCCTTGAAGTCCTTGAATTCCAGGCTCACCTACTGGACCCTGTAGATATATAATTTCATTATAGAAATATTTTTTCAGATGTTCAGGATCATTTGAGAAACAAAACTCATCTCATCTCCTTACATTTATGTAATATATATTTATATATTTATTTAAACATTAGGATACATGGCAATTTTATATATAATGCTTAATATACATATTAACAGCTTTGTTTGAACTCAAAATGGAACAAGTGAACAGCTAACATGAAACAAGACAGCCAATGAAAGAAAATTTGAGTTTTGTTATCCAGGTGTGAACTAGGCTTGGGGCGTATTACAGCTACGCAAATAAATTTGGTGTTTGAAGTGTATAATTGTGCCTGCTTGAAGTGTATAGTTGTACATGCTAGTGAGCATACACAGTAGGCAAGGAACCTTAAAGCAACATTGCCACGACGTTATTTTGATATCATGGACCAGCTGGGCAGTAAGCTTTCAGTAACAATTCATGGTTTATGAGGTTTTGAAGGGTTGCAAAAATCTATAGTTTCATTTAAGGCAACCTCTGACAACTTAAGCTCTTAACGACTGACATTTGAGTCCCAAACCTCAATTAATAGGGTGACAACACCATCAGCATATCAACGAAGCTCAAAATGCTTGAACACATAAAAAATCCAGTTTTAAAGATAATGTTTGTTCCTATAGCACTGTAAAAGTTTGAGGCTTGGGAATCAAATGTCAGTGCTCTAAACAGATCATATGGTGTGTGTAAGAAAAATGAAATTCATTCCTCATCATTACAGTTTCATTCCTCAAAGTGTCGGCTTATTTATTGACTTGAATACAATCTTGTTAAATAAGCAGCTGAAAAATTCTTTTTACAGATAGTTTTGTTAACTTTGAACAACTCTTTCAATGATTTGACATTCATCATACATGATTAGAGGCATGTAAGCTGTCGTTATTCTACGGCAATCACAATTAACGTTACTAACACTTGCACTGTCACACGACTGTCATTCAGGAACATATATATGCTTATTTCAACATAAGAGTCATATAAGCAAATGCAGTGGAGTAAAATTATAAAACAGTGGATATTTTATAGATTTAGCATCTGTGAGGTGTATGTACTAGCACCTAACAGAGGTTTAGAACTATAACACGACAGACTCTGAAATAATTTAGATGATATAATGCCTCTTGATAGCCATAAGGGCTCCTCAGTTTTTTTTTTGTAAAAAATGAGTTTGTATTATGCTTTGAAGCAAAACTATCAAAACTAAGGCCTGTCGGATTAAAAAAACATATAACCTGACAATGATTTTTGTCTGAGACATAAGGGCTCGTATGTAAAATAATATTAACCAAAATGCCAGAAGGGCTCAACTACCTTATGAGAGAGCCATAACGTCTCATCTGCAGTATACAGTGCAGATAAGCCCTACTACCTGTTGGATTTGTTTTGTGTATGCCACCTCTAGCAATAAGCGTAGCTCTGGCATGCTGTAACACAGCTTATCAGTAAAATACATCTTCAGTGAGAGTAGAATAAACAAAGAAACTGATGTTTTAAAGTAAGTAAGGTTGCAAAGATCAGGAATCGATACAATCAAGTACCACACCTGACCCAGGATGCCAATGGGAAAGTGACAAACTCACAGAAGACACCACAAACGAGAGCCAAGAGGTCAGCCCTTTCCCAGCAGGTGACCACGAAGCACATATAAACAGACGCGCACAAAACATAGCAAACACAAGACAGAACAAAAACATAAAAGATCCACAAAAGAAGTACCGCCTTGGAACGGTCAGTAAAACATTTTACTGGAGGGCTTAAACCGGTTTAACGGCGCCAACCTCACCCTTAATTCAGATGTGGATCAAGACACATAGATATTTGGTTTGCATGAAAGACCCCTAACTTATCAATGCATCATCTCCTAAAACATATAAATCAAGGTATAACAAGGAGATAAAGCAAGGATAAGGACTCAACAGTAAATTAAACTGAATACCGGAGCAAAAGAAATCCAACAGGTAAACCCCGGTGGGCCCGACAAACAGCCAAAGCATCAGGCCCCTACCATCTCATCAATAGATAAGTCTTTAAGTCGGAACCATTTAAGACTAACTAGCAGATCGTTTAGCTGTGCTATTTTGTGTGTTTTTACAGACGGATTTGGATACAAACATAATTATATAGTGGTAAGTTGATGTTTTTACTATTATTTCTTATCATATTAATGCAAGTTAAGATCAAAATATTTGCATTCAACAGCAACATCAAGTAGGCGTGAAAAGGGTTTCTCTACTAAAAAACAGATGAGCCCTTATGGCTGGAGTATTACCAAAGTGGATTGTCTAGTAAACAGAGCAATAAAACATGATCTAATTATATTAAAGTATCTTTTAGTTGTTTATTATTTATTCTTATGCACTTGCTTTTGTAACGCGGCATTAGATTGGAAAACGTCAAAATTTGTGACAGTATATCCTGCAATATACTGTCGGAAATAACTTAACATCATTTATTACGTCATATTTTATTAGATGACGTTCAGCTTACAACGCTTAAATTTGAGATAAAACTGCAGAAGTGCATCAGAATGGGAATAACCGTATTCAAAATATTCATTTGGGGAGTTATCGTCGGATATACGTTTGGAAATCACGTTTTATGGCTCCGCTCACGAATCGCCCGCTCGCCATAAAACTGAATTTCCGACTGTTTATCCAATGATATACCTCCCCAAATGAAAATTTTCAGTACAGTTGTCCCCTTATTTATTTAATATGTATTTTCAGAGATACAATGATGAGTGACTCCCACTGGTCAGATGATGACTTCTATGAAGCGTTTACATTACCAGCAGATGATGACCTGTCTTTTGATAAGGCTTTTTTAACTTCAGAGAGTGAAAACAACATGGCCCAAGAGCCCTTTAAAACCTCCGAAAAGAACAATAGTGGACAAGAAGAAACACAGTCCAGTGATACAGATGGTATCCCTTTGGCCCATTTTGCAAATAAACCTTAGAAAAGGAAGAGTCAGAGGCGCTATTCGATCCCAGAATTTGACCATACTGACAAAGATGAAACCTATTCTCCATCTACATCATCAGCTACGTCACCATTGGAATCTGAGTCTGAACTATCAGTGATTATTAACATAAACAAGCGAAAATGGTGGGGGAAACAAAACAGGCCATTAAGAATCATAGCACAAAAATCAGAAATAAACAGAACAAAAACTGGTAAACAATTGGCTGACAAAAGGAAATCTAGATGTGGGAAAGAAAGGGAGCAAACCTCTAGAAAAATCACCAAAGTGACAAATAAAAACAATTTGGATATTTCAAACGCTCAAAAGGAAAGTTTGATAATGTACAATATCAACCAGAGCTGCAAAAAAGCATATATCAGAAGACTAAACCATCTTTTAACAAGCAACAATTTCACTCAGATACAATCAGAGCCAGATAGAAACTGTTTTTTCAATGCTGTTTGGTGTCAAATTTCAACAGATGATTACACAGTCTCTACTTTGTGAGCATATGATTGTGACCATTTGTTGCACAATGAAAATAGCTACATAGAGTTTTTACATTTCACCAATGATTTATCTACAGAACAAATATCTCAGGCATATGCAGAGAAAGTGAAAGTGATTGAAACTGCTGGAATATGGAATCAAGTCATATCTGATATTGTTCCAATGGCAGTCGCAAATTTATTTAACACACAGATAACCATATTTTCAAGCAGAGTGAATAATACTATCATAAACATTGAACCCACGATGGGAATGCCAACAGATGTTCAAAGGCAGCCTTTTATGTTGTCTTACTTAGCAACGCGCAGCTTTGAACACTATGGTTGCATTATAAAATCACCAGCTACGATGGTAAGTTCTAGTCTGTTTACAAGTAATGGCTCTCATAATAACCAATACGCACATTCACACAGATTTCCAACAGTAACCCCAAGAAAAAAAGCAGACTATATATCACCCACAAAGAAAAGAACAAGCTGTAAAAAGACAGCTGATCCAAGCAAATGAAAAGAATATTAGATTAGAGAACAAAAACATTGGCAAAAGCTACATATCACCAGGGAACAAAAAGACAATCCCTGCAAAATTTCTAAAGCCCATGAACTGCTCTACATGTAGATACAAGTGCACAACAAAAGTGACACAAGAAACAAGACAAAAACTGTTTGATCATTGTAACAGTCCACAGATGACTTATGAAAGGAAAAGAGATTTTATTTGCCGCCATATTGAAATAAAACAGACATCACAACGCAATCTCAGGACCTACAAATTGAATTCAAGGACATACATGTTACCTGTGGATGGCAGACTTGTACGTGTATGCAAGCAATTCTTTTTAAAAACATTGGATATCAGTGACAAGCTAGTTAGATGTATGCTTTCCAAAAAAGAACATTGTTCCTTCAAGTCTGTTGACAGGCGTGGGAAGCATGTGCCTGCCAATAAAACCGAAAGCGTTCGTATCAAACATCACATTCAATCCTTCCCTACTGTGGACTCGCACTTTAAGAGGAAAAATACACAACGAAAGTTTCTAGAACGAGGTCTAAGTATAAGCCGCATGTATGATCTGTATAGGGACAAATGCAAAAGTGAAAACGTAATTCCAGTTTCTTAAAAAGTTTATCTAACTATTTTCTGCACAGAATACAATTTTACGTTCCATAAGCCTAAAAAGGATACATGTGCTTTCTTCAATACGTATTAAGAAAAAGAGCGCACAGGTTTTGTTTCTGATATGGAAAGATATAACTATGATGAGTATTTAAGAAGGAAAGAAGAAGCTAGGCATGAAAAAGAAAATGATAAAGAAGCTTCAAAGAAAGACAAATCCATTAAATCTGCAACATTTGACTTACAAGCTGTTTTATACACGCCATGTTCTAATGTGAGTAAGGTATTTTATAAACGAAAGCTTAACTGCTACAACTTCACTGTATTTTCCCTGGCAGACAAATGTGGTGCATGTTATATTTGGGATGAAACCAATGGTCAAAGAGGTTCTTCAGAGATAGGTTCATGTTTGATTACACATTTGAGAAGTTTGCCGAGCACTCTATATTCTGACTGTTGCTCTGGCCAAAACAGGAACCAATATCTAGCAGCTGGCTTACACCACACCGTCAAAACAAGCCAATGCTTACAAATACTTGAACAAAAGTTTTTGGTGTCAAGACATACTCAAATGGAGTGTGACTCTATGCATGCAGCTATTGAACATGCGAAAAAGGGGACTTCCATTTATCACCCTGACCAATGGGACACTGTAGTGCATATGGCTAGACGAAACAAGCCATATGTTGTGGTACCTATGAAGTTCAACAGCTTCAAAGATTTGAAAAATTCCACAAAAGAAGAATACAGTAGTATGAAGACTGACATAGAAGGAAAGAAAGTTAACTGGATGAAAATAAAAGTTATCCGTGTGACAAAAGAAGTCCCTGACAAAATTCAGATAAAGGAGAGTTTTGCTGAAGAACAGTTTCGCTCATTCAAGATCAGTATCACACAAACGTGTGGAAGGCCAACTGATACCCCCAAAGCAGTGACAAATAATTATGACAGTTGGATTCCAATATCTGTTCAAAAGAAAAAGACCTAATGTCCTTGTGTGACGGCTTGGTTATCCCAGAACATTGCGGGTGCTTTTATAAAGGACTAAATACAAACACAACCATGAAAGACATGCTCCCAGAACCTGACATATTAGAAGATGAAGACAGTATAGTTAAATTATGCCTTTCAATTGGAAACAGTGAACAATTTAAAACACTCACAGTATTTACTATGTTTACAATTTTGACATAAACTAACTAAAGCTTAGTGCATGTACTAGTTCAATTGCAAAATGAATGAGAAATTAGAGGCAACTTTATTTGAGCCCAATCAGGAGAAACCTTGTTTTGCATATGGGAATATAAAGACACCAATGTCTTTGATTTTGCCACATAAATAGTTTTATCCTCTTAAATCTGAAATTTTAAGACTCAAGCCATCTTCTATAGCTGTACGGGTCAATTTGTGCCTGACCTGGTTGGAAAACCTTAAGGCAGGATTTCTATCAATGTCGCTCATATAAGATTTTCCAGACTCACTTTTATTAGTTTATTATAATGTTAATTATGTTATGCATCTCATAGTAAAGATGTATAATCTATGCTTTGCATCTAAAATAAAGGATACATAATTTGAGCCCTTATGGTTCAAGCAAATCTCCATATTTTATCCAGAAGTGTTTTTCAACCAGAACGACTCATCTGCATTTTTCTCCATATATGGTGTAATAACAATGACTTTGGAATTGCGTGAATGGTAAAATGATGGCCTAGCATTAAACATTATTTTTGCAAAAAAATAAACAGCAATCACTTTAGTTGTGTCTAATTCTTAATGCACAAAAGTATGTTTAAAGTCGTTTTTCTCAAAACTAGAAAATGCAGATGAGCCCTTATAGCTATCAAGAGGCAATAATACATTTCTATAAGTAAGCACAAAAGATTTACTTATTGCATCAGGCAAGCAGCTCAGGCGCAAACAAGCCTGTACAGATGCTGAAGCTCGCCAGTGCCATTGCTACTCACATACACACAGTATACAGGTAGATGAAAATTCAGAACACAATTGAGACCTCAAGCCCTGCTGGATATGTCAGCATGGATATTTAAAGGTAGCATTTGTGCATATGTAATAAGTACCTAAGTTCTCATGTGCTGGCCTATATATTTAAATATGTCACTGAGAGTTACGTTGCTTCTTCTCTAGCGCATATACCAGACATAATATGCCATATCGTGGAAACCCTCTAATGTAGTTAAAGTGCCAGGTAAAGCTCAAGTCAGGCTACTGACATTCTAAGTCTGAGCTACAAACATTTCATAGTCTTGATGATAGGGATAAAACAAATAGGGCTCTTCGCCAATTTAAGTGAATAATACAACACTAACAAATATGACACTAACAAGTATGTGCTGTATGCACTTGCTAAATGAATGTGAGAGCTTATAACTGTTTCGCATTATGAGGTTTATGGAGTTAAGAAAAATGATGATGGTGAGTGACAGATTTTTTCTATCCCATCCTTGCACAAATAATGTATCCTTTCACTTACTGCTTTTTGTTCTTTAAAAAAGCCTCCCAGATGTTCCTGAATGCTCTGTCATAAGATGGTGACTTCACAAAAACGTGATAGCCTAGATAAGATGACATGGGAAAGATAAGAATTTCCTATCTTGAGGTAAAGTCTCAGTTGTCTTTTTCCGGTGTGCAAGAAATAAAGTTCACTTATAAAATAGATTAGTTTGCTTTTATTGCTTAAATGAATAAGCCTATGTTTTTTTAGTCCACTGGAAGGCATCTATTTCTGGTATAGTAAAGAATTGGGCTGATAATTTGATGAGATGAAAAATGTCTTACCCCTGGTCCCCTCTGGCCTATAGCTCCTTGTGGTCCTCTTGGGCCTGGAGGTCCCTAAAACAGAAGAGAGCAGAGTCAAATATAGATGCTATTCGGAATTTTCACCAATACAACTCTACAACAGGTGTCAAATGTATCAATGGGAATGTGTTCTCCTCCAGCTGGGATCCTGGTTAATTGTGGATCTAACTAGTCGTTGTGAGATTAAGTAAGATCAAAGCAAATAAACTTTTATTTAATTACTCTACATTGTAGATTAATAATTCCAATACATTCTTACCAGAAAAAATGTGTGTTGAATGATTCATTTCCAAATTGAGCGCTTCTCCGCAGCCACGTATATTTTGATGACGTAATTGGGTCAGCCTAGTTTATCGGGAAGTTCACTTAAATTTAAGAAAATAAAAGAATATGAAGCCAAATGCTTCAAAAGTCTTAATAAATGTTAAGGACCATTTTCCCATAAATATTGAACGTTTCAATCAATTCACAATACTTATTTTTTTTTATCTTAGGCATCAATTTAAATTGTTATTTCTTTTTTTCAGTAATTAGAATGTATTATACATTTTCAACACTGGGAGGGCACCTAAATGCACTGCCTCTCCTTACGACTTTCAATTTTGAACATACGAGGTAAATGAAGGTAAATTCAGTACGAGCAATGGTCGCATTTTGCAC
Organism: Loripinus fragilis; assembly: GCA_964019695.1. Taxonomy (NCBI): domain Eukaryota; kingdom Metazoa; phylum Mollusca; class Bivalvia; order Lucinida; family Lucinidae; genus Loripinus; species Loripinus fragilis. The sequence continues at coordinate 94,136,293 of OZ026515.1, forward strand.
AATTAACAAAATGGATGACAGACAACCTCTGATGGCTCCTGACGACCATTTTCCAGTGCATTTTAATTTGAATGAACTTGTCTATACAAATTGACAGCCGTCCATTCTACCCCTATTTTTTATGACTTTCCTTATAAAAAGAACATGTGACTTTGTGTGAATGACATCTGTCAGATGCAGACGACAACTCCAGCTGAGGTAAACAAACTGAATGGCTTGTTTAAAAATACCTGAGTGGCTTTTAAGGGAGAGGTAGTGAATAGCAATAGAAAATGGTAAACTTCGTTATGTATATACCAAAATAATTTTACTCATCAGTTGACTTAACACAGTGTCAACTTTACCTGTTGACCAGCTGGGGGCTTCCTTCAACTGTAATTAGCGTAAACAATAGCCAGGGGTGCCATGTTGGAGATATCATGAGATTTGTAAAATCCTATGTAAACTAAGATCTGCGATAAACTAGGAAGGGAGTTTACTACTAAACTATCTGAGTCTCCATTGTATGTTATGACCCATATGTTGGCTGGTTCAGACTGTTGTCTGTTGTCAAAACGAAACAAACATAAATTATTATTATAATCCATTTAGCTGCCTCACAATGTTCCCATCAATATATTTTGACATGTATTTGCCAAGCAAATTATAGGTGCATTTGATTAATACCTACCTTTTAAGTTCTTCTATTATTCATATCCAAGACACAGCACATGTTTACACAGAACATTATATTGTTAACAATAATAATAATAATAATAATAATAATGGCTTCCCTGACTCACAATATTTAGTTTTAATCGCCCTAAACATTTTCTGTGACCTCTGATAAAATATCTGTGCAGCCTTGAAAAGGGTTAGGACCCCTAAATACATATAAATATAAAGATATTCTACTGTTTTCAAATCAGGATGAAATGCCTGTTTTTATGAAAAACTATGAGTGCAAAAGCATCTCACTTGCTTTTAACAAAAAAAAAAAAAAAACAACAACAGACCTAGCATTTGATTTGTTTTTCTTTTTGGTGGTTTTGCTTTGAATTTCAAACTGGTAATTTATCCATTGCAATGTATTTTGTAGCACTGTTTTGATTTATCAATCAAAGGAGGACCCTTTATGTATGTCTGGAACCCTTAATTAATAGAAATTAGAGTCCTAGGAACGTCAATTAGGACAAACCCTGATTAATAACAATAATAATAATAATAAATATTATAATATATCCATGACAATAAAATCATAATATAAAATCTAGTTATAGTATATATAGGGTATACGTACTTGTGCTCCATGGTCTCCTTTGGCTCCACGTGAACCAGGTGCTCCTTGGTCACCCTATAAAAATAATAAATATATATTTATTTCTGTATATTTGCTTGTGCTTATACAAATGTTGTAGCATAAACTTTGGTGAGTCAGCAATAAAAGTTATAGGTTCAAAATTTTATTTAAAATCAATTTATATCGTGACAAAATCAACACATAAAGCCATTCTATTTTCTTTAAGCAACATTTGACTCTGACTAACGGAAACTATAGTAAGTTTGACTGTGCTCAGTTTGTTTGTTCCATCTTCAGTATTATCAGGAGAAACCCTTTGAAGATATGAATCCATGTCAAATTAAGCCAAATTTATGTGCGTACAAAAGTGAATATTTTCTTATCCATTAGTTTAGGTATATGTTTCGGACGCTCAAAATAACTATCCGATCAAAATTGCAGTTTATGACCAATAGAATGAAACAATGTTAGTAGTAAAAGCACATGGTTTAATAAATATTTTTCATGAGTATCAATTCAAATTGCATGAGTGCAATGCCTTTAGAAAGACCAATATTTAAAGATCTATGAAGCATTACAATCTGTATTAATACCAACGACATGACAAACTTCATTTGTCATAAAACGTTGCATCTGGGACTGATACAACTCCATGTATTAAAATTGATTAAACACTAGTAGCTCACATAAGAAGTAGCATATGGTAGTGACTTAAATATGCATGTTAATGAATTCGATACAACGTCGCGTGCATAATAGCTATATCTTAACCTTTTCATGCCAAAATTGTGATGACAAAGTAGTGATAATGTCAATGATAAAAAGAATCTAACATTCCTGCTCCTGTGTTTTTTAAATTTATCAAACTCGTTGAAAAAAATCAATAAAATGATCTAAACAACCTCATATTATCTCATTTAACGAATTTAATAAACATTAACAATTATGTAACATCTTTATTATAATGCGTGTTCAAAACTACAAAATAAGTATAAATAGCCTTCCAATGTTAATACATTAGAATTTTAAAAACTCAAAATGGTGTCATCACTTTGCAAATATTTTTGTTTGTATTTATAAAAACAACACAATAAAAATAACAACTCACTTTGGATTAATTATGAAAAATTTAAATAAAGTAATAGGATATTTACCTTGTCGCCTTCTTGGCCTGGTGGACCTACAGGCCCCATTGGTCCAATATGACCCTATAAAAACGAAGTCACAAACTAATGTAAACCATAAGCCTTTCAAATTTCCCTGTTATTATCTCTCATAATTAACATGCTAAAATGACATAATGATATTTAACTTTAAGTCATCTACTTTTAAAAATCAACAGGTAACACAATACCATTTTCTCCAATTGAAGTGTTTCAAATATAATCAATGGCTCAACCATAGTTAATATAGTTCTATTTAAAGTGGATCACTTGTGAAATAATATACAATGTTACTAGCGTTTCTTCATTATCAAAAGCTATAAACTGGCCATTTGGAGATAGTTTACTTTTGTTGACAATACAAGTTCAAATTCTGACAAAAAGCCAAAAAGTTAATTAGAATTTCTCTCCAATCATTAATGTTTCCATCCATTCTTATTTAAGTGGAGAAATAATATAGACATTACGTTATTAACTATAAGTAACATGTTGAAATTCATTCCACACCATGATTTTATGTTTTGTATTCTAATGCACTTGCAAATGTAACGCGACGTCTGATTGGATAACGTCATTAATTTGCGACAGTATATCCTGCAATATATAGTTGGAAACCCGACGTCATTATGTAACGTCGCTTTCCATTGGTTGACAAGTGAATATATGCAGCTGGCAAGCGGTTTTATGCAGCTGGCGTCGCTGGACGTATAGGCGCAACAAAGTACATTTTCACCGTCAAATGTTAATAGTGCATTAGAATGGGGATAACCTTATTCAAAATTTTCATTTGGGGAGGTATATTGTCGGATATACGTTCGCAAATCACGTTTTACGGCTCTGCTTACGCGTCGCCGTAAAACTATTTTACGGCTCTTCTTACCCGTCGCCGTAAAACTAAATTTCCGACCGTATATCCGACGATATACCTCCCCAAATGAAAATTTTGAATACAGTTATCCCCTAAATGACATCTGGTTTTGGGATGATACTTACTCTAGGACCTTCTGGCCCTGGTGGTCCAGATATTCCAGATTGACCTTCAACACCCTACAAAGAGAAAAAGAAAACAGTTTTTAAGGCTTAAACATTGTTCTTGAACACATCTGGGTAATATATTTGGGCCAGAACATGAGATTTTGGAACTTCTCACATATGCCAAAAGCCTACTTTAAACGCATGTGCTGACAAACCAACATGGCTAGAATTATAAAAATCTGGTCTAAGCCAATTTCTATTTGAGCCAGTGCATGAGATTTCCACCACGTGGTATGTGCGACCAGCAATGCCTCGGATCAGCCTGCGCATACGCGCAGTCTGATCAGAGCCTTTGCTAGTTGCTTGAGTATTCTTTGATTGTTAAGCTACTGACTGAACACCATTTGGAGTATCTTAGCTTAAAAGGAGGCTGCAGAGGCTCCTCCGAGTCTACACATGTCAAAATGCCACATTGTTGGAAATCTCATGTACTGGCTCACTTCATATTTTGTGTTTGCAAGAAGTGAGGTTCCTGGTTAGACTCACATTATATCATGCAAAGGCTTATCTGAGCATTAGCTGCTAGATGGTGTGATTAAGTACTAAAAACCATGTGCTGGTTCATCTGCTTATCATTTAGGCAAAATTGGATGTAAAAGTAGACAAAAATAAAATAAAATGTATCATAGTAGTAATGACAAACATGTCCAGTTTAAACAAGTAATCAGCACAATATATCAGCCACGATGGGTGATACTGGTTCCAACTACACAAATTATATATTCTGTCCAAATTCAGCACTGTGAGGGGCGCTTTTTATGTGATGTCTGTCTCAAAAATCCTTCTTTTAGGAATAAACATAAAAACATTCATCCCTGTGTTCGTGTGTTTACATTATTATTGTCGTAATTCAAAATATAGGAAAAAACAGTAACATGGGTGAAAGTTCAAAATTTCGAAAATCCTGCACTTTCGAAGTTCAATTCTCAAACTTGCATGATGCCTACAAATACCAAAGATTTTCAGTGTGAATGTTCAATTGTCTTGAGAGAAACTAAAAAAATGAAAGATGCTATTATATTCTTTTAAATTCATCAATTTGAGGCTGACTTTCTATGAAAAGTTAGCCTCAAAAGCCTGAATTCAGAAATAATCCTGAAAACTTTCACCCATGCAGTAAGAAGTTAAGGTATCTAATATATAGGATGAATGGAGTAATCTGCTTCAAGTGCGGATCCAGAGGGGGGGGGGGACAGGGGATCTGGACCCCCCCTGAAACATTACAAAAAAATATAGAGTTTTCTAGCAATACAGGTCCGGATCCCCTGAAATCGCAGCTACCAAGCCAGCATTCAATGTTGGGCCATCATCAGCACGCCAGCAAAACGCCAATGATGGCCTGCTCAAGTGGTACTTGGATCTTCTCTACTCATAAAAAAATAAATAAATAAATAATAAAAAAAGCGTTGTCAAAGTTGGACCCCCTCTGACAAAACCTTCTGGATCTGCGCATTATTTTACCAACTTAATGAGATAAAAATACCAGGTACTAAGTTTGTGATTGTGGTATTTCCTGATCATACTCACTTACTATTTTTGATGTCACGACTCTTGTGTTTGTGCTGCGTGGTTACTGTTAAAAGTTTCCCCGTACTTGCATTTAATGTCGTTATTATTACTATAGTCAGGATTTACACTTGACAATCGCTCATTGCATTAACTTCCCTATTGGTATCACTTACATCTCGTGGTGGTTGGGCGGCTCTTCCTCGCGGTGCCACGGGGTTGTCTGCAGTTTGTGATTGTGGTATTTCCTGATCATACTCACTTACTATTTTTGATGTCACGACTCTTGTGTTTGTGCTGCGTGGTTACTGTTAAAAATTTCCCCGTACTTGCATTTAATGTTGTTATTATTACTATAGTCAGGATTTACACTTGACAATCACTCATTGCATTAACTTTCCTTTTGGTATCACTTAAATCTCGTGGTGGTTGGGCGGCTCTTCCTCGCGGTGCCACGGGGTTGTCTGCAGTTTGTGATTGTGGTATTTCCTGATCATACTCACTTACTATTTTTTATTGGAAATAAGAAAATTCTACCTGAGACCCTTTAAAGTACACAATGAACAGTCACATACTTATTGTATCTAAGTGTATTGGAAAGTCCATCAGAATACAAAGGGTTCATGACCCATGACCTGTCTTTATAGGAGTCAGTTAGAAAAGTAAAAGATTGGTAGTTTGCAAAAAGCAGCCACTAGTCAATAAAATATTTCATGATTGTGTACTATTTAGATTCAAATAGGAGGGATGTTTTTACGTTCAACTTCTATTGCGACTCTCAATCAATCTTCACCTTGTATCACGTGTGACATCAAATAAATGTTGCAAAATTAAACAAACAAAACAAAATTGATGTTTAACACTTCAAACACATGCTTAAAACTTCTACTGAAATACAGGTTTACTTACCGGATCTCCTTTGGATCCCCTCGCTCCTTCATAACCAGGTGGTCCAGGTACTCCCTATAAATAAACAAATTAAGACTTATTATAGTTACATCTGTGTAACACATATACAAGTACATTTGTCAGTAATTATTCATAGCGAAGAGCGGTCAGAATTTCCCAAAATGCGCAACTGATCTAGATTTGATATATTATTTTTTGAAAAGTAACTCATATTTATAGCTTTAAAACTCAAGTCTGTATTTCAAAGTTTGAGCATTGTTTTTTAAAAAAAATAATGATAAGCCTGTCTAGGGCCAAATTAATTGGTTATCAAATGAATTTAGAAGGTTTTTGAAATGAACAAATACTTATTTCAAAGACACAGATTTGCACTTTTAATAAGCATTTTAATTCTTTATTGACTTTCTATTGTATAGTGTAAAATAGATTATTTTACTGAATATGTAACATTTGATGTATTTGCAGGGGTTTCAGAAAACATGCTAATATGTCAAATGGACCTGGTTCTACAATTATAAAACATTTTCATGCTCAGCTGAGTTGCGTTTGAAATATCAACTGCGAATAATAACTAAAAAGCTGAAAAAGAATATTTATTTTGATTTAAATTTCCAGAGGTTGTATGTGTCTTGCTTATACTTGTTAAAATGTCAATAATTGAAGACATTATAACATTTTTGAGCAGGATAAATGTCTCCCTCAGTTGAATTGAGCATTGAATAATGCTTTATGATCTTGAGACCTGGTTATTTGTGCTAATAATGTATTCGGATTTAAACTAAGTCTATCATCAGTATATATTAATGTTATCGTCTATGCAAATTTTTCAAAATGTTAGAAAATTAATCATAATAGGTACTTACCATTGGACCTGCCGCCCCTTCATCGCCAGGTGGACCCTCTGCCCCTTTCTCTCCCTACAAAATAACATAAATTCAATGATTGTCATGTAACATTAATCATTTATGCTAAAGTTACTACCTTAGGGTCATTTGATAAGATCCAGTCTCATTTAATCTAAGTATTGCTGTTGTGACAGTTAATTGTTTCATTTATAACACCATCATATTTCTTTCTTCAATATGTTTCAAACGCTCAAAATGATAAAACTGAAATGTAGGGGATAATTCTGCACTGAAAGGACTACTATCTAAATATGGACAACAGATTAACTACAAGATCACATATATTTCTAAGAAAACAAAAAAGTGTATTGCCTTGCCATCCAGTTATAATCAGTTTATAAAGAGGATATCTCATGAGTGCTTATGAATTATTTAATTTATTAAACAAGTTGAGGAAAAGAGATAAAATGCGAGTCTTGCAAAGCATTTTATCACTTTTTCTCAATGAGTTTAATAATCTAAATAATACAGAAGTACGAATGTAAGATTCAATTTATCATATGACATTAAAATTTCTTAAATCACATTGTTGCATTAAAATGTTTATACTTTGTCATTATTAACACAATTTTGTTATTTCATAACGTTACCAAAATCTGTAAACCACTTGTGGTTTATCAATTTTAAAACATGGTGTTATATTATTCCCATGTGCGACTCATATGATAAGTCAGCCAAAAACCGGTAGCACATCAGCTTCAAACAGTTGCATGGGTCATATGATCTTATATCATGGTACATGCAGCGCGAGTAAACGTTATACTCACAGAAACGCGAATATATGAACAAATAAACTTTATGTGCTCAAAAAAATTATCTCATTGATACCGTTGATTTGGGCACCCACAACACATGTTTTGTTATGAATTGAGAGCTATTGTTTTCAATAACAAACTCGTATATGGATGCCTAAATTTAGATGATGATTTTGATTTGAATTTCCTTGCTATTAAAAATATGGACGTGAATAATTCATGCAGTTATATATTTCTCTATTCATTAGAATATGATTGACAATAAACTAGTACCATATAATTCGCATGTTAAACAAAGACGTGATAAAACTCAATTATATAGAGAATATGACGATTGAGTAATGTAATAGGCGTCTCAATTGCAAACGATAATTAGCCAGGATAATTAGCCATGATATTATAACTTACGTGGGGACCTGGAGGACCCATGGTTCCCTCTGGTCCTGGCATTCCATCTCGACCCTGTCAAAAAAGAGAAAATACGATACTAAATAAAAAGTGGTTTCTTATATTCTACATTAATACAGTTGAAATAAAAGAACATTATGAGCAGTCTTAGATAACTATTTTTAATGGGAAGAACATCTATGCATTAGGCGCACATTTTTCTTAATAAAAAACATGCTTGAAATTGTATAGTTTTGCAGCATGTTCGCTGAAAATAAAATACTTCACAATAGGCAGTGAAATGGTTGTTATTGTTGTCAAATTTGTAATTATTTCACGAAAGACAAAATGAAGATATTTCATAAAATAATATGACAATGAACTAATTTCAAGCTGTTCATATTGACAAAATTCATTTACAGGACATTTTTGTCACTCCAGCGTTTCAAGGGCGTGTCATAGGAATTCAAATTTCTCTTGTATGTTTGTTGGTCAATTCATCTGACCATCCCTTTGCCAACAATTTGCATATAGTAAAAGTGCGGTTCTCTGTAACAGTGATAACTTTCGGTTCCTAACATTTCATTGTAATTGTCTTTGGCATAATTTTTAAGCAAACATGGTGACCTCGCGACCTTGACCTTCATTTCAAGATCCATCGATTTTTTCAATAGCAGGTGTAACACATCCTTAGTATTCACCATACAGAGATTCTTAGTTTCCCAATGAGGATAACTTGCAAAAATGTTATCATGTTATAGGCTCTTTGTAACCAATCAAACGTGAAGACACCAGTGAAATAAGTTAAATAGTTTAACAATTTCAGAATATAAAATATTAGATACAAAATCCTAGTAGGTTCCTGACAGACAAAATATGGAAAGGCGAAGTAACGCCAAAGAAAGTAAGTAAGGACGCAAAGTACCACACCTTCCCCAGGATACCAATGGGAAAGTGACAAACTCACAGTAGACATGACAAACCAGAGCCAAGAGGTCAGCCTTTTCCCAGCAGGTGACCACAAAGCACATATAAACAGACGCGCACAAAACATAGCAAACACAAGACAGAACAAAAACATAAAAGATCCACAAAAGAAGTACCGCCTTGGAACGGTCAGTAAAATATTTTACTGGAGGGCTTAAACCGGTTTAACGGCGCCAACCTCACCCTTAATTCAGATGTGGATCAAGACACATAAATATTTGGTTTGCATGAAAGACCCCTAACTTATCAATGCATCATCTCCTTAAACATATAAATCAAGATATAACAAGGAGATAAAGCAAGGATAAGGACTCAACAGTAAATTAAACTGAATACCGGAGCAAAAGAAATCCAACAGGTAAACCCCGGTGGGCCCGACAAACAGCCAAAGCATCAGGCCCCTACCATCTCATCAATAGATAAGTCTTTAAGTCGGAACCATCATATATTCTGAAGTCCGACCTACCGGCGTGCAATTAAAAACGAAAGCAAAGTTACAAGGTATAAGAAAGACATGATAACGTAATAAGGCGTAGTAACCCCAATAAAAGCATAGTGACGTAGGCCCAAAGGCATACTTACGCATCAGAAGGCGTTAAAACCTTTTATAATACATTATTTCAACTTTTAAAAGACGTTATAAATTCTTTGTTCGCATTAAAATGCTTTTTGAAAGGGATGATAAAACCTTTTTTTGCATTACGAGGGTCATCCAATAAAGAATGAGACGTTTGCTATAGTGCAATGAATTTACATGCTAGACTTATGAAATCTCATTCAAAGCTAGCATGTGGTTTTGGCTATTCACATGTACCATATTCGACGTGTTACATAGTTCCAATTTCTGTTGCTGGGCAACATAAGAAGACTAGGTGAAGACCCGTGGACAGCTCACTATAGGTGGTTACCATGGCAACAAATTAAGATGTATAGTTTATTTTTCAAACAATACTTGTATATGCTCATGCAATCTGTCTATAACCAATAGGGAAAAGTAATGCTCCAGAGTCTTCAGCTGTAACCATGGAAACAAAGCTTAAAAAAATTAAATTTCTAAGAAATATTTGGTATTTCGCTGACCTCTTGACTTTAAGAGTTAATATCAAATAGTCAAAGGCGATTTAAGTGAATAGGGTTATGTCCATCTTGCCTAAATTACAATCAGCTGCACACAAACATACTTTTTGTAGGATATACATTGCTAACATAGTTACCATAGCAACGCAAAGTAGCGTGTTTTAAAAAAAAAACGAGTAAATTGGTTGCTAGGCAACCAAAATAAAGGATATGCATATTTGGTTCTTCTTTTTATAGAATGGTATGCAGCAATACGACTCTTCAGTTGAAGAAATGATATACAGAGGTTAAATTCTATCTGTGAACAAAAATAAACGACTTTAAATGACCATAGGTATGCAAAAAATAAAATAAACGCGGCCATGCATCTTCAAGTCTTACCACAAAACATCCCATTACTATGGCAACTGATCAATCACAAACATATTGCTTCTATTCCTGAATTGCTAAGATGTCATACTATCATTATGGTGAATTTTAACTAAATGCACACACAGATTTCCAGACTATGAAGAAAGTCTCATTCTTTATTGGATGACCCTTGTATAACGCCTTTTGAACATCGTTAAAATGCCTTTGGAAAGCCATTACTATGTCTTTTCAAAGGCATTATTACGTATTTTGAAAGGTTTGTTGCGCCTTTTGAAAGATGTTATTACAACCTTTGAAAGCCTTTATAATGAATTTTGAAAAGCGTTATTTCGTTATTATAGCAAGGTGTAAGAGTACTGTTGTGGCCAGCCAGATTCCCGGATACGTTTCCAAATGAGCACGTTTGGGATGTCTTAGGTCGCAGGGTGTACAGCAGACCACAGCATTGCAACAATTTGCAACAACTTGGCCGGGCAGTACAAAAAGAATGGCGACAGATAAAAAGGGAGATAATCCATTGCATAATCTCTATTATGCTCAGGTGTCATGTAAGCATCAATGTTTGCGAGACACAGACCATATAGTGATGCAATTTGCAACAATATTTATGCTGTTTAATTGCTACTTGAATTTTGGGGTTCCTTATGATATTGTTCCTTGTATATGTGCCAAGGTTTTACATGTTTCTAAGATAGACTAATGTGTTGAGCTTACCTGAGGACCTGGATATCCTCTGTCTCCAGGAAATCCTTGTGGTCCAGGTGGTCCTGGAACACCCATGTCTCCAGGCACGCCAGGTGGTCCCTAAAATTTAAATTTTCAGGTTAATTTTGCTCTATTTTGTGAGCATTACGACAACTTAAAGTGAAGAGGTCTTAATTACTGTCAATTTATCGATATTTTTTTATAATTAAATACCCTTAGAATATTTGTACAAAAGATACAAATTATTATCAAAAATAAAGGGAAAAATATATGCGTTTTTATATTCTGTAAAGTTTAGTTTCTTTTGAACAATGGCTCATTGATTACCTGCACTAACATGAGACAAAATGTGCTTCATCAACATGATTTGCATAACATATCTGACTTCTATTTTAAATACATGGATCAATAAGTTTACTTAGGGGTCATTTTAAACACAGTAAACATCCATAACATTGCCATTGTGTATATATAAGGCACTGAAAAGAGCTTAAAAAATGTAATATGATATCAATATTCTATTAGTTGTTCAAATAGAATTAGATAGAATTACTGTTTAAGAAATGAATTCATGCTGACAAATATCGTCAATTCAGCAAAGATAGTAAATCATTATGCAAGTAACATACTTTAGAATATTTATTACTTTTGACAGACTATTATTCACAATATATTGAACTTACCCTTTCACCATCATTTCCTGTCTGGCCAGGAAGTCCAGTATCACCTGGTAGCCCTGGGTTCCCAGGAGGACCTCTCCCACCTGGTGGTCCAAGCTCACCTGGCGCACCCTGTCAAAGATAAGTAACCAATAAATAGAGGATCTTACATGAGTGCTCATGTTTTATTGAATTTACTAAACAAGTTGGGGAAAAGAGGTAAAATGCGAGGCTTGTTGAGTATTTTATCTCTTTTTACAACAAATTTAATGAATTCATTCAAAGAAGAGCACAAATGTTAGATTCTATTTATCATATGACATTACGATTACAGCTACTTTAAAAATCTCATTTCTGCTGTAAAAACGTTATAATTTAGTCATTATGTAAGTAACGTCTTTATGGACGTCATAACGTTTTCCATAAATCTGTAAACCACTAGTGGTTTATCAATTTTATTGCATGGCGTTATTTCACTCCCAGACGCGGCATCATATGATAAATGTAATACTATTAGGTTCCAAAAATGAGTGACAGCAGACTATTCAACATCAAACTGTTAAAACTGTGTAATTTTAATGCGAAACTAACAATAATTATAAAAACATCACAAGTATAATTTCTTTAGACGCATGGCAGTTGATGTATGTGTCATGCAGCAGCTTTTAAATAACCCTGGGTGCCGTTTTGAGCATGGAAAACTATTGAAGTGAAGTTAATCTCTTACCTGTTATGGAATACAAGTTTCTTAAACATTACCATAAACGTTATTGGATTTGCTATATTGTTATTTGCTGATATGAAAAAAGGTTGGGTTGGAGAAATTTGACTATACAGAAAATTAAGCAGAAAAATAATGGACATACTTAATAGGCAGAAAAGACAAAGTCCCTTTCAAAAGCAATATCAGCTAATAGCCCAAGAGCTGTAAAATCTTATATGCAGTTCTATGTACAAAACCACCAGGCTGATTTTTTTAATGTGCAGATTCAAATTTGTATCTCTTTTCATAAAAAAAACGTATATGTATGTTAAAAAGTGCAGTGGCATAACTTGAGTGACCAGCGCCTTTTTAAATGCTAGTATTTCCAACAGATAAAAGTATAGATACCTATACAACTGAAAATAAAAATTGATGGTTAGTGACTATTTGCATCTATATATATGTTTGTTCCTGTTTTTGAAAACATATACTTGATCTCAGTTTGTTTTTATCAGATGAGCTTATTTGCAAAATCATGTGTGTCTGGGTACTCCATGTATGCAAGCAAACCCAATTTTGTTGATTTACAGTTAAGACACAGACCAACCTGTGCTTCCATACTGTTTAATCAGCTCATTTAGCAATTTATGTCTGTAAAGTATAACATATGCAAAACGTTTTATATGTAAAAAAGCATTTTTCTAGCTAACATTTGTAGTTAAACAGACTGGGTTGAGCCCTGGCTGTTTACAAACCCCTGACACAGGATTTCTTGTGATGATGACAAAGTTATTGATGTAGAGGAAGGTGCATCCCAAAATCCAACCCTACCATATATTGCCATATGTATGTCTTAGAGATTATTCATCATAGAAAATATAACTTATATCTTACATGTATTACCAGGCTTAATGGTCATGAAAGTAATGTAATGGTACTCACTGTGGGTCCCATAACACCTGTTTGTCCTGGCTCTCCTCGTACCCCAGGAACACCCTGTAAATAGTTCATACATTATATAAACTTACAAGATAATGCCATGAACATAGCTAGCACTCATAGCTTGCAGATAGTACAAAGGAGAAATACAATTAAACTATATATTTATAACTTTTACATAAAATCTCTATTACCCAACGCAAGTTGGTTAGTTTGCTGTTTACATTTTTAAAGTCACTTATAATAAGATATGATATTCAAGAATTGTTTTCATGTCAGTTGTGGTTTCGTTTATCTAAGAAATTTTGATATAATGATATAAAAGCGACTTTGGCCACTCTATGTATCAAAACATTTTTTTCTTTTTATTGATTTATGAGTTATAATATAGTTTGGTATAGCCTCTAAACTTAATTACATTTCTAATGCCAACCCATAACCTCTGAGTACCCGTTGAATATAAAAAAAATGTATAATAAGCTTTTTTACTTTGGTACAATACATTTTGGCATTTGTTTGAAAGAATACCCATTTAAATCTGTATTGTAGAGACTCAAGATAGCATTGCACATTCCTGTACAAGCATGAAATAATGATCTCCAAAAATATTGAGAGTAGACATCTGGATACTAGTTACCTAATTATATAAATTAGTTATATAAATGTTTACATTCATTATCTCTTACTATGTAATTGTTGTTGGTAGTTAAAAGAACCTTCTTGCAGATCAAAGTTTCCACTATATTTACTCATATGAAGAATTCTATTTTACATACACCTTACAAATCCGTATAAAAGATAAAAATGAACAGCTGCACGTTAGAAGACAAGTGACGTTATTGTTATATTAAAGTGATGCCATCATATTATGTTGCATCTCGGTGCATCCATGAACTTATGGAAACTTTTCTTAAAATATAAAATTGTGGTATTCTATGGTAAGCAAGAAAATAATCTATCATTTGTGTTGGCTGGGATAGAAAATTCTGTCCCTCCTGATCACCCTTTGTCCTTACGGCACTGGGACAAATTTTTCTATCCCATCCTCACACTTATGCTTTATTCTTATAATCTCACTGAAGTAGTTTTTAAAGTATCAAGAAAATATCCAAGCAAAGACACATACTGTAAATCTGATGAAAATACACACAAATCAAATTTATTATACTAAGGAGTTTTATCAGAATTCAATGTATTGAAAGTTCACTGCATGCATGGTAATTACCCACCAGTTCTCCCCTTTCTCCTGCAGGTCCTCTAAGGCCATCATTTCCTCTTAAACCCTGCAAGTAGACAACATATTAACATTGCATAACTTTTACATTTCATGAATTGCATCGTACAATTAATGCCATCATGATTATAGATAACTCTACTATACATTTAAACCATTTGCCAAGGCATACCGCACTGCTATGTATATGCATTTGCAGGCAATAGAAATACTTTTGTATTTATATGAAATGCAATCAGCAAAATATAGCAGCACCTTACATTTATACCTTACGTTTTTGTAAATGATATTAAATATAATACATTGTCTTTAATATAATGCATTGTATAAGAAATTAACTTAAAAACATTAATTGGAACAAGCATTTCGAAAGATGTATGAACAAAGTACTTTCCTTCAAGTATGCATTCTTTACTTTCAAAACTTTAACACAGCTATATCATAGAAATGCCTTGGTAACTACAGATCAACTTGTTACATACACACATGTATGACGCATACAGAATGAAATAAAGATATATGTATCCTTGCCGCATCGCTAAATAAAAGCCTCAGATACTGTACTGCTAAACATATGGCTCAGTATACACTGCATTATACATGTATCTTTTCTGGAGTATTTGTTAAATGTAAATAAGTAGATTCTCTCTATCATAAAATTATTTTTTAGGTCATTTAGAGGTCACAACTGCTGTTGTGTTGTGTAGGGTTGAAAGAAAATCTTCTAGTATCGTGTAATATCGTTGATAATATTTTCACTTTCTGGCCATTCAAGAAAGTTGAGTCTTACTAAAAAGCTGAATATCAAAAAAACCTTTGCTAGGGGAAATGAAGTGTGTTGCATTTTTCGTTAACTTTTGTGAATAGGCTCAATTAAACGGAGTCTGCTGTTTTAAATTTTGTAAGTGCTCTCTGTTTCTAAAATATCTGTTTTGCAGTTTATATGGTGTAGCACATAATATTTTGGTACAAATTGCATATGCGCAAATGCCTAATGCTGACGTATCCATTAATCTTCTAAGTTCTAAATTTTAATCTGAGCTCTTATCTACATTCAAACTTTGAGTATATAGTAGTGAATGCTGTGGCGAGTCTCTTCACATGCTCAAATTCGCCTGACTCTTCGCTGCTTGCTAATGTGATGATTATCAAAATCTTATGCACTGCAATACATATTGAAACACATAAATACCGGTGGACCAGATGGGCCAGGACCTCCTTGTGGCCCTGGTGGTCCCTGAATTCCCTGTTCTCCAATAAACCCTGGTGATCCTGGAGACCCTGTGGCCCCTTTAGGTCCAACTGGTCCTGGTATGCCAGGCTTGCCTGTCTCTCCTGCTTGGCCCTGCAATACAACAATTGGATAATCGTGCGAAACACCAGACACAATAATAGTTTGCTCGTAGAACATGAACAGATCCAGATATTTTTTTCAGGGGTTAGGGTCCAACTGAGTATGATATTTCAAAGGATAAAATGCTGAATGATAAAGTTCTTGCTTTCAAATTCTCAAATATTGTATCAATTATGCTAATAAATGTTAAAATGCCAACAATTATGGCATTTCAACATTTATGAGCATGATCAATTTTGTGCTCAGTTGAGTTGAGCATGCGAAAAGTTTATAGCCTAGTTTTTAGTCATCAACCTATTTAACAGAGTGGGTCCAATTGCACCATAAGGGGATCTGTACCAGTATCCCTTAGGAAACCTATAACAACATGTGATTTCCCAGGGGGCTCAGATCCCCAGTTCTCTTCCCCACTGGATTTGCGCATGTAGAATGTAAAAATGTTTATATAAAAGGTGATTCTAAGTTTCTTAATACTTATATTATATGATTGATGGTTGGATGAAATTTAGTATAGCTTATAATCTTTTGTAACAAATAAGATAGAACATGGTAGTAGAAAAAGTGATTTATTTTATGTGAACCAGTTGAGTACAGACCAGCATGTGCATCTGCACGATCTACTCAGCACATTAAATTTTACATGCAGTTATATTAAAGTATAAAACCCTGTCATGCTTTTTGCAAAATGCCTGCACTCTAGCAAAAAGCAACAACGAAAACATCTGTCTCTGTAATTGAAAAGTTCTAAGTCACAGATATCAACGAAAGGGTTCATTACTTTAAGTCATATATACTAGTCAAAAGTTCTAACCGGCCACGTGTGTTTGTACCGATTTTCTGAAAAGCTGTAAGCACTAGATTAATTTCATTTGCATTACTGAATAGACAAGCCAATCAGTAAATGATACGGTTAAGCAAAATTCATTAAATTGTATCCGGGAGGCTTTGCCGAATACACATACCCTCAATTTCAAAATTCACAAGAATTTACATTGGATGGTGGGGTAATTTTTGACACTTTGGCAAAAAGCAACGAGTCACATGCAGATGAAGTGTTCATTTCGCCACTTGAGTGTTCAATATGAGTTTGGCTTTTGAAATATAAACATTTTGCGTGTGAAAGGGGGTTATTTCGAAAAGTCGTTACTCACAAATTGTGCCAAAATGCGAATTTTGAAAATGGGGGTACCACTATTCAAATTGGCACCCTGCATGTACTGTTGAATATTTTGTCAATATATTTACTGTATAAGGCACATGACACGTCTGGCTATTTCGAGATGCAAAAAGGCTAGTTATGTCAATTTACGTTTTGAAGAAAATAAATAAAAAGCAAGTGGCCGGTTAGAACTTTTGGATAGTATAATATTAAAAATCCCTGCAGCTGGCTTCAGATCGTTATATAAGTATTGCTTTTACATAATGAGCTACTGAAAATCTTTACAAATTTGCTGGTTGCTTTGCTATTATTGTCTTACAGACGTATTGTTACTATAAATGTTCTGTGGCTCTTCCTCACATTGCCATGGATTGGTTTGCAGTGTGTGATTATGGTATTTCCTGATCATACTTACTTATTTTTTGTTAAATATTAAGAGCAAAGTTCACATATAGGCATCATATTCTAATCAGAAACAAGTAACATTGGCATCACAACATAACAATGTTATATAAAAAACAATAGTGGGATAATTTTCCTCAATTAAACCTCTGGTTTCTCTTTTAGTTGTACTCACTTGGATTAAAAATGCAGTTAAAGATATTATTTTTTCAAATAGTGAGGTAGACTTTTAAGCATAAATTATTTCCCTACTACAAATTCAAGAACATCAATTATCAGTAACATATGGAAGTTAGAAGGCACTATCAATAGGTAGACCATTTGTAACAGCCTGCCTAGAAACAGTGTGATACATTGTATAACTGACTGTTGCGATGGGACTGCATATTTGTCCATGTGAAGCCCAAACACAATAACAATGGGTTAATTAATAACACATTAATAAGCAGTCACCACTATTGCTGCTAAGTAGATGTAATTTTAAGTGGTTTGTCATTATAGTTACCACTATTGCTGCTAAGTGGATTTGATTTTAAGTGATCGATCATTATAGTAACCACTATTGCTGCTAAGTAGATTTAATTTTAAGTGGTCTGTCATTACAGTTACCACTATTGCTACCAAGTAGATTTAATTTTAAGTAGTTTGTCATTAATGTATTGGTCCTAATTGACTGCAAAGCAAAATTTGTAGATGCTACATATTTGTTAAGGTGTCTATGAGAGTATTTTTAAGCGAGACAACGTCTTCTATAATTGTTTATCTTGTCTGTGCATCCATGCACTCTGATCATGACATTTGCTTTTTCCTGTTCATTGAATAAAGGTCTATAAACAACACATGTTTCATACATATTATTAAAGACTATGGCTCGTCTATAGAGCTACGTGGCTCTTTTGTGTCTTAACTGGATGCATACACCTAGTTACAGGTTAGCACCTGGTGTCATTTATATGAGAAAAGCAAAATTATAATACTTACAATTGGACCCCTTTCTCCTCTATCACCAACTGGTCCAGGACTACCCTGATAGAAAAAATGCATAAGTAGTAAACTATGCATATATCTATAGAGGTTTCATATAAAAAATATTCAACCATATATAATCACATAAATTTTGATGGCATAAAGAAATAATGCATGCATATAATTTCTGTAAAATTATTTCAACAACAACAATGCCTCATCTTTTATGGTATATATTTCACCACTCTTCCTCGTGGAACCATGGGCTTGTCTGAAGTTTCTGATTGTAGTATGTCCTGATCATACTCACTATTATTTCGAATTGAGCCAGTGCATGGGATTTCCAACAATGTGGTATGTGCGACCAGCAAAGCCTCAGATCAGCCTGCGCATACGCGCAGTCTGATCAGAGCCTTTGCTTGTCGCTTGAGTATTCTATGATTGTCAAGCTACTGACAGAACACCATTTGGAGTTTCTAAGCTTAAAAGGAGGCTGCAGAGGCTCGTCCGAATCTACACATGTCAAAATGTCAAATTGTTGGAAATCTCAATCTACGGCTCATTTCGAATTAATAACTATATAAACATCACTAACTTATAAAATGTGGCGGAAGAAAAGTAGTCTTTTGTGACAGCTATTTAGTATTTAATTGGTATAGAACTTCTTAACTATTGTGGTGGCTCATATCCTCTATGAAAACCATTAAACTTAAAAATTGCATTTTAAAGTAAGAAAGACAGCAAGGCTCAGGAATGGATACAATCAAGTACCATATCTGTCACAGGATACCAAATGCGAAAGTGACAAAATCACAATAAACATCACAAACAAGAGCCAAGAGGACAGCCCTTCTCTTTAGGTGACCACAAGGCAACAAGGAACAGACGCAAAAGCATGACAAACACAAGACATAAATAACAAAAATAATCCCCAAAAGAAGTACCACCTTGGAACGGTCAGTAAAATATTTTACTGAAGGGCTTAAACCTGTTTCACAGAGCGCCAACCTCACCTTTTTCAGATGTGGATCAGGACACATAGATGTTTGGTTTGCATGAAAGACCCCTTACTTATCCATATCTCATCTCAGCCATATAAAGTCCTTTTTGTATTGAACATTTATAAGTATTGATTCCAAAATAGATTGTGTTCCATTCTAAAACTCTATGTAAATGATATTGTGTGTGTGCTTAAGAAATACTACTATCACAGAAATCTTTTTATCAAAAAATAAAAGCTACCACTTGAGCAAATATTTATAATGTAGTTATGCCAAACAATAACAAATATTCAAAATTGAAAAAAGAACCATGGTAAAAATTTGAAGTAACAATTCATATGGTGGTTACAAATGGTCATGCTATATACCAAAACAAAACAATCATACACTCACAGTAATGCTAAAATATAATACATACTGGCTTTCCTGATCTGCCTCGTCTCCCTCGACGCCCTCTTGGTCCATATTCACCCTATAACATGTATGTCTATCAGTTACACTAGTTAATATCGATATCAGTATAATTCATATCATATAAATGAAACAATATTCATATAATATCATGCTTTTAGGCATTTGTGTGTGAATATTCATAAGCTAATCTAGAAATATGAGCTTGCATATTTACTGTTATTTCGTAAACATCAAATTACGTGAATAAAACAGTTTGTATAATTGGTTCAGTTAATATACATATAAATAAGCAATTGTATTCCAGTAAATACAAAATTACAAAATCAAAAAGTAATGTAAAACACTTTAGTCATTCTTAATGAAAAAATAATAACAAATTCTGCTCTGAAAGATCAATTTATCTTTCTGAATGAGTTAAATGGGTACAATAACAGAACATTTACAAAATAAAAATATGTGCATTACATTTACAGTTATTGTTATTAAAAGCTCTTCCTTAAAAGGTTTGGCACATATAAGGCAATATACACATCTTTAGCAGTGCTAAACAATTCAAGACCAATTTATGACTTATCTGAATCTACTCTATTTCAAAAGGGGGCACTTAAGTTTAATGAAAATTGCTGGAATCAAGGTACATACGTATTTCATCCGGATAATCACTAATATGCATAGTGTATATGCACAAAACAAACATGTAACTCACCTTTGCACCAGGAGGTCCAGGATAGCCTGGTAAACCTGAAGGCCCAAGTCGACCCTGAAAAGGATATTTTTAAATATATTGAAAAAACATTTGCTAAATAGCAAGATGCTTAGACTTTATGTTTAGTCTTTTTTTACCTGACCATCTTTATAAGGTTTTATTGTTAATAAAAACTAAAAGTTGCAAATTTTTTGTCAATGCCTATTTAATGAGAGTAAGGTGTGTGAACAATAGTAGTGCTATTTAGGTAATTTTAAAAGCTAAAATGCTCTTTAAAGCTAGCAAGTTTCATAGGTTTGTTGCACAGAGATCTATAAAAATACATCTTGAACATCTTTTGTGTTAAACATTATGTCAGACTTATACTTTTCTTAGGATGAAGCTATTGATGTGTCGAACCAAAATTGTTGCGTAATGTAAATTAGATTAGATTCATGTTAGACTCACAGTTCATTTTTTCATGACCCAATTTGACTCTAGTTTCTATTGGTCACGAAATCTGTATTAATTAACTAGTTTTTAATTACCTAGCTTGAAAACGTCAATTTTGTGGATATTATTTAGATTGATAATTGAAAACAAGTGCAAAATTAAGGTTATAAAAATACTTGAGGATGAGAATTAGGCCAAATGCAGAAACACACTTCTGCCTAAAGATAAAAGTAAACTAATACAGTTAATCTGACTGTCAAGAAAATGGTACCACATGCCAAATTCTTTTCTTAAAAAGCAAAAACAATATCTCCAACATACAAACACTTTCATACAGTTCTAGAAAGTTTAATTTGTAATGCATATACTTTTTGACAGTCCTAGAAAGTTCATTACATAGTAATAATATAAATATATATTCTCACAGTTCTACAAAGTTTATTACATAAAATGAACAATTTCCAAAAGTCGCAAATAATCGTTTAATGATACAACTTTTCGTTCAATTTTAAGAATGATGTGAATTTCATTTATTTGAAATCATCTAGCAAAATATTGCGAAATGTTCCCCAGGCTGAGAGCAGTAATGTGCTTGTAATCTACCGTGTCTCTTCAATTTAATTGAAACATATCCTGAAAAGAGCATTACCAAATTAATTTGTGAATGCTGAAATATGAATGATCTTTCACAGTAGCTGTCTGTCAATAGATCTTAACATGGCGTAATATATAGTTGCCAAACTGTGCATCTGAGATTTATTTGCCAATCACATGTGTATGTGTAGACTATACCTTTTCTCCTGATAGCCCTGGTGGACCATGCTCACCTCGTGGACCCATGTCACCCTGTTGAATTAAAAAATGAAATATTTTACTTTATAAGCCAAACGATTACATCTTGAAATGATTTTATATAGCCTGTGAAAAACATAAATAATCTGGAAAATCAATAGTAACTTTGTACACAAGGAAGTAGACTTTGATAGTTTATTGATTTTAATCAGTAGCTTTCTGTCTTACAGGATCTTTAGCGACTGTTTAATTAAAACCAATAATGAATATGTGACAGAGACATTGCTTTGTGTGCTGATAAGTGTATAGGTAGCTTCTGTCATACTTAAACTTCTCACATGTGCATAGGCATGATCAAATAAAAACAAAAGACTTGGGTGTCTATTGTAGACTAAGGCTTCTGAGCATCAGCCCAGTCTGATAAGCGCCTTTGCTGTTGGATAAAGAAATCAGAAGACATTAGATACTGATGAAGTTTAGGACCACGATTCTGATCTGACTCTGCTGATGTCAACAGTGATCTGATTGTCTACTGGGTGGATCGTCTATCTTTGGCGAAAACTTATAAATAATAACATTGATGGCAAAATGTTTTAAAATTATTCATAATTTGTATGCAAATGCTAAATCTTGTGTTAGAATTGGTAATTCAAAATCCACTTCATTCTCAAGTAATATTGGTGTCCGTCAAGGCGAAAACCTTTCACCTGTTTTTTTTTCTCTGTTTCAAATGATTTAACTGAATTCATATCTCATGCCTATGATGGCTTGAATGCTATATCTGACATGTCTAAAATTCTTTTAAGTAATGATGAAATTGAAGTGTATTTCAAACTCTATATATTACTTTACGCAGATGATACGGTTATTTTAGCTGAGTCTGCAGTGTAACTTCAGTCTGCCTTAAACGCAATGTTTTTATACTGTAAATCTTGGGATTTGGAAGTTAATTCAGTTAAGACCAAAATAACTATTTTTTCAAATAGAAAACCTTCAGATGTTCCAAAATTCATGTATAACGGACAGGAACTAGATGTTGATGATTCCTTTGTCTACCTTGGCACTATGTTCTCTTATAATAGACGTTTTATCAAAAATAACCAGAGACTTTATGATCAAGCTCGTAAAGCTATGTTTGCTGTTTTGAGTAAATCTAGAAAGCTTCACCTCCCAGTTGATATACAGCTGCAGTTGTTTGACTCAATGGCCATTCCTATTTTGCTGTATGGTTCAGAAGTAACTGGTTTCGAAAAACATGACATCTTAGAACGTCTATGTATTCAATATTATAAGATTGTATTGAAAGTTAAAAAAACAACGCCAAATTTAATGTTGTACGGGGAACTTGGTAGGTTTCCCATTTCTGTACTTATTAAATCAAGAATGATTGGTTTTTGGCAACGTATAGTGAAAGGTAAGCAGGATAAAATTTCAAACAAACTTTATCACATTTTGCTAGAGATGCATAACAGAGATCTCTTTCACTCTAAATGGTTGTTGTACATTAAAAGCATTTTGAACGATTGTGGTAAAGATTATTTTTGGTTAAATCAGAACGAAATTCCTACTAATATATCAATGAATGTGAAGTTAAAGTTGATGGAACTTCATAGTACCTCGTGGAAACATTCAATTTTTGATAGCCCAAAATGTTTAAACTATAGAATTTTTAAGGAAGATTTTACACTTGAAAAAAACTTCAATATTTTGCCTGATGATTTATCTAAGGCATTTTGCCATTTTCGTATTTTAAATCATAGGATGCCTATTGAATGGGGTAGATTTCTTGGGACATCTAGGGATGACAGGATATGTGAATTATGTTTTCATAACAAAATTGGTGATGAATATCATTATTTACTTGAGTGTTCTTACTTTAGTGACGCTAGAAGGGTTTATCTGCCAAGGAGCTTGCTTGCTAGACCAAATACTGATACTTTTAGGCGCCTTATGTGTTCAAGTGATACTCAGGAACTATTCAAGATAGCAAAATACTGTAAAATAGTGCTAAAGACATTCCAAGAAATTTTCAGGAATATATAGGTGTTTGTTACACCATTTCATATAGATCTCACAGACATATTATGGATCTCACAGCCATTATAATACATGTTAATGAATTTTTGTGCATCTAGTCATCATGGAACTAGTCAAGATACTCTGATGAGTATTGAAACCATATAATTCTGCATGAGTTATCACTCTCTCTCTCAGGGTTTCTTCATGTTTTGCACTGAAGTATTGCTATTCATAGATCCAGATAAGGAAATTTTATTTGCGTAAGCTTTTAATTATTTTCTCACCCATTAATTTGAACATGTGTTTTGGGTGCTCTAGGGGACCATCTCATTGAGACGGTTCTTTTGAGTACCCACACCATATGTTTGGATGAGAAATAAAGAGGATAATATTTCAATACGCACTCTTATCTGGAGGCCTGGCTGTTTTATTTGCGTAAACTTTTAATTAATTTCTTACCCATTAATTTATACATGTGTTTTGGGTGCTCAAGGGGACTGTCTCATTGAGACGGTTCTTTTGAGTACCCACACCACATGTTTTGTATTGCTATTCATAGACCCAGATAAGGAAATTTTATTTGCGTAAACTTTTAATTGTTTCCTTACCCATTAATTTGAACATGTGTTTTGGGTGCTCAAGGGGACCGTCTCATTGAGACGGTTCTTTTGAGTACCCACACCATATGTTTTGGATGAGAAATAAAGAAAATAATATTCCAATATGCACTCTTGTCTGGAGGCCTGGCTGTTTCATTTGCATAAACTTTTAATTAATTTAAACATGCGTTTTGGGTGCTGGAGGGGACCGTCTCATTGAGATGGTTCTTTTGAGTACCCACACCATATGTTTTGTATTGCTATTCTTAGATCCAGATAAGGAAATTTTATTTGGGTAAACTTTTAATTTTCTTACCCATTAATTTGAATATGTGTTTTGGGTGCTCAGGGGGACCCTCCCATTAAGACGTTTTTTTTGAGTACCCACACCATATGTTTTGGATGAGAAATAAAGAAAATAATATTCCAATACGCACTCTTATCTGGAGGCCTGGCTATTCTCATCAAAAGTGGTGTTTAATTGCTAAGAGGTCTCACTGTGTTTGCTTCAAGTAGACATGAATACCCATTGAGGAGATTATGCTGATTTTCGTAATCATATTTTAAACTTTCCTCAAATGTTTATTTGTTAGTATGTTTTGACTTGTACCCCGGTTAGGGGTTTTGGTCAATAGATAAAACTCTCAAAACTCTCTATTCTTCTGAATGAAGAAATTATAAGCCCTTAGATACTGATCGCATGTAAGACCAAGATCTTGATCTGACTCTGCTGATGTCAATGGTGACCTGGTTCGTCACATTGTGTATGGGTTATTTTGTTATATGGAATTCTCATAGCCCTTAGATATTGTTGAAGTGTAATAACAAGATTCTGATCTGACTACGCTTACGACAATGGCAGCCTAATTATACACTGGGTGGACAAGTTGTGCCGCCTAAAGTTTTTAAAACTTCTCCCCGTAGATCGATATAGTGTTGATGTTTTTTCATATTCAGGAATATTGGGTTCAGACGAAAAGCAGAATACTGCTTAAGGAGGTGCTAGGGGGCGTTAGAATTGTTTCACTTTCCATTTACATGAACAGACTAAATTAAACTAAGTCTACTGTTTTCTTATTTTGTAGGTTTTCCCTATTTCTGAAGGATCTGTTTTTCCAGATTATTATGAAGAAATCATATGCCCTTAGATACTGATCAAGTGTAAGGCCAAGATTCTGATCTGACTACGCTAATTTTAATGGTGATCTGATCCTCCACTGGATGGACATGTTAGTCTGTTGTATGAATAAATCATAAACCTTTAGATACTTATCAAGTGTAATGCCAAGATTCCGATCTGACTACGCTGATGTTAATGGTGATCCGATTCTCCACTGGATGGACAGCTTAGTCTGTTGTATGAATAAATCATAAAAGTAAGAAAGGTGGCAGATACTTTAGATACTTATCAAGTGTAATACCAAAATTCCCAATCTGACTATGCTGATGTTAATGCAAATTTGATTGTCAACTGGGTGGAGAAGCTTTTCTCTTTAAAAACATTAGCATTTTGATACTTATCAAGTGTACATGTAATACCAAAATTCTGATCTGACTATACAGATAAAATCTGTATCTAAGTGCTTATGATTTCTTCATACAACTGATTGAGTGTAGACCAATTTTCTGATCTAACTACACTGATATCATTGATGTTCTAATTGAACATTTGGTTATCAACTTATTATGTTGATTTTGTAATACATTGGTTTATTGTTTAATCAAATACATCGCTACACTTTCCATATTTTGTGATTGAAATTTAGCAGTGTAAAAAATGGAGACCAATGATAAGGTTTTCATATACAATTCAAAGAGAATATGCATTAGATTATAGAATTTAAGGCATTTAAGATATTATTTGTAAATATTATAAAACAGTTTAATACAATTTTTTGCTAGATAAATTTGCTATGTGAGTCAAGGAGTCTCATTAATATGCAGCTAGAAACGATCTCAGTCTTGCCAAAGCCTTCACTCTTTGCACTCACACAGTATTTCAGAAGATGAAATATATAAACCATTTTACTGGATAGCTACACATGTAGTTTAATGCTTTCCTTGCTAGCAGCCAGTTTTTTTTGCTGGCTGATAACATTTGCAAACAGTTTGAACTCAGATCAGGGCCAACCAAACGTCTGTCATGATCCCAATTCAAACTGTTTAACTCTCTGTTAGCGTTCCTGTTCTTTGTTTTAAAACGTTGATTTTGATATAAAATCAGCAAACGACTACAAAAGCATGACAAATTGCTCAGCATATGATTGTTTAAATATGTGATTTTATGCATATGTGATAATTACTAATATCAAATGGCATGGTCACAGAACACTTATTTTTTTATTTGTTTTAACATACCTTAGGTCCGACTATACCCTCTGGCCCCTGTGGTCCATAATCTCCAGGAAATCCTTTATCACCTTTAAGCCCATGAAATCCTCGTTCCCCATGCAGACCTTGTTCACCCTTGAAAATACATAACACATAGCTCAGTGGCTTTAAGACCTAACCCTTTCAACTCTACAGACCTGAAAATAGGTCTTGGCAAACAGTGTAGATGCAAATAAAATGACTCATATGACCAATCTAATCTAGATCTACACTTTTTTACATGAAGTTTTTACTTCTCTACAACACTTTATTATATACACTCCATATCTATTATAGTATTTGAGCCATAAACAGCGAAATGCCTGAGATACACATTTATGTAAAGCTGTATGAATTGACTTAATGTTCTTATATGACCTGCATTACGTTACAATAACAGAAACAGAACTTTTAATTTTATAAGTACATCCTGATAAGTATAATCATTTGTTTAAAGCAGCTTTCTTTATAGTCAATATTATACCTTATCATTAACATGTAAAAAGGAAAATTTACTTTCAAAATTATTATTATTGAGAAATGGCATTATCAGAATTTATATATATAATACAGATTAGTTTCATCATTAGTAAGAGAATATAATGCGTCCATATACATTTGCACATACAAGTTGGACCAAATATATTGATTTGCTTTCAAAAGAAATTGTCACTGCCCTCTGTTTTGTCTAATTTAAATGCATGTGTAGCGAACTATCAAGCAATAACGTAAAGTTCTATCTTGCCCATTCAAATATTTACAATACTGTCAGTCAAATAAACATTTTTCTATTGTTTTGCCAAATAATTTCATTTGCTATACGTCACATATAAGCTTAAGTAGTGTTGCTTTTTTCAAAAATCATTGTACAATAGAATTCACTATTTTTTTTTAATGAATTTTATCAAATGACTTCGCGTCTGGGAGTGAAATAACACCATGCAATAAAATTGATAAACCACTAGTAGTTTATAGATTTTCAGGAAACGTTATGATGTCCATATCAACATTGCGTACATAATGACAAAATTATAACGTTTTTTAGCCAGATATGAGATTTCAAAGTAATCTTAATGTAATATGATAAATAGGATCTGACATTCATGCTCTTAAATTATTGAATTCATTAAACTCGTTGTGAAAGAGACATAAAAAGCTCGGTAAGTCTCGCATTTTATTTCTTTTCCCCAACTAGTTTGATAAATTCAATTAAACATGAGCACTCACGTAAGATCCTCTATATAAAATGATGATTTTCTTACCTGATTGCCCTTCTCTCCTGGCATTCCTCTTGGCCCATGATCACCCTGAAACAAAGCAAAAGTTGATTCATAGGTTGAGATAAACAAACTTTTTGAGCGTAAAATTTTAAATATATTCTTACCCATCAGTTATAAGGTAGTTTGATTGAGAAATATGAAAATAATTTTGGTACCCACCCTTAACTAAAGTCCTGTTAACTTGCCTACATGCTTGTAAAGTCTTTATTACGGAAATAAATCTCTTATAGGGAAACATCTGTAACTCAACCTCTAGAATCTAATAACAAAATATATTGAGTCAAACGTTACAGGGGGTAAAAAAAATAAACATGGCCATGTGGCATATCAAATTGACAGGGATGACGAGCAGAACAGAATGCAAGTAAATTTTTAACCCTAGAGTCAAACTGATGATCTTGGGGTGAGGTCAAAAGGTCAAATATCATTAAATTGCAGTCACAAAGTCACTATCAGAGAATTTTTGTACGAAACTTTAAACATGTTCTCACAAATAAAAACACATATTGAACTGAATTTTCATTATGTTGTCTCAGTCACGCTGCAGGGGGGACTTGGGGTGCTAGGGTGTCAAAAACTTAGCGTTGGGATTTGCGATGGCGCCCCCCATTGACTGTGCCATCTAGTTTTAATTGGAACTATCATTTGCTAGATTTGAAAACTATGGTAGCGTCAATTGTAGTTTGTGTTTTGACTGGCACACTCATGATTTTTGCATAAAACACGTGGTTAGCGCAACTAAATAACTTACAATAATCTAATGAAGCAGATATCACACACATTGTTTGTAAATTTGTACTAACAAGCTGTTTTCAAATCTTTTTCTTATTGACAAATTATAAAAAAAACCTATATGAAACAATATGCGCATTACTAAGCCTATTCATAGAAAAAATATAAAACAAAACATTTTACAACACAACAAAGAAATATCAGCATTTAAGCTTTTACAATAAATGCTAACAAGCTTGTTTCAGAAAAAACTTATTGCCCTTAAATAGCATTTCTAGACAGCTAAAGTAAGAAGAGAAGATACTTTGTTGTGTGGCTATATCAACAACATACAGTTATCATACATAATGTTTGCAATAATAGAAACTATTAATA
Source organism: Loripinus fragilis (assembly GCA_964019695.1). Lineage (NCBI taxonomy): Eukaryota > Metazoa > Mollusca > Bivalvia > Lucinida > Lucinidae > Loripinus > Loripinus fragilis. The sequence goes on from OZ026515.1 coordinate 94,165,509, forward strand.
TTAATTTTCATATAAGTTTTATTTCTGAGCATTTAATAAAATATGCTGTATATGCTCAAACGCTGCTCTAGTGCTATAATTGAAATCATCTCAGCAAACCGTTATTGATTAATTGGTGTAGGAAGATTTGAAGTGTTTTAATGGCTAAGTGGATATAAAAGCCAAATATTGAATGACAGACCTTGTAATGAAGCTGTCAGCGTGTTTGTTTACTTTATATTCTGGTTAAAATCAATGGAAAAAACCATATTATAGGATTCATATAAAGTTGCATAGGATTTGAACACCTAAATATGTCAGCAGTAATTTTGAAACAGCTAGAAACTTAACAAACTTTTGGCCGTTTTACAGTTTCTTTATGACATTTAACAGCAAAACTTTACCTTTGTTCCTCTTGGCCCAGGATATCCAAGGATTCCAGACATTCCCATAGGACCCTGCAAATAAAATAATCTTATATTCAATTAATGTATGCAACATCGGCCAGCCAGCCCTTATAGCATATAAGGAGCATTGCAATTAACGATCCTATTCAATTTCAAGTATATAGCAAAATTATAGCAGTCTTATGATATTTACTGATTGGCTTATTCAATGGAGATGTAACTCACAACATAATTCCAGTTATTTGTTTCTTGACAAAGGCCAAGTGGCCAAAAATTTGAAGCTGAGTAAACTACGAATAAATCCCCTTTGGAATTTTTATTGAGATAATCAGTGTTAAAGCAAGGGGTTAATGTAGTTCTGGTGTCCTATATGACATGAATTAGCCTGAAGATAGGGGTAAGATATACCTGAGTCACGTATTGATAAAATTTGCTTATGTTGTATGTGAACCTCAAAGATGCAGAGCAGCCTGCCCATCCATACAGACTAAACAACATCAATTTTTTTCATTCCCAAGATAGTAAATTATCTGCACATTCTTGATCTAAATGTTTAAATGCAAGCTCGTCTTTGCAACTGACAGCATGCTGAGGTCAATATCGATATATGCAGGAATTTTTAGTGTTCTCAGTGGCCGGAATTCAGCTCTATTTCCAAAGGAATTCAGGTGGCTTTTTTCAAATTCGATAACAAAAATCCCATTCTTCATTAGATTTTGTTAGAATGTTCAATCAGTCACCACATACACTGTGACACAAGCTACTACCATTGCCTCTTATTCCTCCTTCAATTAAATGACAAGTGGATGTAGTGCCAGGCCAAAAGTGTATATGAATTGATTTTTAACAACTGGGATATGAATGATTTTTTAACAATTCAGATATTGTATAAACTTATCAATTACATATTCAGTAATTACTGCAGCCTATTTGTATCCATAAATATGGTATGGTATGATAACAATGCTGTAGTTTGTTTTGAAGTTTTCCCAATATAGGGGTTTGGAAATTACAACCTGTGACCCCTCCATGTATACAATGCACCATCCCAAGTCGACTGTATTAAACCAGAGAGAAGAATCCATTAGTATATTAAGGGTTAATTTGTCTAAACGATAGCATCTGTATCTTCATCAACACATGTGGATACTTTTATTGTCAATGAAAACAATACATAGTTGATAATGGTAAATAGTATCTGACTAATTATTTGGTATATCTTTGCATACAATATTTAGATCAGTTTGAATATTGACATGAGAAACTAAAAAGATTGATCAACAAAACCCAGCGTATCTCTATCTTTCTGGTTTATTTAAATAAGAATACATTCAGGTTCAGCGGTATAAAGGTCAACACATCAATTGAATATGCATGTGCGTTTTAGTGGGGATTGATATTAGTGGTTGATTTGAACAGCCATCTTCTTCCATACTGTATGTTAGAAAAGCAAAGTCCATTATAGTATATGTGAATGTTCATGAAGGCTCCCATGACCATTTCCTAATTGCAATATTAAACATAACTATTCAAAGGAGTAATGATAACTATAAAGCATAATTAACATATAGTTGACTGATATGAATAAGAAGTATAATTCTCTAGGAAAAGTAATTTAAAAAAGTGTCATACCATATCTCCTTTTGGACCAGGTGTCCCTTTGAAACCATTTGTACCCTGCAAAATAAAACATTTTTCATGTGATAGTAAGCTAGCCAGTGGTGTATGAATAAATGAAAGTACATTATTAAACTTACATGCATAGCTATGAAGGTTTTAGTTTTTAGTATGACTCTTCATTAAACTTGCTTAAAGTTTATATAGGCAGTGACTGCTCTGCCAAGATTGCATATACTTACAGTCTTCTCTGAGCCCTCCATAATGGTAATTGGTATAGGTAGTAAACTCTTGTGTGTAGGTGCATTTTCTTATTGTTTCAAATGTTGAATTGAATTAAATGAAACCAGAACAGTTAACTGCGAACGACAAGTGAAAAAATATGTTTATATTCAATTGAAACATAACTTCGGGCATTTTGTAACCAGAATGAGGCTCATAAACTTATTTATTGAAACCTACTCCATCAACAAAGTTGAGAGATATATTGATATTATTATCATAGCTATTGATTGAAAGAAAACATATTCCAATGATGAAAATGTATAGATCAAGTTGATACATTGCTTGGACAATGGCTAAGTTACATGCATACTTATATTTACAGAATGCTAAAATGAGCCAGTGCATGAGATTTCCAACAATGTGGTATGTGCGACTAGCAAAGCCTCAGATCAGCCTGCGCATACGCGCAGTCTGATCAGAGCCTTTGCTAGGCGTTTGAGTATTCTATGATTGTTCAGCTACTGACTGAACATCATTTGGAATTTTTAAGCTTAAAAGCAGGCTGTAGGGGCTCGTCCGAGGTTACACTTGTGAAAATGTCAAATTGTTGGAAATCTCATGCAGCGGCTCAAATCCAATCACCTTGTAGAGAAGCTAATCACGTATCTACTCACATGTTAATGGTTGTATCGGTACATATGAGCTGTGACATGTGGTTTCCGGCAATGAGGCATTTTGACAAGAGTAAGCTCCGACGAGTCTGTGCATCCTAGCGACTTGCAAGAGCTCTGATCAGACTGCGCGTATGTGCAGGCTGATCTGAGCCTTTGCTGGTCGCACATACAACATTGTTGGAAATCTCATGTTGTGGCTCATATATATATATAATTTCTAAAACAGTGCAGGTCCAACCAGAACAGCTGTTTATTCAGAAAGCCACTTAATCAAAGTCCAAATCGTGTTCAACGGAAGAAAGGATTTGGTAGAGCGTTCAAAAATAAATAGCTGGACAATTTTAGCCTAGGCTTCGACAAAACATGGCTTCCATGTTTCTGACAAACTGAGATTAAAACCAGCCTGCAAACCTACAGAGACTATCTAGAAAGTTGATATTTTGCTTGTAGCAAGTCTATATATACTTATTTCCAAAGCAAGCGAATATCAAAGGCGTTGATCAGACAGCGTGAATGGACAGGCTGGTCTGCATCTTTGTTGTTCACAAGCCCCGGAGACAGGTTTGCTCCTGTAGAGGCCCATATTGATAAAGCATAAATTTTTGCATTACTTATATATAAAATAAAAGATATACGTACTGGTGGTCCTACTGGGCCTGGCAATCCTGGCAAACCTGGTTTTCCCTGTGATCCTGGTATACCAATTGGGCCTAGGGGACCTGGAGGCCCGGGAGATCCCTAGAAATTAAAGATAAAGTATGATTGCATACCAAATGGCAAGCCTATCATGAATTGGTACTTATCACATCTAATTATAGCAATTCTTTAACAGTATATGCCTGCTAGGCGTTTTCTTATTTACATATGATATTGGTAGTCCAAGGCACTTAAAGAGGTTTAGCGATGCATCTATAGTTTTGAGCTGTATTTAACTGTAAGTGGGCATTCTCTTCTTCGTAGAGAATTTCTTGCAACCATCAAAGGATTCGTTTCCAAATAATATTATCTGCTAATGATCAGTTCATGCCTGCTGTCTTAATTACCCCTGAGAACTACGAAACTCATTTTAAGCAGGATGATCACACCAGCATATCTGCATAATTTATATAACTGGAAGCACTCGCTATTTAGTTAGTGCTTACCTGCTATCTCTGGCCAACAAATAATGCTTATCTATGTATAGAGAGAAACTATCTCACATAAAACGTTTTCTAACTATAAATTTTGGCAATGGCTGACTTAAGAATTTTGGTTTCTATCGGACAACAATTTTAAAAAAATATGTTATCTAAGAGTCTATGAGGTTGCTGACATACAAAGCAACGTGTTTGTTTAAGAGCAGCCAACTATAATATAAAGCAATTACCGACATTAGGTGATCTTCAGTGAATGTTCACACATTTTTGTCACCCACATGAGTACTGAATTGGATTCCTGACAAAACTCAGCTTTGCGAAACATCTGCTGAAGGACTATTCCTATGTTATTTCAGGCATTCACCAACTTTATCCTCTGATGTGGTTGCGATTGTCACTTAACCATTTGTAAACTGAAACTCCTAAGTGGGTCCATTTGAAAACAGCAATAACAGTAAAGATCTTTAAGAAATGTTGTATTCTTAACTCCTTGCGAAGACAAATCGCTCTTCAGAGACAATGATAAAATATAAGGAAATTATAACCTGCGACCCCAAAAAATATGCAATTGACCTAATATCAGTTTATGAAAAATGACATTTCGTCTACAAAGAGTTAAGGGTTTAATGAAAAAATTAGTAACATATACAACATTTTTATACAGTAGGAGCTTTGTTATATAACAACAAAAATCCTTGATACTTACAACTGGTCCTGGTGCTCCAGGTTGTCCAGGTGCTCCTGGAGATCCTATTGCCCCCTAAGCAATAGAAAAAAAAATAAAATAAACATTTTAAGCTGAATAAGTTAAGTTTATAGGCCTTACTGCCAAAAATCTGTATGGTCCAATCCAGCCTCCTTAGCATCAAATAACATTGTAAATTTTGCATGTTACAAGTTTTGATATTATAAATATCCAACATTGGATAATAGTGCCCTAACAATCAGTTTGAGCAATACAGAAAAGCAAAGAAATCAATGAATGGAAAGAAAGTAAACTAAAGAAAAGGCACATCTTCTTTTGCAATTGTTCTTTAATATAACTTAGCATGTTTTCTTCATAAAGTACTTTTTTTGAGTCATTTTGATAAAATCTTTCCCGCCAACGGTTAGATTAAATAACAATACTCATGAATCTTATAAATAAATTGATACGCCTGATCAAAACATTTATTTGGTAGAATACTCTAGGCAATTTGCAGACATTTGATCATTACTCTTTGTTAACTTCATTATTTATCAAAAATTTTGAAATGGGAAAGATAAAGACATATGCATGATATTTTGTGTTGATAAAAGCAGCAATATGCTCTGAGAGTTTGTCACTAATGCAGTAAATGATAAGAATGATTTGGCTTATAAATATTTTGGAAACAAATAATGAATATGTGTTTAGTAAATAAAGAAGTAATTATGTTCAGGAAATACCACAATCGTCCACTGCAGACTAACCCATGACACCATAAGGAAGAGCCACAGAACACTAACATCAGGATAGCAATTTAAGTAAAGCATCCAGCTCTATTTAGCTCATCATGATGATCACATATTTAGAAAGGCCACTTAGTACTGCATAACAAAATAAGGGCAAACGCAGAACCTCCGCAACTAATGGGATAAGCCTTAAACCAGAGGAACTTAGGTCCTGAAGCGCTAACCTGACATTAAGTGACACTAATTTAGATGACATAATATAAGGTTTTACGATGTGACATTCCAAGGCAAAGGTGGTTAGTCCATCAGTTTCAGAGATGAAGAATTTTATTAGCTTATACCTAACATGGTAAGGAAGACGATTTGGTCATGTGATCTGGACAATAATTTTATATAGTCATATTAAGGTTTTCCAACCCAAAGCAGGCTCTCATTGAAATTAAACTTCCATTCGCACTCTAATTTTTGAAAAACACAATTTACATTCCAATTAGAACTATCTTGGCTGAAGGTCAAAGGTCAATTATTAATTTTTGTGGTTACCTAAAGTCATATTTTAATTAGGTTAAATGTATCATGACTTTGGCTTCAACAGTTATTCATCTGTTCAAAGTTTTCCTACATAGTAATACATTTAAAAACACATTTAGTCATCTACACGATGAATCAAATCCTATTCATGAAACTACACCACTGGTTTTGTTGTAATTCAAAAGGCCATATACCATGTAAACAACCAATATAGTCATCAGAGGGTATGCATTTATATGTCAAATGCAGTTATGGCAAAGCACCTTACCTGATTGCCTTTCGGCCCCATATCACCCTCTGAACCTGGCATGCCCTGAAATGAATGAACAAATTATTTTGATACATGTACTATTTACTAGCAATGCATATATCAACCGAAAATGCCAAGATATAACAATATAGGTTTGGAATATGATTTTTCATACATTAGGCAAAATAAGAAAATGTATTTCGTGTAACAGGTCTGAAAAATTTAGCTAGGGTGGGCATACGTATTTTTATTTTATTTTTTTTTTCTGAAAATTTTTTATGCATTTTGTGTTGCATTTCACCTTTCAAAATGCATAATATAATATATATCTTCCAGAAAATTGAAAAAAAATAACTAGGTTTTAACTGTTAATATCGGTAGGGTCAACAACCCTTAACACAGGTATTTTTCTATTTTGGCCTTAACGTTTGCGAAGTCCCGAGAGAGATGTTCAAAACCAAGGACAAAGCCTGAGGTTTATAACCTTGTTTGAGGTACCTGGCAAATGTTAATGTATTAAAAATTACGTTTGATAGCTATTATTGTATAAATTCACAAATATTCATCAACATTTGTCAGAATGTGACATTTTATTCTACCATCATTTCACAGTCAACACTCTGCTGGATGCTATTAGTCAGTGTTCTTCTTCCAGAGCCAATCATAATACCAGAGCAATGAATATCAGCCAACGTAAAATTGAGTGGTCTGGATTGAGCATATTTAAGATATAAACCCAGTGCATCAACAGCACATACATTGCTTTGTTGATATATAAGTGTTGGGCGCTTTTAGAAACATGGCTGATAAAGCATGCAGCTTGGTTTTTATGCAATAATATCTCAGTATATTGCAATTGAATATTACTACTGTTTAATAATTCTAATATGTCAGTATGCATTGCATTTACAGTAACAACACGGCATTGCATAGTAATAATATGTTGTGACATATAAGGCATTATACAGTGCCTTCTGTTCTTTAGAATTTAAAACTATAACTGAGAGTGATTTACATGTTCAATGTCATACAGACATGCAGTGTATCACTAAGGTTATAAGATAAGTGACATATAACACATATATACACTTATTTGAGCTTATTCACGTTATTTTGTATTATTATTCATACTTTATTGTTTTGCTAACAAGATAAGGTAATCCATGTAAATAATACGAAATGAGTAGCAGTTGATTAATATCCACACATAGGAACAAAATTGCTTTAAATTCCTAAAGGGATTTACAAAATATATCATTTTATCCGCGCAATTATTAGTGGATAGAAAACCACTAGGCCTACTCTAATTTCTGCATATCGATGTTTTACGCCATGATATATCATATCTTGTTTTATGTAAATGACCATGCTAAATGGTTTAAAATTCTTTAATGAAAAATCAAATTGAGATTTAAAATATGAGTCACTTACTGGAACTCCAACTGGTCCTGGTCGTCCTCGTGATCCCTGGAACCCTCGAAGTCCCTGTAAATTGAAAGAATAGAATATATTTTCATAACTGCTGAAAGATCAAAAGATGGACCGATCATAGTGCATTATATGGTGAAATATTATAATATAATTTATGTCAAATTATGGTTCTTTTCAATTCTCCTTTCAAACAATACAAACCCAACTGTATGATTGCATTTTCTCTCACAAAAGTTAAATATTGTAAAAGCATTAGCTAGTACTTGCTTTTAAAGTTAAAGTTAAAGAGGTACGTGCATTAAGGGGCAAATTTAGCCCCCTCTGGAGCAAAAACTGAAAGATGCTTTTCATCAATTTCACCCGATTGGTTTATTAGAAGAATGGTCCAAGTGTAAAATTCTGGCATTTGTTTTACTTTTTCCATTGCTATGGTAACAAAAATGGCCAACAAAAAAGGCTTAAAATAGTGAAATTGTCATTTTGAGCCAAATTTAAGGCTTTTTCAGACTGATTTTTTAAGAATTAGATATCAGCACAAGAGAATACCAAAAAACCTTTTAATATATTATGTGCCGTGATAATTCTCACTCTCTGTTAAAATATCTTTTTGGTATTTGCTTGTGCTCTATGTTATTTTCTCTGTCAAATGTCTTAAATTTGCTCCAAAATGGTCACTTTCCTATTTTCAGCCTATTTTGGCAGCCATTTTTGTTACCATAGCAACGGTAAAAATAGAATCAATCTCAGACTTTTACACTTGGACTACTGTTCTTATTAACTAATATGAAGAATTTTGTGAAAAACAATTATCATTTTTTGGCCTCATAGGGGGGCCAAAATAGCCTCTTAATGCACGTACCCCTTTTTAGTGTCCCTGTATTTCCACTTCCCATCTGTTTGGAAGTGTACATCTGCATATCCAACATATAACAGCAATTTTTGTCTCTTTAAACCAGAAAAATCACAATATTGACAGGTAATGTTATCAATGTTAATTCTTACAAAGAGGTTCAGGTCCCCATTTTTGCGCTATCTCTATGCTTTACATATAAATAATTTATTGGTTATTATGTTAGAAAGAATATATTTGCATAGTATATATAGTTATAAATCACAAATAGAAAGAAAAGAGTTGGTCATTTGAGAAACAGCTATTACATCATATCAGTATAGCTTCACACTATAAGAAAACCACTTTGCCAATCACAATTGTGCATAACCTTATATGGTTTGTGTTTTCATCATATTGATTCGACAAGCTTAAATGATAAAACATTTTGTTATATACATTGATAGACGGATTTAGATATTTTATACTAGCTTTAAAAGGCCCTGTTGAACAGCATGTTTGGATCCCATATACATCCAATGTCAGAAAGTCAAGGTTTAAATCTTTTTACCCCTAGCAGGTGTTAAGGGTAATAATTTTTATTACATCAAGTATATCATTCACGTTTTAGTGCACAAACTTAACGCACATCAATGTGTAAACATATATACAAGCTTGTTTTAAGTTCAACAGATTGATTTGTTATGTTTGTGTTTAACGTCCCACCAACAGCTAAGGTCATACGGAGACTGGACAACAGATTTATAATTTGAAATGTATAGTATGCATAATACTAATTCAGAATAATAAAATTTCAAATTATAAAAGTAAGAAAGGATGCAAAGATCAGGAATAGATACAATCAAGTACCACACCTGACCCAGGATACCAATGGGAAAGTGACAAACTCACAGTTAGACACCACAAACGAGAGCCAAGAGGTCAGCCATTTTCCAACATCAACATATTTATAATTTGAAACTTTATTATTCTGAATAAGTATTGCATAATACTAATTCAGAATAATAAAGTTTCAAATTTTAATCAACAGATTTATATTTTGAAACTTTAGTATTCTGAATTAGTATTAATGCATAATACACATATTGCTTTTATTTTTGTCAGGTGTTAAGCTGTACTGTGTTAAAACACAAAAATGATTGATCAGTATGACTTTACGGTAATGTGATGATAGAAATACCAAGATGTTTATAATTTTGCCTGACTGTGAATGTCTGTTTAGATATTGTGTTGTATCTTATATCAGATAGGTCACTATTGTCTGATGCCAGATCTGACTGCTCCCTTTTAGTAGAAGTCTGATCAGGGTTCGTAATATTTGCTTGCATGATGAAAGATGTCCGGTGTGCATATTGATAATACTCATTAAATCTAAATATCATATAACATTTTCAGTCATAAATATTGACAGAATATGGGTTAAGATTAGCATTTGAGCGGCAACATGAGATTTCCAACAATGTGGTATGTGCAACAAGCAAAGCCTCCGATCAGCCTGCGCATCTGATCAGAGCCTTTGCTAGTCACTTGAATATACTATGACTATTAATCTGCTGACTGAACATCATTTGGAGTTTCTAAGCTTAAAAGGAGGCTGTACAGGCTCGCCTGAGTAAGCACTTGTCGAAATATCATATTGTTGGAAATCACATGTCACGGCTTATTTGAAATGAACATTCTAACGTTATTACCATTTCTCCTTGTGGTCCAGCTGGGCCAGGAAGTCCTTGGTCACCCTGAAAAAATAAATTATAAACGTTATATTTAATTATAGGACAATATCATAATAAGTGTAATTACAAATTTAATGAGGTATTTGGATTCACTATGCAGTCTCTGTGTACTTCCTGGAACAAGCCAGATATTCTAATACAATCACGCCTCCAGATAAGAGAGCGTACTGGAAAATTGTTTTTCTTATTACTCAACCAAAACATATGTTGTTGGTACTCAAAAGAACCGTTACACTGAGACGGTTCTTTTGAGCACCCAAAACAAATGTTAAATTTGACGGGTCAGGAAATAAATGCAATTTTATGCGCACAAACTATCCTTATCTGGACCAATGTACAATGTCACTGAGCCAGCTGAGAGTGGTAAGACATTTTGTCAATTTTATAAATATATGTTGATATGTAAGAGTTTCCATTATACCATTATTTTCCTTAATAAAAATAATTATATCATACTTTTTTTAAATGATGTTAATCCTGATGCGATTTTGGGAATATTGACAACACGTCGCAGGCTTAGCTGTTTGGGAAATTACTTTTTGAATTACCCATATAGGCATCATTAACTTAGTAAAGGGGCAAATTTAAATAATTTGGTTTTATTGTAAGGATTCTATAGGGAAATATGCTTTCTGGTTTACTGTGTTCATGATATCTCCAAAGCAAGTGTATACATTGTGTTTATGTTGAGCTCCTTTTTTCTAGGTTAATTGTGGCAGAAACAGGTGTCCATTCAGGGGCGTGCCTGAGGGCAAAATCAAAGTACGCAGGGGGTGGGTATGGGAGGGGCCCCCCTCCCATACGTTAGGAAAAAATATCAAAATATGAAATAAATGGTGGCTTCTCCTGCATTTTCTGAACCTAAACACCGACTTAATTGTTTCCAAAACAAAAGTAAAAAACAGTCAAAATCCTATTGCTTTGGTTCAGGATTATTACAAAATTGGTATACTTGTAATGTAAAGACCTAACCCGGGTGAGGCATGTTTTTATTGCATTTTTCGCGATTTAAGACGTTTTAATTTTTGGACATCCAAAAATTTTAAGTACGCAGCTGCGTACTATGCGTATACGCAGGCACGCCCCTGCCATTGTGCGAGTCTGTAATTGTTCTATGTTTTGCTGTACGTAACTTTATGTCCATTCTATGATTGCAATCATCTAGATGGGGAAGAGAAAGCTCGTTGCTTTGCTTAATTTGTCTTCAAGGTGTCTGGTGATGGTTGAGTGGCTCTTCCTTGCGGCGCCATGGGGTTGTCTGCGGTTTGTGATTGTGGTTTTTCCTGATCACACTCACTTACTATTTTTAAATACATTGGTCCTCAAAGTAAAGAGTCAACTATCGTTAGCAAAATACCATCAAATGCAGACATTTAACATAAACGACACCAGTAATATGAGTAGGCAAAAGTATGTAAAGAACAACAATATGTTTTATAAGTAAAATATTGGAAATTAACTTGATTTTCATTCATTAAAGCATCAAAGCATGTTTTATTGGATTTAAATAATACAGTCTCGATAAGACTCTTTTTTATGTACTACCATCTGTTTTCTAGAGGTGATATATAAATAATTTCAAATTATAATTACCCATCAGCCCTGCATCTAATCTATTCCAAAATTAACTTTGACTAAAGCAGATGCTCTCAGTTATATGTGGATTTGAGTTAATGCATGGTCAATGCATTATGCCATGTGAACACTTTTTGCTCAAGCATGTGTATTTGACAATGGATCCAATGACACACCCTGCCTAATGGGTACAGAAGGCGGCACCTCATGAATGCGTTATTAAGACTGGTCAAGCTAAGACATAGGAAAAAAAGCTGAAAATGGGACGTTGTTTTATCAAAAGTAACAGTATCATCTTGCGCCATTACCTCAGTATAGACGCAAAACACATTATTGAGTCCTTAAAACGACAGCAAAATAACTGCATTTGAAAATGTCTATTTAATATAAGCATAGAGGCTAACATTGTGGATCCAGATCAGACTGCTCCTACAGGTCTAGTCCACACTGTTTGTCTAGGAGGCTTCAAATATTTTAGTGGACGACAAAACATACATTGTGTGATTATGCACTTTAAGAATTAATAAATGTGAGTTCAGTGTGAAAACGGTTCGGATTTTCATGAAATGCACGCACGTTTGCGCGGCCCTAACAACTTATTAATTCTTGAGAACCTGATTTCCTTGTTTAGCAGATGGAATAGCCGAATCACACCCAGATATGAATATTTAAGTTGCCGCCTTTACAGTAAGTGAAAAGTCTATTAATACTTACCCTTTCGCCTTCATGACCTTGAGGTCCAGGAGATCCTGCAACACCGTTGTAACCCTGGAAAAAGAATGCAGCTGAGCACAACAATTGAATATAAGAAAAAAGACTATTCTAACACACCTCGCCTATATAGCCAATGGTTAAACTCAGTGATTTATTGGTTGATAAATCACTGCACGGACTGGGCACGGACCAACGTGACGTCATTCAGTCGCCAGTTTGATTTTCATGACGTCATCTATCACAATAGACGGCGTAACGTCGTTTTCACAACTACTTGACGCTCAAAATGTACGTAAAAATACGCGTTTCAGTCTGAACAAGAGTAGCGGGAAACTCTGACAGTTTGTTTAAGATGGAGGAATCGTTATAGACTACGAAGGATTCGTTCGTATTTTTAATCTTTTTGTGTGTTAGAATCGAAATAAAATCGCACTGACAGTGATTTGTTGCTTAATATATCACTGTCTGTCGGTCAGTCGTAAGTGGATAAATCATTCGCGCTTCGCGCTCATGATTTATTCACTTTAACGACTGACCTCCAGCCAGTGATATATTAAGCAACAAATCACTGCGAGCGCGAATCTATTTCTTAAACAAAATTCATAAAATATTCAAAATGATTATATGAATCAGCACGTTATTATTACTTTTATTAAACTTTGGGACAATTTCATTAGAGCTTTAAATGATCACATACACAAAAAATGGAAGTAGACATAGGATCACACCTAAGTCTTGACATCTTACCTCATTGTACAGAGCATTCCCTTTAATCTCAACAAGAATCTTAAATGTACATGTAGGTATTAAAGTGTATGAAAGCGACAAGGCATGCATGGAAAAAACCACACACACTTGATGGATATACAGAGCGGTCAAAAGCAATGCACATACTAAGGGCATAGCATAAAATGTCTTTATCTGCAAAGACAGATTGGGATATTTTAAAATTATTTAAAAAGTATGCAAGATATTTTAAGGATCATTTGTGTTATTTATGTCTTGTGTTTGTCATCCTTTTGCGTCTGTTTATTGCTGCCTTGTGGTTACCTGAAAGGAAAGGGCTGACCTCTTGGCTCGTGTTTTGTGATGTTTATTGTGATTTTGTTACTTTCCCATTTGGTGTCCTGGGACAGGTATGGTTCTTGATTGTATCGATTCCTGATCCTTGATGACTTTCGTACTTCTATTCAATAGCCTAATATAACTGACAATATAGACCAAAAGATAACCTACCCTATGTCCCTTTGGTCCTGGCATGCCTGGTACACCTGGATATCCTACTTCTCCCTAGAAAAACACAAAGTATACTTACTGTCCTGCCAGCCAAGAGTGACAGTGGCGTCATGTTTTGTTTACAAAGTTATCAGGCACTAAGAATCGATATGTCACTTGTGTATTAATCCTATACGCAGGATAGGATTAATACGCAAGTGATATATCTATTCGCGTAAGCTCAAGTAAATGGTACACGTAAATGTTTAACTAAAGTTAGCAATTGTAAACAAAGTATTACGTCACTTTCACTCTTGGTTGGCACGACAGTAGTATTGGTAACATGACAAATGCAAGGGGGTAACCAGAGCGCTTAACTCTTGACATGCTGGGTAATATTTTATTCTTTTGGGGTGGTCTGCTGACTTTTTTCATAATGAGTTTTTTTTTCAAGCATTTCTTTCAGAAATACAATCAGAGAGTCAAACGGTTTGGATAGAGATAGAACGTCAGTCCTGATCTGGGTCAAAACTGTTTGCAAAGGCTATCAGCAGACAAACATAGTGGTCGCTAGCAAAGAAAAGGTTAACAAAGGGGGACTACAGAAACGATTTTGGTTTTCTTTTCAATAGTATGCCTTTTCCAAATGGGATAACACTCTAAAAAAAAGGATGTGCTCGAAGGTGGAATAAATTATTTCCTTTAAGAGTATTCCTTTATGATATGAGAAACACTATCTCCATCTATGGGATTTTTACTTGAATGTGTACATTTCTATTATACACATGCGTACCCTTTGAAATTGACAACTCATGAAACAGGTATAGGCAGTTGCCAGAAATGTTTCAACCCTTTATAAAACATGTATAAAGGAAAGATATTGGACTTGAGTCATACATTTTAAACTATGCTTTTAAACAATGAAAATCATTGGCAACATATATTATAGAAGAAACCAAATGTGTTAGTCATGCTTGTTGGAATCTCTTCTAAATTTATAGTTGAAAAAAAATTCATTTAAATTACATCATTAATAACGTATCTCCTTAAACATTTTATTGAGCTGAAACAAATGAATACTCGTTTTAAGGACATTATAAAAGTACTTTTTTCTCAAAAAGGAGGGTTTTTTTTCTCATATGTACTTATGAGCTTATAATATATAAATAAGGTTGATCACATTGAAAACTAACATCTTTGGTACTATTATTTATAAAAAAGACTTGACCCCATAACAAAAATTATAATTGTATATGTTGAAACATAGCTGCATTGTATTCATGCATACCTGGTGATTATTCCTACAATACAATATTCAGATGAAACACAGAATTATATGTGCTAATCACTAAATCTTTGGCACTGAAACCTGTAATAATAACTGACCCCACCACACAAAAATGTTTTCATAATAAATAATATATAATTACTTAAATGACATAAAAACAATTACTGATAAAAGCTCAATACATTCCAAAGCGTATTAACAAGTAGTCTCCAACTGAATACACGTTGGTTGAATATTTGTTCTGACAAATGCTTTATATACATTCATTCCCCAAAAATGCCTTGTTTCAATTAAGAACTAAAAGTAGCATAATACAACTTAGTTGAATTATTTATTTTCTATTGTAGAAATGGAAATTAATTTTAATTTATACTTTTAATGGTTTATCTAATTCACTAACCTTTTCTCCAAGAGGACCTATAGCACCACGCTCACCATCTTGGCCATTTCTTCCCTAAAAGTAAAACATATGGGCTCAAATAAATAAATTTTAATTTGGATCTTTATCTACAGTCATGCTGTGTGTCAGCAGGGAAACACAGGCTGTGCTCGTCTGAGCTTTTGATGCTAGACAATGCAATAATTCATAGGTCCAGATAGGCACGAATTTCAGCATAAAATTGTAAATATTTTCTTATCTTTCAGTTTTTACATTTGTTTTGGTGCTCAAAAGAACCATCTCAATGAGACGATTTTTTTGAGTATCCACAACATATGTTTTGGTTGAGAAATTAGAAAATAATTACGCACTTTTATCTTGAGGCCTGAATTATGTAACAAAATGATATGTACTTAACTAATATGACCTAAAGATTTAGCGTTACCGTTGCATTATTTGCTTAAGCACAGTTAGGTCAAAGGCAATTGTAATCACTTTTTCAAATTATATGACAGCTATAGTCCATTCCAAACAGACTTTTTCCAAAAGATGCTGATTAGCTTCATCGACATTTGAACAAGTGACCAATATAATAGGTAAAATGTACAGTAAATGACCTGTATTTAAAAAGGAATTTCAGATACTGACAAGTAAAATAGTGTGATATTTTGTCATTACCAGTATATTTTGAATATATATAGCTCTTTTGACTTGTGTATAAGACAACACAGGCGTTTTTTTAGATGCCGTTTAGAGACAATCTTCCCTGTCGTGCAGAAATGTTAACATGGTGTCTTTTGGCTTCTTTTTAGCTGCTGCTTTTGTTTGTTTGTGTTGATTATTTACTACCCAGTCAACAATTTTTCATTTATGTCAAGGCAATGTCCTGTCTTCTATGGTCAAACAAGTACTAAGCAGAGGATAAAGTGTCTTGCTCAAAAAACACACTGCAGTACCTCGGTCAGTCAAGCTCACAAAAGAATTGATATAAAAAATAATTTAAAATCAACTTTAAATATACACGTAATAATTATACCAAACAGAGCTGACAGAAATATTCTGAATATTGCCATGATTACAATTGTGATTACTACTGATGCAAGATGGACCATATGGCTACTGGTAATTTGATGCTCCTGGTACAAATTCAAATGATTTGTCAAATAGCATAGATGCCATTTGACTTTAATGACAATTCAATTAATTACACACTTTGGGATCCACATTTGAATTGAAGATCTATTTTCAGTTATATCACATTTTAAATGAATAGAGGATCTAACATAAGTGTTTGGAATCAATGAATTCATTAAACGAGTTAGAACAATAGCATTAAATGCGAGGCTATGCTAACCATCTGTCCATTTTCCAACCAGTTTAATAGTTTTCAATAACAATTGAACACAAATGGAAGATTCTATTAATTATAAATCATAACAATCATAACAGTTACTTGAAATCGTTTTTGGTGTGACAACGTCAAGATGCTACATAAATTCCTGACACTGTTATATACGTTAATAAATAACGTTACCAAATATTAAATACACTTTTAGTAGGAATAGATTTATACATGAAACACACTTCTAAGCATTGCGATTGAAGCCATCGTTTCCAGTAATGTAATTTAATATTTGCCTGGATATCCAGCAGCACAGGTTCGAATTCTACCTTGGGCACTTTGGATTTTTGCACCCTGTGACATTTAGTGCCACGTGTGGTGCTGCATTATGAGTTCCAAGCATCCAAAGGAACATTTATCAATAATTCAGGATGCTTCTGAGCAGGTTCGAGGATGAATCTTTTTAAAGCAGGGGATAATGTTGTAACAATATGTACATGGCACGCTTCTTATGCCTTGCGGTAGAATCTGTCCTTTACAGCAATGTAGTACAGTATTTGCTTAGAGATCCAGTGCCCAAGTTTTGATTCCCACCTGGAGCAGTTGGGATTTTCTGCACCCTATGCTATTTGTTGGAAAGTGTGGGGCTGCGTTATAAGTTTGGAGCATCCAAAGGAACATGTCTCCAGAATTCAGCGTGGTTCCGCAATCAAATCCTTGGACGAATTTATTTGAAGCAGGGGAAAATTTGTAACAATATGTACAGCTGTATATAGCACAATTATGATGCCTTGTGGTAGAAGTTAGCCTTTACAGCAATGTAGCAGAGTATTTGCTTGGAGATCCAGTGACAAAGGTTTGATTCACACCTTGGCCGGTTGGGATTTTTTGCTTCCTTTCACCATAAGTGTTTTAAATCGATTTTGATATAAGTTTTACTCTCTCCAACGTGATGTCATATGACAACTGATTAGCTAAAACCAAAGCATTATGATGCATATGTTATAAAACATGCTTGGTGGATCAGACAATTATTACCAACTTATGACTTGAAGCTACATTTTCCAATATAGGTGATGCAGTTCTGAATATCTAATAAGGCTTCATAAAATTCAAAATGACAACTGATATAATCATCTATAAGAAATTTGTTCACATTTGAAAGAAAAATAAATGACCATTTTCTAACAGATAGAATGCCAAATATATATCTACATCTAAGGGATATCAAAAAATATAAATAGGGAACACACCGCATCTTAAACAACCCGAATTGCTTCACCCTTGACCTCATTGGCCTATAATTTCAGCATTTACTTCTGGTATTGATAGCTGTTGCATCATAATGACTTTATTAACATTACTGAATATTTTAGATGAGCATTATGTTCCCAATAATCTGTCATAACATTTTTTTATTTATAGCAAATGTGTAAACGTTTCAAATTGATTGCAGAAAAAAACATACTTGTATAATATAAGTATCGTCATAAGATAAAAATATTTTGTAATTTGCAAACTACAAAGGCACATACAAGCCTGTGCAACTGTTCCTTTGAATCAGTGTATATGCTATTTTTTCTTTTTAATCTATAATATCTTAACTTGATACATTGTGCTATTCTAGATGGTCTCTGTAGCTACGCAGGCTGTTTTGAGTCTTCCCTGGTTACAAGCTCTAAAGACAGATGCTTGGTTTTATTCGTATGAAACTAAAATAGCAGTTATTTCCTAGCTTTGTTAATATCATATTGTATTCACTTACTCTCTTTCCATTTGGTCCATTTGGTCCTGGCATTCCTTGAGGCCCTGGTGGACCCTGTAATTAAAATAATATAGACTATTTTATCAATGATCAGGTAATCAGGTAAAATATAAGAAACAAAAAATTTAAGTGGGTATGACAAGGAAATGCCACAATGACACACTGCAGGCCAACACACAGCACTGTGTGGTAGAGACACAGATCTCTAACAGTCACATGCCATCAAAGAGCAATTGAAGTAAAGCATCCAGCTCTCTCTTTCAGATCAACAGGATTGCAAAACTAAAATGACACTTAATACTTCACAACAAAACAAGGATCAAACACAAAACTCCCAGCAAAACCCTATAGCTAGGAGCAAGTATAAACAATGGATAAACAACAACAGAACGACCACCTTAGAAAGGACAGCAGCCGTAGCCACCATTGGCTTATATAATTTACAAGCCAAACCTGCAAAAATGGATAAAACTAGAAAAAGTATCAATTGGACATGGATTCTACTGGCAGTTGCACTTCCTACCTCATGATTTGAACCTTTTTCATACCAATACAATATCCTATAAAGTTACATACAATAAAATCAAGATGGTACATTGTATATAGTGAGAGGTTATAGGTTATGATTTCTAAAACAATACTGTATTTCTTTCTCAGAATATTGATTTTGTCTTAACAAACAGTGCAACCTGGGTGAATGCTGCATAATGTGACATTTCATCTTAGCCTTCACTGTTTACCAAAGACCCATTCAGGGGTTTCCGAATTTGGGTCTATAATATAAAGGATTAAAAGAATTGCAGGTGTGTATGATGCAAGCATACCATTATAGTCTGGGTATGAGTTAAAGAAAGAAAATCAAAATGATGTGCTTGATATGACACTTACATGGATAATGGGACAGGGTTATAAAACTGAACCAGTGAAAGTAACTTTTCTCCTTTGCAATAGGTGGTCACCATATAACAAACTCGCAAGAAAACTTTCAAGGGAAATTACAAACGGTGTAAATAATATGACTTGTATATGAGTAGTGGACCAATGGAGATGATAGAATAAAGTGTGACATATACAGCTGCTTTCCAAAATATTTATAGATAGCGATTTTTGTCATAATTATTTACATACCCTATACTTGTTTGCGTGTTTGTTGTAAACATATGCTTCGTTTGATTTATGATTTTTTTCTGCCAATACACAAACAACATATCTAGTTATAGTGAGAAACAATATTGATTGGTATTGGAGATTTTTTGTATCAAGTTTTAACTTCTGAAAAAGCTGTTTATTTTTTTAGTAAATCAAAGTTGCTTATCAAAACTTATTTCAAATTAAGGGCTAATAAGGGGAGCAGCAATAAACGCTGTGGTGGTCATCTATAATGTCATGTGTACCAAGCATTGTGAATATACTTTGAGAATCCAAGCTATCGAGTGTATCAATTAAAATCTCACTTGATTGACTTCGGTGTATGTGCACTATCGGGTTATAAAAATTTTATACCTTAACAAAATGACGTTTAAAAGATACTTTAAGCGCTTTTTTGAACGTTTAAAATTGATGCTATATAGAAAGTGCCTTTTATTAGGAGAAAGACCAAAAGGAAAGTACTGCCAAACAGTTAGATTGGACCAAGTGGGTTTGAAATTGTATTAAGATTGGGAAATGTCATCTTTTAAGATGAAACCACACTCCTACATTGTATTCTCATCGCAAACCCAGAATGTCTGGTATCTGAAACACGAAACTTTTTGTCCACATTACATTGATTGGTGTGTAAAAATCCACAGGGAGTCGTAGATAGGGGACTATTTCATGACATACTGGTGATTGTTTCATTTACAAGCTTAAGTTGGGGGACCCCTTTAAAAGTCATGAGATATCCCCCTATCTACGAATCCCAGTGGATTTTTTAACACAAATCAATGTAATGTGGATAAACATTTTCGTGTTTCAGATACCAGACATTCTGGGTTTGCGATGAGAATACAATGTAGTTTGGAGTGTAGATTCATCTTAAAAGATGACATTTCCCAATCTTAATACAATTTTAAACCCACTTGGTCCATTCTAACTGTTTGGCTGTACGTTCCTTTTAGTCTTTCTCCTAATAAAGGGCACTTACTATTTATCATCAATTTTGAACATCCAAAAATGCGCTTAAAATATTTTTTAAAGTCATTTTGTTAAGTTATCAAATTTGGACAACCCCCTAGTCTACATACACCCAAGTCAATCAAGTGATTAATTATTGATACACTCGATAGCTTTAATTCTCAAAGTATATTCACAATGCTTGGTACACATGGCATTATAGATGACCACCACAGTGTTCTTTGCTGCTCCCCTTATTAGCCCTTAAATTGAAATAGAGTTTTGATAAGCAACTTTGATTTACTAAAAATATATACAAGTTTTTCAGAAGTTAAAACTTGATGCAAAAAATATCCAATAACAATCAATATTGTTACTCACTATAACTAGATATATCGTTCTTGTAGTGGCAGAAAAAAATCATACATCAAACAAAGCATATGTGTATAACAAACACGCAAACAAGTATAGGGTATGTAAATAATTATGACAAAAATCGCTATCTATAAAAATTTTGGAAAGCAGCTGTAGAGTAATCTTTCTTACTTGCAACACATAATGTCCAAATTTAACATACACTTGTGACACTTGATGGCAGTTCCAAAACATGTGGTGTATAGTTAAAAAGAAGGGTCACTCTGGTTGAATCGATTTTTTGCCTTGGCCTTAAAACCTTACTTATGTATCGACCTGTGAATAAAGAAGACTTAGTTCCAAAAGATGATAAAGATATTTACCAGATACCAATTTAATACCAATGGAATTAACTTATAGCTATTCTTGAAGAATATATGAGCAAAAGATGTTAAGATTTATTGACAAGAATGGCCTAACGTAATATGATATATGATAAGCTTGTCTCAATTATTTTGCTGGCTTACTTTGTAAGATGTGCAATAATAAAAAGAAACTAATATGCTTAATATTGGCTTAATGATATTCTATTAATATCAACACAATATTTAACTATTCAGAACATTCACAGATTTTTCAATGTTCAATATAAAAAAAGAACAATTCACACAAACATCATCATTTTTCAAGTAATTATATCAATACCACTTTCACTGTATCAAACAATGCTTTTCTGATTTTTCTTCTTGATTTTTTATCTGGACTTGATAATATGGAGTTGTATGACTTACAAATGCACCAGGCTGTATGCTTTCATATCAAAAATCCAAATGATACACGATATTATGGCCCAGGCACAATTTTAGATCAAGGGAGATAAATACAAATCTGAGTCAGAGAGAGTAATACCATAAGCTACAAGCAAATACTCTGATAAACATGAGCATCCACATATACCTAGCCAATAAAAGTTTAACGCAACACTCTGACCTAACTGAGTAGATGGATACTCAGATTTGAGTCTTGCTTGACATACTGGTCATCTTATTATGTAAGGATCTAAAATGTGCGCATGTGCATGCTCATCCTTGGTACAATGTATTGGCGTGGCCCATGCTGCTACTCTGCATTCATGAATGAATACAGTGTAACTGAATGAGTCAAACCTGGGTTACAGACGATGTTGCATGCTATCATTTTGAAATACTCTTTGACTTTTCGCTTACTGTAAAGGCGGCGCCTCATGGATGCTTGATTAGGACTGGTCAACCTTAGACATAAATAAAAGCTGAAAATGAGGCGTGGTTTTTTCAAAAGTAACTGTATCATCTTGCGCCATTATCTCAGTATAGACGCAAAACACATTATTTCGTCCTTAAAACGCCAGCAAAATAACTGCATCTGAAAATATCTATTTAACGTAAGCATAGAGGCAAACATTGTGGACCCAATTCAGACTGTCTGATCTGGGTCCACACTGTTTTTTTATGAGGCTTCAAATATTCTAGTGGATGACAATAACATACATTTTGTGATTATGCGCTTTAAGGATTAATAAATGTGAGTTCAGTGTGTATACAGTTAGGATTTTCATGAAATGCACACACCTTATATCGCAGTCCAAAAAGCTTATTAACTCTTTACCAAATTATTAATTAAACACGCCCAGATATGAATATTAAAGTTGCCGTCTTTACAGTAAGCGAAAAGTAAATTAATACTTGCCTGTTCTCCAGGTAAACCAACATCACCACGATCACCAGAGTCACCTTGTGCACCCTAGAATATGTAGAAAACAGAGAATATAATATAAGTATAAAAACTAGTGTTGAAAGCCAAAATCACAATCAAAGGAGTACGTGCATTAAGGGGCTAATTTGGCCCCCTTTGGAGCCAAAAACTAAAAATTGCTTTTCACATATTTCTTTTGATTGGTTTATTAGAAGAATGACTGAAGTGTAAAATTTTGGCATTTATTTAAATGTTACCGTTTCTATGCTAACAAAAATGGCCAACAAAATAGGCATAAAATAGAGAAATTGCCATTTTGAAAAATTTAAGGCTTTTAGAGACCAAATTTTTAAGAATTAGATATCAGCACAGCTAAATACCAAACCATCCTAGTAATATGTTGTGTGTCATGATTATTCTCATCATCTGTTAAAATCTCTTTTTGGTATTTGCTTGTGCTATTTGTTAATTGCTCTGTCAAACGTCTAAAATTTGCTCCAAAATGGCCATTTTTTCTATTTTCAGCCTATTTTGGCAGCCATTTTCGTTACCATAGCAACGGTAAAAGTCAAAATAATATTAGACTTATACATTTGGGCCATTGTTCTAAAAAACTAATAGGACGAATTAGCTGAAAAGGAAATTTCATCTTTTGGCCTTGTAAGGGGGGGGGGAAGGGTGGCAAAATAGCCTCTTAATGCACATAGCTCTTTTAAAAGCCTAATCATATTCAATTTGATTATTGATGGTTAAACGAGTAAAATACTATATTTAGGAAACTTGAGACTTAGACACGTAAATGATAGCCATCCAGAGAGATATAGCACTAAATGTAAAACTGTGATGTTTATGTTTCTTACATCTTCATTAAATCATTTGTTGTTACTTGGTTACAAAAATGATATATTCGACAACAATGGAATTCAATGTAAACAAAGCCTTCCATATTTGGGAAGCATGTCTCTAAAACTAGGACTTTATCATTCGTTCTGCAATTCTGGTTAATATTTCATCACTTATTTTCAGGATAGTAATGTGACCGACATTACTTTGCTGCTCATATACTTATGTCTGCATTTCTGGTCAATATTTTTTAATTGTTTTGGTCAGAAAGTTGACCATAATTTCTTGCTTATACCTTTCTGACTGTGCTTCTGGCCAGTAGTTCATTATCTATTTTGTTTGGTAAGTACTTTGACTGTTGTTACTTTGATTATACACCTCTGTCTGTGTAACATGTCCATATTGCATGATAAATATTGCTTAGTTATTTATTTCTTCAATAAAGTAGAGCATGCATTTAAGAACACAGTCTAATGCTGCCATTATCTAAAAACCTTGTTACATATGTTTTAGCAAAGCTCAAATAATTTAACGATACAGAATACAATAGCCCCTTCTTCACTTATGATTATCTATTATTCAAGCATCTATAAGTCAAAGCATAATTAACCAAATGGAAATGCTCTAACATTAGTTATATATACCATAAACTGTGACAAAACATAAAGTTCGAAGATACAATCAACAAGCCATTTACTAACAACAGAATTATCAATGGCAGCTGGCTGCAATTGGGGGCCATAATAACCATGATACTGATTAGATGACAATATGAAGATTAAACTAAACCTTGCATAATTGCATTGTTTTTAAAAGAGCTGATTATTTTATGTTTGACTCATTTTGGATTTCGTTCTGCTTCCACAAAATATTAAGTGCATTTATTGCTCACGAATATCTATGGAAATGTTTGTTGAAATACTGTTTAATTTATCAGATTTAAAAGCGTTTAAAAAACTTATTAGATGAAAGCATGCAAAATAAAAACAACCGTTGAAAAGTATACCTTGCATAGTAACATAAGGGGCCATTGTATTACTAGGTATGTATTGACCTATCTGCATATCTTGTGACACATATTAGTCACCTGGTCATGTTATGTCTGTACTTCACAGGGTCTTCATTAATTGAATCTAGACGCACCTGACAAAACCTGTCTCTGTGGGTCTCAAACAACAAAATTGCTGGCCAGCCTGTGTGATCAGCGCCATTGTTATTCACTATTCGTTAATAGCATATCTAACTTTATACAGGCAAAACTTTAACTTCCTAGCTAGTCTTAGTAGCTGAGCAGACTGGTTTGGGATGGACCTGGTCCGAAACACTAGAGACAGGTTTTCTGACGGCGCGGCTCAATCGCTAGACAGTATAGTGTGACTGCAAATTGCATTAATTTATTGGCAATACCGTGCAAACACAATTTTAATCTCATTAAACGTCAGCTATAATTGAATGATCCCTGTTTATTGTGCTTTCGAAATGTTGTATTTGTTTTTGTGGGATTTAATCATATGAATTAATTGTGTATGGTTTCTGAGCTCTGCGTAATAAACACCATTTAAAAGGAGAGAAATTTAAAAATATCAATCTGTGCAATTTTGCACTTGCTTTATATTATGCACTGCGCATTTTAAGCAGTTCATTTAAAAACAAAGACATATCTGATTTTACACTGTAAATTAGTTAAGCAACAAAATTGATTCAAATACAAAGGATACTAACGACAAGGCAACCTTGAATATTGCATTATTATTGCAGTAGAATGCACTAAAGTGGGAAGTACAGTCCATAGTCTGATAGTTTGAGTGGTTTTATAAAATTGTCTGGCTTTACTGGGAATTATCAGAGCCCACTGTGGGTATAGTCAGTTTTAAAACAAGTAAGCACACTTAAAACATCAAATAAAAACTATTATTTTGTGAGAGCATATGTTCAAAATCTAAATCAGTAAGTAAATAGAAATTGAGAACATGTGAATACTCTTTCTTGAATATAAAAAAAACATGATCATACAAAAGTGTCACATTTGGACATTTATTTTCAAAATTATATTTCATACAAATAAATTACAACATGATATTGGCTCTGTTTTCAGGGAACTTATCAGCAAGTGGTTTTGGCGTATTTATAAGATTAACAATTTTTACAGCCTACTTAAGCATGTCAGATGGTAACATAGAAGACCAAAGCAAAGCAAACACATGTAACATTTGACATTAAAAGACAGATAACAGGGCATCTGATAAGTACAAGAATAATATTTAATAATACTTACGGCAGTCCCTGGAAGCCCTGTCATTCCCTGCGGACCTGGTGGTCCTCGCATATTAGCCTAAAATATAACAAAAAAATTTAGATGCAAAAGTGCTAAACATAGGTGTCTATTATATAACATTACTATCAGCTTTTCACAGAGACACACTAGCTTTCTTGTCATTGTTTCTACTAAAGGTACTTTTTCAGTAAACAATTAGCATTTTCCAACGCAAAACAATCAGTAAACTATTTATAGCATTAATGTGTCAACTAATTAAAGCAGTGAAGGTTTAAAGAAAATAAGAAGTTCATTAATCGTAAGAAAGAACAAAATAAAATTGAGTGGTATCTTGTTTACAACCTTACAAATGTAAAGTGTTAAATTGCAAGCTCTATGCTGCTCTTTATGCTCCGCATGAATGTGTACAAGAGCTCTGCATAAATAGTCATAAGACTTACATTGACGAGGCTTCCATTGATTATTTTTACATACAACTTTACATGTTAATAGATATTATTACAATAACTTAGCATTTTATTACTATTTTTAGTTAAACATGTTACGTTTTTACTAAAAATAGTAACAATCGTCTAATACTGCTCGTGATTAAAAACCATAACAGCCCCTCAAATGAATCAACAATAGCCCATGGACCCATATTAGCCCTCGCCTGCATCCATATTGTCCCCTTGTGCACCCTCAGCATCATAAATGACGTCATTCATGTCGCCGCGACGTACAGACCCGTGTGTAAACATGAAATAAAACGTTAAAAACGTGGCTACTACCGTGTTACCCGGCATATTGGCCTGACACTCCCATATCAGCTCTCAGGCCTAAAGGCCCTCAGTCAAATACGGAGACACCAGGCCAATATGCCTGGTAATGTAATTGCGGCCACGTCTTAATCTCTAAGTATTAAACCATTATAATGATTTAGCAATCATTTTGTCATGGAAGAGAGAGAGATGGCTGCTTTAAATTAATTGTGTTGTGGTTGTCTGTGTTCTATGCCTCTCCCACAGGGTGCCTTGGGTGGGAGGCAGTCTGTGATTGTGGCATTTCCTGGTCATACTATCTTACAATTTGTATATTTATATATTATTTAACATTTCATGTTTCTAAAAATATGCCAAATTATGTGTATGTAATTCTCTACCAGCTAGTGATGCCATTTAGTGTCTGCTGGTTTCCTTTACAATTTAGTTGAACGCAAATTAGGTCTGACAAAATGTAGGGCCTAATCAGGATCCAAACTATTTGCAATTCTGATGGTATTCCTGATTTGTTTTGAAAATTGTATTTTAAAAGAAATCAGCAGGTGACTAAAAGGCATAGACAATTATCCAGTATGCAAAAGGTAAAGATTGAATCAAGCTCATTATTTTAACATATCAATATGCAGGTACGATTTAAACTTTATTTACCATGTGCTGTTTTAAAACAACTTGGAAAGCTTCCGCTGCATTCTGGTTCTTAGGATCTGTACTTAACTGAAAAAGCAACAACTCTTGTTAAATAAGGTGAAACTTTGGGTTTGATGACATTTTTAGGAATGATAAAATGCATGATTAAACAAATGGAAATATATATGGGCCTCGACACAACAAAACCTGTCTTCGGGGTTTTTCGATAAAGCGAGGCTCAAACCAGTCTTCTCAGCTACACAGCCTATCTAGAAATTTGAAATTCGCTTGTAGCAAGCCTAGATATGATACCTTCCAAAAAGTAAATAACAAAGGCGCTGATCAGACTGTGCAGACGCACAGGCTGGTCTGCGCCTGTGTTATTCTCAAACCACGGAAGACAGGTTTTCTCAGACAAAGACTCAAATAAGCCAGGGTATTTGTCCATTCTGATCGGAGTCTCCATTGTTCATATGAAGAAAACACCAATCTGCTGCTCTTCATTAAAATGATAATAAAAGATATAATTTGGCTGAATCGGCGTCCAGTTTTGTCACTCACTGGCTCCATTTGAAAGGACCTGTCTTGTCTACATTGTCTCCTGTGGCAAACAGTCTCGGGCCACTATTGCAAATTACAGGGAGTTATCTTCTCATTTAAATTGTACCCCCAAAACGTACATTGTGGTTACTTTAAAGAACCCTATTAGAAACACGTCTGTTTTACATACCTACAGCGTACCTGCATCGTACAGTTTAGTCTATACTAAGAAAAAAGGTCACGTTTAGGTTCAAACAGGGTTTATAAACCAAATCCATTACATTAAACTTCTGGCAACTCTAAAACAAACTCTGGCTCTACGATTGGAACTAATAATACTTAACTGTCAAAAATTTGAAATCCTGCTACTTGTCCTGCCCCAGAAACGTTCATTCTAGTTATTAAGTCATATACCCAGATACCACTAAGATATACACATTTTATATCTGCATAACACAATGTACATGAAGACGTTTGTGTTGAATTTTTTTTTTTTTGTTTGACTAAGGTGCAAAAGAACCTCCTATCTTTAGGTTGTCCATTAAGTTAAATGAAAATGTTGATCATAAGGGAAAAGCTTACCCCAGAAATCCAAAATCATTTACCCCAGAAATCCAGAATCATTGACACCAGAAATCCAGAATCATTCACCCCAGAAATCCAGAATCATTAACCCCAGAAATCCAGAATAATTCTGGATTTCTGGGATCAATGATTCTAGATTTCTGGAGTTAACGTTTCCTTTTATGGTCGACACTTTTACATAACCTGAGTTGAGGCATTATCTTGTTTTATTACACATGTTCATATAAAACTTACAGGAACTAGTAGCACATTTCCAGGTGGTCCAGGAAGACCATTGTTTCCAGGCAAACCATCACGTCCAGAGTAACCTTGTTCTCCTTTGATACCCTGTGGCCCTGGTGGTCCACGAGGTCCGGGAGGCCCAGGTGGTCCCTAGAAAAAGAAATAACCATTTGAGCAGTGACATGTGATTTCCAACAATGAGGTAATTTGACAAGTGTAGACTCAGACGAGCCTGTGTAGCCTCCTGTTAAGCGTAGAATCTCGAAATGCTGTTCAGTCTGTAGCTGAATATAGAATAGTCATTCAAGTGACTAGCAATGGCTCTGATCAGACTGCCCGTATGCGCAGGCTGGTCTGAGCCTTTGCTGGTCGCACATACCACATTGTTGGAAATCTCATGCACTGGCTCAAATAACCATTTACAACATATTATGAAATAAACCACATACTCAATTAGTCAGTTTTTCACTGTTGCTTATTCTTTTTTCAAAACAATTCGCTTTTGTAGATAATTTTGTGATCACAACTAATGCTAGTGTGACAAGAGTCTGTTAGCTATCTCTTCGTACATGGATTAAATATTAATTTATTATACACAATTTATAAGTTATCATGTCCAGCTAGCATAATGTAAAATATCCCTTCAGCTGATGTTGGAGGAAGGATGGACAAGGCCTGAGAGTAGTAGCGAATTCTTTCCTTTAAGAGTAGTTCCTTGTGGTATGGGAAATCTCTTTCACCACATTAGGTGAACTCCCTTGAGTGTTATGAATTTAATTACGTACGTGCGTATACTGTGGAATAGGAGTTACGCCAATGACTAATGCTGAAGTTACCTGTCTCTTCGTACATGGATTGAATATTAATATATTTTACACAATTTATAAGTTATCATGTCCAGGTAGCATAATGTAAAATATCCCCTCAGCTGATGTTGGGGGAGGGATGGACAAGGCCTTAGAGTAGTATCTGGAATAAGAATGCTTATTGGCTGGATAGATTGATGAGTACATTTAACATATATATAAAACAACAACGATCATTTTTGGGTTATCTACACATTTGAAAGTCTGAGCACGCCAGCTTACAAGTGCAGGCAAACCAAACAGGGGGCCTCCATTTTAGTTTTGAGAGAATATATACTCATGTCCAATGAAAACGCACCACTCTTTAGATGCGCCTATCAAAAGCTGTGCAAAGTTTTGTTATTTATTTATTATTATTATTATTGAGGACAAATGCAAAGTTTTCGCACAAACATTTCAATTCTAGTGACACCGTAAACACATGACGTAACGTCAGTCTCCAAATTGGGTTAATCGCATTTTAGACGTATACCAATGGACCACAAAATGTTCTGTTTGCCAGTATTTCCATTATCATTTCGCCAGAAATTTTGACAGTTTAACGCAAATCCTAACACTGCACTTACACGAACAATGTCACTATGTAATCTTAAATATGGCGTGGTCCGACAAAACTCGATGTAAAATGTTTAATTGCCATCTCTACAGTCCTAGTGTTCTACAAAATGCTTATTTCCGTCGTACAAACTCACACACATGCAAAACGTCATAAAAATCCTCTAAAAGATTGACGTTGCATCATTGGCGTCAACTTTGAGAGCGTCGCCAGCCATTATTCGCAACGCTAGCGTTTTCAATCTTCTAAAATTTGTGTTCATCTGTTGGTGCGAGTATTACCTAACATTAAGTTAAACACAGCTACTCTTAGGTTTGTGTATACAAGCGTTTTGAGATTGACGTTTATCAAAAAACGTTGATACCTATGCTCCGTCGATGTTAATGACCCACTACACGAGCAAGAAATCGTCTTGCTACAACCTTGTTGTAATTTTGCATCAGTAAAAGAAGGATTCCTTGAATGTCTCGGTTTTACGCGCTAGTCAAAATAATCCTAGTGACGTTAAATCGTGACGTTATAGCCGCTTTCAAGGCAAAATGGCTATTCCTGGCTATCGATTTAGGGATTCTTTGCAATTTATTCACAGAAAAATATGAGAATAAGACTTTTTTGAAAATTCTGACATATTCAATGACTGGTTGTGTGACTTTCTGTTTTGACGGTTGTTTTGTTAAATGCTTCCAGCACGTGTAATCTGTGGTCATTTTAAAGACCGTTTTAGTGACCGTGTCTCAGTAACTTATGAAATTGCTGCAGTACTATAAGACGCAATTGCGAAACAAAAATGTTATGATGTTAAAAAGATTTAGTCATTATTGTAGGTGCTGCGTTTTCGTTGGACATGAGTATATTTAAATATCTAATAGAGCACATTAAAATGGCAGTACCATTTCACTCAGACACAATGTCATCAATAGAAAGCCAAAGCTCAAATTATTTGTACTTTTATAATGTAAATTTGCACTTATGTAAGAAAAAAAACAAGAGAAAGAAAAATGAAAGAAGTGAATATGAAAAAAAAATGAAACAGCATTAACAGCAATAATAATGGAGAGGCTGAAAGATGCGAATTGAACCTCATTGAAAAACTGTATGTATTTAAGAAATGAATTCGATTTTTGGAAGGTTCATGGAATCATGAATACTTCGGGTCTCTTGCAAAGTAATTGAAGCCTGAAGGGCTTCACGTTAACTTTGCAAGATACCCGAAGTATCCGAAGTATGCATGATTCCATGAACCTTCTAAAATTGAATTTATTGCTTATATATACATTTTATATTATTAGTTAAGTATCAATTTTCAATTTTCACCTAACTTGGCTGGTTTTCCAGATATTTGGAATTATATCAGACATAACGTAGGGTTTGGAACAGCCAAAACGCCAAAGTTCCGCGCTTAACGTCATGGCGATACGTGTTCAACGTCACGCAAACGTCAGTAAACAAGCAACGTTATTGGATGGACTTGACGTTAGCCCGCTCAAATGGTGCGTATGTGGGTGTGGCTTAAATCGATATGTTCATGAAGGTATGAACCACATCTCAAATGTAGAGGTTCATTTAAAGACTCGCAGTGGAAATGTAAATATAAGTAAATAAACCAGACACTTTAACTGAACAAATTTTGTCATTCACGTATGTCATGACTGTACGTTCTAAAGATTCAGAAAAGTATTCTATTATCGGACTAAGAACTTGTTTGATCCAAAGTTTTAAGGAGATAAATTCATTTTCAAAAACTTTTATTAAAAGATATAAACATCGCCAGTTTAACTGCAGTTGTAAGCGCAATCGCCATAGTGACTGCAGTAGCTATATTTGATACTCGCACATCCAAGCATTCACATCTACTAGTTCATATGTATATAAACAACTCAAAAGAAAAATAAATGATACAGGAAGGCTACAATGACTGTTCTAGTTCTTTTTTTAGATATGCATTGATTTAACTGCTAGGATAAGGTATGAAATAAATAGCTGCACCCGTATCTTAGAGAATGGTTATAGAGACCACTAGGTTAGTGTCTTTTGGTATCAAGTTTACCTGGTAAGGCTTCATGAATGCATGCTGAATCAAGAGGCTAGCTGAACGATTCAACATACTTTCTGGCTGAATCAAGAGGCTAGCCGAACGATTCAACATACTTTCTGGCTGAATCAAGAGGCTAGCCGAACGATTCAACATACTTTCTGGCTGAATCAAGAGGCTAGCCGAACGATTCAACATACTTTCTGGGAGCCCAGCTTCGTAAAATTGATATCAAAAGATGCAAACATGGTATTTCATTTATCACTCAACAAGTTGGTAGCGATCATCGACGACGTCATACAAATAATAGAACTTCATGTTGACCTGAAAAAGATGCATGCAGTGAGTTAAATAGATGATACTAGGTGAGTGTCTTTTGATATCAAGTTTACCAGGCAAGGCTTTGAGAACACTTGTTGACATCGCGAGGCTTGCCGAGCGATTCAACATGCGTTCTCAAAACCGAGCCTGGTAAACTTGATATCAAAAGACGCGAACCTGGTATTCTATTTATCAGTTTACCCATTGTTGAACACTCTTCAAACTAGCGATTATGACGTAATTTTATTTTTTGTGTTGGTTCAGCGTCATTAGCGACGTCATTCAAAAAGTGCAACGTCATCATGACCTGATAAAGGTAACATGCCGTGAGATAGGAAACGTTTATTAGGTTATGTTGAAATAATTCGGGGTGACTGATAAAATTGCATTTGAGATAGGTACATGAACTCTAATTACATGAACAGGCTCATATTCACATTAAGCAAAATAAAGACTCACATATGGAACTCCGAGGGCTAAAGCTGAGTGTTCTGCTTGACCATACTTGTCCACAGCCTGAAAATGTTTAGTAAATATGGGTGAGAGATTAGGAAATGAAACACATGAATCAGTTTTAAGATTATTCATTTCTGATCAAATTAACGTTTTATTTCATTTCGGGAATTATTCTTCTAACTTATATTTTAGGTTTTACAACTTTAATCAAAATCAAATTATTAAACATCAGAACGCGAAGGAAAACATCGACAGTAGAATTTTTACAGTGGACTGAGATACTGCATAGTCTATATTTTTAAAATATGACTTTTCCTTTTAGGCTTAGTTTTTTTTAGTTTTTACCAGGTGACAGTTGTCAAAAAATGAAAGGGCAATAATCGTCAAAAACGTTTTATGTAAATTAGATGTAATTTTCCCGACATTTCATACCTCAATGAAAACGCAGAAAAATAACTTTCAATTCTTAAATAACCATGTTATAGCTATGATCACCTCTTATATTGCACTAGGATGGGCCATGTCTCAACCCCAATGACGACCCCGATCAATTGGACCCTCCTTGACTCAACTGATGTTTTAACTCTGAATGTCTGAATACTGTAAATTCGGAAATTTTCGCGAGGACTTTATTTTCGCGAAACTTCGCATATGCGAAGTTTCGTGGAAATAAAACCCTCGCGAAATGGCAAAATTACTCTGTCGTTTATTGATAAAGGTAAACCTTGCCTTAGTGGCGATTTTTCGACATCACTAATATGTCTTTTAATGCTATTCGCGAAAATAAAATTCTCGCGAAAATTTCCGAATCTACAGTAATAGGAGCCATTATCTGTTTTTTTTTTTCATAACAGTTAATTAAATAAGTTCTTCCTAGATAATACACTGAACAGGTTAAGGATACTCTATATAAGCTAAAAATTATGTTTTTGGTCAACAACAGAATCTTCAACAAAGATTTTGTCACTAGAATATATTAAGCCCACTCACAGCTGTCTTATTTAAGGTAGTAATTTTGTTGTTGTATGAGTATGGGAAGCTTGTGTTTGGTCCTGATTTTCTTATATTGAGCCAGTGCATGAGATTTCCAACAATTTGGTATGTGCGACCAGCAAAGCCTCAGACCAGCCTGCGCATACGCGCAGCCTGATCAGAGCCTTTGCTTGTCACTTGAGTATTCTATGATTGTTAAGCTACTGACCGAGCGTCATTTGGAGTTTCTAAGCTTAAAAGGAGGCTGCACAGGCTCATCTGAGTCTACACTTTTCAAAATGTGAAATTGTTGGAAATCACATGCACTGGCTCATATTTCTTTGTGTCCTTTCTCGTTGGCAATTATCTCGCTGAGGAAGAGAGCAGATGTCTTTAATTTTTGTTTTCTTGCTTTTATTTGAGTGCACGTGTGTGTGTGTGTGTGT
The DNA here is from genome assembly GCA_964019695.1 of Loripinus fragilis. NCBI lineage: Eukaryota > Metazoa > Mollusca > Bivalvia > Lucinida > Lucinidae > Loripinus > Loripinus fragilis. The sequence continues at coordinate 94,199,735 of OZ026515.1, forward strand.
GTGTGTGTGTGTGTGTGTGTGTGTGTGTGTGTCTGTGTGTGTGTGTCTGTGTTCTAGTCTCTCTTCCTTTAGGTACCATGGATTGGTCTGTGATTATGTTTTTTTTCTGGTCACAGACGTAGAGAATACTAGGTGAGTGTCTTTTGATATCAAGTTTACCAGACAAGGCTTTGACAAGGCCTGTTGAATCGCGAGGCTTGCCGAGCGATTCAACAGGCATTATCAAAGCTGAGCCTGGTAAACTTGATATCAAAAGACACGAAAATTGTATTCTATTAGTTGATTCACCCTTCAAACTAGGATTATGTAGTAAATATCGATTTTCGCGTGGATTCAAATGCATTGACAATGTCATTCAAAGAGTGCAACGTCGTCATGACCTGATAAAGACACATGTCATGTGATATCCAACGTTTATCAGGCCAGCGTGTAACAATGCAGTTAGTATAAGAGGTGACTGATAAACAAAGTTATTTGTCTTTGGATCAAAACTAAAGTTATGCTACCGATTATTTCATAAAAAGTCAAACATTAACTGAGTTTAGGTAATATTGGCTTCAGACGGATCAAAGATTGGACGTGTCTACATTTAGTAGCTTGTGAAAGGTTCGTCAGAATGTGTAAGCCAAATACCCATTGTAAGAGCGCTTTTAAAGTTTAACTGAAAACTGTTAGGGTATAATAGGTAATTTATGCAGATGTCCATTTTACGTACTACACCATGGACTCATCTATGCTTTGATCCATTTAAGGTCAAAGTACCTGTGGTACAATATTGTAGATACGCAAAAAATTTTACTCACAAAGACAGTTTCTCCTTCCACCTTCCCACCATAAACCACACCTCCCATTTTCTTGTCAGTGTATCCTATCTCCACGCCCTCTTCACCATAGGCGGCGCCATATGTATCATTTATCTCTGCTACGTGGTAGTATGTATCATATACTGGAAATGCGACATGGCACTCAGGACAGTATTTTGTGCAATGCTCGTATGCTGCAAAGTCTACAGGAACATAGAGAAGGTCCTGGACAATTCCCTGTAAAATCAAAATAATCAATATTTACCATGTTTACTAAACTGAAAGTTTACATTACGTCAGAGTTTGAGTTAATGTGAGGGGGTTAGGCCGAAACCAATACGTGTGTTTTTCATAACATGCCAAATATTCATAGAGTACACATAGTAGATGTGGCATACATTTTAGTTTTAGATATAGATCTATATTAGATTGCTTTAGATTAAACAAACATTAATTTTCTAACTATACAAAACGTGATATTGACTGGATCTGCGCGGAGTAACGCCAACGTCAACCAATATTTTCATATCGACATTTGCATGGTGTATGCAAAAGGTATTTGTTCATCATTTAGGCTATACTGATCGCCTCAAACTGTAACCTGTACCAGGAACGGAACATCTGTCACTCTCAATCACATTAGCCAGCACACCAGATTTTGGTACTTTATCGCAAATGCGATCAGGATGGCTCAGGCGAGCCTGTGCATCAGTCCAGTCTTGTCAGAGCCTTCACAGCTCGCACAAATAGAGCATGGATGTAGGTGAATTCCCTGCTAAACCGCCAGGACTGACTGAAAAATGTTAGCTCGGACGTAAGGAATCAAATCAAACAAACCACTTATAATTTGCAGCAGACGACAAATTCAAATTTTGCTGCTTTTTTCAAAAATAACAATATTGAAATAAGGCATGATATTTCATGAGAATCGTCAGCTGACGGGCGATTATCATGAAACATTATACCTTATTTTTTTCTGAAAATTAGGAAAATGTAGCAAAATATTCGTCGTCTGCTGCAGTCGTGATTGTCTCAATGACAGTCTCATGCATACAGTATGCGATAGGTTTCAAAATTTAGCGAGCTGCTCCTAATTATGAGTTGTTTTGTAAATGCGGAGGGCAGTGATTTATTTACAATTTTGGGCTTATGGGTCCTGGGACTCGCTGCTTCCCATATCAATGAGTCCTACTGCAAACTTATGAGTCCAGAGCACTGTTTTTAAAGACAAATCTGCAATGCTATTGCATCCTGGGACTCGCTGTCAGAAATAAAAACTTTGCATCCCAGAGACGAAACTATGCGCAAAACTGCAGGATGCGCAGGTAACAAAATTACTGGGAGGATGAATAGAAATACCTTGAAAGGCCTATCAGGGCTTGAGAAGAAGACTATTCCCTCCTTGTCTAGTTCTATATTGATCATCTCATACTTCACCATCTCACAGTTGTGGAATAAAGACAATGTTCCGCCCACACTGCTGAACGATACTCGCTGCCATCTGGAAGAAATTTATATACAGTAAGCATAAAATTGTAATTATTTACATGTACTTACCCGTCTGTTTAAATGTATGGTTTGGACACAGCAGGTGTTGTTGTGCCACATGGAGTTGGTAGACATTTTCCAAATACATCGATATATTGTTATATTTTTCATACAATAGTCGTTTCAGAGTATTGCATTAGTACTGACGGAAAGCTGAAAACCGCTCAACTATTTCCTATTGTGGTCTGTTTATACATGTACATGTATGTAGCCTTTGCAAATAATTTGCATACAAATCAGGATCCAAGCCGTTTGAAACTCTGATAGTGTTCTTGAAAGATCTGTTGTCGTTGTTCTATTTGTTTGTTTTTTTAAAACAATAAAGATAATTTTGAGAAAAAGTCACCAGACGACAGGAATAGCACGAACAAAATACCCATCCCGCAAAAAGTTAAGCCTGTGCTAAGAAAAATGAGCGTTCTATTAACTCTAATGAACTGACTCGATGAAACCGAGCCTGGTGATTTCAAAATCAGTAAGTTCTTTTTTTGAAATGATCCGTTTTTCCCGATTATGTAGCGGATAACTTTAATATATTATTACTCCTCCTACTATACACATAGTGAGAGGCTAAGGTTTATATTGAAGCTGATCCAGTCATGAAGCCAAGAATTCGTACAGTTTCCACGATGGGGTAACACAGTTTAAGAGCCTCAAGACAAGATTTGGGTATTTATCGCATAGGCGGAGAATGTAGGCTCAGGCAAGTCAGAGCCACAGTCTTTGCTACTCGCATACACAAAGCACGGGTATAGATGAAGATTTAGACCATTAGACATATATCTCTTCTGGATACGACAGTATAGGTGTTTACAATGTAACTCTTGACTTTTGTCATCTGGTGTTGACCTTTGCAAACAGTTTTGACCCAGATCAGGACTGAAAATTATCGGTCCTGATCTGGATTCCAACCGTTTGACAATCTGATATTGTTCCTGAAATAACTTTTTGAACACGTTAATTTTTTTAAAATGTCAGCAGATGACCAAAACATGAAAGAATACCTAATATCCAAAGAGTTTAATGTGCATTCGAACATACACCATGAGAACCTATATCCCATAAACTGGCTCTTTTACTTACATTTCTGGTTCAAGGTCAATTGGAAGAACCCATTTTTTCATTATTCGTTCAGCCTCTGGATCCCTCATTGGTTCTGAGTATGACAAAACTCCCTTCCAGATCGATAGGTCATCAGAGTCCTGCTTCTCAATGACGAATGATAGGTCGATCTCACCCTTTATATTTTGGAACGAGAAAACTTCGACGGAATATTCCATGGAGTATTTGAAGGTAGTGATGATAGAGAAATTGTTAACGGAGAATCCCTCTGCAATAAATGAGAATGGTCATCCGAGAGGTAGCCACAAACCTTGATTTGTACAGTAGAACCTGTCTTAAACGGCCACTCAAAAAGAAGACCAAAAATGGTTTTCAAGATCGATTATCGCTAGAGGTAAATGCAGGTCAAAAGTGTTGCATTCAGGAATACTTTCGAACTTCATTAAGCTGCCATTTGCTATTGATCTTTGTTTTCTCTTTTTTGAGTGGCCGCTTAAGACAGGTTTTACTGTAATGTTGAAGTCCAGCGCAAAATATGATGACACACTTACAAACCAGGGAACCAGACCTTAAGTCAATCAGCAAAAAAAGATCGAAAAATGGTTTATATGCTGTAAAAAAGTGTAAGTCAACACCAAAGGAGGTGGCAAATAAGCTGCCCAACCATTTGGTGTAAACTTGCACTTGTTTTTCTACCAAAAGATCTTGGGGCCAATATTTCTTCACAGTGACTGATGAGTATAAAACATTTCTCCCAGTTATTGTTGTTGTGATTCACCGGATCAGTACAATCAAATAGAAAATAGCTTATATGGCAGTTGAAATGTTATACCAAAATCGCTGCCAATTCAGCTGCCATCAAATTCAGTGTAAAGTTGTGCTTATTTTCTTTTACAGTTTACACCTATAGTAAGGATAAGTCGTTGCCAAGCAGACTTTGTTTTTTTCTTTGGTAAAGCAAATTTGTTTCGATAAGGTAGATGCTTTTTTTAAAAAAAAAAAAAAAGAAACTGTAGATCTATAGAAGTTTGAATGAGACTATAAGCAGAACATGTATATTCAAGACTCTCAACTTCATTTCTGATATTGAAAGCTTAACGTATGATCTTAACGTAGTATATTCAAGATGGCCGCCACTTTGAAGTACATTTTAGCGTATTTTCGTCAACCTTCAGAAAAAAGTTTAAATGATATTTTTTATAATGCAATTTAAAATAAGATGTTTTAGTCATTATTAATTATTTTTGGAGATATATTTACTGTCAGCATAGATTTAATCGTGTGATATGGCAGCAAATATGTCTGTCATAAATGACAAATAAGTCAAAAATAGCCAAATGTCTGTAATAAGTTCTCTTTCTAGCTTTTGAACAATATCGATTTTTATAAGATTAGAATCAAATACTGGTAATGACATATCTCATTGCAGCTATTACATTTACAAAGTCATTTCATCGCTAGAATCGTCAATTAATCACAAAGTCATCATCTTCATAATATTGGATAGGTTGCATATAAGGTTACCCCACCCATTTTGATAAGTGGACAACTTTACCTATAAATAAACATAATTGCACCTCTGCATACATTTAAGAAATGAATTCGATTTTTGGAAGGTTCATGGAATCATGAATAATTCGGGTCTCTTGCAAAGTAAGTGAAGCTGGAAGGGCTTCACGTTAACTTTGCAAGAGACCCAAAGTATTCATGATTCCATGAACCTTTCAAAAATTGAATTTATTGCTTATATTTACTTTTTGATATTTATACCTAAAATATAAAAAACTATTTTTAACTTGGGAATTAAAAAAGTTTTGTATTTAAAATATAATCGTATTAACGATGTAGTCGAAGTGTATCATGGAAAAGCGGAAAAGCCAGCTGGAACACGGACAGCCAATGCAGCAAACCATAGGCTTGTTTAGCACGTGCAACTCAGGTGTGGCTCGCTGTCAATTACAACACTAGTATCACTTCTGTATGGGCAAGTGAGCTTGGTAGCTGTCAATCAAATTTGTGTAATTAATGAGGCTTTGAAGGGTTGCAAAAATCTAAAGATTCATTAATGGCTTGCTTTGAAAATGTAAATATCTATGTATGACACTGATATGAGAATGACGAACATTAGGCTCTCGTAAGATTCATCACGTTTTGCAGCACTCGTTGCTGAATGTTTATTTGGGCGCGTTTGGGTGTACCATACGTACATGTTTAACAGGAAAACAGGCATATGAGTCCAAAATAGCCTATAAACCAGAAATTTCCGATGTATTATTTTCAAATGAATCCATAATTTGTATTTACTTAATAGAAAATGTATTCATTCTTCACAAACCGCTAGGTTTTTGCTTTTATTTTATATATTAAATGTGCCAGTTGTTGAAACTTTAAACTTAGATGCGGGATGTTCCCAAACATTATAACAACATACGCTATGTACATATGACATTAGTGACATAGATAACATCAATATAATTTTCAAATCAGAAGCTTTCGTTATCAGTATGGAATTCTATATCAACCTTATGTTTTTGAATTTTTTTTCTTTCTATAACACACTGATTAAATACAGTTGAAAGCGACAAGCCAAACATATACAGTAGTCTAAATAAAGTATTGCTTTAATAAGTTTTGAATGCATTTTAATGTAAAAGTATAACTGTACTTACCAAAACTAAGTAATATATAATATGCTGAAACATTCTGAATGTTTATTAAAGTATTTACTTCTACATATGCTTAATCCTGAGTTAATAACATAAAAGCCCCAAAACACCTTTATAATTCCTTTTGAATGTTTTTTTTTTATTTCCTAATTGTGATTGTGTAACATACATAACATGCAATATCAAATGGCTAATGCGGAAATGAAATAGAAGACTTTGATAAGTTTTAATGACCATTAAATTTGAATTATCATTTAAAGTCTTATCAACATTTTAAACGTTTCAAACATACATGTGTATTTAGTATTAACCTAGAAGTAACAAGTATTAAATGATATGGTGTAGAATACTGTAGCTCCTCTTTATCTTCCTTTTTTTATTAAAAAGATGAGACAAATGACGGAAAGAGATTTACTTGATTCCAAATGAATGAGTTGCAGGCTGATTTTCCCTTCCTCAAATTTACACTACCCTGCTTTTACTTCTCTTAACTTACCCAATCCTACACTACTCTACACAAAATAACCCCACCCTATGGCTGTCCTACTCTTATCCTTTATAACACATAGTTGTACTACCCTATGCCTCCTACACTTAAGAATTGAAAGTTATTTTTCTGCGTTTCACTGAGGTATGAAATGTCGGAAAAATTACATCTAATTTGCATGAAAACCGAAGGTTTTCATGCTTAAATTAGATGTAATTTAAACGACATTTCATACCTCAGTGAAACGCAGAAAAATTACTTTCAATTCTTGTAATTACAACTTCTTCTTTATTCTTTCTTATTCAGTATTTATAATTATGTTTTACTAAAAAAATACGTTTCCAGCTAATAGTTCCTTTCGCGCATTTAGAATATGACGTGCGTATGTAGACCTAGACGTTATGACGTTCAAAAAATCAAAATGGCGGCCGTTCTCCAATTGAAAATAAACAACTCCATTTTAGAAACTAAAATCTCGTTTTTACCTCGACATGGGTCTTCGATAGTTACGTCATAGGATATGACGTCATTCGTTTACATTGGTGACGAAAGCATCATCTGTCGAAATGGCTTAGAAAGGAAAAGAAATGACCCCAGCAAAAAGAAATTGTGCCATCTTTATTGAGTGATTGAAGAAAGCAAAGACGGATTGCAAAAAATGTTGGATAAACCAGGCAACAGTCAGTAAGTTCAAGAAACGATTTTATTGCGGGACTCGACTGAAAACATGCAAAACAAGCACATGTGCAAGAGATGATCGCTCCGGGGTGATCGCATCATTTTGCGGGCTGGGAAACTGAATAGATCGCAGCAGACAGCTGATCGGCATGACTACTGTTAATTTCTAGGCGTCATATGTAAGTCAATTTTTGCTTTTCTACCTGAGATCACCTGAAAATATAGGTGTAAGTGTAAGGTAAACTGTCAGTAGTCGCAGGCTGTCCATTTCTCTTCATAGAAGCATTGCACAGTATCACAAAAGTAGTATGACATGAATGGCCCTCGGAATGGCCCCGCCCCTCATGAATACGGACCGGGTTCATTGAAAAATGAAATACAGATCAATGCGATCAGATGACCGTTCTCGACTAATCAGATAAGCGGATCTCAATAAATGTTACGACAGTTGTAATTATAACCCAATCAACTACCATTGCCCATATCATCACTCACTCTACATGGTTGTATCGATCACTAACCTATGATAACCCTACCTTTGCTTATAACATATGGTAACATTACCTGCCCATACTCACACCCTTTCTTATCCTGTCGCACTTTTATACTATAACCAATCTAGCAGCCTAGACTACCAATCTTTACAACTCATATTAAAACTCTATCATATTCCAAATAATGTCCGGCTTTGCTCATCCCCTACTTTAATCTGCTGCTAAAATGTTGTACTAGTACATGCCCTATGCTTTCTTATCATTTATATCAATATCCCTATTAAAACCTACATAACCAACTAGCACATACGCCTCCATATTAGTATTATACCCTACCCCTACTCATATCTACCAATATCCATGGGGTATATGAGTGTACGTATGTTTAGGATGTGTATCTGGGTATAGTTTGTGTGCGAGTAGATGTAAGGGAGGGTATCAGTATGGTTATGGTAGGCTATGCTACCATTACCACTAAATTACAACATTCCTGATCAATACACAAGTCCAAACAATAGATAACCCTTCTTATTACCTACCTTGCAGCTACCCACATCTTCCAGGGTATTAGTAGGGGAATCTGTGAGTAGGGTTAATGGATGATAGGGTAGAAACTAGGGTAGGTAAGGGCTATTCCATAAACATTACCCTACCTAAACACATACCCTACCCTTATCAAACCCATAACCTACCCTAACCTGCCATAACTCATCCCATACCCTACCCCTGTCTACATGCATATCCACCTTATTTCCATACCTAAACACATGCCTTACCCTTATAATTCTCATAACCTACCCTACCCTGCCATAACTCATACCTACCTTACCCCTATCTCCATGCATATATACCTTAACCCATATGAGTAGATATTATGGGTATTTATTTTACTAAGATTTCTGTTGCTGGATTTATTCAATAGTGTACGCGTGTGACGTATGTTACACCCTGAAGCGCCCAAATAAACATTCAACAACGCATTCTGCAATAAGTGATGAATCTGGCGAAAGCAAAGTGTACTTCATTCCAATTTCAGTGAGACTGATTTATGTAGAGGTGTTATTTTGTGTATTTAGAGGAAAAGTTGTCTATTTATTAAAATGGGCAGGGTAACATTGTATGCAGCCTATCCAATATTATGAAGATGATTAGTGATTGATTAATTGAGGATTCTGGTGATGAGTAATGAAATGACATTGTGAATGTAACATCTGCCAATGAGATGTGTCAATACCAGTATCTGATCATAATCTTATTAAAATCGCTATTGTTCAAAAGTTAGCAAGAGAACCTATTACAGCAATTTGGCTATTTTGGACTTATTTGTTATTTATGACAGCCATCTTTGCTTCCATACTACAAGACTAAATCAATGCTGACAGTAAATATATCTCCAAATATTAATAATAACATGTAACTATAAATAGTATTATCAAAATTATTCATTGAACATTTTGCTAAAGATTGGCGAAAATACGCAAAAACTGTACATCAAAGTGGCGGCCATTTTGAATATACTATGTTAAGGTTATAAGTAAAGCTTTCAATATAAGAAATGAAGTTGAGAGTCTTGAATTAAGATGTTCTGCTCATAAAGTAAACATAATAGATGGTAGGAGGCTGATATTACACCATATAGGCATTTTGTCCTTTTTTTCACGGCGGCCATCTTGAAATCTTTCTAAAATGGCGGATAGGACCCAAAATATAATTGTTAATATCTTGATTCTTTATTTAGGGGGTCGATATTATACCACTCCCGGAGGGTCTTTAGTTGGACGCATGGTGCCCCTCCAGGCCCGTGGACTAACTATAACCATGACAATTAATGTAAGAGGTACATGTTTTAGCTTCAGGTTGGTGAAGTGTTTGGTATGTTTGGATGAGTTGACTTTGCCTTTCCTTACATTTGAAGTTCATAACACTGACAGGAAAAGCAGGCGAAAATAAAATAAGCCCACATAAGTCATTTTAGTAATAAAGCAAATACATTGATACGACTACCGTCGTATCGGCGGTACGAGGTGTGATTAAAAAAGTATCTGCCCAATATGCTTCGATGAGATTCATCGAATTAAAAACGACGTGAGTCGTTGGATATACCGGCTTACTGATGTCTGCAATTCAATGCTGGAAGATCAGTTTCATTTTTTGCATTACTTTTTATGGGGGTGGGGCGGAAAGGGGTTGTTTCTTATTTATCTATTTTTAAATGTATGTTGACGTGTGAAGGGTCCATTTAATAATTCACATTCACTTGAATGGGGTTTCTTTTCTTTTATTTTGACTTAACTTACCTTCAACGTATGTTGGCATGTTGACGACATAGGCCTGGCTTACACCATAAGCGCTATCTTAATGACTTAACTTACCTTCAACGTATGTTGGCATGTTGACGACATAGGCCTGGCTTACACCATAAGCGCTATCTTAATGACTTAACTTACCTTCAACGTATGTTGGCATGTTGACGACATAGGCCTGGCTTACACCATAAGCGCTATCTTAATGACTTAACTTACCTTCAACGTATGTTGGCATGTTGACGACATAGGCCTGGCTTACACCATAAGCGCTATCTTAATGACTTAACTTACCTTCAACGTATGTTGGCATGTTGACGACATAGGCCTGGCTTACACCATAAGCGCTATCTTAATGACTTAACTTACCTTCAACGTATGTTGGCATGTTGACGACATAGGCCTGGCTTACACCATAAGCGCTATCTTAATGACTTAACTTACCTTCAACGTATGTTGGCATGTTGACGACATAGGCCTGGCTTACACCATAAGCGCTATCTTGACTTAACTTACCTTCAACGTATGTTGGCATGTTGACGACATAGGCCTGGCTTACAGCATAAGCGCTATCTTCGCCGGATCCGAGTCTGTTGGGACACATACCCTGTGTCATGACAGGTGGTTGTGCGTCCTCGTCCTGGTACCATACATCCATAAAATCAATAGAACCTGCAAGTGAAACATAGAAAAGTTGGTAGTTTAAGTAATAGATAAAGGATTCTTTTCGGAGGCTGAGGAAAAATCCTTTGTTTAGCTTGTAGTATGGCGCAGGCGCAAATAAACAGGTGTTACTGCCACCTGGCGAAATTTACATTCGCTCCTCCCAGCATCCGGCCAAAGCTGTCAATTATATTACATTTACCTACGGGTTAATGTGTCGCTATTTAGGAAGTTCCCGCCTACATCGCTGTTTAACTAAAATTGGAAGTAAGAGTACGGTTTTAAGCTCCTCCTTCGTCGTTATTCCAGGGTGTCTGATTTAAACATCAGCAAAGATCAAAGAAAAAGGCATCGGCCATACTACAAAGTTATATAGAGGATCTTACACGAGTGCTCATGTTTTATTGAATTTATTAAACGAGTTGGGGAAAAGAGGTAAAATGCGAGGCTTGCCGAGCATTTTATCTCCTTTTCGCAACAAGTTTTATAAATTCAATAATACAGGAGCACGAATGTTAGATTCTCTTTATCATATGACATTAAGATTACTTTGTTATCTCATTTCTCGCGTAAAACGTTATAATTTTGCCATTATGTACGAAATAGTGTTATGGACGTCATAACGTTTCCCGAAAATCGATAAACCACTAGTGGTTTACAGATTTTATTGCATGGCGTTATTTCACTCCCAGACGCAACGATAAAACGAAATATTTGTTCAAAAGAAACAAAATGGTCTTGGGGCCCTGGATAGCTAACCAGAGCTGGTTCATGAGAACAAATCTATTTTAAAATCTGACGCAAATGCTACTCAGGAGTTTGCTACCCAAAAGAATGAATTTTTAATACCATGTTTTTCTCAAAGCGTATCACATTAATAGCTATTTGATATATGTTAGCTCTCTTGTGGTTAGGGGTTTAAATACATTACCCCTCTTTTTTGAGTAACAAAAATATGTATTTAAGGTCGTTCCAGTAGCACTTGCATTATTCAAATTGACCAAACAGTCGTGTAATATGCAAGCACAGTTTAGGCTTAAATGAAATGTATGTGTGGTTCCTATTGACCTACCTACCTACCCTATTTTTAACCCACCCTAAACATTAAAATTGTCTTTGGAGAAAAATACCTAAAATGGGCACTTTTTCAGATTGTGTCACTATTTTCTTTGTTAAATGTTTTAACAAAATTTAATAATTTCCCTACCTACCTACCCTAAATTCTGTTGGTATGCAACAGGAACCACACATATATTTCATTTATGCCTTATTCCCTGCAGATATTGATGTCTGTTTAAGTTATTTAGGCCCATAATTGAGTCATACTATACGTTACATTTTCAACTACACCCTATATCTTGTAAAACAGTTAAATTCAGATCATACGATTATTACAATTATAAGGGAAGTAAGTGGTAACGAGCGCAGCGAGTGAACCGCTTAATTTCTTTACAATTGTAAAATATGATCTATGATCTCTGACCTACTTATAGTCCCCACCCCTTTCCTTTGGAAATGGCCGCATTGACCACTTAACGGATTTACAAATATTGACAAAATATATGATTAAGTTGGCCAAAAATTTAAATTTGTGTGCAAACTGATTGGTTGTGAATCACAGGAAAGGGCGGAGTAAACTATAAGCTGTTAAATGTGCCAACCCAGAAGAAAACGTTATGTAAGGTAAGATTATTCTCGTTTTATAAATAACATGTAATGATATGTAAGCAAACAGTAGAGAACCTTTTTGCAGCGTCTGATCTAGTTTTACACTGCTTGGTGATGTCCCACAAAAAGGACGCTAGGTTTTCAAGTATGGATTAAAGTTCAACACTGGGTTCAACTTGCTTTTCTTTCCATTGGTATTTGAATAGCTCATTGCCAGCCTAACCCTATGTAGAACAATGGACTTCCCCATAAAGTTTAATAAAAAAATGGGCTGTTTGTGTTGATGCTTTAATACCTCCCAAACAACCTTTTTTTAGTCATGTCGATGCATTGTCTTAATGTATTGAACCAGTACTGCGCAGAGGATAAAATGTCTTTCCTCATTGACAGAAATCAGTGCCTCTGGTGAATCTCGAACCAGCGACCCCTCGATCTCAAGTCTACCACTCTACCACTGAACAACTGCGCTACTTATAAGTCAGGATGGTCCACTGTCTATATTGACGGGCCACATGTTATAATGTACAAATGAATGTTGTATTTCTTGATTTTAAGATCGTTTTGTCTTATAAGCAAACAGTGCAGACCCTGATGAAATGTCTCGTTATGTGGTATTTCATATGAGTTATTCTGCAAAAGGTGAGGAATTCCTGTCCCACGCCTAAATAATTGTATATTTTTTTATTCTAGTCCAATTATCTTGCTTTTGGAAGCGTGTTCGATTAGCTAACATTTACAACAGTGAGATACTTAATACAGGCGAGAGTTGATTAACGCGAGCGCTTAAATGCAGCGCTACGTAGCGCTTTCCTAACTCTATGCAACGATCATACGTCAAAAAAGCGTTATTTTGTAACAGTCCGTTGCGCAACGATAACATTCCTATTCAAGATATGCATACACATAAACCGCTACGTAGCGCTCTGCTTATGCAACGGTTCGTTTCACATATCGCTTTCCGCGAGACTGCTCAAGAATAGTTTAATAGCGCTACGAAGCATTATCTTGTAACATACCGTTGCATAGCAAAGTGCCACAAATCGCTACAAAACGCTCGCGTTAAGCAACGCACCCCTGGTATTCATATATCTTTCTAAGTGAATTACGGGTGACCCCCCTTATATTTGGCTGTCCCATGGCAAAAAAGTGAAGGTAAAACTTCAGTTTGACAAAAACTGCATGTACTGTATAAACAAAACAAACTTAGACGTGATGTTAGTCTTTTGTAGAAATCTACCAATGATAGACGCATCGATTATCCCTTCTTTTTTTTATTTGAAGCTGTACCATGTTTGTGTAGGTATGTCCAACAGTGTTTGTCATCCATGTTACCGCAGTTGTAGATATTGTTTATACAGAGTTAATACCAATGAACATTACATTGCACTGAACATGAGTGAGGTACTGAGTGTCAAGTTTCTAAAAACATTAAACTATTTAATAAAAGTTTGCTTCGAGGTATATATGAAACGATTTACTAAAGTAGGTAGTGAGTCAGACAGGTAATATGTCATCCCTGTTACCCATATTTCTATAAAATGTATATGCTGCAAATAAATACAAATCATAAAACTAGATAAGTGTGATGTGCCTAAATATTATTGGGTAATTACATGTATTTAAAAGTTTTTGCTTCCAGAAAACAAAGTATGTGCGAGTTTGCATGCTTTTTGTCATCCCTGTTACTGTCATCATGTTACTCGCCAACAATAGCAAATATGATAAGATAAGTAAACTATAAAAGGTGACTGCGTTCGAACATTTATAATTCTTTCAAATATGCTAATTTTAATATGCTGTGTCTGTACAACAGTACAAGTGGGCCATTTAACTTTACTCAAGGTCAGGGTCACACTTCAACATTATTAGATTTAACCTTCAATTTTGTGTCCGCTCAATATCTTCTGAAACCTTTGAACGATTTATAGTTAACTTCACCCAAATGCCCCTCTCAGCGAGGCGATGTGCAGAACCCATGAACCGGGTCTGCAGACTCAAGGTCAAATTCAACTTTCAAGGTCATGTGATGTACCCCAACCCCATTGCTGTATCAAATTTGGCAATAAAATATGTTTTAACTAAAATCCCTTCAATTTTCTGTCCGCTCCATATCTCTTGAACCATTTGAACGATTTTCAATAAACTTCACCCAAATGTTCCTTTCGGTGAGACGGTGTGCCGAACACATGACTCAGCTATGCAGCCTCGAGGTCAATGTCACATTTCCAGTGATTCATTTACAATTTTGGGCTTATGGGTCCTGGGACTCGCTACATCCAATATCAATGAGTCCCCACTGCAAACTAATGAGTCCAAAACACTATTTTTAATGACAAGTCTGCCATACTATTGCATCCCGGGACTCGCTGGGACTCCCTGAAATAAAAACTTATGCGCAAAAGATGCAGGATGCGCAGATAACAAAATCACTGCATTTCAATGTAATGGGATTTACTTTTGAAGTTGGTGTCTGCTACATAACACATGGACCCTTTGAAACTGCTGTCTTGTTCAAATTATGTCCCTGGTGTCAAAATTGGCGCCGCCCCAGTGGATAACATGTTTACATACGCATATAGGGGAAAATCAAAACATCTGAAATCACAAGGCCCAGTTTCTGGATATTTGATACGTAACAACATTTAGAGGACTTTTTCGAAATTTGTTCAAATTATGTTCATGTGAACAAAATGCAAGAGGCGGGGTCACATTTTTTACATATGCTTACATAGGGATAACTTAAAGTATCTTCAAGTCTGTAACCACTATGCCTTAAGCCTTCACAATTAGTATCACCTCGTAGGCCTGTACCAAATTTGTTCAAATTGTGGTCCTGTGGCAAAAAAGGTCCCGCCCTGGGGTACACTTATTTTATGTAGGTTTATTAAAAGAAACACTAGTAGCATAATCAAATTTATTTCGAATAACCACAAGGCCTAGAGCCTGTAGCATAATCAAATTTATTTCGAATAACCACAAGGCCTAGAGACTGTAGCATAATCAAATGTACCTTTTCAAGTTCGTTCAATTAATGGCACTGGGGCCAAAATGGTTCCGCTTTAGAAGTGACATGCTTTATATTGATTTATTCAGAGAAAGATATTAGCATTTTTATGTGTTCTAAAGACTTGATAATTTGTCAACATCATGGTCTTTTACCAGCTTATTTCCATTGATAGTTCTTTGGTCAAAATGGTCACATGTTTTATATTGTCATATGGTATCTCGTGAATTCAAGTCCTTGGGACTAGAGATAATTATCGAAGTATCGAAACCTTCAATTTATTAAATATATAACCTCTTAAATGATTATTTTCAGTGTTTTTTTTTTATTATTAAACATTTGTGTTTGTGTGTAAAACAAACGTCTCTGAGAGACGTTTCTTTTACACATCAAAAACATATGCTTTATTGACAGTTAATAAAATAGTTCATATATATAGGCCCTACTTCTTATTCCAGCGTACTCAGATTTATTTCGAATTAGCGAGTATTTAAAAAAATCAAATTTCTTATTTTCGAGGTTTTGCTGTACAGTATATAGTGAAATATAAACTTTTGATAAATCTTCACCAAAACCACTAGATCTAGAGTCTTAATAATTGGTATGTAGGATCAACTAGTGGTCCTCTTCTAGGTTTGTTCAAATAATGGCCATATGCATGGGTCCATATTATCCCCATCCCAAGATCACTAGGGCATTTTCAGTTACTGATTGGCACCTGTTTAAACATTTTACGAAAACTCCGGAGATTGATCAACATGTGATTTTAAGTGAGAACTGAAAAGTCACTTTGAGCATTTAAGTGCTCATTATATCCAAAGCATATTCCCCAGATTTAGATTGATATAATTCAAGTGCTTTCTATGTTTCTGAAGAAAAAAATGGTGATGTCATCCCTGTACTGAATGTCAACCCTGTTACCCGTCAACTTTGCTGCAATATATTTACTAATCAAATATTTTGCTGTTGTATTTAATTTGTAAGTTGGTGTCTGCGGCTACCTATTGCAGAAAATGAAGATACTCATTATATTATTTCTCAAAATGGATTTGATGTTATTTGTCTTAAAACACGTTGTATCAGAAAAATAGCCAATACTTGATTATAATATTAGTAAATAAAACATTTTCAGCGGAATAGGTTTGTAAACTTAAAGGTCTATAAAGAATATTTAAGTATGTAAAAAGAAAAAAAACTTTGATAATAATTTTATTAAGGAAAAAAAGGTTTCTTGGCGTGGTAACAGGGATGACATTTTAAACTAGGACAGCAATCAAAGTAAGCCATCGCATGCATTACTATGCGAATTCTCTTGTTTAGATGAATGGTTTATTGTTGTTAATTGTTCAGAGTTGAAATTAAAATCTAAAAAATCCAAATTAGTTGTGTTATTTTTTGCAAAAAAAAAAGCTCGAATTCCTTCACTTTTGTAGAATAACTCATATACAACGCCGCATTTCATCTGGGTCTTCCCTGTACCATTTAGGTGTTTCAACCAAGTATGTTAAGGGTTACTATCACTAGAAGGTACGAGGGTCGTTTTGGCATAATGGTTTTAATATCTGTTTCCCAGATTGGAAAATAAAACATATTCTATTCTATTCTATTCTATTCTATTCTATTCATACTGATCATTCTAACAGCATTAATGTACTTTTCAGCACCAATACACGCTTTAATGGCCCTTTTCGCATATCAAGTCACAGCCGCATTTTTGCAACAGCTGTGCAGAAAATATGCAACATATAATACTTTGCATTGTGTACTTATCGTTAGAAAAACCCAATTCTCTGGAATATGGTCACGTGTTCAGATTATCCAGGCTATATGCGCAATGTCATGAGAAATACCGCTGTCTTGCTTCAGGTTACCAACTAACAACATATTTGGGTGCATTAACCCTTAATGCGCCAAGCAAAAAATGCATCTGAAAATGTGGTCTGCTGCTAATAGTTGCCTATATTTCTGACAAAATAAGTATAGAAGCAAACAGCGTGGAACCAGAACAGACTGCTCCTATAGGAGCAGTCTGTCTGATATGTGTCCACACTGTTTGCCATTGAGGCTTCTTAAACATTTCAGCAGACGAGAAAAGCAGACGACTTTTGTTGCGATTGGCGCATTAAGGGTTAAGAATATTGCTTTAATACTTTCATAATGGCGTTGAGCAGATTGCGTGGATGAGCAGCGCGCATACGAAACCGTGTTTCTGTATGTGGCGAATGAGTCTGGTAATCCAGATCGGTAATATGGCGTCTTCTATGGACTACAATAATGTAGTCGTGAGTTCAAACCGCGATCCATCGACATACAATCGTAGACATTTTTCTAGTCTTTGCCTCTGATTTGTCAGCCAATATAACATATTGGGAGCTTGTACAGAATAACTGATCGCCGCTATTCCTACCGTACAACTCAGGCCGTGTAACATAGAATAAATGACACCATCATTGCATGATGCTTAAAGGATCATTAACGGTTTGGGCCTTATACGCCTATTTTTCTGATTCCCTGAACGCTGCTTTTGAGCTTCTAGTGTGGTGCATGTAGTATCAGTGCAATAGGTGAATCTAATGGCAACAGTCAGCTTGCAAAATATTTTCAAAATTTCTACGCACTCGAGAGTTATGGTGGGTAGAAAGGGGATGGGGTCTGAAATTTCATGAAAATAAAAAGTGCTTTAAAAAGTGATTTCTGATTTATTGATTTATTTGGTAGGCATGGTGATATCTATTGAACATACCATATGCAGAGTATTAACGAATCACGATAATTGATGAAATTGTTTTAAAAACAAAGTAAGTAAGTAAGTTTTGTAATAAAATGATTTTGGGGAGATAATTTAGAAGTTACCAGTACATTTTTGACTATATGTACCGTAAATAATACAAAACTGAAAGCTCAACAAAAGAAACAAATATTTTTGAAGGAATGAAGGTGTGCCATTTAGCAACTAATTCTAACTAGATCCTTTCAATATTACTTTTGCTTTGTTTAAAGGGCATAGCATGTTAAATGTATTTAAAGTGTCCGAATAGTTATGGTATACATATACATATATATCCCTATATGAGACAATATATTGAACACTAAAGTATTTACCTTTTATAACTCTTCGCATGCCAGTGGATAATTTTGTCGTCTGTCAATAGCCTTTTGCAAACAGTTTGAACCCAGATGAAGACCAACAGAATGTCGGTCTTGATCTGGATCTAAACCGTTTGTCACTCCGATGGTGGTCCTGGGGGTTATTTTAAAAAACTTAATTTTGAAGAAAGTCAGCAGACGAAAAAAAAACATGAACAGTTCCCTAGCATGCAAATAGAGAAGTACAGGACGTTTGCAAAAGAATGTGTCATTTAATAACAGTGAGATTTTTTCTTATGAAAAAAAATCATAAAACCTTGCTAATTCTATTTTTAATCTTTAAGTACTATATATTAAACTAGCACAGAATAAAAAGCAATTTAGGAGGTTGGTTATAGAGAACTTCATTACTGTCATTAATTTCTTATTTGGTAGAAAAGGCATTTTATGGGCTTAGGCCCAGGGTTTTTGGGCTGCTGAACATCTCCCCCCCCCTTGTGCCAGCAAGCCACTTCCATACAATGTGTAAAATATGGTAACACATACCCATGCAAAAGCTTATTCGGTAGAAAGGCATTTTATGGGCTTAAGCCCAGGGTTTTTGGGCTGCTGAACATCTTTTCCCCCCTTGTGCCAGCAAGCCACTTCCATACAATGTGTAATATATGGTAACACATATACATGCAAAAGCTTTTGCTGGCACACGGGGGGGGAATGATATTTTAAAAAATGTTTTCGGATTTCTATATATTATAATGTAAACCTGATTGTTCTACCCAAAATTTTACATCTTTAAAGCATTTTATATCGAATACGGATTTCACAGCCATAAAGTACTCAGGTCAGGGTAGGTTCATGGTGAAGAAAGGGACGATTGACAAACTTTTATTTTTACTGAAAACCATAGTCATTTACCCATAGCAAGTGTCAATGATCCTTTGCCAAAATAAAGAACTGTGCTCCTCTGGAGTCAATTACAATTCAAAAAGGTATTTTTTCTCCTGAAGCGTCGACATTGTTCGAGCTACTGCAGCGTATAGAGCGGATATATAAACAGAAGGGTTGGTAATGAAGTTAAATTAAGTGGAACCAAAAACTGCCTCAAGTTGAAACTAAAACTGAATACTAAAATCTGGTATTATTTTTTAGAACCAGTTTCACCAATTTCTAATCCTACAGGCATCCGCAAACTTAGGAGCCACGCGATAACAGAAAATGTATTGCCTTGTTAATACACGAACTTGAATTCGTTGATGCATGAATGTTAATTGCGTGTGACGTCGATCTTTGTGTAATACTGTATATTCAGATTTTGGCTATTACAATGTATCCATAAATTGGTTCTTGGTATATCATATAAACCTAAATCGTTTGAATTACTAGAATTGCTACATGAACATGTAAGCTGTTAACTTTGCTAAAGTTCTTGCCAATAACCTTGATAGAATCATCTCATACGCTATTGGGCAAACTTTCAATGTTTAAAACACTTTTGTTAAAACTATTTCGTCGCCAGCTACAAGTTTTAACATGCAAAAGCTAGTTTAACCTAAACGTTTATCAGAACATTTTATCGACTTGCAAATATCGTTGTGTTATTCATCGTTTTAGAGCCCCTGATGTTCAATGTCTGGATTAACTCGAACATTTGACTGTATCAGATTTGTGGGGGTTCTGTGTTGGTCTTTGTTTCGGTGTGCATTACTTTATGAACTTTCTAGTTTTGCAATCATCTTGACGAGGAAGACAGAGAGCTGGTTGCTTTTATTGTCTTTCGGATGTCTTGTTACTGTAAATGTCCTGTGGCTCTTCCACATGGTGCCTGTGGGTAGGTCTGCAGTGTGTGATTGTGGTATTTCCTGATCATATTCACTTACTTTTTGCATGTACACTGTTAATCAGACGGTCAGTGATTATGTATACCTTTCAAGGCATCCATTCCAGAAGCACTAGTTACCTTAGCAAACTGAACCAGTCGAGAAAAACTAAGCATTGTCGTATTTCCTGATCATACGCAATTACTTTTTGATGTTGAGTATTCTTCGTTTGAGACTTCCGAGTTTGATACTTCAAATTTAGAACCCGATCCACTCCGATGGCATACAGTGTCGGGCCACCAATCAGCCCGCAAGCGAAACACCATCAAATGGCGTTTCGCTTGCGGGCTGATGATGACACACTTTCAGATGTTTACTGGGGGCCTTCAAATCGATCTCTAAACTTCTTTGATAATGGACCATAACAAGCATATGTGCACCAAAACCGAAGCGGTTGGGGGCTGTCTGATGGCCTTGCAGTGATGTCCGTGGTCTCTACTCGTTATGTTTTATCATATACCGTGGTGTGCTCGTGTTATCAGTTGGTGTCTGCAGTTGAGTTCGACTTGATCGGTTTCGGGCCTTTGTCTTGGCAAATTTACATACCTATATGTTTATTATGGTTTGTAAATCACTGAGAAAACCAACTTTTTTACAGCTAAAGTCTGTAGCAGTGGGTATGAGAAAAGTAAATATAGCCAACGGTAAGAACCTACAGGTGGAAATAGCAGTTGGCTACGCACACGAGACCGGGCGATAAATCACAAATCAACACTTAATTGTCATGAATAAACCTGCATGCTTATCGGTTTGTACAAATTAAAAATGCACATATCAAAGTAAGTAATGGTGCAAAGATCAGGAATCGATGCAATCAAGTACCACACCTGACACAGGATACCAATGGGAAAGTGACACACTCACAGTTAGACACCACAAACGAATCGTATAATGTAGGCGACATGTCTCGTTATTGCCTATACCTGAAAACAAATGTAACCGTCTCTTGGGGTCTCGTGTCCATTATATTCCAAAACTACACAGGTTGTTGGAATTGCCCATATGCATTTATTCGGGTCTGCAAACGTGGCATCATAATTGAACCATTATTAAATTGAATAAGGCAGAGAGCAAATGGTTATTTAATTGAAATGAAGCTCAGATCACAGGAGCTTGTTAAATCAAACATTTTCCCTAAACACACACAACACAAACAAGTAAAAAATAAGACAATCGGGGTAGCGAGCTGAAGACAAGGTGGGGATGGGGTATTGAAGGTTACTACGATTTCCTATGTTCAGATGCACACACCTGACGCTGAGCAACGGTGTATCAATGTCAATGCGACGTAATGAGGTCACATCGACGTTTGCACGACGTTGTTTTCACGTTTTGTGGCTACTGGATAAATTACATGAATACTAAAGATGATAATGAACCTTTACGATCCAGATTTGTTTTTATTTGCAAAATGCGGATTCAACTTACCTTTTGGTAAAGGAACATTGGCTGCCTGAGTAAAACAAACAAATATCAACATTAACAGTAATTCCATTGTTCTAGTCCGTTTGATTCCCAGAAAATTGTCCGCCATCTTGCGGGTCCCTTAATAGGACTCCCGCGAAGATACAAGAAACCCTGTCACTCCTGCGTTCCTTACGATGTTATTCTTCCACAAACAGAGTTCACGCCTCCATGCCCCAGTTAACAGGGCTTATCTGGGTCCACGGACTGCCTGATCTCGTTCAAGGAATCACTGCAGTCTACGTGGCACTGTGTAAAGTGAAAGCCCTCTATCTCCCTGAGTCTGAGCGACTGATGACGTAGCTGCCAGTTTAATACAAGATTTAAAAGAGGGAGGCAAGGGTAGCTCTTTCTGAGAACTTGTACATTTTTATTACCTGTCAATGTATTGTTGACTTTATTAATCGAGTTGGGGAAAAGATTAAATGTTTTTGTTTTGTTTTTAATTTAAGGAATCAGTAGGAGCATGTATTAGTGCGGGCGCTGCCAAAATTGTGTGCTGCTAAATTTTAGCCAGATTTATTTTGTTGCTGTAGTGTTTTTTTTCTTCTTGTTTTATTTCACGATCAACAAATCCTTACTGCTTTGGGGTTGGGCCTCTTGGAAAATAAATAAAGCTCTAATGAGGAATCAGCCGTTGTCCTGGGGATAGACCCAAGTTATAGTATATACTTGTATAGGCCATTGCAGCTGAATATATTTTATTCTGCTGAGTTGCAGCAAGTTGTCGCATAGTTTACGCAATAGAAATTTGAAGTCGATGGTTGAAACTATTAAATTGGCTGCCAGGTGGACAAGCGTGCCTTCTAGTTCGATGCCGCTTAAAGGAATAGAATTCAAGAATAGCTTTGTGCACAGCAAACTAGCTTGTACTTTTGTAAAATTTCTCCAGCGATCCCTATGGCGCCTCTTGTAAATGTATACTTTCACACACTTATGTTTTAGACTATCTAATGTTTTTGAGTTAAACTGCTGAGATATGCAGATCGCCATGTGTTAGCAATTATTCCTGAGTTTTAAGTTACCGTTGCAGTGGCAGTTCAAAGAGAAGCATTGTGCAAGTGGTGTAAACAGACTGGAAAATGAAGCAAACTGCAGCGCTAGAAACACTTATTGTAATGTCAAATCTGTCTGATTGAAATGCAGTAAGTCCCGTTTTCATAATCCTCGCCAAGACAGGACCTTTCTTCGTCGGATAATGCTCATACCAGCCTGCTCAGCTACAGAGACTAGCTGCAACAAAAACATACTTTCTCATGATGGGGTTCATATTTTTATCATAATTACAATGTATGCCATTATAATGTATATCGAATACAAACATCCTATGTTTTAGCCGAAAAAGAAAACGTATCGCTTTGGTCTAGTACACCGTAAAAAAACATGTAAGGCAACACCAAAAGCGGTGGCAGCCAAACTGCCACCTCTTTTGTGTCAATTTACACCTACTCTTCTACTAAAACAACTTGAGGTCAAGATTACCACAGTAATATACGTGCGTTAAATGTCTATTTGTTTTTGTTGTAGTTATTCTCCGGCTCAATACAAGCGATCGGAAAACAGCTTTTCACACAGTTGAAAGGCTACAAATGTACACCAGACCAGTGGCAATTTAGCTGCCACCAAATCTGGCGTAAAGTTACATTCATCTTTTACAATGTAACTGCTTGCGACATGTGGAAAGCATTGCTAGTTCACGAGTGATTTCCAAAGAACTACAATTTGTTGTACATATGTACATTTGTAACTGGCAAAAAAATACATTCTCTAATCCGTGCACTTCACCATAAAGGCACTGTAAAATAAGATTCCTTTTACCGAATCATTGGTGGCAGCTAAGCAACCAGTCTTGGTGTAAACTTTCTTTCGTTCTAAAAGCTATGAATGGTCTATTTACATGTATATCGATTCGGAGAATAGGTATTTCTTAAATATGCTGAATTTTAATCATTTAAGAAATGTTTGCCTTAATGGGCATATCTGTCAGGTTAAATCAAGCTCCGCTGTCATTTCTCTTTTATATGTGTAAACGTGTTTTGGTGTAATTTTTACAGTGTTACAGCATCCATGAAAACATTTATTCTGGTATTCTTTGTACACATGTACTCAAAAGAATATACGGTGCACTACGTACAAAAAACCACAGGTTTTCTTTTATCATTGTTTATATATATCTTTATTTCACTCAATCCTTACATAATATGGTATTAGACAAATTAACAACAAAAAGATGCATGCGCGTTGATTCAATAGTGATCGTACCCTCTGTTCTTGTCGAATAATAAAACATTTCGATGAAGTGTTTCTTCAGACTGTTAGATATCTTTGGAACAGAAAAAAGAAATAAAATATCAAACGCTTTCGTGCATGCACATTTGAATAGTTATACATTTTTTGTAAACATACAGACATACGTATAGATGAACCACGACCTCTGATTAATGGCCTTTGGGTCTTACTACTTCAAAAGATTGATGCAGAATGCGTAAAATGAGCCAGCCGGGCTGTAGTATCTGTGTTTGTCAAAGCTTTTACAGCAAATATAAACATGCCTGAAACCCTTTTTCTAGAACAACATATACATATTGTAAATACAGTCACGCTTCAAAGCTTATTGTTTATCTGTACGTTGTACATTATTAAAAGTAACAGGATAATAATGTATTTTCAATAATGCATGTTTCTACATGTAATGCAATTAAAATTGCTCGATCTCAAAGCATTCTGTGTTTTAAACACAGAAAAGCTTTTGAGATCGAGCAATTTCAGCTAAAAGTGTACTCTCTACTGATATTAAATTATGTCGGCGGCCTACTTTAGATAAAATCTTTGAAGAATTAAATGGGTCGTTAGCCTCTGATAGGAAGGTTCCTTCTGTTTCCAATAATAAACCCTCTGTGTTGAAGAAAATACATACATGTATGAGCCAGCACACGAGATTTGGTACGTATCGCATACGCGAGCAGATGCGCAGTCTCGCCATAGCCGTCACTGTTTCATGTACATACCAAGAGAGTGGAAAAAGAAAGGCTCCCACATACTAAATATCAGACCTCTAGCTCGGACGGACAGCCGCTGCACAGTGACGTTTGGAAGCATGCTTTTACGCATGTGCGATAAGTACCATTTCTGCCATGTACTGGCCCATATATGAGCCATGTCTTTTGAAAATCTTTTTATGCAAACAGCACAGATCAAACTATGCCTTAGCACAGCCTCATAAGCGTTATTTTTGTTCGTTGTCAAGATTACTAAACAATATATTTCCGTCATCCAAAGTTTCAATTTTCTCACTTGTCTTGGTAGCCGAGCAGAGTGTTTTTGTGTCCAACCTGGTTGCAACACTCGAAGACATGAGTTTTCGTGATTGGGTTCCTATAACAGGAAAACGGCCCTTCGAGCATATTATGTCAAAATCAACCACCTGTCTGGCATTTTCCTCATATGACCTGTATATATATAGTTTGCGGTGACACATTTTTGGTCAATCAGCGTAATATATTGACTTGATCTGCCTTAACATGGGCTACCCTAGGTCTTAATTTAATGCACATGCATATAGCCTCTTTAAACTTGTAAGGCCAGTTTTATAGCTGTGTGGACCATAGTCCACATAAACATGCTGTTTTTATAGTGAAATAAAGTTATCTGATACACAAATAATGAACTCGCCAGCAGGTCATACTTCTGAACACAGTCTGAAAGTATTTTGAAGAGTATTTAAACAATACTTAATATACAAAAATAATAGACGAAAAAACTGCTTTTATCGCGGCATATAAAATGATGCAGGCCGCAAAGAAATTCTGAATCTGACAGGAAAAGCCTTATTATATAGTAAAACTCAAGCTTTGTGCATAATGAAATTATGTACAGCAAAATTGGTTAGGTCAGAAGGTGCGATATGGCATAAACGTCTTAGGTTGGAAGGTCTAAAAGGCATACTTCGGTTACATCAGAAGGTCTCTTGCGACATAAATAAGTTTTGTTGGAACATCACATTCGGCCTGACTGAACGTCGAACTCGGCATAAATGTGTTTAAGTATGAAGGAAGCATTCGGCATAAGTGGTCCCGTACGATGTCGACGTTGAAGTCTCATGCAGCAAAAGCAGGTACTGTTGGAAGGTTTCATACAGCATTTTACTGGCTAGGATGGGCGGTATCATGGCGTATAAACGGTGATACATGCATGCCGTATGAGATCTTCAATCCTACTCAAATAATGCAATATGAAACCTTCCATCCTAGCCCATTAATCCTGTATAAGACCTTCCAACCTAACCCATTTACGCTGTATGAGACCTTCCATCCTAACACATTAATGCTGTATAGGACCTTCCAACATAACCTATTAATGCTGTAAAAGACCTAACAACCTAACCCATTAATGCCTTATAAGACCTACCAACCCTACCCATTTATGCTATACAAGACCTTCTATCCTAACCCATTTATGCTGCATAAGACATTCAAACCTAACCCATTAACGCTGTATGAGACCTTCAATCCTAACCCATAAACGCTGTATAAGACCTCCTTTACTAACCCATTAATTCTGTTAAAACATTCCAACCTAACCCATTTATGCTGTATGAGACCTTCCTTCCTAACCCATCATTGGTGTATAAGACCTACCAACCTAACCCATTAATGCTGTATAAGACCTTCCATCCTAACCCATTAATGCTGTATAAGACCTTCCAACCTAACCCATTAATGCTGTATAAGACCTTCCAACCTAACCCATTACTGCTGTAAGAGACATTTCATCCTAACCGATGGAAGGTCGCTAGTTCGGATTGAATGCTTATACTTATAAATTAATGTGAACGGATGGGTTAGGTTAGATAATCTTATACAGCAATGGGTTTGGATGGAATATAACTACGGCACAGATGATTTTGGAGGGGAGGTCTTATTCGGAGGAAATGAGTCGAATTAAAGATTTATACAACATTAATGGGTTTGGATCGAAAGATACTGTGGCATAAACGAGTTTGAATGAGATGTCTTATTGGGAGAAAATGAGTCGAATTAAAGGTCTTATACAACATTAATGGGTTTGGATGGAAATTAACTGCAGCATAAACGAGTTTGAATGAGATGTCTTATTCGAAGAAAATGAGTCGAATTAAAGGTCGTCTTATACAACATTAATGGGTTTGGATGGAAAGTAACTGCGGCATAAACGATTTTGAATGAGATGTCTTATTCGGAAATGAGTCGAATTAAAGGTCTTATACAACATTAATGACTTTGGATGGAAAGTAACTGCGGCATAAAGAGGTCTTATTCGGAGAGAATAGACTCGAATAAAGGTCTTGGCCTGGGTAATAGTAGGGCAAAATAGTTTAGAATGGAATATCTCTTACACTAATAAGTTAAAATGGACGGTTTCATGCGGAATATTGCGAACATGTGCATGTACATTATTTATAATTAGACGTTCTGAGACAGACACACTAAATAAAAACAGATTACACACACAAAAGTTTTACTGGATTTTTGTCGTCTAGTGATTTTCTTTAAAAAAAACTTTTCCCAAACAATCTTTCTCAGGAGTACTATCAGAGTGTCAAACAGTTTGGATCCAGGTCAGGCCCGACATTATGTCGGGCCTGATCTGGACCCAAACTATTTGCAAAGATTATCAGCAGACGACACTAGAAGTTGAAGTGTTTTTAAATACAACTGGGTGAAAATTCAAAGTATGCCTGATAAAACGATTATGCGTGTTTTATATCCGAATGTGTGAGAAAAGATTTTTTAAACACTGAAGGAAAATATTTGAGAGAAAACATATGTTAGTCGTCTCTGGTACATACAGGTAAAAAGGGACTTTATTCAAAAAAACCTGTCTTGTAAAAACCTGTCTCAATGGTTTGGCACCAAAATAGATTCAAACCTGCCTGCTCAGCCACAGAGACTAGCTTCCAAGTGGCAAATATTTCCATCCATTGCACATCTCTTAGACACCCTACTCGTTAACCCTTAACGTACAGGTATTTTGCCTTTTGTTGAACTTTGCAAACATTTTGTACTTAGATCAGGCCCGTCAGAACTTTTGGTCTGAACTGCGCCCAAGCTGCATGATACCCTGGTGGTGAGGCCGGTATTCGTGAAGTAATGTTTCGAAAAAAAAGAAAAAGAACCCAGCAGCCGACAATCATGAAATATCTGGTAATGCTCAAAGTGGGGCAGTATAGAACTTTTTGGCTACTGTAAAGGCGGCAACTTTAATATTCATATCTGGGCGTGGTTCGGCTATTTCATCTTCTAATGAAGGGCAACCCGGTTCTATTCATAATTTGGTGTATAATTAATACGTTGTTTGGGTCACGCAAACGTAAGTGCATTTCATGAAAATTCTTAACTTATTAAACCTTAAAGCGCATAATCACAAAATGTATTTTTGTCGTCCTCTAAAATATTTGAAGCCTCATAGACAAACAGTGTGGACCCAGATCAGACTGCTCATACACCTCATAGACAAACAGTGTGGACCCAGATCAGACTGCTCCTGTAGGAGCAGTCTGATCTGGGTCCACAATGTTTGCCTCTATGCTTATGTTAAATAGACATTTTCAGATGCAGTTATTTTGCTGGCGTTTTAAGGACTAAATAATGTGTTTTGCATCAGACTGCTCCTGTAGGAGCCGTCTGATCTGGGTCCACTATGTTTGCCTCTATGCTTAATGTTAAATAGACATTTTCAGATGCAGTTATTTTGCTGGCGTTTTAAGGACTAAATAATGTGTTTTGCATCAGACTGCTCCTGTAGGAGCAGTCTGATCTGGGTCCACAATGTTTGCCTCTATGCTTATGTTAAATAGACATTTTCAGATGCTGGCGTTTTAAGGACTAAATAATGTGTTTTGCGTCTATACTGAGGTAATTGCTCAATATGATAGAGTTACTTAAGAAATAGATCAGTTCCAGCAGTGAATTGTTGAGTAATAATTCACTGTTTGGAAGTCAGTTGTAAAGAAGATCAAATCACGAGCGCGCAGCGCGAGTGATTTATCTTTGTACAATTGACCGACAAACAGTGAATTATTACTCAACAATTCACGCACTGGAGCTGATCTATATCGATTCTAACACACAATAAACGACGAAAACACATTCGAAGTCTTCACGCACTGGAGCTGATCTATTTCGATTCTAACACAATAAACGACGAAAACACATTCGAAGTCTTCAGCTTCTTCCAACTTTCCGCCATTGCACTGAAGAACTCCCGCAAATACTTAGATTACGTCGCATACGTTTGCATGCTATTGTAACGTCTTTCAAGCGTAAAAACGACGTTACACCGTCTAACGCCATAAATTACGTCATTTTCCAGTGACGTCAGCTATCACACACTTTTGCAGTGAATTATTGTCCGATATATCACAGTTTGTTACCGTTGGCTCTATAGGTGAGCTGTGTTAGAATTTTGAATAAAACCACGCCTCATTTTCAGCTTTTACCTATGTCTACGGTTGACCAGTCCTAATAACGCATCCATGAGGTGCCGCCTTCACAGTAACCAAAAAGTCATATAATAGGTTACATTCCCGTACAAATGTACAATATTAGTTACACATATTGCAATCAATAATGCCACAGATTAGAAAGCATGAATTTGTAATACTGACATGGACAACTTTTCTAATGACATCATGCGGCGTTTATAATATTATGAACTCTTTTTATGCCTACTTGCTCACTACTTCATGCATATACCATTAAATATGCATTGATTTGTCATAAAAACACCATTATAGTGACTAAACCCATTAATTATTGCCATTTTTTGATGGAATATTTTAATGGGATTATACTATACAAAGAAAATAGTATGATATTAAAGGGTGAATGCCGTTAAAATACACCTAAATTCTGCTCCAACTGATTTCCAAACTTTAACGTCTATTCAAGACCTGCCATTTCTTGTGAAGAGCTGTTTTGATGCCCTATTAATGTGAATTAAATTAATGATACACTTTTAATGGCAATTAAAGTAACAATAATACTTTTAAGACCCATTAATGAACAATACAACGATTTGAATGATCTTGAAAGTAATGTGGCAGTTAATTTAATGATAGTTAATTTAACAGGTCTACGCTAGTTTTTGATGAATTTGATGGTGCAACTAGTTTAATGGCAGTTAATTTAAAAGGTTATGTTTCATTGGTCAGATAACTCTTGTTGATAGTTAAGGTTCCTCAGTACACTTTGGCCAATTTTACAACTTATTGCCCATCATATTCAAGACAAACTAGCTGTCTCTTTTGATTCGTCTTCCATAGGGTTGATTAGTTACAAGTGTTTTCTTACTATTGATGCTAAATACAGTTCCGTAAAAGCTTACAACGATGAGAATTCATTTTTTTAGAGAAAAAATACCTTTTCAGAATATTCCAAATCCATCATATGCATGTATATTTTGACATTATCCCCATTCATGATATGATAAAAATACAAACTAAAGCTTTGCACTTGAGTGCACATGATTTCAGACTTTTCAGTACCATACATAGCGGCTCAGTAACAAAATGTCACTTGCGAATGTACAGTTCAATTGAATGGTTTTATGGATTGTTTTGATTCTTTACGTCCCAGTCAACAATTATTGCTCTAATAAGCCAAAGGCTCAATATAAGCTATTGTAATTTGTCTTTATCCGGCGAGTGTCAGTCTGTCCATAAAACTTTTGCTTTTAAACTCCTCCTGAACCACTGGTAAAAATTAAAAGTATTTCAAAGGAGTATTCCCTATGATGCCCTCTTCCTAAATTGCACAAATGGTTCCGCTCTACTTCAGGAACAAGTGGGCTGCCAGAGCTCTAAAATATGAAATCCTCTAAACATCATCTTCTGAACCACTGGTCCATATTCAACATACTTTCAAATGAATATTCTTGATGTTGCCCTCTACTAAAAGTGCACAAATGGTATTCTCCGCCAAAGAAAAATGACAGAAAGAGCTCGAGATAAGAAAAAAAAAAATAAGGCGACATCTCTCGCACCAGTGATCTAAACTCAAAATAATTTCACATAAAAGCTCCTATTGGTGTCCTCTACCAGAATCGCTTAGACCACTCAGGTTGGATGACAGAGCCAAAGCAAAAGAGATTTTTTTTTATGATATCTCTTTAGTTATTAGCCAAAACATCACCCTATGTGCCAGGATTCTGGTGAGCGATCTAGGGTCAAAGGGCCCTCTTGTTCAGTCGTGTCAGGATGTGTCTTCTTGAGTTGAACCAGTACTAAGAAAGGGATAATTTTTGCCTTTACACAATCCAGAGGCTCTTTTCTCTGTTGGATCCGCGCATGCCTCGTATAAGCCTACCAGCACATTAGAGAGCGCTTATCTAAAGGCTTCAATTGATATGAATTTCATATAACTACCTATATATACACTATGCATATTTAGCCTTATATGCATAATTTAACTATAACGCGCAATCGATGGGGCGCCATCGCAAATCCCCACAGCTCAAGTTTTTGACACCCAGCAACACAAGTCCCACCACTGGGGCCTGACCAAGGCGTCACAATGATAAATGCGTTTGATATGTTTTGTAACGTACAATGTATTTGTGGGAAACACACACAAAATTTGGTACAAAAATCTTTGAAATTTATTTTGTAATTGAAATTTAAGGATACTCGACCAAGATCACCAGGTTGACCATATGGTGAAAAGTTTACTTGCATTCTGTTTTACTCAACATCCCTGTCAATTTGATATGCCACACTATCATTTTTGACCCCCTGGGCACCCCCTGCTTCCCCATGTCACAACCCTGGGGCATCAGAACAAAAATCCCACTCAATATGTTTTATATATTTTATTTGTAAGAACCCTTACAGTTTTGTACAAAAAACTTTTGAATTGACTTTGTTGTTGTAATTTAATGATTTTTGATCTTTTGACCCCTCCCTAGGGGGCGGGACCCAAAATCATTTTGCTGTTGCATGCCCAATTTTTGTGAGGGACTCACATACCAAATTTGTTTGGATTTCGTCCAGTGGTCTAGGAGGAAACTGCATTACGGATGGGCGGACGCATGGCCAGAAGGACAGAAGCGATATAACAATAAGTACTTTGCTTTTTTTGTTTTTGTTTTCAAAAAAACATAAGATGCCTCCTAAACTTTTTTTCATAATTATATCTTATATCTGCTCCTTGAACATTTTGTAGAACACAAAGAGTGCTGTAAAATGGTGCACGCCACGCGACATTTCATCACAGGAAACATTAAGGATTTCCAGTTCATTATGGATTAACCCATGTATTCGGGGAAAACCCCTAACACCTAAATGGGTAATTTTACAAACAGCAGAGACCCAGAAGAAATGCCGCATTGTGCGGTCTTTCATCTAAGATTACACTGTTTGTAAAGGTAAAATAGAGATATTCAGACAAAAGAACAAAATCTTTTTTTTAGTATATAACCTGACACCCCTATGTACTATGGATTATTTGTTACACTTTGCCAAAAGGAATAATCCATTGATATATAGGTCATATAAAGGATTAATAGTTCAGTGATGTACCTGTGTACTGATTTCATTACTTAGCCGGTATGTATGTTACTGAAATAATGTGCACTCAGGTGAGACCTTTAGAAATATATTAATATACATATTACAAGGGGCGTTCAAAAATAATGCAAGTGAAATTGTTTCTCAGTAACTGTTTGTATTAAATTTGTAATTGTTTTTTTGTGGTCTGCCCTTCAAAATATTCTCCATCTACCTTAAGGTGGGTCAAATTGTCCTAGTCAACTCGTCCCCTAGGCCAACTCGTCCTCGGGTCAACTCGCCCGGGTCAACTCGTCCCGTTCCTATTTGCATGGGAGACGTTACATACATTGACACATAAACATGTAGACAAAATTTTGGGAATACAAATGGTACTCTGGTGAATGTACTATGTTCAGATTAGCCTACGCTTCCTTCTACAAACTGGTACGCCCGAGCAAGGACAAAGACCCTGGCCCTAGCCATTCTTCATTATAAGAGAATGGTCATGTTGGGGGGGGGGGGGGTTGGTGGTGGTGTGGTACCCCATCTGATAAATTATGACCGTTCCCTAAATGAACATTTGGCCCTGTCGTGTTAGCATAAGAATTTCTTTAGTTTTCAGCTGAGACAATCTTGTATAAGGAAGCGCAGGCTAATCTGAACGTTTGCTAGTCCCATGTGCGATAAGAAACGCATTTTACCAACAATTAAAAGGCTTTTTAAATGTTTGCAAACATTACATAAGTAGGTTAAGACTACTCTTAAATTTTCGGCAAACCGTAATGCACCACCATTGTTGATTAATTAAATCTTTGGAGATCACATAACATGAGGGTCTGAATGGGGGGGGGGGTCTGGTATTCACTATTCATTAAAACTTTAGCCCAATATTCATCTCATTAAAATTTTGGGTTATTCATTAAAATAAGACCAATTATTCATTAAAAGTAAGAAAGGTGGCAAAGAAATCTGATTATTCACTATTCATTATTTTTTTCTTCAATTCATTAAAAAAAGGAGTATTCGTTCATTTTTAGGCCCTCATTATTCACTATTCATTATTTTTTTGCTCATTATTCACTATTCATTATTTTTATGCTCATTATTCATTATAAAAAAGGGCCATTATTCACTAATCATTAAACCCCATCCAGACCCTCATAACATTAACTGACCGAGATACCCACCCCCCCCCTCAAAAAAATAGGCAACAGCCAAAATTATCCCTGTTCGATACCTTGGACTTCATAAGAGACCTGTAAATGCTAAAATGAACACCAAAAATAGTCCAGTTTTGTGATGACCCCCCAAAATGTATCCACAAAATCTGTATTCTCCATAATGATTCAATTTTATGACCCCTCTCCCCACCAAAAAATAATTATAAAATAAATAAATAAATAAATGTTGAAATTCAAAATTTTAAATCTCCCAAAATGGCAAAATGGGCCAAGCCTTCGCATATGAAAATATTAGAGTACCCGCCCCGCCCCCTGGGTATCCATTGTGCATTAAGTTTCAGATGCTTCTTCAAAATGCCATGGACTTGTGATAACGACTTATTTGTAAACCGGCTAATTGTCTCACGGTAAACCATGCATCTTTTTAGATCATTCAAATCAAGGAGTTTTTGGATGTGACGTTTTTGGTGGTCATTGTTTTTAATTTGACGATTACCAGGACGAGCAGCATCCTGTTTAAGCTCTTAACTTTAGTCACTCACCTGTAAACTCATGTAAAAGTAATTTGGCCCCCCCTATAAATACCCCACGCCTCTTATGAATATCCCACGACTTTATATTGGCCTATTTCAAGCACATTTTCAGCCTTTTCCCAGGCATATTGCAGCAGGCTTTTGAACAATGTATACTGAACCTAGGTCAGTGAAGTTATAAAGAGAAATTTCGCTATTCCCTGTGTAACGGCTGGTTCTCAGTCTACTATTGGTCAGTAAGGTAAATACAGGTAGCCAGAACCACCCCCGCCACACACACGCACATTTCCCGGTTTAAGTATGGGGTGGGGTACTGGTTATCTGTTTTACAATTATTGACTACCTGTAAACCGCGAACCAGCAATTATATGGATATGATCATTTTTACGTTTATCGGCACATAGTAGCTCATTTCATGGTTTGAGCACTTGGTGTGAAATAAAAATGAACTTGCAAATTTTTGAACGCCCCTCATATATCAGGAGAGGGGATAATGTCAAAATATACATGCATATGATGGATTTGGAATATTCTGAAAAGGTATTTTTTCTCTAAAAAAATGAATTCTCCTCGTTGTAAGCTTTTACGGAACTGTATTTAGCATCAATAGTTAGAAAACACTTGTAACTAATCAACCCTATGGAAGACGAATCAAAAGAGACAGCTAGTTTGTCTTGAATATGATGGGCAATAAGTTGTAAAATTGGCCAAAGTGTACTGAGGCACCTTAAGGATAATCATTTGGCCAATATGGCGTGGTGGCTAAAATCTGCGGGTGCTTTGAAGTTTGAGCTGTAACAAGAATAAAGTGCTCTTTTACTCTGAATTTCAAAAATAATCATTAGAGTTACATAATATAGTTAATATTTTTGTTACTGAATGAAATAAAAACAAAAAATAAATAAGTCAAATATAACCTTGAAGTTAGCCAATTTTTGCCTACCCGCTCTCCTATTTACCTCCATCATAAATAAAAGTTTTTTACATGAACATGTAATGTGAAATGTAATCCAGCAAATCTAATTTATAAAATTTCAAAAATTAATTTCACAAGGTCACTAATCCTGCTTATTCGATAGCACCTAACACTCATAAAATAGCCGACCAGGCGTAATGTACATGTATATCAACACCTGTGAACAGGGCTACCAATCCACTTCTTTCATAGTTCCAGAAATTCCTATTGCCGATTCGTACAGGTTACATTGGTTCTGTCTTATTGGAGGAAGTCGTTATAATTGCATGGTCGCGAAAAGCTAGAAAGACCTCTGCATGGAAGAAAATACATGTCATGAAATAGTGCGGTCGCGTTGTCACTGAAAGAATGATAGTTTGAACCCAAGTAATTTAACTCTGTCTATCCGACTGTTATAGCTTTCGTCGTATATTTTTGATTATTTGAAGAATTGTGACTATTATCTTTTCATCATTTGCATCGATGGATTGCCATAATCATAGGTTACAGTCAACTAAACAAATAAGATCGTACGAGGCGCGACAAACAGCGCAAATATGTGTTACTATTTTTAGATATATACATGCAAAGATTGGCCGCAGGGGTATGATTCTTTGCGTTCTGACTTGAGTTTTCGCGGGCTTCACGCAATCATGCACCCAAGAATCATCACAACCAGATAAATAGGTACTAGATTTTCGATAACATTCCTTGCCCAAATATAGATTCTTTAAACCGAACGCTTAACTGAGTTTAACTGACCGAAAACATAACAATGTACATATATCTACAGCAACCATGAAACCCCATCCCCCCATATTTTTTAATTTTCACTTTGCTCATTCTTCACTTCGTCGTATATGTTTTTAAAGGATATTTCTTGTTGTTACCTATTAAATTATAAGATGTTTCAAAAATCGGAGGGCCACTTAGCTTCTCTCTCAAACCATTAGATCGTCCGTGACAATATAAGTTTGTTGAAAGCCTGCCATTTTAATATGAATACGTGATATACACTATACATATCACGATTAAACGGGAAGGGGGGACAAAGTGTTTAAGTTGCTGAATGACAATGAAGTAAACAAAAATCATGGCCAGTAACGAACAAACCACCAACATACAGCCAATCCCCATAGTGCAACACACTGAAAAATGTATGAGTAATTACTGCCATACACTGAAAAACACTAGAGTAAAAATTGAGCTGATACTAGTTTATTGATTTTTACTATGAATAGAACATAAAAGATAATTTGTTTTGTATTTAAAAATGAAAGTGATGTTTAATAATAAAAAAGGTGGCAGCTCAGCTGTCATCTCTTTTGATAACAGCCTGAGGCATTTTTATTGAATATGCACTCTAGATTGGGACCAGGGAGCAAAGCCCTGGTTTAGAGCATTCACGTGGCTTAAACTAGCTTCAAAGACACGCAATTATTTCATTGCCTTCTGAGTGTCATCTGCTGATAACCTTTGCAAACAGATTTGACCGAGATCAGGTCTGATAATATGTTAGGCCTAATCTGGATCCAATCTGTTTGACACTCAGAACTATAATAGCAGAACTTTTAATGCCGATGATGCAACCAACAATGACCTGATAGAGTCTCTGTCGACATTTGAAGTAAAATAAGACCTAAGACACAAAATAAGGTCCTTGTTCTGTAATGCACTATCCACTTTTGCAATCATCAGAGCTGCTTATCTCCAATTGTGCAATGGCTGTCGTGTGTCAGCTATTGTTTTGTGCCTCTGTCGGATTGGTTTGTGGTCTGTGATTGTGGTATTTACTGGTCATCCTCACTTGCATTCTGACAATACTGTGAGGATGTTGAGGTAAGTAAGAATCTAATCTGAGAATGCAGACTCACATTGAGCAGACATTTAAATAATATTGTGATTGATGCGCGGATCCAGGGATTATTGCCAGGGGGGTCCAGTCCAACTGTCAGAAAACAGCTCTGACAACGTTTTTTTAGACCTCAACTTATTTTACAGTTTTACAGAGGGTGTCCAATGGGTATTTCAAAGAAAACTATTATTTTTTAAGGTTTCAGAGGGGGTCCAACTTTTTCATGGGGGGGGGTCCAACTTTTCCGGCGGGGGGGGGGTCCAAATGCTGTTTCTATAGAAACCCATATAACTTGTGATTTTCCAGGCGGTCATGACCCCCTATCCCCCCTCTGGATCCGCACATGCGATTTCACAACTTATTTTTCTTATTTCAAAAGAACACATTAGCTGTGGCTTCCCAAAAGATTCCTCCCAAGAAGACGATTCATTTGAGCACCAAAACAAATGTTTGGACTTGTAGATAAGAAAATATTCACAGTTCTGCGCTGAAAAAAATTGCCTATATGGACCTATGTTATGTAATGTGACAGGGCCTCAAAACTGGATTTCAACAAGCACTATAAAAGCACTGTAAAACTCACAAGCCATATATGAGCCAGCACATGTGATTATGGCACCTATCGCATTATCGAGCAACGAAAGCTCAGCCAAACCTGTGTATATCTACTAAAATGCTATGATAAAGATAGTGATAAAAGAGAATACGATGATACATGCACGAATCGAGACCTGCTTAGCACTTACGCGGTTTTTGTATTTCCCTATGAAGTAGAAGGATTAGTAGACGTGTGTGTGTGTGTAAATTTACCTGTATAACTGACATGTATATTATTGCCAATGGCTATCGTATGAGGATTGGGTGCTATTAAATCAGCAAGAATAGTGACATTGTGAAATGAATTTTGGAAATTTTATATTCCGTGTTTGCTAGATCACATATTACACTACATTTTCGTGCAAAAAGCTTAAATTTATGATGGAGATAAATGGGAGAGTGGATAGACAAAAATTGGCTAACTTCAAGGTAATAATTGACTTATTTATTTTTTGCTTTATTTCATTCAGTGACAAAAATATAAACTATATTATGCAACTCTTATGCTTATTTCTGAATTTCGGAGCAAAAGAGCACATTAGTCATGTTACAGTTCAAAATTCAAAGCACCTGCAGATTTTAGCCACGACGCCATATTGGCCAAATGAATATCCTTAAACTCAACAAGCATAATTTCAATAGCATTAAATCTAATGGGACAGTTAGTTTAAAAGATAGTTAATTCACCAATATTTTAATGGCAATGAACGTGCAGCGGGGCAATTAAAACGCAGTTAAAACCGAATAATCACTATTGTTTTTACACATAAAATAGTTCCGAGAAAGAATTTAAAAAAAGAAAACAGTAAACATTAAATTAGATATGCTTCATTTATGTTAAATTGTTTACCTAAAAACTCTGTTCAGAAATTCTGTCGTAAAGGTTTATCGAAGGCCCTGCTTTTAAATGTAATTTTAGGCCCTACAGCTCTTTAAGAAAGTATCTCGTGTAGACCTCCCCTAATGTCTCCAGTAGGTTCTGTGCTTGTGTGAGCTCCTGGCAAAGCCCTGATACCTTGGGAAAAATCGTGAAATTGATAAAAGCGCCCACAGACTAAGACAATTTGACATTCATGAACAAATATAGAAACACCAACAGTTTCATTTTAATATTTGGGAATGGTCATTTCAATGCTCGAGAAGTTCGTGGGAAATCATCAAGTGTGACTACACACCGTATACCTGGAAACGTGAACGCGATTTTCTACGATTTTGCTATAACTCACTGGCCATATAAAAAAGGGCCTGCGACCAAACTCTGAGGAAAATGGAGATAAAATAAACATGGTAAATGGATATAAAAGAAAAGTATAAAGCTTTTTACCCTCTTATGTCGTTTGCAAGTAAAACCAGTTGAATGCCATACTGAGTATTTAAGCTTAGCCAGCCATCGTCTAAAATTTAGGCACATAAGCGTGCGTCCATGAGCAAAGACTAACTAAAACAGCAAAGTTATGGATATTTTTATTTCTCGACCGGTAAAACGTCAACTCTCTTCTCTATAAGTTTAACTCTCTATCCCTCCATCTGCCTGACTGTCTGTCTGTCTGTCGTTCTGTCTGTCTGTCTGGCTATCTATCTGTTTATCTATCTGTGTGTCTGTCTGTCCGCCCAGCAGCACAGCTCTGGACCCTGGGATGGCAAAAATAAAAGTACAAAATGTAACAAAAATCAGGTCAATGCATTTGATGTGGACAGAAAATTAATTTTTTATTATGATTTTTCGATGAGAAAAAAAAAAATATATTTTCTATCACTATGGCAACGGAAGCAGTTCAAACGCGATACCTGTTTTGGATATGGCCAATCCGTATTTGAGTAAGTACAGCAGTCATTTGCAACCACAGTCCCTTAGGACCTGTGATAGCATTGATTGGCATATAGGGGCTTTTGTCTGTGTCTATGTCAGGCTTTGAATCCACCAAAACAGAGGTACTCCTGGATAAGGGAGCGCAGTGGCTCAGTGGTAGAGTGCTTGACTCGAGACCGAAGGGCCGCGGGTTCGAGCCTCACCGGCGTCACTGCGTTGTGTCCTTGAGCAAGACACATTTATCCTAGCTTAGTACTGGTTCAACCCAGGAAGACCCGTCCCGCATAACTGAAAGATTGTTGAGTGGACGTAAAGAATAAAATCAAACAAACAAGAGGTACTCCTGGGCACTTGTTGATGGCGGGAACCGTTACCATAGATTCTACGTTTGAAATGTGCACGTAATACAGTGCTTATATCTGACTTTTGTAGAGATAAACGTCTAAATCCTAATTATTCCCCGAACTCCAGTGCAGTGGGGGGGGGGGGGGGGCAAATAGCAGGTGCACAACACAATGATATAGTGTACATTAACATTGTTCATATGTATTTCAGGTGGCTTTGAAGCAGTTCCATATCATGTCACAACGTGGGCTCTGAACACAAGCAATTGCATGTGAAGGACGCGCCTGTAATAAAAACAACTTATTATCATAACTGAGCCACGACATGTGATTTCCAACAATGTGGCATTTGACATGTGTAGACTCGGACAAGCCTGTGCAACCTCCTTTTAAGCATAGAAACTCCAAATGATGTCCAACCAGCTGCTCAACACTCATAGAATATTCAAGCGACAAGCAAAGGCTCTGATCAGACTGCGCGTATGCGCAGGCTGATCTGAGGCTTTGCTGGCCGCACATACCACATTGTTGGAAATCTCATGTCGCGGCTCAATTGTAGAGCCCTACCCCTTCCGTTTACATGTAACAGGCACTAGTGTAGCGTCCAAACAGGGAGTCGTCGGTTTCATGAACTAACAATTTAAAGAAGATTCATCCCTAGCTTACCTGTCATCAAAAGCATTTAACCCTTAAAGCGCCAAGTAAAAATGCATCTGAAAATGTCGTCTGCTGAAGTCGTCTGCTGCAAATAATTGCCTATCATTACTGAAGAATTAAGTATAGAAGCAAACAGTAGGAGCAGTCTGATCTGGGTCCACACTGTTTACCACAGAGGCTTCTTAAACGTTTTTTAAGCAGACGAGAAAAAGCAGACGACTTTTGTTGCGATTGGCGAATTAAGGATTAATATTCGAGTATAATGTATCGAAGTGGCTATTTACAGTCAACTGTAAATAGCCAAAACACGTTAAAATGGCTTTTACAGTTGACTGTCAATAGCCAAAAACCGTTAAAATGGCTATTTACAGTTGACTGTCAATAGCCAAAAAACGTTAAAATGGCTATTTACAGTTGACTGTCAATAGCCAAAAACCGTTAAAATGGCTATTTACAGTTGACTGTCAATAGCCAAAAAACGTTAAAATGGCTATTTACAGTTGACTGTCAATAGCCATTTTAACGTTTTTTGGCTAATGACAGTCAACTGTAAATAGCCATTTTAACGTTTTTTGGCTAATGACAGTCAGTTTTGAAATATTAGGTTAGGATACAGGGAAATTTATAGAAGTGTATTTAGTTATCCATTTACTTAGCTCCAGTATTGAATCATCTGTGCACAGACACCCTAGCACTATTTAATTTTTGCTGAACTAATGCTTTCAAGCAGTTGAATTCACAAATTTGAGATGTAATGCAGTTAGGTTCGTGCGTTATATGCTTTATGCTTAAAGCAGAAATAATAGTACATTGACATTTCACTAATTGAATGCTAGGTTAGTAATGGTGATTTGGCAGGGGATCCGGACCAGTATTGCTCTATTTGTGCTTTTCAATACCAAAATTGAGTGTGCCGACTGTAGCTACCATGTGATCTGCCCAAATAAACATGAACACCGATTTACATTAAAACAACACCCTGTGAGGCAATAAAACTCCTGTGCCGAGGCTTTTGCGCATATGCGTGCCAGGTTAAGAGGTGTGACAACTACTGTTAATCAGGAGACGGGGGTTTTTGGCTAATCAATTACTATCGTGCCAACCAAGAGTGACAGTGGCGTAATATTATGTTTACAATTGTTCAGTAAAACATTAACTTGTAAACTCCAATTGAGCACTATCCTGCGGATAGGATTAATACACAAGTGATATATCGATTATAAGTCCCTGCTAACTTTGTAAACAAAACATGACATCACTGTCACTCTTAGTTGGCAGGACAGTACCTGTACACCCAAAATTAAAATCAAACGTGTTATTGTCTAATACTATTTTTAAAGTTTACTTCTTCGTTTTATTTTTTTTTTATTATTTTTTTTATTATTATTATTAATCAAAGTTTCAAAAAACATTGGGGTATGTACTACTAAGACGTTAAATATTTGAGTTAATTATACAGTTTGATTTGAGGTTTATTTGAATACTCAATAAATAGCTAGTTCCGACTGATAACACTCTTCCTCAAACATTTTGAACTAAGACAGACTGATAGGGTCTATGACAAAACATAGAACGACAAAACATAGAAAAGCAAAAATATAGAAAAGACATATTATAGAAAGACAGAACATAGAAAAAAATCATCGAAAAAAGATCGAAAAAACTTCGAAATAACATCGAAAAAGTTCAGAAACATCGAAAATTTATTTCCATCAATTTAACGACAGCAATACATTTTTTGATATTTGAGGTAGGCCTAGCGAA
This sequence comes from Loripinus fragilis, assembly GCA_964019695.1. NCBI lineage: Eukaryota > Metazoa > Mollusca > Bivalvia > Lucinida > Lucinidae > Loripinus > Loripinus fragilis. The sequence continues at coordinate 94,241,760 of OZ026515.1, forward strand.
CATTGATTAATTTAATTAGCGACCAATAAAGCATAAAAGTGCAGTAGATTCTATCACTGCTAGTTTCCTTTTGCGATAAGTTATATCACGTAACGTTGTGAACCAAGCCCATTTGAATGTCCGTTATTGGTTCTTAACTCAAACTCGGACACAACTTTTTCTCAGAGCTAGTTTCCTCTACTCAGTGTTGGGTTGCTCTCCCTGACCCAGAACTGAGCTTATTCGTCGGTGCCAGTCTTCCTAACAGACCAAATAGATGGTGGATAGCTTGGTCGAGTGAGCGAATGTTAAACGACGCATAGCAATCGCCAAGCGGTCAACTAATTATAATTTTTCACACTTATTGTTCTATTATTGGTCGTTCTATTATTCATCGCTCTATTTAATGTCGCTTCGGGACTGACTAAAAAGCTGAAAAACCTGCTGAATTCAGCGAGTTGCGGATCAGCAGATGTATACTAAAAAGCTGAACGGCTGAATTGCTGAATATTAGTTTATTAATGCCTTTTATTCACAATATTGGTCTAGCATATTAATACTTTAGTTAATTGTAATATTTGATTATTAATAGATTTGTAAATATGATGTTTTACGCCCTATCCGATAAAATTATTGTCATATCGAGCTCTGTGCAAACGATCAGAATAGAGGCAATGTACTATTGAATTGTAGTTGTCTTCATGTGGCACAATACCGAAATCATATTTCAAAACGTTATCTTATATAATATATTGGCCAGCAAAGAAAAAATTACTACTAATCGCATATGCGCAAAAACTATTATAAACGCCAATGCTTATGCTAGCCAGAGGTCTGAAAGTTGGTCTGAGTCATCATGTACGTGCATACTTTGTGTATGCGACCAAATCTCATGTGTTGGCCCATACATTTGTATCTTCATTTTTTACACCCAGCCGATGCAAATAATCTGTCTGTCTGTATCCGTCCGTCTGTCCTAAATGCACACGTGAAATCCTCCATCATCTCCGGAACTATTTGAAATACATGTCAACCAATAAAACAAATGAGTCAGTCAGCTCAGACGAGCCTGCGCAAATACGCAGACTCATTCGCGCACACAACGGAGGCTCAGACAAATTATAATGCCGCTAGCTCTAGCTCCACCAGATAATTATGTCCATATGCCATCAGATAGACGTGCATGTAAGCTGCAATACATAATATACATGCATATTCTAATAATACCTTCTAGCATATGCGATATGGTTAAATAAGTGAAATACATGTACTACATCTTCAGGCACGTAGTCATCAAAACTATTTGAAACGTATGTCGACCAAATGTCAGACTCATCTGCGCACATAAAGAAATGTGGTAGTCCAAAAATAAAGCCAGATAATTGTGCATTTTTTGCATATACATGCGCATGCGTGTTAAAATAATAACTTCTAGCATATGCGATAAGTGCTAAAATAGAGATTCCAACCGATGCCTCCATTCACATGTTGATAGATCCATAATTTTAGCATTTTCCGTCGGTGTTAGTTGCTCAATATAGTGCGCACACAAAGAAATGTGGTAGTCCAAGGCTCAGACAAAAATTAAAGCCAGATAATTGTGCATTTTTTGCTACCAGTTCTGCAATATACATGCGCATGCGTGTTAAAATAATAACTTCTAGCATATGCGATAAGTGCTAAAATAGAGATTCCAACCGATGCCTCCATTCACATGTTGATAGATCCATAATTTTACCATTTTCCGTCGGTGTTAGTTGCTCAATATAGTCTTCGGTCACCCTTTGCTGCTCGCATACACATACATATAGATGTAGATGAAGACTCAGTTGTATTTTTTAAACCGCAAGCATCGCTGAATAAGTCAGCATTGCGTGTACTGGAGGCTTTTAAGCATATGCGGTCCAAAGTTTGTGACTTCTTCAAAAGGTGTTAAAGGCCTGCTGTTTTTAGATTATCTACCCCAATAAACAAACGGATAAGTGAGATAAGAAATTACATGGATCGATCAGGGAAAGTGTCAACAGGCGTTTTAAAAACACTTGGTTACATGACAAGGTGTGTGATTATAACAATGGTCAGAATAAACAATTAATACCAATAAAGCCATGAACAATTGTGTTCAAGAGTGTCCGTCAGTTTGAGCATACATGTACGAGCCTGTGCCTCAAAAGTCACGATATTTTGATAACTATAGCATCAGCGACCATTTCCATCCTATGCAGGTTACCGGCCCGTGAACTTAGTATGAAGCATAAGCATTAAAATGCTTAACAAAGAAAAAAACACACTAAAAATAGGTGCACGCCCGGGAATCGACTCAGGTCCTCTGGTTTCCTGTCATTTCCTCAATTATCGAACGCGTGTCGATAAAGAGATTAACTGAAGACTTGCTACTGATTATCGACGCATGCTGCGATACCTGATCGATTAATAAACAACTTTCGGAAGTCTGTGGGTTACAGGAGGTGCGAACGGCACGAGTGATTTTTAATTGATAACGCATGTCTATTTTCTCAACTATCTAACGCAACAGTTCTGGGATAAATTGGGTTAAAATTAAACTAAATACGTGTTCAAAACTTTTTAAGTTTTGATTTTTATCCTTTGCTGGACTCCGTTTGTGCATCTCCTATTTTTTTGGATTTTGAATCTTGTAAGCACTAGCATATGAATAGGATAGCCATCGAAACAATATGTCTTTGTATTTTAATATTATGTATGCAACACATGAGTATGTGTAACTTAAAGTTGAATAAACTATCCCTCTAAACATAATCACTAAATTCAATTTTGATTCTTTTTGTAAACAGGGAGCAGTCTGATCAGGTTCCATACTGTGACAACAAAATGTGACAGAAAACACTATTTTTGTAGTTTCTAAGAGTTATGTGTTGTTGTTTGCAGACATGTTTGTAACATGAAATTTCAACCGCAAAAAAAAAAAAAAAAAAAAAAAAAAAAAACGGTTTGGATTCAGATCAGGCCCAATGTTTTGTTTGGCAGATTTAGGTCCAAGCATTTAACAAGGTGATTAGCAGACAACAATCATGACAATAGTCACAACCAGCAGATACTTAGTTAAATTAGAACTTCGGAATGCATTCCTTTTGGAGAAATTGTACCTAAAACATGCATCCAAGTTGTTTCCTTTAAAAGCCTTTTTCAAGTTGTTTGATACTTTGTCAATAAGCATAAAGGAAAAATCTTGATCAGAATGTCCAGGAGAATTAAAATGGTCAGAAACATTTGCCAAAGTAACATGGTCGTTTATAAGAGGCTTTTGCGCATATGCGATAACTACTAAATTCGTATGTGCTGGCCCATATATTATTGGTTTAGCCTGTGCAAATGCCCAGACTAGTCAGAGCCTTCGCTGTTCGTGTACACAAAGTATGGACGTACATGATGGCCCGGACCAACATTCAGACCTCTAGTTCAGCAGGATACGTTAGCATGATCGTTTATAAGAGGCTTTTGCGCATATGCGAGTAGTACTAAAATTCCATATATTATTTGCAAATACTGTTACAAATGTGCATTCGGTATTGTACCCAAACTAAACTAAGCTATAATTCAGCAGTAATTTGCCTCTATTCTGGTCATTTGCACAGAACTCGATATGACAGTAATAGTATCTGCTAGGTCGTAAAACACCCTATTTATCAATAATCAAATATTACATTTAAATAATGTATCAACAAGACCAATATTTAGACCAAAACACACCAATAAACTAATATTCAGCAATTCAGCAGTTCAGCTTTTTAGTATACATCAGCTGATCCGCAACTCGCTGAATTCAGCAGGTTTTTCAGCTTTTTAGTATGTCCCTGTCGCTTCTATGTTTTGACGCATCTATTAAATGTCGTTTCTCTCTTTTGTCTTTCTATGTTTTGTCGTACACCGGACTGATAATGTTCTCTTCAAACATTTCGGACCCAGATCAGACCCGACTTAACGTTGGGCCTGATCAGGATCCAAACTCCTTGCACCCAATTAAAATCAAACGGGTTATTGTCTAATACTATTTTTTAATTTTACTTTTTCATTTAATTTCGTTTTTTAATTAATAATCAAAGTTTCAAAAATGTTGTTGGTACTCAAAAGAATCGTCTTAATGAGGCGGTACTTTTGAGCACCGAAAACAAACCGAGAGAAGACTCGAATCAGGCTGCGAATTAGTTTTGGTAAACATATAAGTACTAGCGTTTTATTGAAATTTAAGATTGTGAAAAGGACAGTTTGATGCGCGATAAATCCGAACGATAATCCTTGATAATGGATGTCATTGACACAGGTGTCAATTTTTAATCTTGTGTTTATTAGGATTACCTTTCACACCCTGAGGCAGGCGAAAATTGACATATACACCCTTCGGTTATCAATAAATAATTAAGCTTTGATCATCGCATTTAAAAGTCCCGAAGACCATTGCCAGATTGCGTGTATGCCCACGCTGATCCTGGTTATCAATGTCCTACTGCCTTCTGCCATAAATATGTTTTTTTCATACATTTATAAGCAAATAATTAAAGAATACGGACAACGTTTACCAAAATTATTCTGGCTGCCTTCAGCAGTTTGGATACAGATGAGGCCCAACATTTTGTCGGGCCTGATCGAGGCACAAACTGTTAACAAATATGATATTAACAGGCGAAGAAGTTTTTACGAAAGTGACCACGTTTTCCGCCATTATTGCAGCTGCCTTAAGCACATTACGTTCAAACAGTTTGGACCCAGATCAGACTCAACACTGTCGGGCCTGACCGACGTACAAACTTTATTCCTAGGTTATCAAAGATAACGTTAGTTGCTATAGATTTGAAATTTTGGAGAAAAGCAGCAGAAACTATTGAAAATATAAGTAAAAAGATAAAATCTCAAGAAAAAAAGTACCAAATTTATAAGCTTCACAAAATGATAATAACAGAGACTGGGTAACAATTTCAAAACTTTCTTTGAAATTGAAAGATAAGGATGGCCTGGAAAAATCAGAACTTTTAAATGACAAAACCATCGATGTGGCGCATGAAATAATGAAAACACAATTTACAAATCCCAAAATAAATTTCGACTTTAAATTGCCCTGAAGGAATCGTAAATGTATTTGACAGTATGTATAGTGATCTGGACCAGGAAAGCAAGCCTCAAATATTAAGCATTCTAAAGCATGATGGTAAATTTGTAAAATTCCATATGATTCCTGTCCAGCGTCAAGTTGGGAGAACAGAATGCGGAGTATTTGCAAATTGCGTTTGCTGTGGCGTTAAGCTTTGGTCAACCCTACTGAACTTATATTTGACCAAAGCAAAATGAGGACCTATTTAATTACCTGCCTTTCTCAAAAACAATATTCAAACTTCCCATTTAGTATTAATACAAATTGGAAAAAAAGAAAACAATAAATATAAAAGAAAAAATATTTTGCAGCTGTAGGGGTCTGTATGACAGCGAAATGATTCAATGCACTGTATGTCTTCAATGGTGGCACATTCGCTGCATTGACAAACCTATGACCATATCTATTCAGGCGTTCAACATCTTCACCAGCGAAGGTTTCGTCGTATCTACAATCGCAACCCTTGGTAGGACAAGATGGGCGTTCAAGTGCAGTCAGTGTAATTAACGATTAAACAGATTAAAGCAGGTGTATTGCTAAGTGGTCACGCATGCGCAAACACCAGGTATATTGAATAACATTATTAACGTTCAATGACGCGTAACTTATGATAACGCACAGCATGGAATATGAAATATGAATTAGTGCATAACGACTGATCAGGTTATCCACTGTTTTCTAAAGGTCCAGATGCTATGCACTTTTTTCATGCTCAACTCAACTGATGTAAGAGAAATGCTTTTCTGGCTTTCAAAGAATCAGATGTTTCATTTATATTGCTAATAAAAGGTAATATGCTAACATTTTAAGCACTTTAACATTTACGAGCATGAGATTTTTCATGCTCAGTTAAGTTGAGCTTAAAACAGTTTCATAACCTCGGTGAAACGAATACCACCCAATAACCAGTTAACTATCGCCAATTAAATGTTATATAGGCTGCGAGTAATCGTAAGAATCGTTTCAGTGACGCGTATCTAATGATTGCCCACAGCATAGAAAGTACGAGACATTGAAGTTTTACTGTATATGTGTTGTATATGTGTTGTTTGTTTTCGTATTGCATAGCCTATTGTATGCCCATGGGCCGACGTGATATGCTGGAGTTACTCAAAGGAACCGTCTCATCGAGACGTTCTTTTATTTAGCCACAGCATAGTTTTATTAGTACAGTTGGTCGTTCTATCACTTTTGCTTACCGAATCGTCTCTTCTCACTAAAGTTTAATGGTTTCGGCGAGATGACGACAGCAAAAAGCATATGCTGTGGTTACTTAAATGAATCGCATCACTGAGATGTTTCTCTTAAGTAACCACGGCATATGACAAGAAACTGATTAGAGAAACTCTGAGGGCTGTTTCGGTGGTAAATTTCCAGGCGTTGAATTAACTGAGCTATATAAATGGGCACAATGGTTAAAATGCACATACATGCACTGTTAGTTGATATACATGAATCGCTTTTATTTGGAAAATGTGAATCGGATTTCATTAATTAAATAATAAACTGTTCAAATGCGTTGCTTATTTCACACATAATCAGACCTCGTACATGTACGTGTAACTCCGAGGAACAAAAAACAACTTGTGCTATAAACAAGTCAAAGTAGCTATATATACATCCATGGGATATAGACAAACAGTCGAGATCCAGATCAGATTTCGCAGAATGTGGTGTCTGATCAGGAAACCTTGGAATATATGTTACACATGAGAGGTCTGAGCTCTATAATCTTGATCAGGAAATGCCACACTCACAGAATAATTGCCTTTCACCTGACTGCCAATCCATACTTGTACATGGCTCTTATATGAATCATTTTGTACTTATGCGTACGAACAGCGATGCCAATGGAGCGTCTGTGTAGATGCACAAGCTTGCGTGTTTCTTAACTTTTGCATGCGTCAAATACCAAAACTCACATGCCAGGCTCAAATACGATCTACAGCATGCACTTATTATGCGAGAAACACATTTATTTGACTTTAATATACATATGTACTTGAAATTGTCCACCAAATGTTCGAACATAAAGTTAACATCAACGAAAATATCTGATTTATCTGTAAATAGCCAAAAAACGTTAAAATGGCTATTTACAGATGACTGTCAATAGCCATTTTAACGTTTTTTGGCTAATGACAGTTGACTGTAAATAGCCACTTTAACGTTTTTTGGCTATTGACAGTCAACTGTAAATAGCCATTTTAACGTTTTTCGGCTATTGACAGTCAGCTGTAAATAGCCATTTTAACGTTTTTTGGCTATTGACAGTCAACTGTAAATAGCCTCTTCCATAATGTATACATGGTGTGTTATATTTTATATAGACCCCAGAGTCTTTGAGCGTATAGATGAATACTGATGTATTTTATTTGACAATCATCGTCAACTGGACCGTCTGTGGGCGCATTTCAAAATTTCTTAATTTTTCCAAAGATATCAGGGCCTTGTCAGCAGCTACATGTAGCACTGGCACAGAACCTGCTGGAGACATTAGGGGAGGTCTACACGATGAGATTAATTTACCCTTTATATTTTGATGGCTTTTCCATAACAGATAAACTTTTTCTACTTGGATGAAATCAAAACATAAAACCATTCTCGTGGTAATACGACCGCATGTTATATTTGTCGTTTTAGGTAGTAGTAGTAGTAGTAAGATAGTTTATTTAAGTGTCACATCTCAAATATATACAAATAAAACATACAGTAAAACTAAAGATATTCGAGATCCTGCCTAAAAGGCACATGAGACACTATTTGACAGTAAAAAGCATGAATATATAAAATGATATTTACATTAAAATATCAATACATATTGTGTAAGATCTTCACATTCTCAAAATTTGTGAAGAAATCTACATATATGTACATTATGGAGGAGAAGGGGCATCATCATCTCTATGGCAAAGTCAGTTACAGACCCCCTTCCTTAGTTGATTGTGATATGTCGTCCAAAGTCTGGGCTGATACAGTCGACCCTACCAGACACTGGACAATACAGTGACATCTATTATAGATCTAGAACTTAGCAAATATTTATGTGTTCAAAAATCGTCTTTTGTTCATTCTAAGTAAAACATTTGCTAACTGTAATTGTAATTCTTCAGAATTCATTAAAAAGACAAGTTTATCTAAGGATTCATAATGTTTAAAAGTCGGGTTTATTCTGAGCGCAGATTGAAACAATTCGTATCTTAGATCACTGTAAAACTCACAATCAACCAAAAAATGGGTCTCATCTTCCACTGAGCTTGCAGAACAATATGTACAAAGTCGCTCAAATATGGGAGTTTTCGGTCGGGTATACCTTCCAGTTTCAATTGCCAAAGGTAAATTACAGCTACGAAATTTGGCAAGCACACGTCTATGGCCCCTGCTCATAGTTTGTTTCACATAAGATTCTGTCTTCAGGACGGTTTTATATTGTCTATAAGTTCTCAATTTATTTCCATTGAGAGCGTTGCCATCACTCATTAACTTTTGTAACCATTTGTCTTTATCTATGTCATTCAATATATCACGAGCCACAGAAACACAGGATGATTTATTAGGGTTTGGGGCCAACATCAAGTCACTCAGGTTATGTGTATCAATAAATTTTAGCATCTTTTTCTCCCATGATCTACCTTTAGTGAGAGACCAATTGTGGACCCGTCGTACAATCCTGTGCTCTGGTATATTATGTAGCCTACACCACAAACGAACAGATTCAACTTTTTGTTTAACTTCGCAAGAGCTCCATCCTAGATCACCCCTCGAAGACACATTAGAACAATGCTTAGTTACACCCAGAAAATATCTACATGCTTTATTAAGCACTGTCTCTATTTCAGAAAACTTTGTTAGGCCCCATATACCTGAGCAGAAGAACAATACCGGTTCCACTATGGTCTCTACTAATTTCGTATAAACATTTATACTCATGCCTCCAGCATGTAAGAACTTTGAATATAAAACACCTAAAGCTCTACTAGCTGATTTAGCTATTTCTCGTACAGAAAACTTCATATCTAAAAACTCGTTCAACCAAAAGCCAAGATACTTATAATTACTTGACAGTTCAATTTTCTTTTTACCACATATAAAATTGTATCTAGTTACATTTTTAGCTTTTGGTCTAAAATGCAATATTTTGGTCTTATTTTCGTTTATAACAATGCGCCATTTATTGCACCAGTCATTTAATTTGTCTAGCATTTGCTGCATACCACCCTCAGTTTCAGATATGATAGCTATATCGTCTGCATAGAATAGCACTGATATGTGCATTGTCTCTTGAATCGTTAACCCACATTGCATGTCCTCTAATTCTTTTGCCAAGTCGTTAACGTAAATAGAAAACAAAGTCGGCGAAATTACACAGCCCTGCTTTACACCCTGTGTTACTCTGAACCAATCTGTTTAGGTGTTTTATTAAACGTCTCTTATGTAATAACTGCTGGAATGCCCTAAGGACCCTTTCCTCAGATTGACGCTCATATATTTTAAGGGGCTACATAATGTTATTGTTCCAATCATGACGTATTTCTGTCCCTTACGATTCTTTTTTACATCTCGAAAGAAATGTATATTGCTTCGAGTTTACATTAACACAAAAATGTAGATCCTGATGATTTGCCACATTATGCAGCACGGTCTTTTTTGTTTACAAATGGCTATATAATGGTTATGGAATCATGTCGATATACATACAGGTATATGTTTCATTTTTTCCTTTGATTATGAAATCGTTTGTTTTTTGAGAAATGGGTCAAATAATTTTGAAGCTCCGTAGCTCTTAAAGACTGCTCAAATCATTTAAAGGAACACCTGGCAAAAATCCAGTTTCTTTGGTTATATAAATTCATTTGTTAAGATAGCCAAAGTATCGTATCAAATTATGTTATGAATACTATCGTTGCCCAAGCCCAAGTCATTTTATAAGTTTTGATACAATGTAACTCAATCAATATTCGATTGGATTCGGTGCTCGTACATTTCGGCCACAGATGTTTCGGCCCGGACATTTCGGTCATGGACATTTCGGCCACTGAAAATGCCAAGGGTTGGCATTTGCATGTGAATACTTACATAACAATTGACGAATGTTTACTTCTTTTACGCTAAGCCTGGATTTATTGATCTTTTTTTCTTCAAAACATTGCAGATCCAGATCAACCAGCTTCCAAGCTGATCAGGGCCCACACTGTTTTCATCTCTGCTTGTAAAGACATGCATTTTATTGACTGATAAAAATGTGGGAGAAAGCTAGTACATAAGATTATTCATACGATTATTTGTTAAACCTTAGAAATGCATTTATGCATGCACACACACCCAAACCCACAATTTATGGTTATGGCCATGGTCGAAATTTCAGGGCCAAAACGTCTTAGGCCGAAATATCCACCGCTGAAATTTCCTACATGCGTGGATTCACACTCACTAACGCACCTTCTGCTCATGAGTACTCGAGACTCTTGATGCATCCTACATTAACTCTTTTAGACCAGTGAAAATTTCCATAAAGTTTGATATAGTTACGTCAGATTGGTCTGTTACATGTGTATTTATTGAGGCGTCCTAGGTTATAATTTTCCAAAATATTGGGTTTCTTTCTGTGTAAGCAAATAATGTAGATCTGGGTCTTCACTGTTTGCCAAAATGCGCATTAAGGAATCACTATTTAACCCATTTAAGCTGAGCGTCTTTTATGTGGGATATAGGCAAACAGTGCGTCTCCAGTGTTTGCCGTTACAGAATGTTTCTATTGAAATTTGAATAAAAATGTAAAATACCACCAAACAACCCTTAAAACGGAACTGGACTGGTCCAATTGAAGGGGTCACAGGGCACTTTATGTCACTTTGGTCAAAATTGAGCTAGCCTTTTTTTTCACGCATAAAAGCATTTCCGCACCGTATTAACTCCCTTTGATCATTAAATTAATATAAAAAATGAAATAAATAGGATTATATCATTTTCACAAAGGTCCGATGTCCAAAATTGGATGTTTATGCATAAAAGGGCCTAACTCGATAATGCTGTTTTCAGATTTTTTTCAAAGCTTTATTGCCTTATAATATACAGTTATTTCATGCCTATTGGTAGTATAGTCAAACCTATTACCCCGAGGTGCCGTGGACGACCTGATGCGCTATTGCACGAGACCGAAGGCCTCGTGCAATAGTGCATCAGGTCGTCCATGGTACCGAGGGGTAATAGTTTGACTATACTACAAACAAACATGAAATAACTGTTTTATTACCCAACCCTTTTGATGAAATACTTAGCAGCGTTCCTTTAATGGAGTTGCTGTAGACAATGCGGTTTTGTTGCAATACAGAAAATGTCACCAAATCTGCTCAATTGTGGTCTCAAAATGTCCCGCTCGTTCTAACTGAGAAAACGAGTACCCACACTTTATGTTTCTGAACCTAAAACAACGGAGTTATAGGAGTTTAAGTTGCCAAACCATGCCTTATTTTCACCATTGTTGCATAACGTCTCCTTTCAGAAACGAACCCTACGTATCGTTGTCGCGCATGTCGATAAGCGCCTGTGTGTTTTAACAGGGAAGCTGGTAACCTGGCCATGGTATAGTCGTATTTATTGACCGGTGGAATAGTTCAGTGACTCATGACATAGCAAAAAAAAAAAAGACAATTACTCTGTATATAGACGGTCGGTAATAATCATTATTATCACACATTGAGCCTCAAATAGCAACATTTCGCATGCTAGACATTATTTCTCGTCAAATGGAATCACTAAACTCTAATTTTATATATAACATAAAACCTAGACTATGGACTTGGGACATTTGTGTTATTGAAATATGTTCATATTTATGAAATTCGCGTAAATCAAAGGTTTTATCGAGGTATTTGCTGTTGTACTCGTAAGAAATAAGCTTACCACACACTATCATGCATTGTTTTAGTATTGATGGACTGTCATAAATTTTCTGTGTGCAATTTTTTATGTTTTAGGAAATTTGGACTTAGGTCCCTTGTTGCATAAACGAAATCGCAAAAATAAAGTTTTCTTACTCAAAGCAGTAAAATCATTGAAAAATCTCCTGAATTCACTGTTTCAAACATATCTTGTTCAGTTTTGCAAGAAAAATCTGCATATTTTGAGAATTGCCAAAAATTATGTTTGTCACGTTTTTCTCGGAATAATGAAAAATGGACTAAAGTATCTTGTTGCTGTGACCCCTCAATTGATACATGTAACAGTGGCAAATTCCATTTAGCTTAAATGGGTTAACAAACAGTTGCTAAATTACCATGTAAATGTCCTTTATATAGTCAATACCACACTCAGAAGGAGCCGGTGATGCAATATATAGAGAATACTGGGTGAGTGTCTTTTGATATCAAGTTTACCAGGCAAGGCTTTGAGAACGCTTGTTGACATCACGAGGCTTGCCGAGCGATTCAACATGCGTTCTCAAAGCCGAGCCTGGTAAACTTGATATCAAAAGACGCGAACGTGGTATTCTATTTATCAGTTTACCCATTGTTGAACACTCTCGAAACAAGCGATTATGACGTAATTTTTTATTTTTGTGTTGATTCAGTGTCATTAGCGACGTCATTCAAAAAGTGCAACGTCATCATGACCTGATAAAGGTAACATGCCGTGAGATAGGAAACGTTTATAAGGTTATATTGAAACAATTCAGTTAATATTAGAGGTGACTGATAAGACAAAAGGGAGAAAAATACTCATCTTTGTCGATTAACGTCTTGATTGATTTTGGGAAAATAAAGGAAATTAATGGGTAAACTGATAAATAGAATACCAGGTTCGCGTCTTTTGATATCGGCTTTGAGAACGCATGTTGAATCGCTTAAATGGGTTAACAAACAGTTGATAACTTACCATGTAAATGTCCTTTATATAGTCAATATCACACTCAGAAGAAGCTGGTGATGCAATATTTTTCTTTATTTTTCCAAAATCAATCAAGACGTTAATTGACAAAGATGAGTATTTTTTCCCCTTTTGTCTTTTCAGGCACACTGTATCAGCGGAAACCCCATCATCTTGATTGCACAGAAAGCAGAATATATTCTTGTACACAATAGCACACTGGTAAATGTATACGTCGATTTGGTGGTATTTACGCGTATTGCCGGTACTTCATAGACCGGAAGTGGTAGATATTGGTGTTAATACTATATGGAAGAACATGCCATATGCCTAAAGGACTATAGAATTAGATAATTTTTAAGTATTCGGCATTCAAATGGCGATTTATGTAAGCATCTAGGAATGAATTCGAGATCCTGATCGGTACTCGAATCTTTTCCTAAATGCTTACATAAATCGCCATGCACATTCTAAATACTTAAAAATGATTAAAGTCTATAGTCCTTTAGGCATATGGCATGTTTTTCTATATAATATTAACACCAATATCTACCGCTTCCGGTCTATGAAGTACCTGCAATACGCGTAAATACCACCAAATCGACGTATACATTTACCAGAGTGAATAGTGTAGAACAACCCTTGAAAGAATGGTACCTTGTTCATAGTGCAAGCATCTTCTATAGTGGCGTCGTATTTTGACCATAAGCCAGTTTGGTTACAGGCTGTAATATCTGGTAATATACATTCAAATTGTCTTGAAATGTCTAATTGACTTTTAGGTGCTTCGTTTATTATGTTACACAATGGAGACAGAACAATATCGGTAATATTCTGAAAGTCAGCTTCAAGAATATCCACACACAGTGTACGTACTAACCAGCTAGTCCATTCTTTAACTCTGTGACATCGTGCGCAATGGCTATTTTGAAATATTCGTTCACTTTTAGAGTCAGTTACCCATACGAAGTCATCTATCTCTTTTCGCATTCCGCCTGCGCATTTATATTGAAGAGTCGCATTAGTTTCATCTACTGGACACCTGTCTACAATGTAATACCCAATGCTTTTTATGCCTTTCGTCCAAGAAGTATCTGAGGAAATGTTCCTTGTTTTGACAATCAATGGTTTGCATGTTAGTTCTCTTGTTGAGGGAATGGCGTCCTTTTTGTCATAGCAACAATTATGTTGTTCCATGCAGTCATTGGCGCAGGAACAGCTTTCACAGCAGGACTGGCGGTTAGGTTTGTCTATTTGTTCTTCTGCTTCTCTGCTACAAAAATCTGTATATGGACACATACGTGACATCTCATCTTCGATTCGTTTTGCGTGAAGGAATTCTTTGTCTTGAAGTACAAGGACCAGTAACAGGAAACTATGACGTATCAGTTTTATTCCCATTCTTATCTGTGATTGGCATGGAGTCTAAATGAATCTAAAATGATAAAACGAATATTACAGGTTAACAGGATCTTACATCAGACTTTTCTTGTAGCTGTTTATAGAAATGTTTTTGCAAGTGAGGGTGGGATAGAATATAAGATTCTATCCTGCATGTGATGGTGGGATAGAATATAAGAATAAACCCTGCATGTGAGGGTGGAATAGAATATAAGAATCTATCATGAATGTGAGGGTGGGATAGAATATAAGAAACTATCATGAATGTGAGGATGGGATAGAATATAAGAATCTATCCTGAATGTGAGGGTGGGATAGAATATAAGAATCTACCATGAACGTGAGGGTGGGATAGAATATAAGAATCTACCATGAATGTGAGAGTGGGATAGAATATAAGAATCTATCATTAATGTGATGGTAGGATAGAATATAAGAATCTATCATGAGTTTGAGGGTGAGATAGAATATAAGAATCTATCATTATTAATTAGGGTGGGATAGAATATACGAATCTATCATGAATGTGAGGGTGGGATAGAAAATAAGTATCTATCATGAGTGTATGGGTGGGATAGAATATAAGAATCTATCTTGAGTGTCAGGGTAGGATAGAATCTAAGAATCTCTCATGAGTATGAGGGTGGGATACATTATAAGAATATATCATGAGTGTGACGGTAGATTAGAACTTAAGAATCTATCATGAGTGTACGGGTGGGATAGAATAAAAGAATCTATCCTGAGTTTATGGTCGGGATAAAAAAAATATCATGAAGGTGAGGGTGGGATAGAATATAAGAATATATAATGAATGTGAGGGTGGGATAGAATATAAGAATCTATCATGAATGTGAGGGTGGGATAGAATATAAGAATCTATCATGAGTGTCAGGGTGGGATAGAATATATATATGAGCCGCGCCATGCGATAATGTGTCTTCGGGAGATTAATTACGTCATGAGATATGACGTCGTAAAGTCTGACGTAATTATTTCGCGCCGCGCGTAATTAAAGAGAGCGTCATCAAAGATTACGGCAATTTAGACAAGTCATGTTTAAAATAAAATGCGATTAAAATCAAGACATTTTAGGCCGATTGTATTCTGTTGTGAATTAGTCGTGGTCTGATCCAGCACGGGTTCCTGGTGAAAATTAAACTGCCCAAAAAGATGCGGCTTGGTAAACGCTAATTGACCCTCAATTCTCATCATCTTTGCACTCCAAAGACACTCTAACAAAAATAAAAATAAAATAAAAATAAATAAATAAAAACACGCCGGATACACCCCAGCTTTCCTTAGCGACCAACCAGTGTGTTTGAACCTTTCGTATTCACATCAGAGCCAAGTGGACGGCAATTCTGAACGAACGCAGTTACACAAAGTAGCATTTACGATTGCGCAAAGGCTCCAATGAGTCTGCTAGATGCTCAGACTTGTTTGAGCCTTCGCTGAGTGACCGTGCGTGAAATAAACTAAAATCTCACGAGGTAGCTCTCATGTATAAAAAAGTATAATTCTTCTTCTTCTTCCTATAAAGTACAGACACCTTCCGGCGTATACTCGTATCGAGGGCAGTGTACATACGAAATTGTCAAGTCAAGACCTGCGCGATTGGGCCTAATTTAGAACTACATGTATTCAAATGGCCCACTTTTTATACAACCAGAATCCCTTTCTTAAAGCCTACGTGGGTGCATAAAACTTGGGGTAATGTGCACACTCTATATATGCTAGAGGCCAGGGGGCGCACTACGACGACATAAAACTACAGAATCGAATTGAATAAAAATGAATACCCGCACTGCTATAGCAACCAGATTTCTTTATGTCTTGATTTTTTTGGTGAGAAAGTTTGACTATGAGTTTGTTGTTCTGTAGACTGAAATCCTTTTTTTCAGCGAGAAGTATATTCTGCACATACATTTAAGGAATGATGAAACATTTCGCTCCGGAAAGCAAAGTCGGGTACAGTGAGGCAAATAAGCAATCCTGCTTATGTAGGCTGAGATTGTGAGCACGAGCCATTGTCTGGTCAAACATTTCATCAAGATTATTACCCTACACCATTGCCCCGGTTCAAGTAGGGTAGTTGTCAGTTACTGGCGAAATATGCATACACTATGAACTGGTCGCCGTGATATGCCGACTGGTTTGAAATTATGTTAACCAATTTATATTAGCCTAGCGTCCTTTTTGTGTGACATGGACAAACAGTGTAGAACCAGATCAGACGCCGCACTGTTTGCTTAGAGCATTGAGCGAAATTGTAAATTACTATACCCAACAACCCTTGAATCAGAAATGGATCCGTCTTTTTGGCAGTATTGTGAAATTCCATTTGGCATATATGGGTCTAGCCTAAACAACAACAACAACAATAACGACAACAACAACAACAGTGAATAAAATAATGATACCCATCGCCGAATCTTTATTTAAACAAGTTATCAAGGTTGCAATACACCTTTACAAGAACGCATTTTTGTGATTTTATTTTTCAGATCTAGTTTTGTGTTGAATTTTTGATTACCAAGTCAACATTTTTGCATCATGTCGGACTAGAATATTCGCTGCTGCATTGGGGTCGGACTTTAACGCGATGGTAGAAAATAAGATACCCTCAAACTAAGGAAATTCGCTCGCGAACGCTTCTAATATTTTGGGTCAGATGTGGTACTTGATTGTATCGATTCCTATCTTTGCCCTCTTTCTTATTTTGAAATGTCGGTGCTCCTCCTCAGTATATATTAACATATGTGGCTAACTGACCCTATAGGGCATGTGTAACTGCAAAACATTTCATTTTGTAGAAAAACTTGGACGGTTTTGCCTACATCATCCAGGCCATCAAATAACAACCTACCAGGGGTTTAGGAACTGATTTTCTACTGGTGCAACATTTTGAGCATCGGTTGGACAAATGGGAAATTATTGCGAAAATCCTCGATATGTAGTGTCAAACTCTGTTGGCCAATAACTTTATTTTTTTCTTTATTACTTCAATTATTTATGTACTCATCTAGATCGTCATTCGCGCCATTTCCAATGAGCTGAAAGGCAACCACTTCTTTGAGAAGAAAATGTCATCTGTTTTAAGTCGCAATCTATTTAATTTAATTTTGATCTACCTTTTCAATAGAACAATTACCATGCCGATTTTGCTGTTTCTTTGTTTGATTCTTAATTAACGTTCCATCAACAATCTGTCAGTTATGTGGGGACGGGTCGTCCTGGGTTGAACCAGTACTAAGCTAAGATTAATGTGTCTTGCTCACGGACACAACGCAGTGTGGTGAAGCTCAAACCCGTGGCCCCTCCGTCTTGAGTCAAGCTCTGTACCTCTGAGCCACTGCGCTCCCCCGATCTGCTGCTGTATTACAACGCGAAGCACAGACCCTGCCAAATGTCCGAGAGGGCGTACATAGTATACAAAGTATCAAAACGTGCTTCAGGTCCCGAAGTTATAACATTTTTTTAGTGCTCAACTCAACTGAGCATGGAATTTATACTGTTCATAAAGGTAAAGAAATGCTGGCATTTAAACAGTAAATTTAAAATCAGAGAGTTTCTCCGTGTACACAAGAAAACATTTACGTTCAAGTTAACAATTTAGTTTTCATGGGCAGTTGAACATATAATGTCGCGGCCAGGTTTTTCCGAATTTCAAAAGTCAATGTGCAAATTTGTGCCCGATTTTATACGGAGATGTGTTCGTGATGATCCATAATTGTGCTGGCAAAATATTGGTTCAGGAAGATATCGCACCAGTCGACGGCTACGTCCATTTAGTGCACATTTTCAAACGAAGGCTGACATGACATGGCACCTCAAGGAATTATGGCAATCATTTATATGTCAAAATTGAAGAATACGCAAGAAATGAAGTACGTTTGACTTAAGATTAAATTCAATTATTGTGTTTTACCAGCATCAGTAGGGGTAAGCTACGTCGCTACCCAGTTTCATGTTAGTAACAGTGATGGTCGGATGTCTAAAGGCGTAAAAACTTCGTAACGTTGTGAATGACTCATCGTGACGTCACGCAACGTTAGTTCCAAAATCAACGTCAAGCCGTCCAAAGTTCAAATTTCAATATCTTTTCTAATAATTTGAATATTTTGATCAAACAAAAACGAGTTTACTCATCATATAATGACCTGTCTAAAAATTACAGAATCTCAAAATGGCCAAATTTACCCCGAAGACACATTTTCCCATGGCGCGGCTCATATATAATATAAGAATCTATCCTGAGTATGAGGGTGGGATAGAATATAAGAATCTATCCTGAGTGTGAGGGTAGGATAGAATATAAGAATCTATCCTGAGTGTGAGGATGGGATAGAATATAAGAATCTATCCTGAGTGTTAGGGTGGGAAAGAACATAAGAATCTATCCTGAGTATGAGGGTAGGATAGAATATAAGATTATATTATGAATGTGAATATGGGATAGAATATAATAATCTATCATGAATGTGAGGATGGGATAGAATATAAGAATCTATCATGAATATGAGAGTATGAAAGAATATAAGAATCTATCATGAGTGTCAGGGTAGGATAGAATCTAAGAATCTCTCATGAGTGTGGGATACATAATAAGAATATATCATGAGTGTGACGGTAGATTAGAACTTAAGAATCTATCATGAGTGTACGGGTGGGATAGAATAAAAGAATCTATCCTGAGTATATGGGTCGGGATAAAAAAATATCATGAAGGTGAGGGTGGGATAGAATATAAGAATATATAATGAATGTGAGGGCGGGATAGAATATAAGAATATATCATGAATGTGAGGGTGGGATAGAATATAAGAATCTATCATGAGTGTGACCATGGGATAGAATATAAGAAATACCATGAGTGCGAGGGTGGAATAGAATATAAGAATATATCCTGAGTGTAAGGATGGGATAGAATATAAGAATATATCATGAGTGTGAGGGTGGGATAGAAGATAAGAATATATCCTGAGTGTGAGGGTGGGATAGAATATAAGAATTTATCACGAGTGTGAGGGTGGGATAGAAGATAAGAATATATACTGAGTGTGAGGGTGGGATAGAATATAAGAATTTATCATGAGTGTGAGGGTTGGATAGAAGATAAGAATATATCCTGAGTGTGAGGGTGGGATATCATATATATATAATATAAGAATCTATCCTGAGTATGAGGGTGGGATAGAATATAAGAATCTATCCTGAGTGTGAGGGTAGGATAGAATATAAGAATCTATCCTGAGTGTGAGGGTGGGATAGAATATAAGAATCTATCCTGAGTTTAAGGGTAGGATAGAATATAAGAATCTATCCTGAGTGTGAGGATGGGATAGAATATAAGAATCTATCCTGAGTGTCAGGGTGGGATAGAATATAAGAATCTATCCTGAGTGTTAGGGTGGGAAAGAATATAAGAATCTATCCTGAGTGTTAGGGTGGGATAGAATATAAGAATCTAGCCTGAGTGTGAGGGTTGGGTAGAATATAAGAATCTATCCTGAGTGTGAGGGTGGGATAGAATATAAGAATTTATCATGAGTGTGAAGGTGGGATAGAATAAAAGAATCTATCCTGAGTTTGAGGGTGGGATAGAATATAAGAATCTAGCCTGAGTGTGAGGGTTGAGTATAATATAAGAATCTATCCTGAGTGTGAGGGTGGGATAGAATATAAGAATTTATCATGAGTGTTAGGGTGGGATAGAATATAAGAATCTATCCTGAGTATTAGGGTGGGATAGAATATAAGAATCTAGCCTGAGTGTGAGGGTTGGGTAGAATATAAGAATCTATCCTGAGTGTGAGGGTGGGATATAATAGATATAATATAAGAATCTATTCTGAGAGTGAAGGTGGGATAGAACATCTCAAGAATCTATCCTGAGCGTGAGGTTGGGTTAGAATAACAGAATATATCCTGAGTGTGAGGGTAGGATAGAATATAAGAATCTATCCTGAGTATGAGGGTGGGATAGAACATCTCAAGAATCTATCCTGAGCGTGAGGTTGGGGTAGAATAACAGAATATATCCTGAGTTTGAGGGTAGGATAGAATATAAGAATCTATCCTGAGTATGAGGGTGGGATAGAACATCTCAAGAATCTATCCTGAGCGTACGGTTGGGGTAGAATAACAGAATATATCCTGAGTGTGAGGGTGGGATAGAATATAAGAATCTATCCTGAGTGTGAGGGTGGGATAGAGTATAAGAATCTATCCTGAGTGTGAGGGTGGGATAGAATATAAGAATCTATCCTGAGTATGAGGGTGGGATAGAATATAACAATATATCATGAGTGTGAGGGTAGGATAGAATATATGAATCTATCCTGAGTTTGAGGATGGGATAGAATATAAGAATCTATTCTGAGTATGAGGGTGGGATAGCATATAATAATATATCATGAGTGTGAGGGTAGGATAGAATATAAATATCTATCATAAGTGTGAGAGTGGGATAGAATATAAGAATATATCAGAAGTGTATGGGTGGGATAGAAAATATGAATCTATCCTGAGTGTATGGGTGGGATACGAGGGCTGTTCAAATATGAATGCAAGTAGCTTCATAACTTTCTTCACATATATGCTACGACAAAATATCATACCTTTCTGAAAGGAACTATTTGTCGCCTTTAAAATGGCACCAAACATAAAGAAACACACACACTATTTTTCTCGAGTTACAGACCCTTATATAAAGTCCATTGTTGTATACTGAAGTTTTTCTGGAGCAATTGCAATGCACGTTTTTGTACATGTGCGGATATAGTGTCATATCTTTGTAAGTTTTAGACAAAATGGCACCAAATTTTAGATGCAAGTTTAAAAAACAATCCTGAAGTTGCTTGAAGGAATTTCTAAATATAATTGTATTTCCATCTCGAGTACACAGGCACGTTTGTGACGTCATTAATTTTATGATAAACGTCATTTTGAGTTATCGACTGGTGATGTAATAATGAGCATCGCTGTGTCGTTTTCTTTGCGTTTTGCTGAAAACATGCTAAATATGCCATAACCTTGGAGTTTTCAAAACGTGCTGTCCTCTATTTACAGAGTAATCATATTTTATATCATTTTTCAAGCATTTGTTTGCTTCTTAATGAAGTGTTTACATTAATTAAAAAAATGTTCGAGCTGTCTTGTCCTCAAGACCAGGTGAGTAATTTTATATAAATAATGCCTATAGTGGTCAATTTTAAAGTTTACTTTCAAATTTAGAATAAAGCCGCTATGCTATGACAAAAAATAAGCACAAATTCTATAGCCCCTTCACGTAAGGCATTTTTTACTTAATAAAATGTTTTTCAGCGTTTTAAAATTGCCCACTATCCATAAATAATTTGTTGCAACAGCTCAGTATGGGCGATCAACATATTGTCTTTGAGTTAAAACTAGTTTAAATGTTGCTTCGTGCATTTTGTTAGAGATAAGTTTAACTGAAAACTGAAAGGTGGTGTTCTGTTTACTATTTATTTGCAAACATAAGGAGATTTTGGTGAAAACGCTTTGTTGTAATTTAACAAAAGCATGTCGGATTTTCACAACTTTCACAGAATCATTATATAAGAATATGGGAATACTTCTTTTAAAATTTCAA
Source organism: Loripinus fragilis (assembly GCA_964019695.1). Classification (NCBI taxonomy): domain Eukaryota; kingdom Metazoa; phylum Mollusca; class Bivalvia; order Lucinida; family Lucinidae; genus Loripinus; species Loripinus fragilis. Next base: position 94,263,749 of record OZ026515.1, read on the forward strand.
GAAATTTCACTTGCTTATCGAGGATTTATACGTTCGTCTATATCACTGGTATAAGTCCGAAGCATTGAGTTTGTTAGTATACTTACGTGACCCTCATTTGAAGGGCGATAGCTCGATAAATATACTGTATATTTCTTTAGATCTGGTGCCAGTTTAAAGGTGACATGTAGTCCTTTATAGAAACGTTAACCATTATGTCATAGCATATATGTGAAGAAAGTTAGGAAGCTACTTGCATTCATATTTGAACAGCCCTCGTAGAATATAAGAACATATCATAAGTGTGAGGGTGGGATAGAATATAAGAATATGTCATGAGTGTGAGGGTGGGATAGATTATCTATCATGAGTGTAAGGGTGGGATAGAGTATAAGAATCTATCCTGTGTTTGAGGGTGGGATAGAATATAAGAACCTATCATCAGTTTGAGGGAAGGATAGAATATATACTGAACTACTAAAGAAACCTGACACTTCTTACTTGCTTCAAACTCGTAAATAACAAATTATAGAGCTAAGCCGGTACACTTATATTAATAACAAGACATTAGAAAGTATTCTTCAAAAAAATAATTTATCAAATATAGAGCATGACGTCACGACGTCAAAAACACCGTTTTTATCACTTTTGCCTCGGGAATGTATATCTAGATATTTTTTGACAACTTTTTTCATGTATGCAATGCCAATACCAGTACAGACAAAAGTGCATTTTAAAATTTTTGAATTTCTTACTGTGACGTATGATATGGGTTTATTTAAGTTTTGTCTAAACGGCAGTGTCTTTTTCCTTTGTTAAAGCAATTTCTAGAAACTGAAATGACTTGTAACTAACCAATCATTGTAAGAGAATGCATTTTCAAAAATCAGAACTTATGTTTCGCGTCACGTTAAATGGTAAAAGCGGAATAAACCAAGTTTAACGTCAATTAAGGAACAATGTAATTATGAATAATAACCGTTTTTTTTCTTTGTCAATGTATGCCGCCGTTTAGTGCGTGCTGTCTACTTTGCTATAGTGCCAATTGGCAACACTTTACTTTAATCGCGTATGAATTTCAAGCTTTGCAGTATACACATATCAGCATGTCATTGTAACGCTTGACGTCGCTAAATGGACGTAGGCGGCAGCAACGGATTTCAAAAGGACTGAATCATTGTCAAAATGCATTCCAAGAATCATACAAACTGAAAAAAATGACAAAGTGGCAGTGCTTTTTAAAAACTCATAAAACGCTGAAAACGAAAAAATTGACGTTAAGAAAATAAAAAATAGGCTTTTGGGTTGAACAATGCTTGCATGCTTTATTTGAATACCAAGAAGATGTCAATGAAATAACATAGACTCACACTAAAGCGGTTTCTGGTGAATTTTCCATGATTTCTTTGTTCTTGCGAAAATTGATTTTATGGGTTACGTGACGTTTTGATAGCTGACGTCTGAAATTAGTTCATCTTTTCAATTACTCTCAGTGCATCTTAGTCTACCTTTGTTCATCTTTACGCAATGGAAAGGCAAGTGTGCATCGTATTCATTTACTGCCAAAAAATTGACAAACAGTATGTGTCAGGTTTCTTTAGTAGTTAAGTATAAGAATCTATAATGAGTGTTAGGGTAGGATAGAAAATCACGAGGCTTGCCGAGTGATGCCAAACGGTGATCCCGAGGGACGGATTTTTCTATCCTACCGTCACACGTATAATGGATTCTTTCTGGCTCACCACTGCTTTTATTTATTTATTTACTTTCCAATAAGCTTCCAGAAGTCTCTGTATACACTTAGATGTAATTTCACATGATGACGTTTCTTGACGTCCTCTGTAAGATAGCATGGGTAAGATAAGATTTTCTATCCCAGGGTAAAATCCCAGATATCCTTATTCGGTGTGCAAGAAAAATCCATCCTGATGATTACTGACTGGCATCACGAGGCTTGCTGAGTGGTGACAAACGGAGTTCATGAGGGCCAGAATTTTCCAGATGATTATTTATCTTGTGTGAATATCATTCCAAGTCCTGCATGTAGTTGTGGAGCTCCTACCGAAAATGCAGACCACTATTTTTTCGAATGTCCCCTAGATATTAATCAAAGAAACAATCTTTTCATTAATTTAAATAGACTGCAAATTAATGATGCTGACGTTGCTGTACTGACTACAGGATCTCATAATTATGATGAGAATATAAACAGATCAATAATTCAGTTCGCTATCAAATTCATTAAAGACTCACAAAGGTTCAAATGATTGACATGCCTGTCCACACGCCTTCTTTGCAATATTATTTCAGCAGCAGTGGTGCCACGGTATGGGAGGATGATGGTATGTGTGATTGTATATGTATGCTGTTAACATTATTGTATCCACCATTGTAACTAATATAATCTGTTGTTATATTTGGGAAAGGACTATCTAATGTTGTAATAACTTGTGTCCAATCCCTTTGTTTGCTTATGCAATAAAATATGTTTAATCTAATCTAATCTTGCTCAATATTTAATAGTCTATTTTATCATTTTAAGGGCAATTGCGGGTAATACTTCCCACATTAAAATATTTTAATACTTTGCATACTGCTTGTTTTATGTATGGACTTTCAATTAATGTAATAAAAAGAATATGTCACCACGCTCTTTTTATCATAATTTCAAATGGAAGTTTTCAGCATTTTTCAAATTTTCTGAAAAAAACTCCAAGTCCTTAATATTAAGCTTAAATATTTGAAATCACCATCCAGCTTCTTTATTTTAATTTTTAGTTATTACTCACGACATCAAGCTTTTTAGAAAATGTGATAATTTATGTGTTGTCCCAAGCAGTAACAAGATACTGAATGATATATATTTTAGTAATTCTCCCAAAATAGGAATACGATTTTTAGAACAAATTGTATATAACAAATCTGACATCGTGAATCTTAAAGTTGTTTTTATCTCATAGACTATCATTTTACCTTTTAGAAAAAAGAACAACAATGGGGTTCACCAAACTATCTTTTTAAATTTACCCCAACCCCCACACGTTTTGAGGATAATTTAATATAAAAACGCTATGGAGTGTATTTTTTGCTAACCTGGCAGTTGTGTGGATGTACATGTACAATATGAAAATCACACATCCACCTTCGTATTTGGTACATTGGATATTACATGTATCGCATATTATGAAACAAAACTTAAACTACTTACTTTCCTTTCGCTACCACCGAAGTCATCATCTATAACCTGCAATAAACCCGTTGTCTATTTAACATCATGATGGTTTATATACAGGGTACATTTTGACAAGATCTCGATATTTTGACACTTATAGAATATGCCTAATATACACACCCACCAATCTAACTCCTTCATATCATAAAACCAATGCATTTTCGAAGCAATCCGTTGATAAATCTTTAGATTTTTGCGACAGTTAATAGCCTCATGAATTATACAAATTTGATTGACAGCTGCCAAGCTCACTTGCCCGTGCAATACGTTTCGATCATCGAACTCTTTCGCCAGAAGTGACACTGATGTTGTGATTGACAGCGATCCACACCCGAATCGCACAAGCCTCTTGTTTACCTGTATCTATTAGTGTTTTTTTGTATAATGGCAGTAATATAAACCGAACCCTAGAGTTAACTTGTGGGCATTCAATATATTTTTACGCGCGAAATATCACACTGTGACCGAGTTTGAAAAGCGCGAAATTTCGCGGAAGAATCAATTACTCGCACACCCACACTTATTGTAAAAATAACCTGGTCGGTTATTTGAATACGTGTAAAAGTTAAGCTGACTTGATGTTTAATAGGAGACTGTGATGTAAAAACGTTAGAGAAGTTACAATGCATTCCATTGGCTTAAGCATGTTTACAACAACGACATCAAATCAAAACAAGCATAACAACAATATCTTTAAAAAAAGATAACTGGCGGAGATTAAATGGATGAGTGTTTGGTGCAAAATACGATGAATAATTTTTTCTGAAGCTCGATATTATCTAAACATAAATAGTATTGTCATTTTGTACCACCATAGCAACATAATCGCTGCAGCATTTGGTATAGACAAAATGTTCGTTGCGATCTAACTAAGAAAATGACTACCCACACTTTGTTTTCGTTCACTAATAAAAAAGTTACAGACGTTTGAAATTCCGAGGTGGACTCGATCAAGAAGATTTCCAACATGGTGGACTTCCATTACAACTAGCTGGTGTATTACTACCGTACTCATGTTAGAATTAGACATGTCGTGATCTGGCTAGTTTTGCCACATCGCATACCGTAATATTTTCTTGATTTGGGCAAGTAGTTCAAGCAGAATACATGTAATATACAGTTTATTGAATCATTCTGTTTTAAAATATGGGATATATATATCTCGGGAGGTGAAACTCATTTAAAGAAACTCGTGCTTGCGCACTCGTTTCTTTATCGGATTTTTCACCTCCCTCGGTTTATAAATCCCATATTTTAAACAGAACGTTTAATAAACTCTATATACCTCATCCGTAGGGAAGAATTGTCGATATTCGAAGGTAACGATCAACTAAATTCTACTACTTTTTTAGATTTTTGCACCAGGCATGTATGACACTAGCTATTTAATTAAATATGCAGCATTTGGGCGCAGGGCATAGCATTTTTCGTTCTGACTCGAGTTTTTGCGAGATTCCAGTAATCATGTACCCTAAAAGCATCACTACAGATATTTTGGAATAGCATACTAGTTTCCTTAAGCCAAACGCTTTACTGAGCTTAGCTGACCGAAGACATAACAGAGGGTCTAGATGGGGTATAATGATTAGTGAATAATGGCCTTTTTTATAATGAATAGTGAATAATGAGCCGAAAAAATGAATAGTGAATACTGAGGGCCTAAAATAATGAATAATCCTATTATTTTTAATGAATAGAAGAAAAAAATTAATGAATAGTGAATAATCAGATCTTAATGAATAATGCTAAAAAATAAAAAAAAATCAATGCATAAATTTGTTAAAGCCTATACATGTACTTATTAAATATTGACTCGATCAGTTTTTTCTTTAAAATTGCTCCCACCCTTTGTAATTGATTGATTATCATAAGGTAATTCTACAATTTATAAAACCCAGTCAACTAAGGGACATTATTTAGCGAAGATCCATACAAAATGGCATCTGAAATAGAGATTGAAACAGAAAAGTCTCAAAAAACTCAAATTACGAAACAGGAGGTAATCACGTGGTTCCTGTTATGCTCTCATTCTATGATTCTGATCTCAAAACTGTGAAAGAAAGAAGTAGGTCTAGACTCCAGAGTGTGCATAAATTCCAAAGAAAATATAATGAGTTTTTACAGTAATATTATTATCTTTTTGGAGCAGGCCCATTCACTAGGGGTTCCAGGTTTTTAACTCAAGATATTCAGATTACAAATCTACAGTATAAAAGGCAAAAATTATATGATACAAACTCAGGATCAGTGAAACTTGGAAAGAGCTTCATTGATAGGAACTTGTTGGGAATTAAATTGTGGAATGCGGGTCATTTTGGTCCTGGGTTGATTTGTCTTGGGTTGTTTTGTCCAAATTAAGGTGGTGGGTCGTTTCGGACTTTGTAAATGGGTCATTTCGGCCAATTTTCAGAGAGTCATTTCGGTATTTGGTTGATTTGGCCAAAGTCTGAAAGTGATAATGTATGCATTATTATATGTGTATGAATGGAAAGATGGGCAGGTGTCAAGTTTTGTGAAAATATCAGACTGAAATGTAAAAAGGGCCCTTTCACAATTCAGGCTGAAACAGCCCTTGTCAAAATGCCCGAGGCGGGGCCAAAACGACCTGTTAACATTACTTTGTGACTCAGGGAAATTAAGAGATTTTATAGAGAAAACAACTCATAAACATAGATTTCGGAACAATTCAACAACATTTTCTGAGACAATTCCCCAAGAACATTTTTTCGATTTAGAATTAAAGATCATCAAAGTGTCTGTGAATTAAATTGTCTCATAAAAATGATGAGGTGTCTGTGAGTTGACTCAAAATTTATCACTGAATTGTCTCATAAAGTGTTGGTGAGTTGCCTCATAATCTATTGATAAATTGTCTCAAAAATGTGTCTATCTTATCTATCTGTACTCAGTCCGTTTTTGTTCAGCTGCAAAAATGTCTTTTTTCAGTAGGGGGAGGGGCTTACAAGTTGGACCCACTTTTTTGATGTGCTCCTACTTTTTCATAAAAATGCCCTACTATTCCTCCTTTTTCACTCTAAAATGTCATTTATGCATAAAAAAATCCAGATTTTTTCCTCGCACGCTCCACTCGCTCGGATTTGATAAAATAACTAATGATTTTTTTCAGGGAGCACGCTGCAAAACATCAATTTTTTAGTTTTAACCCCAAAGGGTTCTCTATTTAGCTTGTACTATTGTCACAGCTATTATCCTGCTTATTTAGTGTGGAATTTATTTCTAACTACTCATTGTGATAAATTTTGTACTTTGAAAAGCCCTACTACCCTACTTTTTTACACCAGTAATCCCTACATTTTCACTACTTTTCCAAATTTTTTATCGCTACTTATTTGTTGAAGCCTGAGGGGCTAAAACGAAGGGGATTCATATGCATTTCCATGTGGCTAGTAGGGGGGGTCGCCTTCTTAGCAGGTGGGTCATGTTTTAATTGTCCCTATAAAATAATTAAAATTTTTCCTCGCTCGCTCGGTTTTTATAAATTAAACTCTTATCAGGCCACTTAATTTCTCAGTTTTCAATGGTGGATTTATTGTTACAACTTTTATCAAGCTAATTTTGATAGAAAGTTGGTTAATCAGGCTTTAAGATAGGCCCTACTTTTCCTTGTGTTCCTACATTTCCCTACTTTTTCTTAAAAATGTCCTACTATCATTGCTTTTTCACTCTTAAATGTCATTAACGCTATAAAAATACAGAAGTTTTTCCTCGGTCGCTTCGCTCTCTCAAATCTTAAAACATATAAACTATACAGTCAGACATAAGTTAAGCATCGCCTAAATAGTTTCCTAGAAAACGAAGGAAGCTTTCCAGTCATGAATATTTTCTTGGTTTATTTATTAAAATAGATAAAGTGGTGACAATTTACAGCAAATTTCGATTCAATTATCACAAAGGTAAACTACCAGGCATGGTAAATGCACACTTAATCCTAAAAACGTCCATATTCTCTAGCCCATTATGATATTTTCAAAACGCTTAGACATGTAAAGTGTTAGTGTCACATTGTTACAATGTCAAAGACAAATTCTGTCTGAAAATTTCAGATTCATATCTCAAAAAGAAAAAAAGTTATGGATTTGTAAAGAATGGCTTGTTATATAGTGATAATGCAAAAATTATAAACAGGCGATTAACTTTCAGTATGATCCTCTATAACTGACATGAAACCTGGAGTTCGACATAATCAGTTTGACACTATTTTTAAAAAAATAAGTCTAGATTACTTCTGCGTTTATTTGAATTCAAAGTAAGCATTTTGGGTTGAACTGTGACACTTTTTATGGGTACACTCCAAAAAAGGGGTCGGTGTATACAGGACACCGTAGAAATACAGCAAAATGACCAAATGACATTCTGATATGTTCGGCAGACCACATGAGGACAGGGGTAACATAATATTACAAACTGGTTGTTCTTCTGAAGAAATTTGTACGCGAAAAACGTCTCTGAAATAATGTTTGGGTGATGCTTAACTTATGTCTGAGTGTATATATTTCTAAGCATTATTTTGACCTATGCCGCGTCCGTAGAAATATTAGTATTTTTAAGTTTATTTTAATGAATGATTTTAATGAATAATTGGTCTTATTTTAATGAATAACCCAAAATTTTAATGAGATGAATAATGGGCTAAATTTTTAATGAAACTGAATACCAGACCCCCCATCCAGACCCTCATAACAAAGAAAAAACATCACCCATATCTTTCTTTTCAATTTCTTTATTAAAAATTCTCACGTTACTCAAGTCAAATCTGTCTTCTGTAACTTCGTCGTATATCTTTTTTTGAATTTTTGTTTTTTTTGTTCCTCGATTCTCCAGTTGACAGAATTGTTATGCAACGTCATCGCATGTGTAATGACGTCATTTGTTAATGTTTGTGACGTCAAAGTACAGAGAAGCGTTATGCTTGTTTAAAAATTGTAAGTAATAAATCGAAAATGAATATAAAATGCGTTTCATCTCATCGATGCCTTAGGTCACTTGTAGTCAGGAATAAGAAGTCCCGGCTAAAGGGATTTATTTCCCAAGAGGAAATAAATCTTTCCAGGCAAAAAAAAAATTACCGATTTTATTTGTTTGATAAATCATGGTATTTTCCCGCCAAACATGTAATATAGTGTAATAAACCATCAACGAAGATATTTCTTTATAGTCCATGAGCTGATTGAGGTGTCGGTACCATCCGAGCTGAACAGATCCCCTGATGTTTTTTGATATGAGTAACATGTAAAGGCTCGGAAAAAATCTGGGGGCCGTGTCTGAGTGGTAGCTTTACTGTCTAAATCTTAGTGTAAACTACGATACCCCAAAAAGATAATAATACTTCACAAAACTGTCATGGGACTGAAATGAATATTAAATTGTAAATATGTTAACAAATGATAGTGTCGATATAAGAAATACTCACATAGAAGTGATTTTCATAAATGTTTGAATTTTAGAATGTGTCTGTAACGTGTTTACGTTACATTTTAAGGAGCTATATCAAAATTAGTGAAAACTATTTGTATTGTTTTTCCTTGTAAATGCAGAAGTGGACAAAAGCAGTTTTGTTTATAATGATCAGGTAGTAAATTTAATTTGCTTTACAAATATGCAATTAGATTTACTGTATCTCATATACTTTTTGATTTATGGCCTGTTGAAGAGCCCTACCCATATACGAAAAGTTCTTGTAAACACAGATATTAATTAGCTGTAATCCACTTATCAATGCAGATGTGATAAAATGAGGAAGCAAATACCACTTCATTTGATAAGACATACCTGCAAGACTTAAAATGATGTTAGATTGTAATAAAATCCAAAAACCTATGCCTAACTCTAATGGTAACGTATATAACATGTAGGCAAATAATATGCATATAATTCTGTTTCTTCTGTATTATTGTGATTTTATTACCAATGACTCGTGTAGCTGCATAGACAACACATAATTTGTACCCAAACGATAAAAAATATTATAATAACAAGATATGTGAGCTTATTTCAAACACATATGGCAGTAAATGGATATATGTGTCTGTTTATGGTTTTAACAAAACAACTACCTTAAAAAGTATGTCCCAAAGTTTACGTTCATTTAAAAGCTGTTTTTTATGGCACAAGAATGAATCAATAACTGTCTTTGGACTGAAGACCAGTCTTCTAGTGGTCATTAGGTAACGTATATAATATAATGGTAAACAAATATTCATACATGAAATTCAGACATTCTGATATGCCAAATAATAATACTTATGGCACAATTCAGTCAATTTTAGCTAGGTATTTTGATTGCATCAAATCACGGTAGCTTTAACAATCAGCTGACATCATCCAGGCGTAAAGAATACTTATTTTTGTAATTTCATGCATTCTCAACATCGTCATAATCACTTTCATCTTCATCTGCTGTATCGTCCACACTGTCTTCAAAGTCGTCGTCAATCATATTGTCACAAAACTGATTCTTACATGCCAGTGAACATTTCAATGCATTAGCAACACACTGGCATTCAGGGGCTTTGCACACTCTACTGCATTTACATACATTCAGCTCCACCACGACTTGTGGGGCAGGTAAATCCTGCATCCAGTCAATTATTATTTGTCCATCCTTTATCACCCATCCATGTCCTTCTGGGCTTGAGGTGTCCGTTTCTTGTTCTAAACACCTTTTCCATATGCATGCTTGATAATTAGCCCTCATAGCATGGAGCATAAGGGTATCTTGACAAGGTGGAAGTTGACTAGAATCTACATCTCCTTTTTTGACCCTAAACAATTGGTATCTCAAGTCATTCACTTTGCAAAGAGAGGTCTGTGAGGCATACATTTTGCACACAAACTCTTGCAACAATGTAAACAGTTCCTCTGACAGAACCCAACTCTTACGCAATCCTTCCATGGCTTTCTGCAGTCTACCCCCCTTCATTATAAGCTTTAGAGCACTTACTTTTCCTCGACCACTAAAGGTGCTGACTACGTCACAGCCTGTAAATGCATGAAGCCTTGTAAAGCTTTACAAGTCTCTTCACTGAGAGACTGCCCATCTTTGGCAATGTCAATGTGACGAAGTCTGTTTTTTATTCCACATTGGATATACATATTGCCACTTATTTGATGGTATACTGAAAGGCCAATGACAAACACATCTGTGTCTTCTGTCATGATAATCATGGATCTATAGTTACTGGAAGCATGTTTGGTATGAAGTAACATGTGTGCGTCAGCTTCTTCTTGGGAGGTGGCAAGTTTATCAACGACCTCGGAGCCATCTTTAGTGACTTTGAAACACTTTTTTTCACATGTAATGTAGAGTAGTTTGCTGCCAAGCTTCTCTGGATATGGATCATTTCTCCACGCTTGACAAAAAATTTGATGAGAGCCGTTTTACTTGCTGAGCTTCTCAGCAGTCTCCTCCACTGTTGCATCTTCTGACTGGCAACAATATTACCGTGGGCTAAACCAGTAGCTTCTCCTCTACCCTCACGCTCTGCTGTTTTGATTGAGTTGTCTTTATAGACATCAAACACAATGTCTATTCTGCTACTGGCATTTCCTGACTGGATTGCAATCATGAATATGCTCTCCGCAATGTCCCCAAATGTCCTATTGTCGCCTCTTATCTTATTTACTAAGCTCATACCATCTATAATGCATGCTGAAGGCAATGGAATTGATTCCGCTGGGGCCACCCTACTTTCAATATGTCGTGCTAGAGTTGATTTATTTGTTTTCTTGAGAGTGCCATCACAATTAGACAATGCCCAAGGCAACGGACCTAAATGATGCTTCAATACTTCCCTCATATCTAGATTGCGACTTGTAGCAACCAAAACCATATTTCCAAACAATCTCCTATCTGCTTACAGAATAACATCTTTTCCAGGAACTTTTGTCTTTTTGAATTTTTAAGTTTACTGAAGGTCTTAAGCTGAAGTTTAGGCTGCCTTTCATAAAAGTTCTTATATGCATTTACATCAAGGCATGACTTTGAAATTCATCATAGGCCTTTCCTCCTTTCTCTCTTGAATTAATGAGGTCTTGTTTAACATCAGGTGGTGCTGCAGATGCAGTTGAAATTAAAACTAAGTCATATTGGGTGGAAAATGGGTTCACCCACGTCGTTTCTAGTAGGTCAACAACAGCTTGCGTGCTTTGTTCATCTTTCTTTATTCTTGCAGGTTCTAAATCTGCATGATAAACACCTGGTGGCTTTTCATGGACCATTTCCCTCAAATTTCACAAGCAAACACTTCTATACTCTGTCGTCAGGTAGTATTTGCTCACTGCCCCAGGGTTTAAACTAAATCCTTTAGTGCCTCCTGCTGTCTGTGTGTCTTTATTTGCTGTTTCTTCAATAGCTTGATCAACAGGTATCCGTCCAAATGTGTTTGCTGCCTCAACTGTACAGACATTCCCCCATTCTTCAAATGCTCATATACCTCTAGATGTGCCAACCGTAAGTTTAGCATCTGATTATAATATACTGGCAGGTATTTTGCATAATTTAGTCTATCATATGCGAACATCCATGGTATCACTGCTTTTATCATAGCCAGATGGAGCATCCAGTTACCCTCCCTTGACGCCCTGATCAGGCCAAGCAGTATTTCCACCATATCTATGTAGCTCATCCAGAAGCATGATAGCTCTCCATTATCATTTCTTAGTGCATTCTGGTATTCATTGAAGAGCTGAAATATTCTTGTACAGCTTTCGTTTTTGAAAACATGCTCAAAATGTTCTTCTGTTAAGGTCTTTTGAAGATCTGTAAATTTGTTATGGGTTTCTTGCAACCTCTGACTGTCCTCAGAATGATTTGTTTCTATCCAAGAATAAAATCCCTTCCACAATTATTGTACGCATTTTTTCTTCATCTTTCCATAAAATTTCAGTGACAAGCTGTCTGGCTATCTTCATTGCCGGTTTAAGAATTTCATTGACCGTTGACAGATCCGTGGCCGGGGCATTTATATGTAGGCAGATAACCAGGTCTATCATGTGCTACTACAGTTTTTTTCTTGTTCAAATATTGAACCCAGTCCAAGATGGAACTATTTGGTTTTCAACATCAGTTTGTCTCAAAAAGTCCACTTATTGTTTTTTTGTTTGCCCATTTCTACCTGGTCATTGCTGTCTGGCTCTGCAGGCTGTTTGGCGACTGGTGGATGCCCCTTTTAACCAGCAATATACTGGGGTAGGAGAGATGTTGTTGGAGATATACTACGTGACCTTATTTTCTCAATTGGTTTCCGCTCTTTTTCTTGTAGAACTGTTTGAACCTCTGGCTGAATGATTATTCCATTCACTCTGTGCGAGGTACCTGCTCCAGTCAGAGTTTCTTCTAGTCGATCAATGTTGTTGAATGATAGGGTTGTAGGAATACATGGCATTATGTTATCGGGTAAAGGTATATCATCCTTATCAGAAGCAGCAATTTTCTGAAGACACAAGGCTGTGTCTAATTCTTCCAACTGGCTGTATGAAATCCCATGACCAAGTCGGTTAAGGATCTTGATTAATTCTACGTCTCCTGTTAGTGACTTTACTGCCTAAGCAAGATGTGTTTTGCTGGCTTCTTTCAACCAGCTGTCATTGCATGAATGCAATCTGCAGCAATAGAATACACAAGCCTATCAGTTTTCGCTAACTGTCCAGGTTTAGAACTTTCATTTCCAAGTAATGAATTTAGAAATTCAGATAGGCATTCTGGTATCTTTGTATATGTACTGTTAAGAAGCTCAGGATTTGATGGCCATTCTTGCTCCTTATACTGGTACCATACTCAGTCATGAGTTTTCTTTTGATGTGTTTCTTGGTACTGTCCTTGATACCTTGGGCACCCATCACGTCCATAGTCTTAATTAGGTGATCTGTTAAAACATACATGGGCATTGCACGTGGGTTCGAAAAAAGATCACTGTGAAGAAACTCAAATAAAGCAAAGTATGCCTCTGATTCTATCTTTGCATATTCGCTGCTGTCCATGCTTTGGCTGCTTCTCTCTGTCAGAGGAATATCTTCCCTACAAGTGTCTATGCATGTATATCTTTTATAACATGATATGTGATAGTGTGCCTCTGCTGCTACTAATTCTCTTGATGCAATGGCCATAATTTTTGAGTCCCCTTTCTTTGTGGCAGCTTCCCGTATAGTTGTGTCAGCTCTTTAATCAACAGACTGCGTTAATTTTTCTCTGCTTTTGGTTCCTTTCAAATATTTTGTTTTTCTATTGCAAAATATGCAAACTTCAGCATAGACTCTGCCAGAAATTTCTGACTTTTCTCTGCTTTGCCTTTGCGCAATCTCACTACTTGTATCATCCAAACATTCCAAGCTCTGTTTTTTTCTTTATTTTTGAGAGGGCTTTCTTGTGACAAAATGACTTTCTGCACTCTAGATGATGATAAATTTCTCGAACACCAGGGTGTTCTTTATACTGAAGAAGCTTTTCAAACTGACGCAAAGTGGCCGCCTCTAGGAGGTTCGTCCATGACTCTTGATCCTTCAGCTTGCAAAACTGTTCTATTAAACCATTTTCGCCACAAATTATACACACATTTCTAAATATCTCAGCTCAGGGCGTTTTCTGGGGACTTCTAAGTCAGAATTAGACTCCATTTCAACAATTCTGCACTCAGCAGCCAGGCACTCAATGGTAAATGGTATACAACGGTGTAAGCTAGAAAGTTTTCAGTTGTGCTATACAAAAATAGATCAAGAAAGACAAAGTGAAAATGGCTACAGGAATGACTATGCCAAATAAGAACGAAGAAAAACGTTATAATCACAGCACATGTAACAATAGTTTGCTAAATAAACTCCCTTGAAATTTTGACTGCCTTTTTGCTTTGGAAAGCGATAAACAACTGTGGCATTGATAAATCACAGTGAGGTAATTTTGTATTAATTTCAATTTGGTGCGCTGTATTTTCAAGCAAACATATCCAGACAGCATATGAAACAATAATTTCCTTTATTAACACTTGTGAAAAAGTTGACTGCTATGTTGTGTGGAAAACCTATAAAAGACTAGCAATTATGGCAGTTAGGTACATAATTATCATCGCAATGACAATAATTGTATTCTTACCAGTTTGGTACGTAGTATTTTCAAACAAACATGTTTAACGTTTTCCAGTCAATTTTACAACTGTGCTTTACGTGGATATCGCGTATATTCGAAGCAGCATCACGAAATACATAATTTATACAATCCTATAAAAGAGGCACAGATCAGCCTGCGCTTAGCATGTTGCCATCATTTTCTAAATTGGATTCGCCAGGGCTCCAGCGTTTCTCTAGAGTTGAGCAGACCTGTTTATGTCCGACTTCTTCAGAAATTATGTCCCACAAAGAGCCTTGTCACAAGAATATGTGCTTAGTCCATACGTATTTTCTAGTTGAAATTCAGTTTGAACCAAGGCAACGGCTGTTGAACTTAATAACTAATTCCTGTTGTATACGTTACCACAAATTAGCTTTTTTGAAGCAGTTCAGAAAACATTTTCTGCTGAATATAGTTAGATGGCAGCTAGAATATGCGAAAATATTGGCTATGGTTTGTATTTAAATGTTTTAATGGATCTTCAGTCGAATTCGTTTTTCTTATTTTTTTGTATAACTACTTAACAATGGGGTATTATGTAATAAGCCCTATAGCTCGCAACTAATGTTAGACACTTTTGTTTTTTATTTTGCAATGCATATTTCCCATTCCCATTGACAGTTCAAATGTGTTTTGAAGAGTGAAAAAACGGTCAAGATATATTTCAAGAAGAATAAACACAGATGCGTTGTCATAAAGTCTCAAGAGAGTCTAAAATTGTAACGTAAGTAACATGCTGGTGGTCAAAATGGTCGCCAAATGTATCGTAAAGTAAAGAAAAGAGACTAAACAATTCAAAAGTGTAAAGTTATTCTTACTAAATTATGCTTTACTGATTTAGGCAGTTTGTTTGTATTTAATATGCTTCTAAATTTTTAGGGGTAACGTAATAAACATGCAGTTTTTACCCACAAAGCTACCACCAGTACATGTCCCCCAACTTTTTTACAAGTCTACACACATAGCCATAGATGAAAATCATGGGGGGAATTGTTCAGGTCTGATGGTACTGACTTCCAAATTTTGGGGTATTGGCTCACCGCCTATTACATTTCTCGCGTTTTAACTATCATTCTTTCAGCGTCAACGTGAAAGTAAGTAAGGGTGCAAAGATCAGGAATCGATACAATCAAGTACCACACCTGACCAAGGATACCAATGGGAAAGTGACACACTCACAGTTAGACACCACAAACGAGAGTCAAGAGGTCAGCCTTTTCCCAGCAGGTGACCACAAGGCACATATAAACAGAAGCGCACAAAGGCATAGCAAACACAAGACAGAAAAAAACCCATAAAAGATCCGCAAAAGAAGTACCACCTTGGAACGGTCAGTAAAATATTTTACTGGAGGGCTTAAACTGGTTTCACGGCGCCAACCTCACCCTTAATCCAGATGTGGATCAAAACACATAGTAATTTGGTTTGGATGAAAGACCCCTAACTTATCAATACATCATCTCCTGGAACATCTAAATCAAGATATAACAAGGAGATAAAGCAAAGTTAAGAACTCAACAGTAAATAAAACTGAATACCGGAGCAAAACAAATCCAACAGGTAAACCCCGGTGGGCTCGCCAAACAGCCAAAGCATCAGGCCCCTACCATCTCATCAATAGATAAATCTTTAAGTCGGAACCGTTATAGAATCTAAAGTCCGACCCGCTTAGGAAAAGGTGAAAAAATACATGTAACATACTACTAAATCTCTGCGATAGATGAATAACCATTTCATGGCATGTACTTTCTTCTATACAGAGATCAAGTCAATTTTCAACAACAATACCACTATAAAACTACGTTTAAAAAGACGTGCATACAACGTAATCGCAGTACACTGGACCCATGCAGACACCGACATGATCTGCCGTTCATTGAAATAACCATTGGATATAACTGACAGTCTGGGTGTGGTGGTTGGGAAGAGGGTTTGGTGTTTTCTAATCATTAAATATTTAGCTCATTTTCGCTTATTCCATTTATTTAGTCATTAACAAAATCATATCCTAGTTTGTCTGTTTGAATTGATTTTTTCGTCCCAGTCAACAATTTTTCAATTATGTTGGGACGGTCTTCCTGGGTTTACCGGTACTAAGCATGGAACAGTGTGTCTTGCTTACCGACCAATCTACCGCTGCGCCACTTTGTTTCCCAAAAAATATTTCTTAAATAACCCATTTAGTCATATTTGGTATATTCCTTATTGACGAAAAATAGCGAATTACTATGTACAGTGCATTTGAATAAGGAATTGAAAGGTGAAAGAGATATAAGTTTAATCAAAATACTTGCTAGCCCTGTAGCAATGTGAGTTATTGTTTATAGATATGCAGACGTTAAAAAATTGTTTCTGGCGTCACAGAGATAATATTGAGATAAAAAAAACTCGTGTACGCTCTTACGAAGGTCTACCCCCAAAAGCACGTTATTGCTACACATGCGCGCTTGGAGACCGCTCGTATTTGCTTCTGGTGTTATAATCTGAGAAAATATTTTTATATTGACAGATAGATTTTCATATAATATGTATAGACCTAGACCTTATGTGGCGTTTCGCTACAAAAAAACTTATTAAATGTACTGCATATATATTTAAACGCAAAAGAAACGCAGCACTTACGAAAATGTCAGTTCCTTCTTTTGAACCAAATATGTCACTCAGAGATGATATCGCTAAGCCCCGTTATTTTCCTTGCATACACTATCAACATCAGAACGCTGTGGCTTATGGCACGAGACCGCAATAATTATTTCTACTATATAATTTAATCATTCCTTACAACACCTACATTTAATCATGACAAACCTGACTTTCTGCTATAGCTCGACCCCAATTCTGCATGGCATGACAATCACTCCAATGGGTGTTTAGATAGGGGAAGTCCGGCTCGTTTGTTTACAATCGGAATGTAAACAAACACTTTTTGACTCAGCAGCTTTCTAAGATCATTTCGGCAATATTTTACCCAGGGTGTGCAGAGGCCCAATCTATCCAGAATGAACAGCTACAGGGACAGAAGCAACACTTTCTGGAAGCTTAATCATTGGTCAGCCCAGACAAACCAAACAACAAGGATGCTCACATCAACTGGCAGATTTACAGCCCATTGAAAAAGGAACTATCTTGTATGGAATTATATCCGTTTTCTATTCAACCGATCAAGGGAAATAATTTTGGTCTGAATTCAATAAACAGACACAAGACCGCAATTATTTCTACTATATAATTTAATCATTCCTTACAAAATCTACATTTAAACATTACGAACCTGGCTTTCTGCTATAGCTTGTCCCCAATTCTGCATGGCCTGACAATCACTCCAATGGGTGTTTAGATAGGGGAAGTCCGGCTCGTTTGTTTACAATCGGAATGTAAACAAACACTCTTTGACCCGGCAGCTCTTTAGGGTCATTTCGGTAATATTTTACCCAGGGTGTGTAGAGGCCCAATCTATCCAGAATGAACAGCAACAGGGACAGAAGCAATACTTTCTGGAAGCTTAATCATTGGTCAGCCCCGACAAGCCAAACAACAAGGATGCTCACATCAACTGGCAGATTTACAGCCCATTGAAAAGGGAACTATCCAACCATTGTGGTCTGATTCCTTATGGTTGCCGTGTTGCAGTGAGAATTCTTAGGCAACCGCCATTTTTAAAGTCACAGAGTTCCAAAAGTTTACAGAGTGTAAAATGAAAAAGCGGAACAGCCGGAGTGAACACAGACAGCCAATGGAGCAACCAAATTTTTTTTTGCACGTGCGAATCAGGTGTGGCTCGCTGTCAATCACACCACCAGTATCACTTCTGGCGAATGAATTCGGTGTTTGAAGCGTATTGCACGGGCAAATGAGCATGACAGCTGTCAATTAAAATCGTATAGTTCATGAGGCTATGAACATTTGCAAATATCTAAAGATTCATTAAAGGCTTGCTTTGAAAATGTAAGTATAGCTGAAATAAATACATTTGAATAAAATGGCATTTTATCTCATTTATTCATCAAAAATGTGCCACAAATGCTTTTTAAAACAAATAAGCTTTTAAAAATTTGTGAAGTTTTTGTTAAGCACGTTTAAATATTACGTTTAAAAGAACACAAAATGAGCTGTAACATGTGATTTCCAACAATGGGGAATTGTGACAAGTGTAAACTCAGATGAGCCTGTGCAGCCTCCTTTTAAGCTTAGAAACTCCAAACGATGTTCAGACAGTAGCTTAACACTTATTCAAGCGACTATCAAAGGCTTTGATCTGACTGCGCGTATGTGCAGGCTGGTATGAGGCTTGCTGGTCGCAGATACCACATTGTTGGAAATCTCATGTCGAGGCTCATATAACAACTTAATAAGTTCATCAAATGTAATCTCTATTCATAAACTGAAAAAAGATGTATTGGTCATATCAAAACATCTGCCTTCCGTTTTTTTCGCAATATCTCAAAATAAATAAAAACAATTGAGCTGTTGTTATACACAAATGTGAATAAATAATATACCTAAAGCCTGGTATATAAGACTTTTTACTGGTTGAACAGTTTTAGAGGAATAAGGAATTGAAAATGGCTTTCTTTTTTTTTCTGGGATACCAACCTGTATAACCTATTTATCTGTCAGTTTGCCACAAACACAAACTTAGCTTCGGCTAGACTACCTTTTTTTCTTCAGAAAATATGCCACCTAAGAGAGCATGCTCATGCAAGACCCATGACAATACCTGCGATGCCCCTTAAGGAATAGTTAAAAACACAGAAACCTGCAAAAAAATCCAAAACAATAGTAGCTTTTCTGGTTGAGGAACAAAACTTGAGCCCAAGAGCAAAATTATTATGTACTGATTGCTATGAAAAGGCTTGCACAAGATTTGAAGATCATCAAGTTGATAGCAACAATATGAAAAGATAAAAACAAGACAAATATTCTGTTTATGAATTTGTAGAATTGATAAAGGAAACAAATAGATGAAAGTACTTTGCGTGAAATCTTGAAAGCAACTGGAATATATTTACATGACAAATAATACAGTTATGTCGATGTTAATTATACTGAAAGAGAAACATTGGAATATATTTCCTATACTTATGTACTCTCTGTTTATACAAGGATTTGTGTGCATTTCTTCTTGCATTATCAGCATCCACAGAGGCAAGTGCAAACGTTCTAAATACCGCTAAAGTTCTTACACACTTAGACAATAATATTTTTATAGGAAAACTTAACTATTCAATGAGCTTGATATCCTATTTCATTACTGGAAGCAGGACAGTTGTAGAACTAAGATCCAAATTATCTCCATCAGGATCATACACAACATTGCTAAAATGTCAGTATAAATACTCACAGCAAAGTAATACAATTCCAAATAATACAGACATAGTGATATTTTTCACAATAATCAAGTGTTAGCTAGAAACTTGAATGTTAAATATGATATTAAGGTTATGGTTAGTGTTGTTACAACCCTTATCAGTCTATGCCCACCAACTGCTGCTAAATTACAAAGAAGTTCTGCTTTATCACTAATAGTGTGACTACATGATGCTAATGTGGGATATGGTTCTCACTTGTACAAAGTGGTAGATATAGACAACCTGTTCAGGCTAGAGATAAGCCAATTTAGTACAGATCTTTTATCTGAAATTGTAAGGTAACAAAAACACAACAAGTGAAATGAGCCGCGACATGAGATTTCCAACAATGTGGTATGTGCGACCTGCAAAGTCTCAGATCAGCCTGCGCATACGCACAGTCTGATCAGAGCCTTTGCTTGTCGCTTGAATATTCTATGAATGTTAAGCTACTGACTGAACATCACTTGGAGTTCCTAAGCTTAAAAGAATTCTGCACAGGCTCAGCTGAGTCTACACTTGTCAAAATACCACATTGTTGAAAATCTCATGTCGCGGCTCAAATGTAAACATGGAAACAGAAAAACCTGAATTGTACAATTAGATAACAACCATAATAAAATGTTTGAAGATAATGATACGGACCCTTACAGTTCAGTACAATCACAATGTAAAGGGAAAACAGATATTACAGTACTCAACCCAATAGATTTGAACCCGTATTCATATGAATCTGTGTGAGAAGTTATGAACCACATCCAGAAAGAATCGGTGTGAAAATGGAATATTATAGGATTTGATGGTCTCCTATGTTTACTGTGTGCAAGACTGATGGAAAGATCGCATACCTGTCCAAAATGTTCTTAATTATTCATATGAAAAGAAGAATTGAAACTCATATTCATATTAACAATACTACTGCAACAATTGACATCAGTGCTTGCAGAACTTATGGTAATTTCCTTCAAATTCCTGGCTTAGGACATTTTGAAATCAAATACAAACAGGCTATATTTAATCTATTGTGGAATGTTATTCTCTTTGACCTCGCAAAACTTTTGGGTTTTCGAAGCCTAAAGCCCTTGTTAGTTGTGAAGCTGCTACAAACCATCACTAGTCATGGCAAATAATGCCAATATTGTTTAAGGAAATGCAAGGGAACCATTGGTGCCATATGTGAAAGAGTGTATTGAGGCTGGAACTGATCTGGAAGTGACGGGTCTCTACACATGGCTATCAAATTATAAATGTAAAAATCTGAAATTCCTTTTCACATGTGTTTTACATGCTGTTTCGCTTTGGATTTATTCTGAAAGGGAGTAAGGAGTAGAATTACTGTGTAATACAAATGGCCATGAAGAAACTCTCGCCATTATTTTTTGGTCTTAACGAAACTCAGTACATGGAGATAGACTTAAGGCATACACGTAACATAACTATGCAATCCTGTTAAGCAGTTCATATGCAATGGAATGGCGTTATCTCAGTCTGGTCATCCAAGCAAGTTTGAGGGTGAAGACTTTATTTTAAAAAGTAAGAACAAAACAATGAGGATGTGGCTCTCTTCAGGTGCACCTACTTTGGAGCAATGGTTGAGGTTTTGCCATAACTTGGACAGCATGGACAGAATAATGGAAAATGTGTGTGACGAATTGAATAATTGTTCAATAGAAACATGATTCAGGTTAGTAGCCCTAACATCCATTCTTGGTGTAATTCTATTTATTGCTATGCATCAGGTCTGGCCACATGCTCAGAGATTCAAGAGGTTAATGAGCATTGGTTCCTGGCCTGTTTTGTATTCACATTTAAATCGTAATTTCACGTTTAGTTTACTACCTTCTTTGAAAAGAACTGACTTTGTTAATCACCTGGTCTTCTTTACAGGCGTCACTTCGTGTTTTCGTTTTACGTTATGATAGTCTCACCATCTTAAATGTCCTAAACTGGTACATATGAGCATAAAATTCATCATCACAGACCATTCACAGACCAAGCCGAGCCACAGCAATGAAGAGACACGGAACAGAAACAGTCACATTTTTGACACCAAAAACACAAAGTAAAGCAAACAGCTGGCTCTTTCTGAGCATGATGATTGCAAAACTAGAAACGACAGGTAAAGTGAGTATGACCAGAAAACGCCACAATCATAAACTGCTGAGCAACCCATGGCACCATGACGATGAAGGCAGAGCGGACAAGCAAAACATAACCATAGCCAGCGAATAGTCCTACACAATAAAGATGATCACCAAAGTAGAAAATGCAAAAGACCCACATCGCAAAGCAAGGATCCACCACAACCAGAAAATACCACAATCATACACTGCAGCTAGACCAACCCACTGCATCCTGAGGAAGACACAAAATAGTAACAACCACATGATAAAACCCTACACACAATTGGACCAATTTTCTTGAAATATATTGTCAATCATGTACCCATTTTGAAGTTCAATTTAATTTTATATTACCGAAAAATAGATCATGTAAGAGAAGTAAGAGAATGGCGATCCACAATCAGAACATCAGGATAGCTTGAAAAAGAGGACCATACTACAATAAGAGGCCAGCCACTTGACAACAGTCTGCTACATTTTGAAACAAAATGCATGGAAAACAAAAAAAACATATTACAGCAAATTTAAGGAAACATACAAACTTCATCGAGTATTTACTACTCCAGAAGACAGGAACCAGGCAAACAATATAAACAGAAAAAACAACAAGGAAATTGGCGGTTATATAGAAGAAATATTAAGGGTTAGTTTCCCCTTGAGTCCAAATTTTACACAAAGTGGCACAGTGAGAGAAATGCATAAATTAGCTTATAATATATTTGTTACTACACTGAACCGAAGTTATAAGTAGCCACCATACAATTTTTGCTCCCGTTCAGAAAGTAAAAATTGCTCTCATAAAATTTAAATTCTATAAAAAGGTCCAAGGCTATGTCAAGACTCTGCAAATTATGTCATTTCAAAATGACTGGTAGACCTTGCACAGACGAGGTCTGAGAAAAGGTACCATCATTTCAAAAAGTCACACTTTTTAGTGTGATATAAACTGTTCATCAGATACGTTATCCATATACACTTCTTAAAATATTTAAAGGAACACTGCGTATTTTGCCATTGATCACAATACAACGTCACTCATAGTCTGACTCATAGCGAGAGCTGGATTAATAAGGCAAAAACATGTTTCTACAGTGATTAGTTTGGTTACCCATCATGGATGATGCTTGCAAATAAAAATTAAGTAATCCCTTTCCAGAAATCTTCATGGAACGCTTTATGTAAAATGGAATTTTGTTAAAAATACCCCTTTTTTCAAAACCAAATTTTAAGAGAATGTTTCAATTAAGCACCACAACAGCATTATTTCTGTACAGTCAATAGCCTTTAAATGTTGCATAAATCATTAGGTTACGTTATTAACAAATTTGGAAGATTCTACAGAGTTCCAGAAAAAATCGTCATTTTCAAGAAAATAAAAAATTACAAAATTTGATCCATGAACTTAAGCAGCAATTGTTTTATCAAAATCCTTTTCTGATCCAAAACTTTGACTATCGTAGTACAAATGGCAAAAGAAACTGGGTTTCTGCCTTATAGTCTAGTGAAATACAATACTTGTCTATTGGACAGGGGTAAACGTTATCACCTATGGAAAATCATCAGGTGTCCCTTTAAATATTTTGAGCAGTGTATATTTTAATTAGTTTGAAGATGTTTATAACAGCTGTGATATAAGATGAAAAGAATCAATGTTTTTTTTTTGACAATTGAACACTCCATTTCTCTTCTACGTTAGCATGAAGACAACCACGGTCAACCACTTAATCAAAGGATTTTAGCTTAACCATGCAGTTTGCATACTTACTTTGCATTGCTCTATACGCTTTATTATCTGTGGCACAGCAGTGCAATTTTCAGGGGTTCTTCATTATAAATTGGCGTCACTGTTCTGCTTAAAAATTAAAAGAAAATCTTTAACAAATGCCATTTAAATGACCTTTAAAGTTTCGCGTTAAAATCGGAAGTGGATACAAAATTAGTAAACAATATCTTTAGAAAATAGGCTCATCAAGTTGTGTGGTGTTTTGTCAAACACATTAACATAAAATAAAACACATGCAATGATTTTAGTATGAGCAGCTGATGATTTTCGAAAATTCGAAAAATTATCAATTTTTAAAAATTCATAAAAAATCTGTCATAAGCAAAATGTCAAGTGTTTGGTGTTTTTCAAGTCGACTAGACAGGTTTACAATCACCTGTACTTGAATTCGATAAAAACTGCACTCAAAACCTTATTTTCTTAAAAAGTTGATTTTTGCATTATTGAACCTAAAAATCGTGAAGTGATAGAAAACTCTTCAAAAACACCGCATAACTTTAGTCCATTACAATACACATATGTGGGCAAAAATTCATTTTAATATCACTAGGGCCTAGTCAGAAAAAATGAAATTGAAAAGTGGCTACTTAGAACTTCGGTTCAGTGTAATTGTAATAATTATTGCATGTCGATATCAGAAAAAATAAAAATAAACATGCATATTATATAATAGATAGAGGATCTTACATAAGTGCTCATGTTTTATTAATTTTATTAAATGAGTTAAAAAAATAGATAAAATGCGAGGCGTGTCGAACATGTTATCTATTTTTCGCAACAAGATTGATAAATTCAATAATACAAGATTATAAATGTTAGATTCTATTTATCATATGACATTAAGACTACTTTGAAGTGTCATAACGTTCCTCAAAAATCTATAAACCACTAGTGGTTTTAATTATCAAAGTTATTGCATGGCATTATTTCTCTCCCATACGCGACGTCATATGATAAAACTTACTTCATAATGGAAGGAATGGGCAAGTCAGCTCATCCATGCACCAATGTTAGAGTTTTTGCAGTTCATACACATAGAATAGAAGCGTAATAATTTACATAAACCAAACCAATGGTTGCTCGTTGCTCTGAGGTCTTTGATTGTATGATGTTCTGGTCATGCCTATTTCTTTTTCTAAAGAATTGATTATACCAAACATAAAGCATTGCTGTATGAGTTATTTTTATCAAAGTATAAAAATTACATGTTGCATCTTTTCATTGTAAGCGTTGCACATTTGTGTTTGGCCCTTACTTTGTGTTAGATCAGAGTGACCTTTTGAATTATGCAATCATTTTCCTGAGGAAAATAGATAATTGCTTTACTATCATTGTTCTTGCTGTCTTGTGCGTCATTTTGTCTTGCCCTCTTGATGCGGTGGGATTGCCTCTACTCTGTTGTTGTGGCATTTCCCGATTATACACGTTTGTTTTAAGAAAATGTCATCTGTTTTATTTTTTAGCGTTTGCTTTTTTCAAGTATACATACTTTGTGTCCTTTTTGAACTTTGTAATCATCTTGCTGAAGAAAAGAGAGCTGATCGCTTTGTTTAAATTGTCTTCATGCTGTCTTATGGTTTATGTTCTGTGGCTCTTCCTAGTCGTGCCGTGGGCTTGGTCGTCTGTAGTATGTGATTGTGTTTCTGACCATACTCACTTTTTGTTAAGCAAGTAGAGGACAATGGTAATAACGAAGAAGCTGAGAATTAAAGAAATTGTGGCAAAAAGAGCATCTAGGAAATACAAAACAACTTCTAGTATTTTATAAAGATTTTGTTCAGACGTTGGAGGAAGAATCTAAAAGACAAGACACAGACATTGTTCAAGATCAGTTTAATTACCTGTGTACTGGGCAATTGAAAGCTATTTTACTGACAAATGCCTTTGTTAATTTCTTTTTGTGCACAGCATGCAATTGGTATGCACCCAGTACTTGCAGCCATGTGTATCACACCTCATCTACATATTTTTAGCTTTTAAATCTTCTTCATAGTCGTCTCCACAAATGCTTCATTTTCTGTCCACCCCTGGCAGATCCGTAATCTTATCCCCCCATTGATACCTGTACTCTCTTTTCTACATGCACCACCAACTGGACTTCTAGATCCATAGCAGATGGTCTCATGCTTACCCCATCAACAATCGCAATTGGATGTTGGCTAGTACTTGGTTGTTTCTGTAAAAAAATATATATTGTCACCACTGGTTGAAAATATATATATATATATATGACGACTGCAAATTGTGTTTATTTACCTATAGATTTACTAACATGGGTTTATCAATAGTCTTATCCGGTTGCTAGCGTCATTATTTGTTCGGATTTCTTTCCTTGTGGTATGAAGAGAAGAGTACCAAATCTGGTGTCGGTTCCTTATCATTCTTTTTATTTTTCCCTTTACCATTTTATGTTCAGATCAGATTTAGAATCTCACTCGTTCGGTTCCTGGCATAGCTAATATCATTATTTGCATATTTATATCTTTCAAGTTAATCATCTCAAGTAACAACTTATATGATTATTTCTCTCAATGATATCCTTGCTAGAAATTCAATCACCAGAGAGAGAGAGAGAGAGAGAGAGAGAGAGAGAGAGAGAGAGAGGTGGGTGGTTCTTTTGTAACCAGAGTTTTTAAAGGTACTGGTTAATTTAGATTGTTTCATAACTTGCCTCATAAGCACTCTCATTTTGGGTTTCGTACATATCTGTGATGCCAAGATAGCTGACATGCAGCTTTGTTTTTGCCCCTGTTTACCTCCAGTTCACGAGCCTGTAAATGAATATTTGTAGGCAAAAATTTTAGGATTCAAGCGCCGTGGCATGGGTTTTCCAATAAAGTGGTATTTTGACATGTGTAGACTCGGACGAGCCTCTGCAGCCTCCTTTTAAGCTTAGAACCTCCAAATGGTGTTCAGTCAGTAGCTTACCACTCATAGAATACTCAAGTGACTAGCAAAGGTTCTGATCAGACTGCGCGTATGCGCAGGCTGATCTGAGGCTTTGCTAGGTGCACATTTCACATTGTTGGAAATCTCATGCACTGGCTCATATAGTTCTAAAGAAAATCCTTTTTTACATATGTATGTTGCTGGTAAAATTACAAAATTATCTTTATTGTATATCTGACTTAACTGAAATTGATTTTCACGATGCTTTAAATGTAATGCTTTTGAACTAAGCCTCTTCCTAACTGTACCGTGGGTTGGTCTGCAGTGTGTGATTGTGGTAGTTCCTGATCATACTCACTTGCTTTTTTGAAGAAATGTTCTATTAAATAGTATATCATTGATTTCATAGGGGCGAATTGTGAGTTAAAATAATAGTGAAGACTATAATAATATAGCGGAGCGCAGTGACTTTTTTGTAGAGTATTTCACTTTAGATCTATGGGTCACAGGTTTGATTTCTGTACAGACACTAGCAAAACCCTTCAAACTCTGCTCAGTGCTGGTTCAAACCAGAAAATATCCCAACAAGACTTAAACAATACAGGTTTGGATGTAAATCATGGACTTTGACCTAAAATTACGTATAAACACAAACAAGCGATAGTTATATTCTAATATACTACGTATATCACCTACCTTCCCAAATAATGTACTTTTTTGGGGTTGACATAACCTGGCTCCGCACCATCTTATCCTTAGTAAACGTAATCTCAATGGGCCCCTTGTGGTGATTTTCAATTGCCTTGAGTGGTGGCACCAAATTATGACCAGTATCCTTCTTTGCTCTCATTGAATACTAAACAATATCAGGTGTTTATGTTTCAGAATCTATTGGAATCAACCTAATATTCTTAAATATTTGCAGGTAACTCCACAGAATAGATAGTGTATTTCAACATTTGGGAGACTCTGGACCTTATAATTGAACAGCGACAAGTGATTTCCAACAATGTGGCATTTCGACAAGTGTAGATTCAGCCTCCTTTTAAGCTTAGAAACTCCAAATGATATTCAGTCAGTAGCTTAATACTCATAGAATATTCAATGGACTAGCAAAGGCTCTGATCAGACTGCCCGTATGCGCAGGCTGATCTGAGCCTTTGCTGGTCGCACATACCATATTGTTGAAAATATCATGTCGCGGCTCACATACGTAAGTGATTACTACTTTTATGGTAAGTTCTTATTTTGTTTTGTAGTACTTTGTGTCCTTTCTAGTCATCTTGCTGGGAAAGAGGCAGCTGGTTTCTATACTTTTGTAGAGTTCTGAGTAACATGTCACTGTAATCATTATTTTACTCTTCACCACGGTGCCATTGGATGGTATGTAGCATGTGATTCTGTAATTTCCTGGTCATACACAGGCACTTTATAAGAGCATTGTATGGGCTTGTTGATCTTGCAAATGCTGTATAAAAATCTAGTAAATCGCAGGTATTCTGCAACAAAGTTTGTATTTTGTGTGATAACCTAGGGCACATGTTTCACAAGAGAAGTTCACAAATAATATATAAAATGGTAAGCCTGAATTTCTGAACAAAGTATATTTCTATTCTTTTTTGTATATCTCTCGGCGCTTTGGATAATTGGGGACGTTTAGATTTGGGCCGTATTTGGGACGTTTTTGACTGAAGTTTTTTGCACATCTTTCGAACTTTCTTTCTAAATTTGGAGAAATTTTTACTTGGGACCGTTTTTAACATGCGGATAATTTGATAACTTCGGTGACGCTTTGACTTGGGACCGTTTTTGTAAGTTATTTTAACAACTTTTTGTATACTTTGGGATGTTCGCTCTATTCGGGGAGACTTTTACTTAGGGTCGTTTTAACTCGAATCACGCTTGGTGCAAATCAAGCAAGGCTGAAACGTCATGTTAGACTCTAACGTCCTCCGTAGGTTAGTTGTCAGTGTAAATATGCAATTCACGGTTGCTGGGGTATCATAGCAGACACTGGAAGGAGGAGGAACAAAGGGGCAACAAACAAAAATTAAAGGGACCCAGTCAACCCTTTTGCAGCACGTGATTTGGCAACTTTGCCAATATGGCTGATAGATGCAAGAAATGAACACTGAACTAATTTCTGTCTGCATTTGCAGTTTTTAATGGCACTTAATACTCTTAAATGTATAAATTACTGTATTACAACAATTTTCTCGAAAATGCACCAATAATGAGCTCAAATATTATCATTTACCTTATCAGTCTTGTGCATTCCTTCATACATCTTGCGGTTTTGTCGATACACGAAGTAGCACGTGACAATTATGATATACTGTAATATTGATATATCTGTCGGTCTATAGATAGCTACAATCTATGAAACGACAGATATTCTGTCCTTCGACAGGAATTCTGTCATTTTATGCATTTCTTGGTCCTTCGACAGGAATTCTGTCATTTCATGCGTTTCTTAGACCTGATTATGCACGATCGTCATGCACTATTGTCAATCTCATGCCATGTTATCATGCTTTATATATAAACCTCGTTATATGTACAAAAGATGTTTTGTGGTTTTGTATGTTATTAATAAGAACTAGCTTTTCGTTTCCCACAATGCTAATTTTACCCAACAAATATTTTTTTTATAGAACGAATATATTTTTATAGACAATAATTCATTTTTAGAACATTAATATTTTATAGACAAGAAATATAGTTTTTAGACAATAAATATTTTTATTACACAATGAAATATATTTTAGTCAATAAATATCTTTTAACACAACAAATATTTTTATAGAGTGACAATAAATAATTTTTACACAATAAATATAGATTTTAGTCCAATATATTTTAATACCATAAATATTTTAATATAAAACTAATATATAACCAGGTACAATATTGCAGTGTCTGAGATGCAATAGCGGTCTGTCTGATGAGACTTTAAGCAGTTGCCCCGTCTTCTGACACGCTTTAAAATCAGAACCACTGCCGTTTGAGCCTTCGGGTGCTCCTGGACATAAAAAACACACAAAACCATAAACCCACCCGGCCAGTACTGGTTAAAGCCAAGGAACACGGCCACAAACAACTTATTTTAAGGTGAGATCCAGTTATTACCACGGTATATGGTGACATCACTAAGCCTTAGGAGTATCCTTGAATGTCTCTTGTTTGTTAGATGATAGCTGCTTGTCACCAGAGATTGACAACATGGACGTTAAAATCTGCAGAGCACTTTTTTCTAATAAAAGTTTTCTACTTTCTGCTTTAATATTTTTTCATTCGAAAGAAACTTATCAGCAGTTCGTAAATTGGAATCTTTTTCCTTTAATCGTACAATCCGTGTTTTTTTCTCTTCTCATTCAATAATTCAAGCTCAAATAAAGTCGACACAGTAAAACGTTCTATTTAAGTGTTTTAAAAATGATGAATTTCTAAGACTGAGCAGACTGATATGGGTCTATTTTGTGTGCACATACTCTTCCAGTCTGTGTAAGTTGGTTTTGACACTTAAATATCATGCACAGATCCAGAGGGGTGTGATAGGGGGTCCGGACCCCCTGGAAAATCACAAGTTCTATAGAAATTAGCATTTGGACCCCTCCCTGGAAAAAGTTGGACCTTCCCACTTGGAAAATTTTGGACCCCCTATGGAGCCTTGGCAAATTATAGTTGTCCTTGATACAAACTATAGAACCCCCTCTGCAAAACTAGAAAAAAATAGAGGCTTAAATGAATGTCAGAGCTTTTTTCTGTCAATTGGGCCTCTCCCCACGCCCCCCCTGCCACACACACACTTCCTGGATCCGCGCCAGAATAGTTAATTTGTTATATTATATTATTATAGATATTTTAAAAGAACTTATGCTTCAGGTGCTACTGAAATTTGCAATACTATGTCGATGAAATATCTCCGCCACTCAAGAAGGCATAATCAATATAAGAATCAGAGGTTTCTTCCCATTGCAAAGGCGGCAGCGTCATTTAAAAGTAAGTACATGTAAATACATTTGTTGAGCCCAAGTCTTTGATCGCCCGTGCTTTTATTTGATAATAATAATAATAATATTTAGTCAATTAAACGGTGACAAGAACACTTTTGTACACTCTCTGCATGGTCATAGGAGAATTACGTTGTTGGTCGCGTTCTGTTATCGTTTCCAGTAAAGAATTTTTAGCGATAAGGCAGGCAATTTCCCTTATTTTGTTGAAATAACACCTGGAGACACTAGGCACATTCAACAAATACATATAGACGAGCCGTATTTGCTTCCTTGCCGCCCCCGCCCCATAGAACGTATATTTTAAACGGGATTCCTTAATGCATGTGATAACTCTACTCTGTTTTGAATGAGAATTTATTTTGATCATCAACTTTGCTTGTTGTTCAGTAAAGACCGTTAAACTAGGGTAAATAATCGTCCTATCACGATAGAGCAAATATATTTATACAGTTGATGTACAATAAAAACGACCATCTTGCAAAGTGGTCTTTTTTTGTCAGATGTTTGGTGCCTTCTTTCGCTTATACAACCCCTCCCCCATCCCTAGACCCAAGACGCCCTTTACATATGTTGTATATTTATATAGCGACATTTAATTGTCCAAAGGGCATCTTGGGTCTAGTTGGGGGGGGGGGGGTGGGGGGGCATCTAAAATCAAACTACTGAAAGACGGCAATTTCATACTTTCAAGGACAAACATCACCATTTTTAGTATATTTCGTACGCATGCGCAGAAGGAATACCACAAAGTTTAGAAAATGAAGGGCACTTATATCCATATTATTTTAGCACTTTTACTTTTTGGAAACCTGCAACATATTTAATAAACGTCTCGTCAAAATGACACCCAGTTTAAAGACGTAAAATGAAGGGTGGGTGTAGAAGGCATAAGTTTTCACGGCTTCGTAAATGATGAATCGCTTTGAAACATATTTTATGCTTACTATGCATATTTGACTACCGAAATAGACCAATTTTAAAAAACATTCAGGCAATTTGAATTTTTTTTTCTTTGGATTCATGTCAACTACGGAAAATATACGCCTTATCGCTAGTGCTTCTTGGACAAATATAGATACAGATAAACCAAAAGCTTTGAAGCGTGGCTATATTTACAATATTGATATGCTGTTCTAGAAAAAAGGGTTTCAGGTATTTATTTACATTTACGATAAAAGCTTTACATTTACGATAAAAGCCTTGACAAACACAGCTGTTCCACCCTGACTGGTTCATTTTACGCATTCTGTATCAATCTTTTGAAATAGAAAGACCCAAAGGTCATTAATCAGAGGTCGTGATACATCTATACATGATGTATCTACGATGAATTCATTCGTAGCACGCAAACTTTAGTTTAAACAATATCTTATTTCGAAATTACATAGCATGAGTAAATAATACATTATTATACATGAGCACATGACAGGATCTGATAACAAGCATCACTGCTTATAGCAATCATCTCCTGCATACAATGAGCAATGTGTATGGCGCTGACTAGCATTTTTAGAACAGCTAACGAGGCTAGAGCAGAATCGTTTTGAAAACGTCTAAGCGCCCCAGTTTCAATCTGGAATGCCCAGACGCTACCAAAACCAAGACGAAATATTCAACTAATTATGCCAGCTCAGGAATTGTATTATGTTGCATGTTTACTCAACAAATTGTATGCTTATAATATAAAGTATCATAGCTATTACTTGTGTAAAGAAGAACTGAAGGGAGAGAGAGAGAGAGAGAGAGAGAGAGAGAGAGAGAGAGAGAGAGCACAACCTCAGTGAACCTCCATTGCTATTATTTAGCCGCTGGATCATTCATACTCAATTTCAAAGAGGTACTACTTGAGGTTGCTGACATAAAAAGAAGAGATGAATTCATACACAATAGCAGAGTGGAAATACACTGATTTGTTTTGTGTTGTGCCAATATCCAGAAAACTAAAGCGCTGTATTATTAATTTGCAAACTGCTTTGAAGTTTTTATAAATTTCTGTACTGCCTCAAATATTATAGTATTAACTTCATCTGCTACCTCATCAGTGCTAAACAAAAGTACATCAGTTGTTATTGTCAGGTTTGTTATTTGGCTAATTGACGTGATCATTTCATCACTCATGTGAGTGTAGCAGGGGCAGGTCAAGAGATAGTTAGTGTTGCTTTCAGCTTCACCACATATACAATAAGGGTTGCCTACCAAATTGCGTTTGTGAAGATGCTGGTTCAATGAGCTACATTCTGTTCGTAGGCGTGTGTGTAATACTTGGCAGAATATGTCACCACAAAAATAGTATTTGGGTACTTTGGGAGTGTCCTGAGTAAGAAGATGCTTAAATGTGGCTAGAGTATTAGCAGATCTGATTGAATCAGGAAGATTATTCCACGCTTGAATAGTTGATGGGAGAAAAGAGTCTGCATATGTTCGTGTGTTTGCATGAATACCTACACACAAACTTTAAAGTCATTAGCAAGTTTATCAGAGGCGACTTTTTGTCGTCTGCTGATAACACTTGCAGACGATTTGGTCCCAGATGAGGACAGTTTGACACTCTGATAGTATTCCTGAAAGAATGTTTTGAAAAATGTAATTTTGAAAAACAACAACAGCATGAACAATTACCCATCATGCAAATACATGTAGTTATAAAACAGTGTAGCGCCTCCAAGGCCTATTAATCAAAGGTAGCTCCATATACAAGGAACCCTTGCAATCATCCTCGAAATATAAGGTGGAAAATTCCATATATTAGCTATGTAAAAGTTGGGTAGAGAATGGACAGGCTAATCAATGATTTTATTTCTGGCTTCTAACAAAACAGTTATTCTCATGACGCGTATCTTTTGAGAACGCTTAAGCAGATGCAAACAAGCACTAGTGAGCGACAGTTGAGCCCCATTTTTGCTTGCTGGTATATGCATGTTCAGATAAAGTCCTAAAAAGTCCTAAAAAGTCATAAAACTCCAGTTGAAATGTTTTAGAACTATGTATTCGTGATTACTTTATACAGCTTCATTCTTTAGGAAATCTTATTCCAATGCAAAGCGTTCATGAACATTTCCGCTAACTTCTCCCAAGAGGCTGCAGTTCCAACTGTGCATAGATGCACTCTTCCTAAATTTTAAGCAAGGCGCAAATAAACCAAGTCAAAGATGTCAGTCAAAATGTTACATTGCCTCGCCCAAATTCACTTAATAAAGCGATGGTAAAATGGATATTGCGCCTGATTCGCTCGTGTGTAAAGCTAGTATAGTCCGTCCAGATAAGAGACGTTGGGCGGTCCTTAGCTAAGTTCAACCTCTGGACAAATACATTTGGAAATCGGTTAGTCAGGTCGCATTGTTTGCGTATTCATCCATCTGTGAAACTCTCCACACGAATATTATATACCTGTAGTTTTATAGTTTCCGTATCGTGAAAAATAAGCGTTTCGAATTATTGCAGATGAATCTGATCAGTGTAGATACCTACGCTAAGCTGTTGATTAAAATATGCACGTACTCGTACATATATCTTAAACACGTGCATGTATCTTAAACTATTCAAGCAAAAAATCAACCGTCGACAATGATATATACTATCACACAAGTTGTTTTGTTTCATAAAAGATCTGTGTACCCTTTCCCGGTGACCCAGATATTGAACCCTTATCATGCCAAATTTTAATTGGTGTTGGTTGTATGTAATAAAGGTGGGCTGTTTTGGGTGGGTTTTTTTTGTGTGTGAGTTTTATATAATACCATTTTTTCGAAGGCAGATTTAAAAACCCAAATCATTTTCTTGCCAAGCAAACAGAATTTGGAAAAAATATTTTCATCGACAACATATCTTACACAAATATTTTCCAAGTAGCATACTAAAGATAAACCTGTGTACCAGTAGACGCACACAACTGCAGCAAAGTTTCGAGATAAGGGTCTCTTTTGTTATTTTACGTTGATTTTTTTTCGTTTGAATTGATATTTTGCGTCGCTGTCAACATTTTTTCAGTCATGTCGCGGCGTTTCCCTGTCCATCTAGATTGAACCAGTACTTAGCAGAGAATATGACATTACTAAGTTCCATCATTGAGCCTTCTCCAAATAGCAATCCTTTAAACACATGTCTAACACACTGGTACAAAGCAACTGTAGACCTCGAATATTCGAAGTTGATACTTTACATCCCAGTCAAATCAGTCATGTCGGGACATATCCTGGGTTGTAACAGTACTAAATAGAGTATAACGTGCCTTGCATAGTATAACATGGTTCCTCCAGAGAGACTCAACTCAACGGCCCCTCTATTTCAAGTCGAGCACTCTACCATTGGTTAACTCTACAGGTAACTGCAGATTTTTGAAGGCGTCATTCATGTCAGCCTGTTTGTTGGGCTAGTTCATTAATGTGTAATCACTAAACCTATATTACATGTACGCCGTTTATCTGTACATCATGTGTAAAACATTTCGCTAATACTACAAAAGTATGGAGTTTTCCGTTTAACCCATATTATGGCTAGCATCCCTTTTTGTGGTAAATAGGCAAACAGTACAGACCCAGATCGGACGCCGCAAAACGTGGCGTCTGATCAGGGTCTCCACTGCTTGCTTATAGATTGTTCTATCAAGATTGGAATAACAATGAAAAATAGCATCCAAAAACCCTTAAAACGAAAATGGACGGGTCCAATTGATAACAGTGGGAAATTCCATTTGGCTTAAATGGGTTAAGATGGTTTCTTGTGATATAATCATATGGCTGTATAGTAAATACAATACTAAAGGACATCACAGGTAAAAGCACGCTACATGCAATCAAATCTTCATTACGCTGTGTAACCTGAGAAATAACCATTCTAACATGGACCAGTCTGCCTTGCTGATCTAACTAAAATCCACATACGTTCTAGGAGGCCCTGAACAGTGAAAAATAATAAAAACTAAACTCGATTTTTTATGTTTTTCACATTGATTTTCGGCGATAACTTTTTTATTACTAATTTTAGCAAACTGAGTTCGCGATGAAAATTGTAGAGAAAAATTAGCGCCGATTTCTCCAAGAGGTCCGAAGTTTGTGGCACAAAGAGATTTTTTGTGTACATAGATGAAGATTTCGCAATAAATTGAATTCAGCCAAATTTTCTAAGTCTTTTATTGACAGGTAAATTTCGTAGAGGCGTGACAGAAAGGGTTCGTCTCAAAAGAATATTCACAAGGGTTGTATATACAGTTATTTAACGGTTGTTTATAACATAATCCTGCCGTGTGTAGACTCAGAATGTAACGTGCAAATTCAGAATCTACTATGAGCATGATTACTTGTAGGTACAGAAGCTGTGATATCGCATGACGCACCATTCTTCTCTTATGCACGTGCTCCTAAAAGGACAGTTTTGAGATGACCCAACTAGCTTAACGCACGGGCGAATCAGGCGCGATATCCAATACACATTTGTATTTGAACAAGCCATCCATCGCCTTTCTCATTGAATCGGGGCGGTGCAGTGTAACTTTTTGACTGACATATTTGACTCAGTTTATTTGTGCTTTGCTTAAAATGCTCAAAGAGTGCATCTATGCGCAGAGTTAATTGCAGCATCTATGATGTTGGAACCGCTTGGAGAAGTTGGCGCTAATTTTTCTC
Source organism: Loripinus fragilis (assembly GCA_964019695.1). NCBI lineage: Eukaryota > Metazoa > Mollusca > Bivalvia > Lucinida > Lucinidae > Loripinus > Loripinus fragilis. The sequence continues at coordinate 94,299,859 of OZ026515.1, forward strand.
TACAACTTTCATCGCAGTTTACTAAAATCAATGATAAAAAAGTTATCACCGAAAATCAATGTGAAAAACAAAAAATCGAGTTTCAAGTAAGACTGAAGTTTTCTGATTAGATGCGTTTGCGAGTGTTTACCAGGCATACTAACCGTATAAAGCTGGCCACCTTTGTCGTCTGCGGCTTAATTGTTTTGCACGATTTAAGCGTGCCTATGCTGTGATACCCAATCTACTGTTGACCAGTCTAAATTGACAGTGAATGGCAGTGCTCTGTCTGACACGCCCAACGTCCGTTACCTGGTCGCACTATAGGATCATCTAGAAACCGTCAATTTGGGAGCACGTGCATAAGGAGGAAAATGAACCAACCCTTGTGAGCCTGCTCAAAGTTGATTTTGCATATGCATGGTAATTTCTGAGCATGCAAACGGCAGTTTTATGTTAAACACAATCTTTGAATAACGGTACATTCGCCGCTTATGAATATTATTTAGACATTACCCCTTTCTGTCACGCCTATACGATTTTTTCCTGTCAATAAAAGACTTAAAATTTTGAACGAATTCAATTTATTGCAAACCTTCATCTAAGTTCACAAAAATCTGTTTGTGCAACAAGTTCCAGACCTTTGAGAGAAGTTGGCGGAAAATCTCCTCTACAACTTTCATAGCGAACACATTTTGCTAAAGTTGAAGATAAAAATATTATTGCGAAAAATTAATTATAAAAACTTAACAGCTGAAGTTTTGTAGTGGTCTTAGCAATAACACCGGTTTTGTAAGGGTCAAAGTAGCACATTGTGTAATAAAGTAAAACCTGTGTAAAACGGCCACTCTCAAAAATACCACAAATTGGTTTTCAAGGCTAATTAACGCTTAATGCAGGTTAAAAGCTTTGCAGAATGCTCCAAGGGGAGGTAGCATTCTTGATACTTTCGACCTTCATTAAGCTACCATTTGTCATTAAGACCTTTGTTTTGTCTATGTTTGAGTGGCCGTTTTACACAGGTTTTACTGTACCATCTAAAAGCTTTCTGGTATAAATGATATCAAAGTTATTAGAAAATCTAAGAGACCAGCCATGAAGGTTGTGTCAATATGAATGGCACAGACAAGAAAAAGTGGTAATCTTACGCCTCATACATGTGCATGCTAAATATTGCAGTATATTTGAACCAGGTCACGTGATGCTGGTACTTATCGTATATTTGAGGATCACGTACCAGACGGGGCCTCACATTCTAACCAGAGGCTTTGCTGCTTGCGCGTACCAAAGGCAAGACGTAGTAGAAGACCGAGACCAATTTCGGCATCCAACACCACTACCCCTAATGCAATTTCGATAAGTGAACCGGTCCGTTTGTCATTCATAGATTATCCTAAAATAATATGAAATGAAAAGAAAAACACCAGAGCTGAGCCGCGTGACCAGAAAATGCGGTTGCAACACAAATCCCATATGCAATGAAATTGGCCATTAAAGCGCCAATTACAACAAAAGACATCTGTTTTTGTCGTCTGATGAAATGCTTTAAAAGCCTTTATGACAAAGAGTGTGGACCCTGATCTGGGTCGCTCTGTTTGCTTAGATACTTCAAATGGTCAGTAATGTTAGACAATTATTTGCAGCAAACGACTTAAGCAGACGACTTTTTCTTATGCATTTTTGTCGGCGCTTTAATGGTTAATTAAAATATTCCAGACTTTATTTTATTTTGCCCTCTTTCTTACTTTATTTTAGAGACCAATGGATGTATTAATTTGAGCCGCTTTCCTTATGCTAGGTTTACACTATGTTCCCGGCAGCCACGGCAGTCACGGTAGCCAGAAACGTAGCTTGTCGTGGTGATTTTAGTCATTTTCTGTCTTCGTGTTCATGCTCTGTTAAGTCGGATGGTTCTACGTTTCATCCCGGCCTGTCAGGTTCTATTGTGACCTCTCACGTTTTGTTACGTTGCGATCAAGTTCTGCTACGTCTATCAATTTCTTTCAAGGTTTTCAGCGATAAAACGTGGGCGATGAATGATGTTTGAGCCCCAATATGCCCACGGTATAAAGAGGAGGTCCACAAAGCTGCTGCAATCGTTATATTATGCACCCTTGATCAAAAGCATCATTACATGTAATGGCAATAAAGAAGCCGATTTCGTATTTATATAATTGCTAGGAGTGTACATCTAGCCTTTGTGGCAAGCAGCTGTATAGAAGAATGATCGTCTAGCAGGATGGTTAAAGACGGATGCAAAGTGCGGGCATGGTTTTCGGAAGAACGAATGCAACAATTTGGATATTTCTCACTTTTTATAGCAAGAGAGCTTCGCATCGAAGATGTTATCGCATTTCAGGCCTCCAAAGCTCTTCGAAAGTGTACATTGAGAGTCTTGAAATAAAAATACCAGCCATTGGTATCAGCATTAACCCTTTGTACTCTAGTGACTCATTTATGAGTATTTTTTAAAAACACAGAAGATTCTAATGAAATGGCGCACTATGCAGCATTTTATCAATGTCTACACTGACTGATCTTCGGAGAAATAAATTCAATATTCTGCCACGGAAAATTATAACCTACATGTATGACACCTTTATAATACGAGGGTCAGTCAAAAATAACTGAGAGTTGCTTAATATCTTTTTACTGGGTCGGCAGTTTTGGCTGAAACTTTATACACATATAGAATGAACCTTCGGGCTTCATTACACAAGAAGTTGGCGTCTTATCATCTTTAATGCGCTGTTGCTAGGCAACCGAAGACCGTCTCTCGGCGGTGTGCGTTCGCGCTGACGACACTTCTGACTAAGCAGCTATGTATTTAAAATCATTTCAAATCTAAAGCAGCATAACAACGGACATTTTATCTCTCCAATTGTATCAAACCATATGGAAGCAATGTTTTGAAGAAGTGTAATAGATAGTAAATACAATACATGCAATGCTCGTTGCCTAGCAACCAAAATCGATGGAAAATCGATGGAAAATCTAATTTTAACTTAAAGACCAGATTTTGTTGCTATGGCAACCGTTTATTATTGGGAATATTCAAGATATGCATTCAGATGTCAAAACCAATTACTAAATACAATGAAATGGTCATATGTTATGATATTTAATTGATAATATTGCTCTAAAATGAACCGTAACTGGCGGGTGGGGTATATTTTGGGGTGAAATTTTCAGAAAATATAGTTAATTTTCCTCTTATTTATGTAATAAAATTCTAACGCCTCAATCTAAGTTGATGCATTTCACAAAATACATTCATATACTGTTTTTGCAGCAAATTGCACAAGTTGATGTAACTTAAATTATGTATAGTGTTTCCATGGCAACGCTATATTCCAGCGTGAACGCATGACGTTATTTCACATTCTTCGGTTGCTAAGCAATAATAATCTAAACTTTGCATGGTCTTGTACATTGTATATTCTGACGCAGGACAGTTCATTGCATGCAGGTGCCAAATTTCACTCGTGTACGTTAGCCCAAGTAAGAGATAGGAATCAACTCTCAGTTATTTTTGACTGACCCTCGTACAATGAAACTACCCAAGTCCATTCAGTAATGATTATTTCTACCCTTGCCACTACTTTCCTCCTCAGATGCATCTATCTGAGATTCTTATACTCCATGTTCAGATTCGAGCTGTGGGGTCGGGTTAGGACAACGTGGCAGAATGCAGCAGAACGTGATAGACCTTGACAGACCTTGGCAGACCTTGCGTTGCCGTCTCGTAACAAGCCGTCCAGCTACGGACATACTCCAAGTTGCGTTAAGGTCTGTTACGTTCCGTCACGTTTTGTTGCGTTCTCCCCGTTCTACTACGGCACATTTAGGTAGGTCAATCCAGCCGTGGCTGCCAAGGCAAATCTTTTGACTGTTTAAAAATCTGTCCCGGCGATCACGGCAACCACGACGAGCTACGTTTGTCGACCCCGTTCCCTTACGTTGTGGTACGGTCACCCCCTTTCGTCCACGGTGGCCGAAATCGTGACTGCCGTGGTCGCCGGGGACATAGTGTAAACGTAACATTAGTACATAATTAAACAAGTTCTGTTTTTACGAAGCCGCCATACAAAGACATGATTGCGAATGCGAAGCAGCCCGTAAATATGACTTACATAGGTTGACATTTCATATTTAACGTCAATATGGGTTGGAGGCGCTGTAATAGGGTGACTTAAGTAGGCGTTTTCGTGCACAGTCATGTGTCTATCTGGACATTACACTATAACGCCTACTGAAAATATACTAGAGGACTTTGAAAACGCATCCCCCAGACTAAAGCCTTTATTGCTCAAACACTAAGGATGACAGCGGGAGAAATTTTATTGCATACAAAAGTCTGACAAGCTTGTAGTGTGCTCTAGAAAATCTATGCAAACAGTTTGGATAAAGACAGAACGTCGGGCCTGGTCGGGATCCTAGCTGTTTGATACTGTAATATAAATGGGGCCTCCACGTGAGAAAACCTGTCGTCGGGGGTTTGTGAACACCAAAGGCGTAGACCAGCCTGCGCATCAGCACAGACTGATCAACGCCTTTGTTATTCACTTATTGAAAAGTATCATATTTAGACTTGTCATGAGCGAAATTTCGATTTTCTAGCTAGTCTGTGTAACTGGGCAGGCTGGTTTGAATCTCACTTTGTCGGAAACCCTGAAGACAGGTTTTCTCGCGACGAGGCCAATTGGAGAGCGTTATAAAAGTATAAACAAAATCAGCATTTTAAATGCCACAGAATACAAAGAGTTAATAAAACGCTTATATTTGATCCTCTCAGTCTCAGTTACATTTAGTTATTAAACCGGTTTTCGATTTCAGTTTTATTAGACGTTTGGCCTGCTGGTCTGCCTTAGTTTGTTCAAATCAAAATGTTCGTACTATCACTTTATAGTTCTATACAATGTCATTGGGTGCCATATATGACCACAGGTTTAAATAAACACACTTTTCAGCGTAAAATTGTAAATTTCTTCTCACCCATTATATTTAAAATTTGGTATTATGGTATAGAAATAAGAGTTTTTTGTCACGCACTCTTAAATCAAGGCCTGGCGGCTGGTGCACAGCTTTGATTGAAGATTCTCCCCATATACAGTGTTCACAGACAAAAGTATCCTCCGTGTTTACCGCTTCTGGTGCACAGGACTGACATGCATAGCATCTATCACCATTATTAGATCATTACACTCTAAGCATATAAATGGACCTCGATGCAAAAAAAAACTGTCTTCGAGGTTTCTGACCAGGTCGTACCCAAACAAGTGTGTTCAGTTACCAAGACTTGCTAGAAAATCACAATTTCGCTTGTAGCAAGTTCCCAGCCAGCATAGCTTGCGGCATTTGGACGGCACATCAGCAATGACTCTGGCTAGTGGGCCGCCATCCATCGGGCCGCTGTCAATCGAATTTTGAAAAAACGCAATTTGGGACCAAAATTCAAATAAAGATACAGGGGCCTGTTGGCCTTGGTCCCAGCTAGCATAGTTATATCAGGCTGCTGACGTCATTTGGAATGCATATCTGTAATGGCCCCCGCTAGTGGACCGACATCGGGCCCGCTGTCACATGAATTTTGAAAAAAAAACGCCATTTAAAGTATTATTCTCTTTCTGTTTCATTTTCCCATCATAACTTTTCCCGTTATAACATATTATATAACTTAAATTTGTTGATATTTTGCTGCAATCACTCTAATTCTTACATTAGTTTTTGATAAAATGGATATTTGGTCAACCTTCGGGCCGCTGCCCATCAAACCTTGAGTTATGTGTTTTAAAGTTTCATTTTGTTTCATTTTCCAAACATAATTGTGTGTCAAATTTGTTCAATTTAATACTTACAAGGTTAATTGTACATATTTACTAGTTTGTTTCAAAGTAACCACCTTTTTTAATAATGCCTGGATATAAGGTCATAATATATCATAAGGTCAAATCAAATGATATTATTTGTATCTTTGCGAATATGGGCGTACCTACTACATATTGTAGGAAGCCTTCAGTCCCTCTTATCTGGGACTGTAACAATGAATGATGTAAATCATCATTATTAAATGTAAAAAAGTAGAACAGATTTAAAGCAGTATCAAGAAGGAATTTATTTTATATAAAAAACAGCAACAGCTGTGTAAAACATTTGGGGCCGATGACGGCCCACTGTTGGGTTGCTGACTGGGTTAAGATATGATACTTTCCAAAAAGCGAATACCAAAGGCGCTGATCAGACTGCGCGGATGCGCAGGCTGGTCTGCGCCCTTGTTGTTCGCAAAACCCAAAGACAGGCCAATTTATGAAAGCTCTCTTTCAAATAGTAATTGCACATTCCAAATCTGTTCAGCGTTTTTCTGACCTTGCCATTGATATAGAAAAAAGCCAAGCTCTTTAAACTCTTCAATAACCTGTTCTGGAGGAATACCTCCATCTGCAAACAGTAACACATTGGTGATACCAATTGTTTTCTCTTTTAGAACCATCAGATGCTTCACCAAATGAGATCGAAGAGATTGACTATTCCTTCCATAAATGTCCAAATTGTAAAGGAATGACGGTTCTTTCGTTGGGTACAGGGTTCCCACGGATAGAAGACCACTAAAAGTACCAGAAGTGATGTTGACATCAGTATACATATATGTTGAAGAACTGGACAAAGCCATTAATGGGACATTGGACGTCATCAGTCGATACGGAATCCAGTTCACAATGATTCGATTGTGTGGGAATAGGTACTTCTTGGCTTCTTCTGATTTTATGTATGATTTTAGTAAATCTTCTGACACCTCTGTAATCGTCGTTACCGATTGCAAATCAGAGTCTTCCAGGTGTATCGTTTTCTGGTCTATAAGGTAGGTTAACATGGCCTAGAATAAACGAAGAAAAAGTAAGTTTATGTGTCTGGACACTTAGGGTAATTATTATGACAATTGTAATAATCACGTATGCGAAAACACATGAATAACTCGTTGCCTGCTAGTGTCATCTGCTGATAATCTTTGCCAACAGTTTGGATTCAGATCATGCCTGACATGTCAGGTCAGGCCTGATCTGAATTCAAACTGGTTGACACTGATGGTATTCCTGAATTTTATTTTGGAAACATTATTTTTGAGAAGATTCAGGACACAATTACCCTGAATGCAAAGAGTTAAGGCATTTTATTCAATTATTTTTCAGGTGAGGTCATCACGTAGCTTTTGTTGAGGAAAGCCTGCCTGAAATTCCAGAATGACATAACTCCCAGAAAGTTTTGGTGATGGTCATCAAGAAGATTGGCTTAATTGCGTATAGAGTAGATGGATTTGACAGAATCCCTGACATTAGTCAACCTAATATGATATTTGTACAAAGAGGTAAAACTTAAACTGACAGAGAAAACCCTGAAATATCCCATTACAAGTGTGGGGATTTGACACAAACCCTGACACAAGTCAACATAATATGGTATATGTAAAAGGAGGTAAATCTTAAACTGACATAGACAAACCTGAAATATTCCATTACAAGTTTGGGGATTCTGAAATATCCCATTACAAGTGTGGGGATTTGACACAAACCCTGACATTAGTCAACATAATATGGTATATGTAAAAGGAGGTAAAAATTAAACTAACAGAGAAAAAACCTGAAATGGCCCATTACAAGTTTGGGAAAAGTAATTATAAGACAATCAACAATCTCACTCTCCCTAAGCAAGATGTTTGCTAAACAAGAATACAAAAACAACTGGAACCACGAATACGGAAAAGAAAATCTGATAAGACAACACAAAGTTTATTTATTAAACCACAAGTTCGAGAATGACAACAAATATCACATGCCCCCCCCACCAAAAACTCTTTAAGAGAACCAAACCAACCTAAACCCACCAATGCCTTTCAGGTTGCAGTAGTTAATTAGCGATCCGCTTGCTGTGTGTTTTGATGTTGAAAAGCACGCTCAGTATTTGCTTTACATTGTAACTTCACAAATTTTTACGTTTGTCTTTTTCAGAGAATGCTATATTACAATTTTCGTTTCAATGACAAAATATATCCAGCAATATTCATTTTGTTGGAATAAATAGAATCTTTAAAATATGCCATTCTCAAGTTTGCCAATTTGTTTTCTAATTTGTTTTTCCTGTATTGGTCGACTTTTACAATGTGCGAGATTATCATCAGTATAATGTGGACCCGACCACGTCTTACAATTACAATAGTTAATTGATAATACTTAGTTTTAAAGCTGCATAGTCCGTAACTTTTGATCTTTTAATTTTAGAACTAATGCTTCTATTTTTCAAGACCACAGTAAAATTATCAGTATCAAAACAACAGCATTTATGTTAAAATTAACTGTCTATAATTATTGGAGGGACGCAAATAATTACCAACACACCTGTTTTTTAATGATAATTCTCTTTTCCGTGCAGTTTTTAGCTATAGTTAACAGATCTATTGTGAAAACACAACTTAATTCTACTTTTACAAATGATTTAAAAAGAAAATAAAAAAAATCGAAAAATGTTCATACTCTTTAAGGCCGCCATTTATGCATAATAACATTTTAATGTTTATCCATTCTTTAGTTAAAGTGGAACTTGTTAGCAAGGTACAGGAAGTTTTGCCCACTACGATTGCTTAACCCTTAAAGCGCCACCTATAATTTGCAGCTGATGACAATTTCAAATTTCGCTGCTTTTTCAAAAACAACAAATAAGGAATGAGATTTCATGAGAATCGTCTGCCAGCAGACGATTCTAATGAAATATCATACCTTATTTTTTCTGAAAATTGAGAAAGATCTCGCAAAATATATTGTCTGCTGCAATCGTGATTGGCGCTTTAAGGTGTCTTGATCCACATCTGAACTAAGGGTGAGGTTGGTGCACCTTTAAACCGGTTAAAGCCCTCCAGAAAACTATTTTTATTGACTGTTCCAAGGCGGTGCTTCTTTTGTGGATCATTTTATGTTATTTCTGTCTTGTTTTGTTATGCTTTCATGCACGTCTGTTTGTTGATGCCTTGAGGTCACCTGCTGGGAAAGGGCTGACCTCCTGGCTCTCGTATGTGATGTCTAATTGCGACGTTGTCACTTCCCATTGGTATCCTGGGTCAGGTGTGGTGCTTGATTGTATCGGTTCCTGATCTTTGCCCTCTTTACTTATTTCAAGATATTTTTTTCCTACTGGAATGCCACATTACAACTGATTTCCTTCACTTCGCAGTCTCTATCATTTATTTTGTCTCAGACAAATTGGTATTTTATAGGCAGCAGACACATTATACTTTCATCGATGGCTTTATGCTCTTCAGAATCCTTATTTTACATACATTCGAACGTATAGGCAGGCAATGGTCTCTCTTTTTCTAATTAAAAAGCGGAATTGCTTGCTTAAAAGCGAAGCTGTTGTAGTGCATCGCAATTTGGGCATTGATTCCAGAAATCCAGTCTATGGAGTTTGCCTAACCAGCATCACTGTGTTGTGTCCTTGAGCAAGACACATTTATCCTTGCTTAGTACTGGTTCAACTCAGGAAGACCCGTCCCAACACAACTGAAAAATTGTTGACTGGGACGAAAAGAATCAAATCAAACAAACAAACAGGCTTGTCTACATCAAGGAACACTGCTAAGTATTTCGTCAAATGGTTTGGGTAATAAAACAGTTATTTCATGTCTGTTTGTAGTATAGTCACACTATTACCCCTCGGTACCGTGGACGACCTGATGCACTATTGCCTCGTGCATGTAGATTGTTTTATATCAGCATACAGTGCAGACCATGATAAAATGCAGCCTTATGCTGCTTCCATCTAGGTCCTCACTGATTGCCAAAGTACCTGTTTAGGCGTTTCCAGTATAAATAAAGATTAATTCTTATTCTAAAGCGTCAATCACGACTTCAGCAGACAATGAATTTTGTGTAATCTTTTTATTTTTGAAAAAAAAATGAGGAATGATATTTCATGAGAATCGTCTGTCGGCAGACGATTCTCATGAAATATCATGGCTTATTTGTTACTTTTGAAAAAGCGCAAAAATTTGAAAATGTCGTCTGCTGCAAATTTTAGGTGACGCTTTATGGGTTAAATTAGTCCAGTCACGTGAATCAATTCAATGTAACTATAGTAACATGGGTTAAAGAACAGCTGCTCGGGATCAGCTCTGGCATTAAGAAACCACTGTACTTTTACTGATTCCTTTATGGCAATAGTTTAAGATGTCGCAAAATGAGTATTAACATGGTATGATTAGAAGTTAAGTGTTGAGGCAGACAGCCTCTAGTTACAATAAAGGTGCAGAAGCAAAACGACATGGCCCGAGGAAGTTGTTTCAGAACTTTGATTAAGTTCGATGCAGTTTCGGTAAATAATTGCACAGTTGCACTTTACCGCAAGGAAAAGCTTTTAGTAGGTCTTTCCACAAGTGTACAAAAACAACCCGCCAACAACAAAGGATAAGAGTGCGTACTGGAAAATTATATTTCTTATTTCTCAACCAAAACATATGTTGTTGGTACTCAAAAGAACCGTCTCAATGAGACGGTTCTTTGAGCACTCAAAACACATGTTAAAATTGCTGAGTACGGAAATAAATGCATTTTTAGGTGCACAAACCATCCTTATCTGGAACTATGTTTTAGGGGTACAGTGTAACTATCCAAATTTACAATATTGCAATCATACCGCTAGAGAGAGAGAGAGAGAGAGAGAGAGAGAGAGAGAGAGAGGAAGAGAGGGAGGGTTGTTTGCTTGATGTTTGATGCTTTATGTCCGAGATGTCCGAGTCAACAAGTGCTCAGCCATGTCGGGACGTTTTCCAGGGAAAAACAGCTACTTGCTTGACTTGATGAATTGTTATATAGCTACTTTTAGTGCCAACACGATAAGTTTAATGAGAAATACGATTTTTATGAATATGCCCTTTGTATACTGGAAACCCCAAACGGGTACTTTGGCAAACAAACCAGACCAAGATGAAATGCATTATTTCATCAGAATCTGCATTGTTTGCTAAGATTAAATCAATTTTTGGGACAGAAATACATCATAATTCAGAACAATCTATCCATGACCCCTTACAATGTATAATAGACAACCCCATCCTTATTAAATTGATCTGTGTGGGAAAATCCAACAGAATACAAAGGGTAATACCTTTTGTAAAATTACTTTGTTGATCTCTTGGAACGACTGTTTAGTGACATTTTCATTGCCATTTACAGCAGTAAGAGCTTTTCGCTTGATATGATTTCTTCGAGCCCAAGCTAAGACGTGTTCGTCCAGTTTTCTGTAGAGTCCTTGTCCTTCGTATTTGGGGCTTATTCTGCCTGCTCTAGACACAAGCGTCTCACCGTCGTCGACCAAGAACGCTGCTTTAAACCCTATCTGTAAACAAGTTTAGAAATGCAGTTAATGTAACATGTTGGTATTGGTGCTGTATGTGAACACCATAGACGCATATAAAATTGCACATTCATACAGTGTGATTAGCTCCATGGTTGCTACTCGTTGCTTAGACAGTGTTAAACCCCGATTTTCAAGAATCTAGCTACTTTTAGCCGAATTTTAGCAACATTGTTCTAAAATTCTAGACTGGTATGATACATGTATCTTAATGTATTGCCGCAAAAAAAACGATGTTTGAAACTAAGCCTGTTACGCTGCAGATACAATAAAGACAAACTATTGAAATGTTGCATGTTTCAACCATTATTCTTTCACGAAAGCTAATAACAAATGCGCAGATCAGACGGCGCGGGTGTGCAGGCTATTCTGCACCTTTGGCGATCGCGTGCATCAAAGTAGGTTGCTCCCTATACGAGACCAAACTATTGTATCTGTTAGTATGCAAAATACTTATCAGTACTTAAAATTTAACCGAATGTCAGTGATACAATACGACGGAGACCAATAAGGGTTTCCTTCAAATCCCAGATTGTCTATATATGTTGAGAATCCTTTAGTGCAAAACAATATCCTTAAGAAAAATACCTGCATAAACAACGATTAAAATGCACCGCTTCTATGGCAACGATTTATATGGTGTGCACTAGTAACTCAGTCTGTGATCATATGACCGAAGAAGAACTGAGACATTCTACATTCAATTAGTTTATTTTACATTTTCAATTTTATTATTTAGTGAAAACACAGTAATTCAATAAGCTCTGCGCAGTCGGTAACGTGTCTAGCAACAAATACGAGTCTGACCTGACTGCAGATATAGGGGTCAGGAGTTCGGTCCCGGCCCGGTCCCATACTTTCCTGGAGTTTGGTCATGAAATAATTTCTACTGTCATTCTCCTCCCATCCGCTGAATCATTCAAGAAGGGTTGTTGTCAGGTACAAGCGAAAGTATGTGCACGAAGGACTGGTTAACAGCTTGTTCAAACTTGCCCAGGAAAAAGTGTGATTAGGTGAACTGACCGTCCCCCATGACCATAGCTGTTGACTTGGGATGTAAAGAAACAAAATAAAAACAACAACAAACAAACAATAAGCTGTCTGATGCCAACATTGATATCAAACAGTAGCAATTGTTTATAGACATGGTTTAGTGATAACACAGCACTAAATAGTGGTATAAACTTAAAGTAAGTAACGTATATATACCTGCAGTACCATATACTTAGGCTGTTTTAATTCAATACACCTATTTGTAGCACTTAATTGAGTGATTTAAGGTAATTAGCATGATGATAAAGTAAATTTAGATATAGCTTTGTTCTTGCACAAAAAGATGAGTAGCTGTTATAGGGTATTAAATGTAGTTAACATGGTTGTTATGCAGTAAAACTCCCAAATGTCAGAGGGCTATCATGTGTCAAAGTACGTTTGATATAGTGTAGAAAATCCTAATAAACTAGATTCCCCATGAACGGAGGGGTCTATTAGCAACTCAGGGACTAGAAGTCATTTTAAGAATTTTAATATGCCTGCCATGGTGGCCATATATTTTTTTTGCAAAACTTCACAATCCATATTAACCAGATACCTTCCACAAAAGTACTGTTCAAAACATCATGCTTTTTCGATGAAATTGAAGAAATTCAAAATGGCTGCCATATAATATACTAGAACATATCCATAAGTCAAATCTCAGACATCATGTTCCCCATAGCTTCCCATCAATGTTTGGCTCAATTAAAATGCATTGTTTAGGATGAAATGCTGTTTAAAGAATTTCAAGATGGCTGCCATGTTGTCATGGTGTCTTAATTTTAATTAACCATTATGTCTTCTACCATACCAAAGTAAGAAGGAGGCAACGATCAGGAATCGATTAAATCAAGTACCACACCTGACCCAGGATACCACATGGGAAAATGACAAAAACACAATTAAAACACCAGCTTCATTCAAATCCCAAGTAGGATTTGTGACAAATCTTTAGAAGAATTACAATATGGCCATATGTGAGTGTTTCAGCAAATCATATCTTTTGTTGGCCTGGTGCCTCGCATTATTTCAGCTGAATTGAACTGATGCTTCTAGGGTAGATGTAGAATATATTAAGTTAATGATTGAGACAGACCAATAGCCGATCAATAACAGACAACATTTTATATCATAAACTAGCTTCAATCAATGCTAGATTAGCTAGCAAAAAGAGTGTGATTCCCATCTAGTTTGTTATCGTAGATTCAAATGTGACTCCTACCTAACCGTGTGATTCCCATCATCGTCTTCCATTGTCATTTATATCTCTAAGGAATAACAATAATTTGTGGAATACTGATTACTATTCACTAAAGGCAATGACCGAAATGTATAAATAAGCCTTAGATTGAATAATTTAGCTGATTAGCTTTCATCATGCCCTGTACTGACAAAAGTGTGATTCCTGCCATTTCACTGCGTCAGACTTTTCACGGCTTTTCACAAGAACTGCATGTTTTAGCTAAAACTGGTAAACGATAGAATGATCCCCTGTAGAGCCCGGGTACTCTGCACTTAGTGTCTTTTCTGAAATCGATCTAAAAACCCACGAAAAAAGCTTGAGTTACCTTGAATCGATCAGAAAACCGTTCTAAATGTGAGATTACAAATTGCGTATCACGTGATTGGCAACCCTGATGTTGGTTTTGTCATATTTAAACACTTGTCAGAATGTGGTGAAAAAACTTAAGAAGGAAGCCAAATCCATCATGTATAACACATGCTGACGTAAACAATGCTTGATTATATTGTAAAAGTAATTGTGGTCTGGCATGGTTCATGCATAACACAAATGTATAGTTTCCTTAAATTAGGTTTGTTTTTCATGACAACCAACGTATTTGGTCACATATATAAATTTTTGAATAAAGCAATTGCTACCCATGTCCGTAGATATAATCTTATACATGATCATAGCGTTAATTTCTTGCAAAAATGACGACTTAATCTGGCGGTAGATTCTATTGCGTAAACTCACACTATTCATCTACAATGGAGCTAAACGTCTTCTTTTTGTCTGAGCCTTTATCTACTTTCATAAATTGTGCGTGCGAGCAATAAAATACTCTGGCGGTACGTCCAGCGCAGGCGCGCCTTAAAATCAACGTGCACATATGAGCCGCGACATCACATGTGATTTCCAACAATGTGGCATTTAGACAGACGAACCTGTGGAGCCCCTTTTAAGCTTAGAAACTCCAAATCATGTTCAGTCAGTAGCTTAATAATTCTAGACTATTCAAGCGCCTAGCAAAGGCTCTCTGGTCAGACTGCGCGTATGCCCAGGCTACGCCCAGTCTGGTCTGAGCCTTTGCTGGTCGCACAAACCACATTGTTGTAAATCTCATGTTGCGGTTCATGTATTATATGTTTCTCGTTGCATGCTACATGTAGGTATGTTTTATGCTTTTGTTGTGGTTTGCTGACTTTTTCAAAATTAACCTTTTCAAAATACCACTCAGGGAAACTTAAGAGTGTCAAACGCTTTGGATCCGGATCAGGACCGACGTTCTGTCGGTCCTGATCTGGTTCCAAACTGTTTGCAAAGGCTATCAGTAGACAACGAAAGCCGCAGCTTATTTAGTAAGGAAATAACTATAATTGTATAAACTTACTGCTGAATCCCGATGAAACATAACAAAGGCAGTAACGTTTGGTGACGATACTAATTCATCGTAGCACACCGGCAGGTAGTCTCTTCCATCATACACGTGATCGTGAATGCTAAGAACTGCCTCTTTGTCAGTGAGGGTTGCTTGGCGTATGGTGGGTTCATCCATTATCTGACAATCTGATAAAATATGTAATAGTTATACCATGGTGTGCATGTTGAGATAATCCTAGGCCCACTTCGAATCGAACTAATGTCCCAACTCTAGGGTTATTACGTAATAGATGCGCACGCACGTTTACACGCGAACTGCTACAGTTGCAACCTATAGTTGGTTGGCAAGTAAACAAAAAGAATAGCCCTGTATGCTCCACTTCAAATCTTCATCGTAAACAAAAGGATGTGTATAAACTGCACAGCCTATTCTAATAATTAATTACGAGTAAAAGGGACCGCAAAATGATGCACCGCTAGGATTATTTTGTAAAAACAAATCAATTTGAGACTGCAGACAGCTATGGAAACCAACTTGCTAGATAGGTCTTAAGGAGGAAACCAGACATGCTACTAGAGTAACGGTGCTCTGACCCACCTTTGATCTCTAGTAGGTTCGTGACGTCACTCTAGTACGATTCGAAGTGCGCCCAGTCTGTGCGTTTGCAAAGGCAATAATCGCCGCTGCGGAAGTACCCGATTCGAAGAATTTTTGGTGGATTTGATTAATGTTTGGTCATGAGCAGATAGTGAGCAGTTGCGAAAGTCTACTCTGAATATGTATCCATTAATGTTAAATAAAACCTCCGATTGTCAATTAACCCCTTTTATTCTGATCGAATATCCCATACATGGAGGATCTTACATGAGTGCTCCCCTTGTTGCAGATATAGAGGATTTTACATGAGTGCTCATCTTCTATTGTAAAATTTTGTATTTGTGGCTATGAAGATTGTCTTTAACCTTACAGTACAGACCCTGGTAAAATGCCGCCTTGTATGACATTTCACTTGAGTCTTCCCTGTAATGGTTATACCATGGGTTGTCCGTCTGTACGTGGAGATAATCCAAGAGCTTTTGCGAGTGGATTATCTTACGTTCAGATGGACAACCCATTGTATAACTATTTTATATCACCTACATCAGTGTATATCTCGCGCATCATCAGATATTTCGTGCTAAAAGAGGTAAGGGTGGTATAAATCAGGTTGTTGAATATGACCGTCATAATGAAGAATGCATAGCAAGATATCGCATATTACATGGTTTACATAGAGGATTTTACACGTCTCCTCATGCTTTATTGAATTTTTAAACGAGTTGAAGAAAATAGATAAAACGTGAGGGTTGCCGAGCATTTTGTCGCTTTTTTGAAACGAGTTTAATAAATGAAATGATGCAAGAGCATGAATGTTAGATTCTTACATATGAACAGAACAGATCAGAACAGAATTTTATTAGACATAAACTATACAATTAGTTTCTAGTCTATCCTATAGATTATACAACACAAAACAGTATTGGTCACGTGTACACCTAATTTTCATACTTATACATGGAATGCTGAACACAAGTTGAATAGATTTTCATAAACTGGTTATATCCTGATGTAGATATAACCATGCTCTTCAATAAGACAAAAGTAATATTACTTGAACGGTGGAATAAATTCGCACTTTTCGTGTTTTTTTCGGAGGATGAACTCGTCTACATATAGATTAATGCTTCAGCCCGACAGTAGCTGGTAACTGAAGGCGCTGACGGGCTCATACATTTATCTGCCAAGTATATCAGTTATTTCCCTTTGATGTGGTAAGAATTTTCTTGACAAACGTAATAACATATAATCTGTGGCACTTCACAGTTCAGTTCACGAGAAAGCCAGTAATCCAAACCGCTTACCTTCTTACCGTTATATATGAGCCGTGACACGTGATCTCAAACAATGTGGCACCCCGACAAGTGCAGGCCCAGACAAGCCCGCGCAGCCCCCCCCCCCCCCCTATAAGCACAGAAACTCAAATGACATTCAGTCAGTAGCTAAACACTCATATAATATTCAAGCGACAAGCAAAGGCTCTGATCAGACTGCGCGTATGCGTAGGCTGATCTGAGGCTTTGCTGGTCGCACATACCACATTGTTGGAAATCTCATGCACTGGATAACCTGATAAAAATCGCAAAGGCAAATAATCCCCACTTGAATAAAAGTATCAAAGGACTGACACATATCGTGAACTACCCTGTAGACAGTACCTGTATTTTTTTAAAGTGTATAGAAAAATTATGGCTTTTGATCGCCGTACTCGACCTGCTAAGCGCTCCTTCCCAAAACAGCTCATCAGTTAGCCCTTTAGTTGCCAAAGACATCAGCATCCCCTTAACGCAATCCACCACACAATATAACTATTATATGGAAAAATACAGTGCGCCAGGCAGGTCGAATACGGTATAAGCAATTTTTTTCAAAAAGGTAACCAGTTTTTCAAATGAACTACGCAATACTTTTTGTACTAACTCCAATGACACAATTAAAATGGATTTTCTTATTCGATGCACAGGTAAGAGAGAGAGAGAGAGAGAGAGGGGGGAGTAATTATTTACATATACATGTTACATGTGATACAATAGTCATTCAACAATATATCAGTTATAGTCAATGGAGTCGCCTCGATACGACAGCCCATCCAAGCACCACTGTGTATAATAAACTATAATAATAAACACTGCATGTGAATAGCGTTCAGTTGTGCAAAAAACCAACACAGACAGGAGCCTTATGAAATAAGACCAGGCAAGATGTGTGTTGATCACACTGTAAAAACAGCGAAATTTATATCAAGTGGAACTGCTTTACCGAAACGAAATGCAAAGCAGTCGCTAGGACAATGCAGCATCAATGCTAGTATCACATATATATATTATATGACAATAAAAAAAAAAAAAAATTAAATACAGGTTTTTAATCATCAATACTACAATACTATTTACTATTGCATGGCGTTATCATGTCATTACCAGATGTGACGTTATATGATAAATTACATTTTGAAAGTGTCAACAATCGAATAACGCGGATCAAAATTCGGTAAAAACAGTGTTTCTGATTGCCATTTGTCGGCAGTCGGGCGACAAATGACAATCGAAAACTCTGTTTCTAACGATTTTTGATCTACGTTCGTCGATGGTATTAACGTTTTCGATTGCCGCCTACCCGGTGTAATTTGAGTACCCACCGCACATGTTTTGGTTGAGAAATAAGAAAAATAATTCTAAAATACGCACTCTTGTTTTAGTTTGTTTCATAATGTCCACTTTACATTTACGATTAAAAATCATTTATTTCGTTCTATCATAACCACAATAGGCACTGCTATACAATTACCCTTTGGCAAACTGTTCATGATAAAATTATAAATATGATCTATATACACTAAACAACATAATATGACATGTTTTATTTGTGCCTCGGCGCGACAAAACCTGTCTTCGGGGTTTCCGACAAAGCCAGAATCATATCAGTCTCCTTAGCTATAGAGACTAGCTAGAAAATTGAAAATTTGCTTGTAGCAAGTTTCGATATGGCTTTCCAAAAAGCGAATTACAATGACGTTGACCAGTCTGTGCAGATGCACAGGCTAGTCTGTGCCTCAGTTGTTCGCAAACCACCGAAGACAGCGAAGACTCCGATCAGACCAGGTAGATGACTAGGCTGTTCTGAGTCTTCTCGTGGCGAGCAGCCACAATGTTCGTTTCTTATGTCGAGGCTCAAATTGAAACGCGGATTGTGCATGTACTAAAAAGCTAAAAGACTGATCCATGCGCGGATCCAGAATTTTTTTTCAGAGGGCGTCCAACTTTGACCAGTTTTTTAGTTGATGAGAAGATCCAAATACCGTTATAAGCGCGCCATCATCGGCCCGCCAGCGAAACGCCGTTGAAATGTCGTTTCGCAAGCGGGCCGATGATGGCCCAACAAAGGCGGCCCAACATTGAATGCTAGCTTGGTAGCTTTGTGATTTTTCAGGGGATCCGGACCAGTATTGCTAAGAAACCCTATATTTTTGTAATGAAATAGGGGTTTGGGGGTCCTGACGCCCTGTCCCCTCCTCTGGATCCGCGCTTATAATTGAACCAGTAAATGAGATTTTGGTACATGTACTTATCGCATATCCTAAGAATGTAAGCATAGCTATCAAGTGGAGCTAGAGGTCGTCTACGCTCAGGGGCGTAGGTAGTCACATATTCAAAGTACGGACTTGTGGAACAGGCTGAATGCACAGGGAGCGCAGTGGCTCAGTGGTGGAGTGCTTGACTCGAGACCGAGGGGCCGCGGGTTCGAGCCTCACCTGCGCTAGTGCGTTGTGGTCCTTGAGCAAGACATATATATCCTAGCTTAGTACTGGTCCAACCCAGGAAGACCCGTCCCTGTTTCACTGAAAGATTGTTGATGGGACGTAAAGAATCAAACAAAAGCATGCTTATAAGGAACATATAATAACAGCGTAGACCAAGATGATACGCCGCTATTTGCGGCGTCTCATCAGGGTCTGCGCTGTTTGCCAAGATAAACACACTCTTGGTAAACATTGTATATATAAACCAAGACCTCATTCACTTTGCGTTAATTGACAAATCACCAAATGGTGTCTATGAAGAGGTGATACCAACAGCATCACAAATTCTGTCAAAATTGGATTAGAGAGGTTAATATTGGTTCTACGCACACGTTTTGAACACATAACGTCAAGAATCCATCAGAATTGTGATATAATCTTCCCATACATTTGGTCCAAATATGTATGCAAATGCGTTTTTGCGTATACGTAGTTACGACCCTGACGTTTCTGTGTGTGTACGAGCATTGAATGCTCTGGTGGATGCACAGGTTCGTATGACCCTTCGCTGCTTCGCATATGTGATCAGTACCATAATCTAATGAATTGGCTCGAGTATATAGGTAACGATTAACCTTAGCCCGCTAGTCACGAATCTAGGAATGTACAAACAGTATGGACTCTGGTCTAATCAGGGTTTACCTCACAGTTCACTTGAAGATTTAAGGCACACAACATTTTCAGGACAAAAATTAGTGACGGTATAAGGGTTGACCCTTAAAGCGCCAATCACGACTGCAGTAGACGATAAATTTTGCAACATTTTTCCAAATTTTCAGAAAAAAACAAGTATGCTATTTCGTGAGAATCATCTGCCAGCAGACGATTCTCACGAAATATCATGCCTAATTTGTTTATTTTGAAATAGCAGCAAAATTTGGAATTGTCGCCTGATGCGCTTTAAGGGTTAATCCAAATCAGTGTTCAAAATTAAATTCCTTTATTTATTTCCACTCACGAATTCGCACCTGACCTGTTCATCATAACTTCATACGACCTTGTGAATATAATGCTTCGGTCAGAAATACCATGAGGTAGTTCGATCATTCAACTGCAGGTACTGCGGTTAGACAAAAGTTGATCAAACTCACTCTGGTTTAGTGTCACGTGATCACTTATCTATCTTCCTGTTCCTGTTTAGCCCATGTCTGCGCATGTCCAGTTCCTGCTGGTCAACCATACCTTTTATTTTGGTCGAGACTGGTTCTCCGCATTTGCCAAACTCTTAAAAATTAAGAAACCAGTATTTTGTTTCGACGGCAGTGATTGGCTGCCGATTAAATGTTTAACACGTGACGGGAATCAGGCTTACCCGGACTAAAGTTCTGTTGAATGATCGAACTACCTCCATATCAGGTGGGTTACGATAACAAACTGGACACCACAATACTACAAGTTTTGCCTTTTAAAAAAACAGACAATTTTATTGATAATTTACGCTCCAGTGAAATATTTAAGAAATAGATTCGCGCTCGCAGTGATTTGTTGCTTACTATATCACTGGCTGGAGGTCAGTCGTTAAAGTGAATAACTCATTAGCGCGAAGCGCGAATGATTTATCCACTTACGACTGACAGACAGACAGTGATATAGTAAGCAACAAATTACTGCCAGTGCAAATTTATTTCGATTCTAACACACAAAAATATTAAAAATATGAACGAATCCTTCATAGTCTATAACGATTCCACCATCTTGAACAGACTGTCCGATTTTCAAGCAAATCTTGTTTAGACAGAAACGCGTGTTTGACGTACATTTTGAACGTCAAGTAGTTGTGAAAACGACGTTACGCCGTCTGTTGTCAACTTAACAATGCCGTATGTGATTGATGGAGTCATGAAAATCAGACTGGCGACCCAATGACGTCACGCCGATCGATGTCCAGTCCGTGCAGTGATTTATCAACCAATAAATCACCGCATTTAACCATTGGCTATATGTGACGTTCTCTGGACTTTAGGAGAAGTATACACCCCTATATAGCCCCAATGACGTCACGACTTCCGATCCAAGATGGCCGCCATTACGACTTCCGGTCCAAGATTGCCGCAATTACGCCCCGGACCTCCCTGTGACGCGTTGGGTTACACCTCGGGAGTGAGTCAACGCTCTTGACCACGAGAAGGTAACGTCACGTCCTAGAGCACCATGCATTCTTTGTGGCTTAGGTAGGTAGCGTACACGTTCTTTTTAGGGGTCTTTTGTACAGAGGGCGAGTCATATCTAGTAGGCTTCACAAAGAGACTGTATAAAAAGGACCCTCCTTTTTGGGCATATCACCTTTACGGGGTGGTCTTTCTCTTGGTAGGCTGGGACTCATCCAGTACTTATTTCGATACCATCATTTTATAAAAAGTACGATATTGTGGACAAAAGGCAAACAACCATTCATCATTGACTTGATAACATTTAGTCTACTCTGAGTCCAACTTTTTAATAAGCACTGGTTTGTAATAGCCTGGAATATTTACAGAATATACACGCCACAATACCCAGCCAACTGGAAGATTCCCACCACACTCTGCTTCTCGAAACACATCTTGAACAGTAGCCCACTCGCGTTTGTCCAAGTGAACGATGATGAAACCTTTTTGATCATTTAGTTTTAATATTTTGGAATGGTCGGTTTTGTAACATCTCACACTGTCTTCTTTTAAATTGATAGCGTTTGTCACTTGTTTTGTGATAGACACTGCACTATCTACTCCCCTTATATTATAAGATACTCAGTTACCGAATACCTCTGTCATGGCTTGCCTCTTAGATGGTATATCGGCTTTGTTGTCCACTATAACATAGGAATAAGGTTTAGACATAATGTTGTTGTAAATTTCCATAAAGGCTGGTTTGTTCTTGTCAAAAATTCTATCAGAAACGATTCCTATTTGCCTTATGTCAGCTGGACATCTGAAAAGCACCATATACTGAGCATTTCGGCCTATACTTGTATTATGTTTTTTCCTTTCGGAAATGCATTTTGTAACAGCAGTTTGACGCCTGCGTTTCTATGCCTCCCTAGGGTGAATAGTTTAGAAATAAAAGGTCTGTCCACGGCCATATCCATCAGATCGTCCAGAACAACCATATTGTTGTAACATGGATCAATATCACTGAGATCAAGCTCGAATTCGGGTAGACCTTGCTTCAAGTAAATGTCTTTCCCCATATTTCTTCTCATAGCTTTTTAACATGTCTTGGTAGTGTCCATAAAACTAATGTATACGCCGTTGCTTGCATGGATTGTCATACTTTATATGCCCCCCCCCTCCAGCATTTGTTTAACACAATAGCTTTTCCCAAACATACTGGGATCAACTTCCATGAGAGAGAACTTGTGACTAAATTGAAAGTCTGCATAGGCTTCCGAAGATATCGATGGATTGGTATTCCTCCATGAGGCTTATACTGTGTTAGGCTGTTTCTAGACTGCTTAGGGTATATTCCGTGTTTCTTGTCATTTGCTACAGTAGGTCTTGTTATTGTCTCAGATGGACATACAACTGCGCGCTTTAGATATGGAGTGCATTCTGTTGCAGAGAGCAGATGTGCCATATCAAGATGGCTGCTTATATGTATAACGTTTGGTCTTTGGCATATATTGCACACGCTCTTGTATTTGTAAGGGATCGTTTTAATTTGTTAGACTTTTTATTTAGTAACAAAGACAGTTCTTACGTATTTTCTATTATTGTTTGGTAACTTAGAACAGTGATGGGCCATATGGTCCATATGCAGTATTGTTAAGAGGTACATCAAGGGTACAGTAAGGGTACAGTGAGGGTACAGTCAGGATACAGTATGGGTACAGTGGGAGAGGAAGGAGGAGGAGGGTCCATGTGCAGTAATGTTAAGAGGTACATCAAGTGTACAGTAGAGGTACAGTGGGAGAGGAGGAGGGAAGAGGAGGAGGGTCCATGTGCAGTAATGTTAAGAGGTACAGCAAGGGTACAGTGAGGGTACAGAGGGGTACAGTCAGGGTACAGTAGGGGTATAGTGGGAGAAGAGGAGGAGGAGGGTTCATCTGCAGTAATGTTAAGAGGTACAGCAAGAGTACAGTGAGGGTCTCTGACTATCAGTTAAACATAAGCAATGCATATTCACTACACTAATGCTTCAATGTTTTTTTAAGGTAGCTGCATTTTGCAGGTGTAGCCTAGTCGACGATATTTCGGTTATATCAAACTGAGTCACAAATGATAAGACAGAGAAGAAAGGCGCCCACATAACATCTGTGCATTCTGCTAACAAGCCCTTCTCACTTGGAAGCCATCAGCCTTTTCAATGATTGAAAGCGCTTATTGACCCCACCACCATTCCCTTAACATTATTATATACATGGTAATAATTAATTTCACAATTTACGTCACAGTCAATAATTAATTCATTAGTAGTAGTGTTTCCTGGGTTAAGCTAGTACTACGAGGGATGATCCAAAAGTCCTGATCGTTACCACGCTTTGTCCAGACACAGTTTTGAGAGACATATCACGCTGCATTCAAACGAACAAGCGTTGATCTTCATAATGATGCCAGTACTTTCTCTTTGTACTGTTTCGTTTAATAATTAAAGCAAATTATATACAAATATGGTCCACTCCATACAACTGGCATGTTTTCATGTTATAGAATTATAATAGAATTGTAAACTGAATCTTTCAAGCCCCATACCTTCAAAACTACAAAGTATAACTGCCATGTATCTTTACTTTTTGTTGCTTATAATGTCAATGCAAATGTAAGAATGGTGACTGGTTGTGTCGATTCAATATTTGAAGCACAATACGCATTTTTATGACGTCATTGAAATCGACAACTACGTCATTTTGAGTACGTTGCAGAGTACGTTTCGGAGAATATACTATTTTTGTTTATCGATTTGGACTAAAATCATACCAAACCTAATATCTGCAAAATATTTAACACCAATGTTATTTTGATTACGAAATATCTTTATCTTAATTGGTAAATTGTAAAAGTTTAATAATTATTAAAAATATGGTTTACTTTTAAATAAAGATTTTCAAAATTGTTATTGGCTTCAGACGGAAGCTTAGACTGGAAACCGCCCAAACAGTTGAAATGTGCCTATACTCAGCCAATACATCATACTAACAAGAAATTATTCTCTCTAATAACACTTTAACTCTTTCAAACTGTTACAGTTTTAGTTTTCATTGGGGTATTAGAGAAAGAAAATGTATTTATCTATAATATAATAGGAAATCATGATAAAACGTAACTGAAACGACTGCACAAGTCTAACGGAAGCTTTGTTTTCAGTTGAATCCAATATTGCATCATTTTACGATATAGTGCACATTTCGACAATTGATTGGGTTTTGGTTTTCAGATATATACACATGCTTATTTGTGTACCTCAGTATATTGACCTAATTTATGGACTCGTTTTAATTTTCTCCGACGATACGGTCTATTCATAATTGCTTCAGACAAAAGTCAGCTCGTGTAAGATTGCCTTATATCGTTTTTTACCTTTAAAGCAGCTGTTTTAACTGCAGTATGGGCTGGTCAAAATTTCAAGTGGTACACAATTTTATTATAGCTGACAGTTGCATAGCCATACATTTAAGGGCCTAGGAATCCGAGATCATATATACTGACTGACAAAAGAAACGCTACATTTAAATTCAAGGCCGTGTTATATAAATGTTTATACATGAGGTTAGAAATGGAAATGTGAATTATTTGTACTTTAAATGGCATGTTCATGTTGTACCTCGAAACTTTCAGGCAGAGAAAATTTAAGGATGGAAATAAAAATTTTGAAAACTGACGTCATTTTTCCTAAGTTTTTGTTAAGAATAATTAAAAAAAAAAACACCATGCACGTGATATGGTTTTCTGGAAGAGAACAATGGCAAATAAAGATGATCATAAATCATGTGTTTTGTTACATATTTGCATCGCCTACAATTTGATTCTGACATGCAGATGGTATGTGAGGTTTGACGTTAACGTCTTCAGTAACATCCAAACGAATGTCGCCATTTTACATTACAAGACAGATATTGCTTACACATGTTGCAAACAATTGGCATGTACAATTTTATCCATTTATCCCTCGCCATTTAGAGGTATTCATGAAAAATACAAAAACGTCAGTTTCAGTCAGTTCTGAATTTGGTGTAGACATGAGTTTTGCAGAATTTCTTGTAATGATATGGTGTTTTCCTAAACTTTGCGCCACTCACTAAGTAAGTATGCTACGTTATTACCATCATAAATGATCACCTGTTAGGTGTGGTCGCGGTATACCCTCTTTCTAACAAATGACGTCATAACAACAAACATCACGGATAAACTGCAAAAATAACAACGCTAAACATGACCTGGGCTCTAGACTTTAATTTGTACTTTCAAATAAAGCTGGTTTTTAGATCTTTATAAGTGCTACAACATCAGGAAGTATGTAGCGTTTCTTTTGTCAGTGAGTATAGAAACTACGCCATATATACAGGACATATTGACTTCTTGATGAACATTACGCAGCCGTAATAGTAAATAGCTGAGATTGCTCTTATCTAAATTGTGAGGTCTCTTATATGCACAGTCTGCCTGATAGGTCAGTGCATTGAGGATATGGTTGATTTGGGGTCGTTTTCTGGCCGCTCCTTCAAGTTAAATAAGACTTGTCAGAGCGATGTACAAACAAAGAATATATTATTATTTGATACAAATTTCGGGCATGTTGCAATGCTGGTTACAGAGATATCGAGCCAGGATCAGATCTTTAGGATCATCCCTCGTGAAACTGGATTAAGACCGTTCCAAGGCGGCACTTATTTTGTGGATCATTTGTGTTTTTTGTGTCTTGTGTTTCTCATGCTTTCGCGTCTGTTCATTGCTGCCTTGTGGTCACCTGCAGGGAAAGGGCTGGCTTTTTGGCTCTTTCTGGTGATGTTTAATGCTTTTGTTACTTTTCCATGTGGTATCCAATTCCTGGATAAGGTGTGGTACTTGATTGTATCGTTTTCTGATCTTTGCCATCTTTCTTACTTTGCTAACATCTAATCACTGGTAGAGTGTGTGACTTTAGATTGATGGGGGCCTCCTCATAGCGACTTTGATCATTTACGTCACAGTCAATAATTATTTAATAAGTTGTGGTGGTTTCTGGGTTAAGTCAGTACCAAGCAGAGAATAAAGTGTCCTGCTAACTTTTAAACTCTGGTAGATTGTGTGACTTAAGAAGAGGCAGAAGGGCCTGGTTTTATCCGTACAGTGCCTCCTCACAGTGCCTTCGATAATTTACGTCACAGTCAGAAATATTTTGTTAGAATGGCGTTTCCTTGGTTAAATTAGTACTAAGCAAATGATAAAGTGCCTTGCCTACTTATAAATACTGTTAGAATGTGTGTGCCCTGGGTTTATCCCACAATGCCTCCTCACAGTGCCTTTGATAATTTACGCCAAGTCAATAATTAAATAATCAGTAGGGTCGTTTCTTTGGTTAAGCTAGAACTGAGAAGAGGATAAAATGTGTTGTAAACTTATAAACACTGGTAGATTGTGTGACTTTAGAGGGAGAATGGCCTGGTTCTACCCACACAGTGTCTCTTCACAGTGCAATTAATAATTTGCGTCATTGTCAATAATTATTTAAACAGAAGGGTCGTTTCCTGGGTTAAACTAGTACTTAGCAGAGCATCAAGTACCTTGCTAACTTATATAAGCGCCGAGAGAGACCTGTTTCTATCCTCATAGTGCCTCCAGTTAAGATAGGACCATGCCCCTCTCGATCTAAATTACAACACTCTATCGATGAGCCAATATCCTCCTTTAAAGTAATTAGGGAGCGCAGTGGCTCAGTGGTAGAGTGCTTGAGTCGAGCCCGAGGGGCCGCGGGTTCAGACCTTACTGGCGTCACTGAATTGTGTCATTGAGCAAGACACATTAATCCTAGCCTAGTACTGGTTCAACCACGGCAGACCTGTCCCTACATAATTCGAAAAATTGTCGATTGGACATAAAGAATCAAATCAAACAAACAAGCAAATCCTTAAAAGTTCTGTCCTGCCAGCCAAGAGTGACAGTTATGTCATGTTTTGTTTACAAAGTTGTCAGGGACTTATAGTCGATAAATCACATGTGTATTAATCCTATCCGCAGGATAGGATTAAAGCACAAGTGATCTATCGATTCGCGTAAGCTCAAGTGATGTGTACAAGTTAATGTTTTACTTAACATTTGTAAACAAAACATACGTCACTGTTACTCTTGGTTGGCACGACAGTAATTCTCCATGTGTGTGCGTACATGAAATGTTTTCGTAATTTAAACCGCTGTGGTTGGATGGAACTTTGTTTAGATCACTTGCATTTTACCACGAATAACTAGGGATATTCAGTAAAACCTGTGTAAAGCGGCCACTCTGAAAAAAGACCAAAAATTGGTTTTCAAGACCAATTATTGCTTCATGCAGGTCAAAAGTATTGCAGAATGGTCCAAGGGGGGCATTCAGCAATACTTTTAACCTTCATTAAGCTACCATTTGTCATTAAGATCTTTGTTTTGTCTTTTTTCAGTGTCCGTTTTACACAGGTTTTACTATATGTGAGTATCGTTCGCCGAAAGGTTAGTTAAAATGTCTTAAATGGATTAAATACGCACAGTTTTATAGTGACGTGGCAATTGCTGAAAATGTACAATATATGAAAACTGTGCATACCTGCTTTTGTTCGTTTTGTGCAATTGTACATCTTTATTCGTTCAATTCCAGGGTCACAGCTTGCCAAAAATTCAATGTACGCAATTGTGCGGACGTGGTAAACGCATTTATGCAAAATTAAAAACAAGGAGCATTTTCAAAAAGCGTAGACGCAAATGAGACGCCGCAAAAGGCGGCGTCTCATTTAGGTCCAAGCTATTTGTAACTGCTCCTTGTTTGGGTCAGGGTCAGGGTCTGCACTATTTGTCATGTTAAGTACATTCTTGGTAAGTGTTGACAATTTTATAGGACACTTTTACTTCGTTATTGGGTTCTAAACCTTTAAAAGGGGTCTTGGAGCATTTGTTTGTTTGATTTGATTCTTTACGTCCCATCAACAATCTTTCAGTTATATAGGGACGGGTCTTCCTGGGTTGAACCAGTACTAAGCTAGGATAAATGTGTCTTGCTCAAGGACCACAACACAGTGACGCCGGTGAGGCTCGAACCCGCGGCCCTTCGGTCTCGAGTCAAGCACTCTACCACTGAGCCACTGGGGTCTTGGAGCAGACATGTAGAGCAGATAATGCAATCATATATAACCCCTACCAAAATTGAAATTAGACACATTAGAATAGCTTGTGCAGACACTTTTTTGTGAAGCTTTCAGAAATGGGATAGAATACTCCCATATTTTTCGGTTCAAACATGTACGCAAAGGCGCGTTTGCGTATATGAATTCTCTGTTTGGTGATGTGATTGCCACAATAACTATATGAGTATTGAATGCTTGCTCGAAGGAACAAGGCCTAAGCTCATTATCAACGAACTTTAAATTTTCATCTTGCTGATTCGGAATTGTGGTTTATGGTTTTGAACAATTGACATATTAACTCGTAATTATTAGATGCAATCGCAAAAGTTCGATTCATTAACCCGACATTAAGAATCGTTATATCGTAAATTAAATTTCTGCATGAACTTGGAATTTCTTATTTCAACAAAATGACATGTACGCCCAGTGAAGACTCTGATCAGCCCAATCGGAACTGCCTCGGCCAATTCCCCGAAATTCCAGACCACGGATGTACATCAAGGATCTACTTTGATAACACGGGTAATAACGTGACGCGGACGTCACAGAAACCATGTTTACACAATAACAAGTGTGATTGCAGCAAAACAAACGGTTTAAATGAGGTTCATGTTTTTTTTTCAATAAAATATCGCGATAGCGATAATTTATTGAAAAAATATAAACTTCATTTATTCTGCTGATTAAATTTTTCGGATAATCAGATTATCGATTTTAATAGAGCTAAACCCACATACGAACTAATTTTCCATACGCTAGTTCCGGCTAACAAAATGGAGGTTTTTGGTACAGAGTACTACGCGTAATTCTCCTTACATACACCCGAGGCATGATTCAATTCTCGAATTTGGCGGCTCTTCCCGAATGTGATCAGCCTTGGCTTCCGCTAAGGCTGATAAGAGAAATCGTATTCCACATGAAGTGATGAGTCCTAAGCTGTCTAGTATTTGTAATGCAGATATACTCTGATCCAACTGAATTTATCTCTATGTTTTTCATTGTATTTAATTTTGATAAAACATGCTTCATTCAGTCATATTCAGGTATGATAAGAAGTTATTAAGTAAGCAAAATAATAAGTGAGTGAGTGGGTGAATGAGACTCGTGAGTAAGTGAGTAAGTTAGTGAATTAGTGAGTGATTCAGGAAGCAAGGTTTTCAAATACTTACATATTTGTACAATTATAGTGTAAATAAGTTAAACCCTTACTTATACTCATAAAAAGTGACTATTAGGTCCATTGTGGCCACGTGTTGTTAGGTCTAATGCAGCCATGTGTTGTTATGCATATGTATTTTGTTAGTATATACATAACACAATGTCACGATGATAAAATAATACTTACAATGCTTGCACATTAACCTCATTTTGCGTTGCCCAGCCCTGCAATGCCTTACTTTACCTTACCTTACATTGCTTTACCTTACATTTCATTACTTACCCTTCCTTGACTTACATTACCTAACCTTGCCTTGCTTTCCATGTACCTTACACCACCTTACTTTACTAATCCTTACCTTGCCTTACATTACCTTACCTTGCCGTGCCCTGCCCTGCTTTACCTTAGCTTGCCTTACCTTACCTTACCTTACCACGCTTTATCTTACCTAATATTACCCTACCCTACCTTGCCTTGCCGTTCTTTACCTTATTTTATCTTTAAAACCAGTGCGATTTACTTGGGTAAAAACGATTTAGACGAAACGCACTCGTACTTACACTTTACAAAATGTGTTAAACCCCAACTAATACTCATAAAAAGTGGCTATTACGTCCAATGTGGCCACGTTTTGTTAGGTCCAATGTAGCCACGCGTTGTAATGTGTGTATATTTACATTTTCAAAGCAAGCCTTTATATGAATCGAAACTGTAGAATTTTGCAACCATTCATAGCCTCATGAATGACACAAACTTTGATTGACAGCTGCCAAGCTCACTTGCCCGTGCAATTCGCTTCGGACATCGAATTAATTCGCCAGATGTGACACTGGTGTTCTGATTGACAGCGAACCACACCTGAGTTGCACGTGCAAAACAAGCTTCTTGTTTGCTCCATTGGCTGTCTGTATTCACACTGGCTATTCTGCTTTTCCGTTTTGCACTCCAACAAAACCGTTAATATGATTAAATATTAAATACAAAATTGTTGTATCTCCTTAATCATAAGTAAGTTCTACGAGGGTTGTCCCAGTACATCGTTGACATTTGTTATAACACAAGACTGTGTATAAGTAACTTTATGATATTTAAAGGACGTGTTTATATACATATGGGGAACATCTTGTATAAATATAGATATATTCTCAATTTAGATAACACATTAATGAACCTTTACTTGCTGGTATGTTAGCGTGAGCGGCGCGCGTCAAAATATTTTCAATGAAACTCATCAAGTCCAAAAGGTAGTGTATATTTAATCAAATTTCGCTGTTGAATTTCAAACAATGCATTGTCACATCAACTAGTAACTATGCAAGGTAACGTGTTGAAAATTTGAAATGTTTGTGGCCATTCGCATTGATTTATAAAAGATTTTACATACCTACTTCATTTCTATTTTTCAGAAAAAGCTAGCATTATGAGAACGGTACGGCGCAAAAATTAGATTTTCAGTATTTGTTGGCTTATTAAACACATAAAACTACGTTCTTTTATTGTTTAATGATTGGTAGAACAGTCAATAGTATCGTAAAATGGATTTCTTGTAAAATCATTTTAGTAATATCACAAAGACAAGCTCCTCTTCGTCAATTTATCAGAACACATGCTATTTTTCTATTAGTTATTTTAATGGTAAATATGTTATCTCGTATTTAATCTTAAAGATCTCGCTAGTTTGTGTGCTTAACATATCTAAACTAACTATATAGTCATTACTTGTACCAGGGAGACTTACTCAATAAATAGATGACAACATTTGTTACCATTTAAGCTAATATAAAAAGAGTAGAGACAAAACATTTGACCACCCCTCTTTGAAAATACAGCAAAATAGTTTGCGACGTGCTCTGCATACGCTGAGACACCTTCAAATAAAAGGTCATAACTTTGTTATCTAAACTGTGATTTCATCCATGTTTGTAGGAAATGTGTCTTAAATGTATATAAACATATCATACAAATTTCATAGAATTCCTGATACACAGTCTCATTTTATAACAAAAGTCCACAATTTACTGGGACAACTCTCGTATATATTAGATATTTATGATAAAAGGTTAATATAAGTAATGAATTAAATTTATGAAAGGTTCATGGAATCATGAATACTTTGGGTCTCTTGCAAAGTTAACGTGAAGCCCTTCTTAACTAACTTTGCAAGAGACCCTAAGTATTCATGATTCCATGACCTTCCAAAAATCGAGTTCATTTCTTAATGTGTTTTTGTTCGTATTTACATAATACAATGTCACGATGATAAAATTTACTTACTTAAAATGCTTTCATACCTCACTGCGTTGTCCTGCTCTGGAATAGCTTACTTTACCTTACCTTACTTTACCTTACCTTACCTTGCCTTGCCTAACCTTGCATTGCTTTACCTTACCTTACCTTGCCTTTACCTTATCTTACTACGTATTTCCCTACCTTACTTTTGTTTGTTTGTTTTGTTTGATTTGATTCTTTACGTCCCATCAACAATCTTTCAGTTATAAAGGGACGTGTCTTCCTGGGTTGAACCAGTACTAAGCTAGGATAAATGTGTCTTGCTCAAGGACTTTCCCTACCTTACCTTGCCGTACCTAACCTCGCTGTACCTTACCTAACCTTACCCTACATTGCCTTGCCTTGCTTTACCTTGCCTTACCTTACCGTGCTTTACCTAAGCTTATCTTTAAAACCAGTGCGTTTACCTGCGTTAAAACGAATTAGACGAAAAGCAGTTTGGGGTCCTTAGATTATACTAGAGGGCGCAGTCGATGGGGCGCCATCGCAAATCCCCATGGTGAATATGTTGACCCCCAGCACCCCAAGTTCCACCCCTGGGGCATGACCCAGGCTACAGAAAGATACATTCCTTTCGATATGTTTCATATCTTTTTATATGTAAGGACACACACAAAGTTTGGTATATTAACTTTGAAATTCACTTTAACTGTTATGCTATTTGATCTTTTGACCTCGCCCTAAGGTCACCAGTTTGACCCTAAGGTGAAAATTCTACTTGCATTCTGTTGCTCTCATCATCCCCGTCAATTTGATATGCAACATGACCATGTTCGAAAAAAAAAGTTGACCCACTGCGCACCCCGCCTCTCCCAAGTCCCACCCCTTGGGTATGACCCAGGCGTCAGAACAGAAATCCCGTTCGATATGTTTTATATCTTTATTTGTAAGAACACACACAAAGTTTGGTATAAAAATCTTTTAAAATTGACTTTGTTATTGAAATTAAATGATATTTGACCTTCTGACCCTTCATCAGGGCCCCAGGGGAGTGTCTACAATGTTTATGCTGTTGCACGCCCAATTTATGTGGGTACCGCACACACCAGCTTTGGTTGGTTTTGGAGGAGAAAGCATAACGGATGGACGGACGGATGCGATAACAATATCCCGTTCGCTTTTTTAAGCGTTGGGATAATAAGCAACGCTAAATGTCGTGACTTTCGAAAAAAAGTGAACAGGGCCAGGAAAATAATATCACTTACATCAGAGCCTGCATGCCTTTAGTACGTATCGCATTGACGACCAGTTGGTATCGTTCTCAAACACATTCGGGCGATTTCTTTCACTACCCACAACCTATGTTTGGTTGATAAACAAGAGATCTGCTGTAGTAGATTACAGACATAATTATAAATAATTAGTTTGTCAATGAGGTCATCAGCATTTCCATAATTCTAAGAAACTTTAGACATTTCCGTGACTATATTTGTTAAAATGCGAGAACTTAATATGCAATAAATAAGAAAAAACACACAATAATTATCAGGTCAACGTTAAAGGTCCTTCAACCCCATCACGTTTCTGTTTATCTCATGTTTAGAGAATTTAGAAAATATCACGATTTTACTACGATTGCCAATCAATAAACCACTGGTTTATTGATTGACAATCGTAGTAAAATCGTGATATTTTCTAAATCTAAATAAATACCATGAAGGTTTTTTTTTGCTTTTTTTAAACAAAATAAAATTGCAGACGACAAAAAGCAAGCAAAATACACAGCATGCAAAGAGTTGATTATATTAGGTTGCAATAGCGCAGGTTCATTTGATGAGATTATTATTATGCTGTTTTTTTTTTAAGAATTTGGTCTAGCCTTAAACTTATATCTTTGTCATCAAATGAATAAATATGAAACCTTTACTTGTAGACTTCGTGAATTTGATACAACCATGCAACTACCAGCTTAGCAAAAGCATAGTTCTTGAAATCAAATTTATAAATATGGTATACATTTATGGTATAAATGTATATTTCAAAATAGGTTTCCTTTATTTCAGTAACATATCTTGTAGGTACACATTGGAATTGCCTCAATGAGGCAATTACAATGTGCACATACAACATATGTCAATTCAATAAATAAGTACTTTTCGCTGAACATTTTTTCACAAACTCCTCGACTGTTTTTTATGTTTCAATGTAATGGGCATGTAGAAATGAACACGTTTTTGGTGTAGTCTAGCGTGCACTTAGATGACAATAATAGATAATCAATCATATATTTTTTAAAAGATAATCTTCAGATGTTTCATTGGAATAAAATGCTAATTTGGTGGTTGCCTGGTTGTAAGTTACCTTTATCATTGGTCTTGGACGGGTTTCAAATGTAAAACAAGATTGTTTAAGTTTTCCACTTGAAATATATGAGTCCCAAGAGTCACAACTCTATTAAGAAAGCCATTCATATGTCTCGAAGTTGAACTAAAGCTAGCCCAATTGACATAGAAAAAGTGACAGAATTTAGAATTAAGGTTTCGCGCGTTTCCTACACAGAATTCAGATGAATCGGAACATATTAATGGTGGCACATTTCAATGCAATGTTTTCAAAACCCGGATGTCTGGATGTATCACATTGGAATTTGCAACCATTGATGCCGATACGCAAAAATACGTAGCTATTCATAAGTTCACAAACCAGTACTATGCGTATTAATGATATGGTTACTCATTTACGCGTTAGGCACCTACATACTTAACCTTTCAGACCATGTAGACGCCTTTAAACACTTTTGCAAACAGAGTAGACCCAGATAAGGCAGCTCTTGTAAGAGCTGCCTGATCAGGGTATACTCTGTATGCTTATGGAAATATAAAAGACACGACCCTTCACCTGTGGACCTGATTAGTAACTTCTTTGTGCTATGTAAAAAAATGAAAGTTTATTTATATAAATATTCATAGTGGGTAGAGTTAAGAAATGAATTCAATTTTTGGAACGAATACTTCGGGTCTCTTGCAAAGTAAGTGAAGCCCGAACACGTTAACTTTTGAGAGACCCGAAGTATTCATGATTCCATGAACATTCAAAAACTGGAATGTGTTGCTAATATTTACATTTTATTATAAACATCTAGATAAAGAATATTTTTAATTTAGGAATTAGAACAGTTTTGTTGTTTAAAATATAATCGTTTTAATTGTTAATCCGAGTGTAAAATGGAAAAGCGGAACAGCCAGCTTGAACATGGACACCCAATAGAGCAAACAAGAGGCTTTCTTTTGCACGTGCGACTCAGGTGTGGCTCGCTGTCAATAACAACACAGGTATAATATCACTTCTGGCGAATGAGGTTGATAATGGAAACGTATTGCACGGGCAAGTGAGCTTGTCAGCTGTCAAACAAAGGGCCTCTGACACTTTGATAGGGTATCTGCCTATTTTTCATATGCTTCCCAAAACTTCCCTATGCATAAGATATCACTGGTATCCTTTTGAATAGGGCGCTTGATATATTAGGAACGAATTAAGGCTATAGTTAGACAG
Organism: Loripinus fragilis; assembly: GCA_964019695.1. Classification (NCBI taxonomy): domain Eukaryota; kingdom Metazoa; phylum Mollusca; class Bivalvia; order Lucinida; family Lucinidae; genus Loripinus; species Loripinus fragilis. The sequence continues at coordinate 94,335,480 of OZ026515.1, forward strand.
GCAGTCCCCCACCACAAAACAGAGTAGATTCAGGCCAGACCCAGCTTGGTCCGGGTCAAAACTGCTCATGAAGTATATCAGCAAACTCTCTTCCACGAAAAAACTGAATCATGGATATATGGTGCTCACCTTAATTCAGAAAGTAACAGCCACCAGGTTTTTTTTGCCACACCAGAATTTGGCAAAATCACATCATCTTTCTAGTGATGCAAAAGACTCAAAACCACTAAATTACATAAATACAGACATAAGGGAGCAAAACATATATAATTATGACTAAAACAATATGTGCCATCATGGTGAAAAAAATGGTCAAAGTTAAAAAACCCGCGTTTTTTTTTTAAAAAAAACCCCGAGGTTTTTTTAAAAAACCCTGCGTGGGTTTTTTCCGCGACATTTTCAAATGGGGGGAAAACCCTGCAGGGTTTTTAAAAAAAAAAAACATTAAAATTTGTTCAAGAAACAAGTTTGTTTGATTGTAATTAATGCAGAAAATGATTGATATGGCTTAATTCCAAACTTTGATTTCCCCTGCGGGGTTTTTCTCCCATTTCATATTGTGGGGGAGGGATTTTTGAAAAATTTAAATTGACTTTTTTGAATTATTATTCATCACAATGCAAAATAAAAGGTATATCAAAAACTTTCAGCATTATTTTGTGCCTCTAGAGGAAAAAGAAAATTCCCCCGCAGGATTTTCCCCCACTGGGTTTTCCCCCACAAAATAAAATGGGAGAACGACCCTGTGGGGTTTTTTATCCAAAAATAATATTTTCAGTTTTTAGCTCAAAAAATCATTTTACGCTCTGTGTTCAAAGTTGTGAGAGTTTCATATCAAAACAGAGGGATTTCAATTTCTCCCTTGGTGGGAAATCCTAAAATATACGTTACCAAAATGGCAATGTATCATTGTTAGACTGATGGCTGAGAATGTTTTGCTCCCCGCTAGAAAATTTTGCAGACACATCGTATCATAAAAGAGCATTTCAAGCTGCGTAGAGTAAGAGATGTTTGTACGTTGTACGCTGGGGTGTTTGCCTCTGAAAGTCAGTTACATATGTTACCATGTAAGATTCAGAAAATGAAAAGTAAAAGTATGTGCTACAGAGAGAAGGCATTAAACTTACTATCTTAATTAAGCATATAGTCTGCCTGCTGGATACCTAAGCTACAGATAAAAGTTTTAAAGCAAAATTACGGCATCCTAATGTGTTATGTGCGTTACTTACATAAAACTACCCTTCAAAAACGGTAATTCTGACCAATAGCATTTAATTTTACAGCTGATTTGTGAATTTTTAAAATGCTTTTAATCTAGTTGTACTAACACACTTATTTGGCTTATAGAAAAAAACAGAGTGTGTTTATCTATCTTAAATACATTGCTTTATATAAGCATTTAAACAACACTACCCCAAGTTTTAAGGAGCCCAATTTGGTAGGTATTATTTACGGAAAAATTATATAAAATCTTCCATATTTTGATAGTCTTGCTCATATAATAAAGATTTATAGATTTTGCAAGTTAAACAACAAGATAGGAGCACTTGTTACAGGTTGTAACTTATGTTACAAAACATAATAAATGAGCAAGGCCATTGACTTGGTGTAAGAGATGATTTTTCAAAGGGAAATGAATATTTTTCGCATGGTTTCTTATAAATCTCTGGGCTTTGCTGCTTTAATCGTAGGAAGCAATTCATTGCTGATTATCAAGACCTTTTTTACAGATGTTATATATAAACTTTTTCAATATTTCCATATATGTCTAATACTAAGATATAGATAGAGGGACGTGGAAGATAATAGTGTCTATTTGAACATGGCAATTCAGTATTTGTTAAATTGGTTAAATGTTTTAAAATATCTAAACTTATCCTTATCCAAGTCGTATAAAATATCAATCATTATATCTGCGTGTGTGGCAAAATAATTGCTCCTCTCATCTCATCACAACCAGTAGAGTAATCAGACAGAATTATAACTGCAATCTAAGTAAGGGCCCTTTGGAATTCTGTAGACATACGTATATTCTATATTAAATAACAATCCAGATGCATCAAATAAGAGATATTTGCACTCTGTAAGCGGGGTGTTAACCGCTTGTAACATATGTTACTATATCAATTTAAGAATAAGAAAATTGAAAGTTTGAGCTACAGAAAGAAGACAAATTTATAAAACTAGCTTACCAGTTGTCATTCTAATAGTCTGCATACCGGATGCCTTCACTATATAGGAAAGTTGTTTAACATTAATACTGTTTTCTGTGGTGTTATGGGCATTACATTAATGTAATTATAAGAATAAAGTGGTAGTTGTGGCTATGGTCATTTCTGTGTAGTTTTTAACCCGTTTAGACTAACATTCTCAATTGACTTAAACAAAAACCAAAGTTTGTTTTCCCAAGATGCATCCACACACCAACTTTGGGATTCCTAACTGAAAGAATATAGGAGATATGCACTTGACACAAAGCGAGATGGATGGACAGACTGACAGATGGATGGATGGATGGACAGTGCGATAACTATATGTCTTCCAAAGTTCCTTTGGGGGTAGAAAAACTCAACTAATTCCTTTGAGGGTAAAAGATGAATAACACAGAAAACGCTTACAAGAGATGTTTGTCACAAATACCAATTGTAAAATGTAATTCCTTTAATGTAATGCACATAACACCATAGGAAGCTGTATTTTTGTTCTTCGTGAATAAGTCAAATAAATAGATAGTTTAACATCTTCTTTTTGTAGCTCATAGATTCAATTTACTTATTCTTAATTTGATATGGTAACATATGTAACAGGCTAACACTCTGCTTACAGAGAGCAACTATCTTGAGATGCTCTTTTAGATTAGACCTTGGGATTGCTATAGACCCTGTCCCCTAGGGGGAACTTTTGTGACTATGATTTCTCGATACCACTATATATATACCACAGAATGAGACATGTAAGCCTCTGGGAATTGTCACGTAAGCATGTATAGTCAAAATTACATACGTTACCCCACAAATGTTAAATAATATTTTGGTGCCAGTTTTAAAAGTGTTTATTCAAGCAGAAGTGTGTTACTTACATTACTTCATGCTATCTATGTTATATTCATGAACTACACCTTATAAAAGCATTGATTCATTGTAATACATTCATTTGATAAACTTTAAATACATATTCTAAATCACAATACAATGACCCTAAAAGGCAATAAACTGGCAAATTCAAAAATGAAAATAGCTTGCCTCTATCACAGATACTGTAGGAGTTATAATCTTTGGAGTATGATGACCCCGACTAAAATGTGTAATAAGGTAAAGAACTTTTCATTGAAATTTAGCAGGTAATCCTATCTGTAAGCCTTTTAACACAATAATATGAACATCCTATTGATAAAGAATAGCACAAGGTGATATCTTACATTTTCTGGAAAAAAGTATCATTCTGTTGCTTGCTTTATTATAGATAACATATATTACTAAATTTAATACATTCTTTTTAATGCCTAATTCTTGCTACAAATCATGGGGAGTTTTAATTCATTTAAATAATCTGGAAAATGGATCACTCAGAAATAGAGAGAACCTACTTTATAAGAAAATAGGGGACTCGGTTTTATTGAGTCTGTTCATGAGAACTAATGGAAAGTGCAACAATTCTCACGCCCCCTAGCACCGGCTTAAGCGTATTCTGCTTTCCATCAGAACCCAATATTCCTGAAGCAGCAGAATATGAAAAAATATCAATACTATATTGATGTACCTATTTTTTTTGCAATATATTTGGCAATTAATTGATATAGCTACCAGTTTGTCATAAATAGAACTTAATAGTTATGATATTAAAAGGCATTATCAATGCACACTTAGTTTTGAAAAACATATTGTTTGAACTTTTTTTAAAACAGCAAGATAATTTTTTTGATTTGCCCCACATTATAGGTTATAAAGACCATAAGCAAAGAGAATATGATAGAATTCAAGTAACAGCTGAATAATGACAATTCCCATGTTCTGTCAAATGTTTTAAGGTAACATGTATAATCATGTAAATAAATCAGATGGTCCAATGTTTGTCCAAAATATAGTCAAAGATAATATTTTTGCATGAAGTGATAAGATACAGTGAATTAAGATTGTTGTAATATTTATTTAGATTGATTGGTACAGTTAAGATTTAATATTCCAGTCAACAATATTCCAGTCATATTAGGGTTTCTCCTTGAGGGAGGGAGAAGGAAAAAAAACAGGGTAGACTAAAAGGCCTTGACCCAAACTCACATTTGCGGGAAGTGAAGCAATTTTCACCCTAACAACAAGCCAAATATGACAGCATCATATTACATAAAAAGCTCCCGCAAAGATCACAGCTCCCTACCACCCACGGTATTTATCTGAGGAAAGTTTGATTCATTCAGTTATTTAAGCATTTAAGAGGATCAAGAATAGACCAGACATTTTGCCAGACCTGATCTGGGTCCACACTGTGTGTAAACATCTCTACGTGTAGATATGAAACGCACCCATTGTCTAACAGTATGCATCCTGAACAGGTCGGATATTTTAGTTGGCTTGATCTGGGTCAAAACGGTATCTTCCTCGCAGTGCCACGTGGTTGTCTGCGGTTTATGATTGTGGTATTTCCTGATCATACTCACTTACTATTTTTGAAGATTATCAGTAGCATTCCTGCTATGTAATCTGTACATTTTTGTTGGCCTGGTCTGTGTCCAAACAGAGTACAAGTAGCATTTTTCCGCTATGGCATCTATACTAAAATAGTTTGGATCGACAAAGCCCACGTATCACTGCTGCGCATTATAAATGCTGGGATATACCACTTTACCATTTTTAACAGTTATTTTGGTGAACAGTGCGGACTAAGATGAAATGCCATGCAATATAGTGTTTCATCCTGCTATGATAGAAATATTAAATATATTATAATTGTGAAAATTTGACATTTGACCCATTAAACACAAAATGGGCTATCCCATATTTATTGTAGCAATATGTTTGGGAGAACACATTGGAATGACATAGGTTAAATACACATTTAGTGTATTTGTCACAATACGTCACTTGCCCTAGGCGTTGTGGTAGCCGTATCAAAAGTAAAGATCTTCCAACATGTATAATTCACTGATTCCCTGGGTTGAACGAGTCCTGATCAGAGGATAAAATGTCTTGCGCAAGGGCATAGCACAGTGTCTCTGGTTAGGCTCGGGCTAGCAACCCCTAGTTCAAGATCTATAAGAGCGCTGACCCGAGATTTCCAACAATGTGGTATGTGCGACTAGCAAAGGCTCAGACCAGCCTGCGCATACGCACAGACTGATCAGAGCCTTTGCTAGTCGCTTAAATATTCTGTGACTGTTAAGCTACTGACCAAACATCATTTGGAGTTTCTAAGCTAAAAAGGATGCTGCACATGCTCGTCTGAGTCTACACTGTTCAAAATGCCACATTGTTGGAAGCCACATGTCATGCCTCATATCACTCAACCACATGGCTCATAACAAGCATTCATGTTAGGTAACGGTTTGTACTTTTCATTTGACTAGCTATCATGTCTGGTCAGTTAAAAAATACACTTTTTTGATTACAGTCATATAGTTGGCTCTTGATTAAAGAACCTTTAAATATATGGCAGTTATGGATATGAAAATGTTTTGGAAATTAATAATAGAGAGGGTATCTCCTTCGAATAAGCCAACAAATAGATGATTGGTTGATTCAACGCCTCGTGAATGACGTATTCAACCGAACGATACCGTGATGTATTTACTAGCGTTTGATTGGTTGAAAATCAACACATAATACGCAGGCCTCGTGCGTACATCGCAGTGCCTGGATAGCTTTAAATTGCTGGCGATGCTTTCTCAGGCAACCGCCTGGCCTACGCCTGCAAAGGCTACGCGAAATTTGTGCGCTGGCGAGGACAGCTCGCTAGCGATCGCCACTATGCTTTCAAAACTACCGTAAAAATGTAAGGTGACCAATTAGAATTTTTACTAAGTGTATAGCATTTCATTGGATCCATATACGTTGTAAATACATTAACGTAATGGTTCGAAACTCACACATTTAGTTATTTTCGTTTAAAACGCATACCTAGAATAGCAATGAGCATTCCATCTGAGAAATTTGAAGAAAATCATTACCGTTTGTGTTTGTCTCTTAAATTATAAACCACTTTAATAATACAATATCGATAGAATCCCATTAATTTCTGCGCACACAAATTACAGACGTTTTCAGCAGCGAAAGAAATGTGTGTCAGTTTTAATGAATCTCATTTCTATCAATTCATCATTATGAAGACAGGAATCCATCCTCAAGAACAATGTTAGTCCGCTAATGAGATTAGAGTACTTTTTGCATTGTAGAACCGCTCGCTAACACACAAAACGCACACAGTATTCTGCTTTCAACACACCGGGTAGACAATAATTATAATGATAAAATCAGCTATAGCATGCACTTTTGGTACATATCGCGTAGGCACATGTGTTATCTTTAAATGTCTATGCTGTCATATCAAGCTGAGATAGAGGTCTAAATTTTGGATTAAGTCAGCATCTATATTCATAATTTTGCGCAGCCTCGCGGTCAACCGAACACATTTACTCAATCAGAACACAATTACACAATTAGAATTACAGTCATGCCTTGAAAAGTCGAACTCTGATTTTTCGAAATCTTCAGTTAATCGAAATAAATTAATTACGGCGGATTTTGAGAAACTTGGCCTATTTATGAACTATTGTGTGTTAGCAAAAAAACATAGGGTATTGGTGCGTAAAAGAAACGTTTCTCCCAGACGATTCGTATACGTACCAAGAACAATTATGTTTCATAAGCAAACACTGTTCATAATCATTTGGGGAGGGGGGTATATATTTTAGTGTCCACCTCCCTATAATTTGAAAATTTCGATACTTCGCACGAAGCCGCCGTGGTGTAGGGGATAAACCTATGTCTTGAAAACCAGGTGTTGTAGGTTTGATTCCCGGCTTCTCCATAAAACCACTTTCGATGAGCCTTTGGGTATTCCCGTAATAAAACCAACAGAAATCTTAAACCAACCCGGCAGAACTGGTTTATACCCAGGAAAGCCACATTTTTTGTGTAGGGGATAAACCTATGTCCTGTAAACCAGGGGTCGCAGGTTCGATTCCCAGCTTCTCTCAGTCTGTTGGATGAGACTTTAAACCGTGGTCCTGTCTTCTTAGACACTTTAAATTCAGAACCACTGCCTGTGAGCCTTCAGGTGCTCCTGGACATAAAACCACAAAACCATAAACCCAACGGGCCAGCACTTGTTATAGCCAAGGAACACGGCCACAAACAATATAACCTCTAGTCCATAGGAGTTGGAATTTACGTGATTCCACTGGTATTTACAAACAAGATAGTCTCTGACAAGCCGTTTTCTACTGTCCTGTCAGGCAAGAGTGACAGCGACGTCACATTTTGTTTACAACTGTTAAGTAATACTTGTACACACCGCTTGAGCTAACTTAAATCGATAGGTAACTTGTGTATTAATCCTATCCTGCGGATAGGATTAATACACAAGTAATCTATTGATTCTAAGTCCCTCATAACTTTGTAAACAAAACATTACGTCACTGTTACTCTTGGTTGGCACGACAGTAGAGGATCAATCAGACCACGGAATATTCGCTTGGTTGCTTTCTTCAGTAATCTATTTACTCAAACTAGGATATAATCCGTGCTCGATAAGAGTATGGTGACGAAACAGACTTGCAGTTAGAAGTATGAAAGAAAATCCTGCATTTGTCCAATCAGGTGAATAAAATACCATAATGTGACCAACTACGTAACTCTACTCTTATCGAGCACGGACTCTACAATCAAGTTCAGAAGCTAAGTGCATCGATCAAAACAAGATGTCATTCACTTCAGCACAATAGGAAAATCTCCTGAACTACAGGTGACCCTCGGTTAAGTCGTATTAACAATGGATAATAAGCTTTCTGATTTTGTTTTTGTAGTAAAAAGATAACATACAGTACATTTTGTATTTGGCCTCGAAGAAGACCTAGCATCGAAGAAAATATGTGTAGTATATAAAGTGCAAGCAAATTAAAAGTTATTAGCACTAATGAGCATACATTGGTGGGGGGTCATGTTGACATCCTCGTAATGAATCGGAAACCAAACAGATTTTGTACTTATCGCATATGCGACCAACCGATACACTTGTTAGCCAACACGATATACACGGTACAGCTACTGTGTTGCCAGCCAAAAGTGACAGTGGAATCATGTTCTGTTTACAACGTAATTAGAGACTTAGAATTGATAGATCACTTGTGTATTAATCCTATCCGCAGGGTAGGATTAATACACAAGTGATCCATCGATTCGCATAAGCTGAAGTTGAGTGTACAAGTTAATGTTTTACTTAACATTTGTAAACAAAGTAATACATCACTGTCACTTTTGGTTGGCACGACAGTAGCCTCAGAGAAAACAACAATTTTTCGAAGGTAGCGTAAACATTGTTTGGACTGCGTTCATAAACTAATATTTTCATTTTCGAAGCAATCCTTTAATGCATCTTTAGTTTTTTGCAACCGTTCATAGCCTCATGAATTACACAAAATTTGACTGACAGCTGCCAAGCTCACTTGTCCGTGCAGTTATATTCGAACATTGAACTCATTCGCCAGAAGTGATACTGGTATTGAGATTGACGAGTCACACGTCGTGCAATGCAAGCCTCTTGTTTACTCCATCAAGTTGGCTGTTCCGCTTTTCCATTTTACGCTCCAACTAACCCGTTAATACGATTTTATTTTAAAATACAAAACTGTTTTAATTCCTAAGTTAAAAATTTTTTATATTTTAGACATTTATAATAAAATGTAACAATTAGCAATAAATTCAATTTTTGAAAGGTTCATGGAATCATGAATACTTTGGGTCTCTTGCAAAGTAAGTGAAGCCTTCAGGCTTAACTTTCTTTGCAAGAAACCCAAAGTATTCATGATTCCATGAACCTTCCAAATCATTAATTAATTTTATAATTTATTCAAGCAGGGCGGTGCATTCTCTGCTGCATCTTTCAGAGAGATGGCCCTGTAATATTTGGTTTGTTGGCAGGATGAAATGTGCTTCATTTGAGGCAAATTTGGATAGAGGTCGAGTCCTTTTAGTCCCAATCTGGGCCATTATTCTTTTCTCTCTCCCTCTCTCCAGGAGGAGTCCCGATATGACTGAAATATAGTTGACCTTAATCTTAAACTCAATCAGTCAATCAAGACTGAAAATTACAATTCTTCCTTAAAGTTAAGGACTACTTAAGTTAAGTATTGATATTTCAACATATTACATCAAATGTTTAATACATTGTCAGAATCGATGCAGTACTTATGGTCAAAAATATCATTGTGATCTACAGAAAAAATGAAATTATTTTTATTTTTATAAGTTCGAAACATTACTTTTCAGGTCCTAAAATCATTACTTAACTTAAGTCTTCCTTTACTTTAAGGAGGCACTGTAATTTTTGCACATGCACGTACATGGTTACACTTACAACATAAGATTTTTATAAATGAGTCTAACTATATTATGGGTTATGAACATATATTGTTAGTGTTACTATATTTTTGCTTATATAAATGTCTTGTAAGTGTTACTACATGTATATTATGTCTTGAAAGTGTTACTATATTCATGCTTATACAAATGTCTTTTATGTGGTACTATATTATTGTTTGTATAAATGTCTTGTAAGTGTTACTATATTTTTGCTTGTATAAATGTCTTGTAAGTGTAACTATACTTGTATAAATATCTTGTAAGTGTTACTATACTTGTATAAATGTCTTGTAAGTGTTAGTATATTCCTGCTTGTATAACTGTCTTGTAAGTGTTATTGTATTCTTGCTTGTATAAATATCTTGTAAGTATTATTGTATTCTTGCTTGTAATAATGTCTTGTAAGTATTATTGTATTCTTGCTTGTATAAATGTCTTGTAAGTGTTACTATATTCTTGCTTTTATAAATGTCTTGCAAGTATTATTGTATTCTTGCTTGTATAAATATCTTGTAAGTATTATTTTATTCTTGCTTGTATAAATGTCTTTTAAGTATTATTGTATTCTTGCTTGTATAAATGTCTTGTAAGTATTATTGTATTCTTGCTTGTATAAATGTCTTGTAAGTGTTACTGTATTTTGGCTTGTATAAATGTCTTGTAAGTGTAAATGTATTTTGGTTTGTATATAGGTATTGTTCGCGTAACTATATTCGTGCTCTTATGTCGCATTATAATACCTATTTTCTTGATTGTTTACATTTCTTGGTAGTGTTAATGTTTTCTTGCTTGTATAAATGCCTTTTAGTCTTACCCTATTCTGGATGTAAGTGTCTAGTAAGTGTTACTCCATTTTGCCTGCATAAATAATAATAATAATAATAATAATAATTATGTATAAATGTCTTGTAAGTGTCGTTGTATTCTAGCTAGTGTAATTGTCTTGAAAGTGTCGGTGTATTCTGGCTTGTGTAATTGTTTTGTAAATGTCGTTTTTTCTGGCTTGTGTAATTGCCTTTTATGTGTCGGTGTATTCTGGCTTGTATACATGTCTGGTAGGTGTCTTTGTATTCTACCTTGTGTAATTGTCTTATAAGTGTCGTTGTATTCTGGCTTCTTGTGTAACTATCTTGTAAGTGTCGTTGTATTCTGGCTTGTGTAATTGTTTTGTAAGTGTCATTGTATTTTGGCTCCGGCAATTGTCTTGTAAGTGTCGTTGTATTTTGGCTTGTGTAATTGTCCTGTAAGTGTCGTTGCATTCTGGCGCGTGTAATTGTCTTGTAAGTGTCGTTGTATTCTGGCTTGTGTTATTGTCTTGTAAGTGTTGTTGTATTCTGGCTTCTTGTGTTATTGTCTTGTAAGTGTCGTTGTATTCTGGCGCGTGCAATTGTCTTGTAAGTGTCGTTGAATTCTAGCATGTGTAATTGTCTTTTAAGTGTCGTTATATTCTGGCTTCTTGTGTTATTGTCTTGTAAGTGTCGTTATATTCTGGCTTGTGTAATTGTCTTGTAAGTGTTGTTGTATTCTGGCTTCTTGTGTAATTGTCTTGTAAGTGTTGTTGTATTCTGGCTTCTTGTGTAATTGTCTTGTAAGTGTTGTTGTATTCTGGCTTCTTGTGTTATTGTCTTGTAAGTGTTGTTGTATTCTGGCTTCTTGTGTTATTGTCTTGTAAGTGTTGTTGTATTCTGGCTTCTTGTGTAATTGTCTTGTAAGTGTCGTTGTATTCTGGCTTCTTGTGTTATTGTCTTGTAAGTGTCGTTGTATTCTGGCTTCTTGTGTTATTGTCTTGTAAGTGTCGTTGTATTCTGGCTTCTTGTGCAATTGTCTTGTAAGTGTCGTTGTATTCTGGCTTCTTGTGTAATTGTCTTGTAAGTGTCGTTGTATTCTGGCTTCTTGTGTTATTGTCTTGTAAGTGTCGTTGTATTCTGGCTTCTTGTGCAATTGTCTTGTAAGTGTCGTTGTATTCTGGCTTCTTGTGTAATTGTCTTGTAAGTGTCGTTGTATTCTGGCTTCTTGTGTTATTGTCTTGTAAGTGTCGTTGTATTCTGGCTTCTTGTGTTATTGTCTTGTAAGTGTCGTTGTATTCTGGCTTCTTGTGTTATTGTCTTGTAAGTGTCGTTGTATTCTGGCTTCTTGTGCAATTGTCTTGTAAGTGTCGTTGTATTCTGGCTTCTTGTGTTATTGTCTTGTAAGTGTTGTTGTATTCTGGCTTCTTGTGTAATTGTCTTGTAAGTGTCGTTGTATTCTGGCTTCTTGTGTTATTGTCTTGTAAGTGTCGTTGTATTCTGGCTTCTTGTGCAATTGTCTTGTAAGTGTCGTTGTATTCTGGCTTCTTGTGCAATTGTCTTGTAAGTGTTGTTGTATTCTGGCTTCTTGTGCAATTGTCTTGTAAGTGTCGTTGTATTCTGGCTTCTTGTGCAATTGTCTTGTAAGTGTCGTTGTATTCTGGCTTCTTGTGTAATTGTCTTGTAAGTGTCGTTGTATTCTGGCTTCTTGTGTTATTGTCTTGTAAGTGTCGTTATATTCTGGTGCGTGTAATTGTCTTGTAAGTGTTGTTGTATTCTGGCGCGTGCAATTGTCTTGTTAGTGTCGTTGTATTTTGGCTTGTGTAATTGTCTTGTAAGTGTTGTTGTATTCTGGCGCATGCAATTGTCTTGTAAGTGTCGTTGAATTCTAGCATGTGTAATTGTCTTGTTAGTTTCGTTGTGTTCTGGCTTCTTGTGTTATTGTCTTGTAAGTGTCGTTATATTCTGGCTTCTTGTGTAATTGTCTTGTAAGTGTCGTTGTATTCTGGCGCGTGCAATTGTCTTGTAAGTGTCGTTGTATTCTGGCGCGTGCAATTGTCTTGTAAGTGTCGTTGTATTCTGGCTTCTTGTGTAATTGTCTTGTAAGTGTCGTTATATTCTGGCTTCTTGTGTTATTGTCTTGTAAGTGTCGTTGTATTCTGGCGCGTGCAATTGTCTTGTAAGTGTCGTTGTATTCTGGCTTCTTGTGCAATTGTCTTGTAAGTGTCGTTGTATTCTGGCTTCTTGTGTTATTGTCTTGTAAGTGTCGTTATATTCTGGCTTCTTGTGTAATTGTCTTTTAAGTGTCGTTGTATTCTGGCGCGTGCAATTGTCTTGTAAGTGTCGTTGTATTCTGGCGCGTGCAATTGTCTTGTAAGTGTCGTTGTATTCTGGCTTCTTGTGTTATTGTCTTGTAAGTGTCGTTGTATTCTGGCTTCTTGTGTTATTGTCTTGTAAGTGTCGTTGTATTCTGGCTTCTTGTGTTATTGTCTTGTAAGTTTCGTTGTATTCTGGCTTCTTGTGTAATTGTCTTGTAAGTGTCGTTGTATTCTGGCGCGTGCAATTGTCTTGTAAGTGTCGTTGTATTCTGGCTTCTTGAGTTATTGTCTTGTAAGTGTCGTTGTATTCTGGCTTCTTGTGTTATTGTCTTGTAAGTGTCGTTGTATTCTGGCTTCTTGTGTTATTGTCTTGTAAGTGTCGTTGTATTCTGGCGCGTGTAATTGTCTTGTAAGTGTTGTTGTATTCTGGCTTGTGCAATTGTCTTGTAAGTGTTGTTGTATTCTGGCTTCTTGTGTAATTGTCTTGTAAGTGTCGTTGTATTCTGGCTTCTTGTGCAATTGTCTTGTAAGTGTCGTTGTATTCTGGCTTCTTGTGCAATTGTCTTGTAAGTGTCGTTGTATTCTGGCTTCTTGTGCAATTGTCTTGTAAGTGTCGTTGTATTCTGGCTTCTTGTGTTATTGTCTTGTAAGTGTCGTTGTATTCTGGCTTCTTGTGTTATTGTCTTGTAAGTGTCGTTGTATTCTGGCTTCTTGTGTAATTGTCTTGTAAGTGTCGTTGTATTCTGGCTTCTTGTGCAATTGTCTTGTAAGTGTCGTTGTATTCTGGCTTTTTGTGTAATTGTCTTGTAAGTGTCGTTGTATTCTGGCTTCTTGTGTTATTGTCCTGTAAGTGTCGTTGTATTCTGGCGCGTGTAATTGTCTTGTAAGTGTCGTTGTATTCTGGCGCGTGCAATTGTCTTGTAAGTGTCGTTGTATTCTGGCGCGTGCAATTGTCTTGTAAGTGTCGTTGTATTCTGGCTTCTTGTGTTATTGTCTTGTAAGTGTCGTTGTATTCTGGCGCGTGTAATTGTCTTGTAAGTGTTGTTGTATTCTGGCTTGTGCAATTGTCTTGTAAGTGTTGTTGTATTCTGGCTTCTTGTGTAATTGTCTTGTAAGTGTCGTTGTATTCTGGCTTCTTGTGCAATTGTCTTGTAAGTGTCGTTGTATTCTGTCTTCTTGTGCAATTGTCTTGTAAGTGTCGTTGTATTCTGGCTTCTTTTGCAATTGTCTTGTAAGTGTCGTTGTATTCTGGCTTCTTGTGTTATTGTCTTGTAAGTGTCGTTGTATTCTGGCTTCTTGTGTTATTGTCTTGTAAGTGTCGTTGTATTCTGGCTTCTTGTGCAATTGTCTTGTAAGTGTCGTTGTATTCTGGCGCGTGCAATTGTCTTGTAAGTGTCGTTGTATTCTGGCTTCTTGTGCAATTGTCTTGTAAGTGTCGTTGTATTCTGGCTTCTTGTGTAATTGTCTTGTAAGTGTCGTTGTATTCTGGCTTCTTGTGTTATTGTCTTGTAAGTGTCGTTGTATTCTGGCGCGTGTAATTGTCTTGTAAGTGTTGTTGTATTCTGGCTTCTTGTGTTATTGTCTTGTAAGTGTCGTTGTATTCTGGCGCGTGTAATTGTCTTGTAAGTGTTGTTGTATTCTGGCTTCTTGTGCAATTGTCTTGTAAGTGCCGTTGTATTCTGGCTTCTTGTGTTATTGTCTTGTAAGTGTCGTTGTATTCTGGCTTCTTGTGTTATTGTCTTGTAAGTGTCGTTGTATTCTGGCGCGTGCAATTGTCTTGTAAGTGTCGTTGTATTCTGGCTTCTTGTGTAATTGTCTTGTAAGTGTCGTTGTATTCTGGCTTCTTGTGTTATTGTCTTGTAAGTTTCGTTGTATTCTGGCTTCTTGTGTAATTGTCTTGTAAGTGTCGTTGTATTCTGGCGCGTGCAATTGTCTTGTAAGTGTCGTTGTATTCTGGCTTCTTGTGTTATTGTCTTGTAAGTGTCGTTGTATTCTGGCTTCTTGTGTAATTGTCTTGTAAGTGTCGTTGTATTCTGGCGCGTGTAATTGTCTTGTAAGTGCTGTTGTATTCTGGCTTCTTGTGCAATTGTCTTGTAAGTGTCGTTGTATTCTGGCTTCTTGTGTAATTGTCTTGTAAGTGTCGTTGTATTCTGGCTTCTTGTGCAATTGTCTTGTAAGTGTCGTTGTATTCTGGCTTCTTGTGTTATTGTCTTGTAAGTGTCGTTGTATTCTGGCTTCTTGTGTTATTGTCTTGTAAGTGTCGTTGTATTCTGGCGCGTGTAATTGTCTTGTAAGTGTTGTTGTATTCTGGCTTGTGCAATTGTCTTGTAAGTGTTGTTGTATTCTGGCTTCTTGTGTAATTGTCTTGTAAGTGTCGTTGTATTCTGGCTTCTTGTGCAATTGTCTTGTAAGTGTCGTTGTATTCTGTCTTCTTGTGCAATTGTCTTGTAAGTATCGTTGTATTCTGGCTTCTTGTGCAATTGTCTTGTAAGTGTCGTTGTATTCTGGCTTCTTGTGTTATTGTCTTGTAAGTGTCGTTGTATTCTGGCTTCTTGTGCAATTGTCTTGTAAGTGTCGTTGTATTCTGGCTTCTTGTGCAATTGTCTTGTAAGTGTCGTTGTATTCTGGCTTCTTGTGTTATTGTCTTGTAAGTGTCGTTGTATTCTGGCTTCTTGTGCAATTGTCTTGTAAGTGTCGTTGTATTCTGGCTTCTTGTGCAATTGTCTTGTAAGTGTCGTTGTATTCTGGCTTGTGTTATTGTCTTGTAAGTGTCGTTGTATTCTGGCTTCTTGTGCAATTGTCTTGTAAGTGTCGTTGTATTCTGGCGCGTGCAATTGTCTTGTAAGTGTCGTTGTATTCTGGCTTCTTGTGCAATTGTCTTGTAAGTGTCGTTGTATTCTGGCTTCTTGTGTAATTGTCTTGTAAGTGTCGTTGTATTCTGGCTTCTTGTGTTATTGTCTTGTAAGTGTCGTTGTATTCTGGCGCGTGTAATTGTCTTGTAAGTGTTGTTGTATTCTGGCTTCTTGTGTTATTGTCTTGTAAGTGTCGTTGTATTCTGGCGCGTGTAATTGTCTTGTAAGTGTTGTTGTATTCTGGCTTCTTGTGCAATTGTCTTGTAAGTGTCGTTGTATTCTGGCTTCTTGTGTTATTGTCTTGTAAGTGTCGTTGTATTCTGGCTTCTTGTGTTATTGTCTTGTAAGTGTCGTTGTATTCTGGCGCGTGTAATTGTCTTGTAAGTGTTGTTGTATTTTGGCTTGTGCAATTGTCTTGTAAGTGTTGTTGTATTCTGGCTTCTTGTGTAATTGTCTTGTAAGTGTCGTTGTATTCTGGCTTCTTGTGCAATTGTCTTGTAAGTGTCGTTGTATTCTGTCTTCTTGTGCAATTGTCTTGTAAGTGTCGTTGTATTCTAGCTTCTTGTGCAATTGTCTTGTAAGTGTCGTTGTATTCTGGCTTCTTGTGTTATTGTCTTGTAAGTGTCGTTGTATTCTGGCTTCTTGTGTTATTGTCTTGTAAGTGTCGTTGTATTCTGGCTTCTTGTGCAATTGTCTTGTAAGTGTCGTTGTATTCTGGCGCGTGCAATTGTCTTGTAAGTGTCGTTGTATTCTGGCTTCTTGTGCAATTGTCTTGTAAGTGTCGTTGTATTCTGGCTTCTTGTGTAATTGTCTTGTAAGTGTCGTTGTATTCTGGCTTCTTGTGTTATTGTCTTGTAAGTGTCGTTGTATTCTGGCGCGTGTAATTGTCTTGTAAGTGTCGTTGTATTCTGGCTTCTTGTGTTATTGTCTTGTAAGTGTCGTTGTATTCTGGCGCGTGCAATTGTCTTGTAAGTGTCGTTGTATTCTGGCTTCTTGTGCAATTGTCTTGTAAGTGTCGTTGTATTCTGGCTTCTTGTGCAATTGTCTTGTAAGTGTCGTTGTATTCTGGCTTCTTGTGTAATTGTCTTGTAAGTGTCGTTGTATTCTGGCTTCTTGTGTAATTGTCTTGTAAGTGTCGTTGTATTCTGGCGCGTGCAATTGTCTTGTAAGTGTTGTTGTATTCTGGCGCGTGTAATTGTCTTGTAAGTGTCGTTGTATTCTGGCTTCTTGTGTAATTGTCTTGTAAGTGTCGTTGTATTCTGGCGCGTGTAATTGTCTTGTAAGTGTCGTTGTATTCTGGCTTCTTGTGTAATTGTCTTGTAAGTGTCGTTGTATTCTGGCTTCTTGTGCAATTGTCTTGTAAGTGTCGTTGTATTCTGGCGCGTGTAATTGTCTTGTAAGTGTCGTTGTATTCTGGCTTCTTGTGCAATTGTCTTGTAAGTGTCGTTGTATTCTGGCTTCTTGTGTTATTGTCTTGTAAGTGTCGTTGTATTCTGGCTTCTTGTGTTATTGTCTTGTAAGTGTCGTTGTATTCTGGCGCGTGCAATTGTCTTGTAAGTGTCGTTGTATTCTGGCGCGTGCAATTGTCTTGTAAGTGTCGTTGTATTCTGGCGCGTGCAATTGTCTTGTAAGTGTCGTTGTATTCTGGCGCGTGCAATTGTCTTGTAAGTGTCGTTGTATTCTGGCTTCTTGTGTTATTGTCTTGTAAGTGTCGTTGTATTCTGGCGCGTGCAATTGTCTTGTAAGTGTTGTTGTATTCTGGCGCGTGTAATTGTCTTGTAAGTGTCGTTGTATTCTGGCTTCTTGTGCAATTGTCTTGTAAGTGTCGTTGTATTCTGGCGCGTGTAATTGTCTTGTAAGTGTCGTTGTATTCTGGCTTCTTGTGTAATATTCTTGTAAGTGTCGTTGTATTCTGGCTTCTTGTGCAATTGTCTTGTAAGTGTCGTTGTATTCTGGCGCGTGTAATTGTCTTGTAAGTGTCGTTGTATTCTGGCTTCTTGTGCAATTGTCTTGTAAGTGTCGTTGTATTCTGGCGCGTGTAATTGTCTTGTAAGTGTCGTTGTATTCTGGCTTCTTGTGCAATTGTCTTGTAAGTGTCGTTGTATTCTGGCTTCTTGTGTTATTGTCTTGTAAGTGTCGTTGTATTCTGGCTTCTTGTGTTATTGTCTTGTAAGTGTCGTTGTATTCTGGCGCGTGCAATTGTCTTGTAAGTGTCGTTGTATTCTGGCGCGTGCAATTGTCTTGTAAGTGTCGTTGTATTCTGGCGCGTGCAATTGTCTTGTAAGTGTCGTTGTATTCTGGCTTCTTGTGTTATTGTCTTGTAAGTGTCGTTGTATTCTGGCGCGTGCAATTGTCTTGTAAGTGTTGTTGTATTCTGGCGCGTGTAATTGTCTTGTAAGTGTCGTTGTATTCTGGCTTCTTGTGCAATTGTCTTGTAAGTGTCGTTGTATTCTGGCGCGTGCAATTGTCTTGTAAGTGTCGTTGTATTCTGGCTTCTTGTGTAATTGTCTTGTAAGTGTCGTTGTATTCTGGCTTCTTGTGCAATTGTCTTGTAAGTGTCGTTGTATTCTGGCGCGTGTAATTGTCTTGTAAGTGTCGTTGTATTCTGGCTTCTTGTGCAATTGTCTTGTAAGTGTCGTTGTATTCTGGCGCGTGTAATTGTCTTGTAAGTGTCGTTGTATTCTGGCTTCTTGTGCAATTGTCTTGTAAGTGTCGTTGTATTCTGGCTTCTTGTGTTATTGTCTTGTAAGTGTCGTTGTATTCTGGCTTCTTGTGTTATTGTCTTGTAAGTGTCGTTGTATTCTGGCGCGTGCAATTGTCTTGTAAGTGTCATTGTATTCTGGCGCGTGCAATTGTCTTGTAAGTGTCGTTGTATTCTGGCGCGTGCAATTGTCTTGTAAGTGTCGTTGTATTCTGGCTTCTTGTGCAATTGTCTTGTAAGTGTCGTTGTATTCTGGCTTCTTGTGTAATTGTCTTGTAAGTGTCGTTGTATTCTGGCTTCTTGTGCAATTGTCTTGTAAGTGTCGTTGTATTCTGGCGCGTGCAATTGTCTTGTAAGTGTCGTTGTATTCTGGCTTTTTGTGTAATTGTCTTGTAAGTGTCGTTATATTCTGGCTTCTTGTACAATTGTCTTGTAAGTGTCGTTGTATTCTGGCGCGTGCAATTGTCTTGTAAGTGTCGTTGTATTCTGGCGCGTGCAATTGTCTTGTAAGTGTCGTTGTATTCTGGCTTCTTGTGCAATTGTCTTGTAAGTGTCGTTGTATTCTGGCTTCTTGTGTAATTGTCTTGTAAGTGTCGTTGTATTCTGGCTTCTTGTGCAATTGTCTTGTAAGTGTCGTTGTATTCTGGCTTCTTGTGCAATTGTCTTGTAAGTGTCGTTGTATTCTGGCGCGTGTAATTGTCTTGTAAGTGTCGTTGTATTCTGGCTTCTTGTGTAATTGTCTTGTAAGTGTCGTTGTATTCTGGCTTCTTGTGCAATTGTCTTGTAAGTGTCGTTGTATTCTGGCGCGTGTAATTGTCTTGTAAGTGTCGTTGTATTCTGGCTTCTTGTGCAATTGTCTTGTAAGTGTCGTTGTATTCTGGCGCGTGTAATTGTCTTGTAAGTGTCGTTGTATTCTGGCTTCTTGTGCAATTGTCTTGTAAGTGTCGTTGTATTCTGGCTTCTTGTGTTATTGTCTTGTAAGTGTCGTTGTATTCTGGCTTCTTGTGTTATTGTCTTGTAAGTGTCGTTGTATTCTGGCGCGTGCAATTGTCTTGTAAGTGTCATTGTATTCTGGCTTCTTGTGTAATTGTCTTGTAAGTGTCGTTGTATTCTGGCGCGTGCAATTGTCTTGTAAGTGTCGTTGTATTCTGGCTTCTTGTGCAATTGTCTTGTAAGTGTCGTTGTATTCTGGCTTCTTGTGTAATTGTCTTGTAAGTGTCGTTGTATTCTGGCTTCTTGTGCAATTGTCTTGTAAGTGTCGTTGTATTCTGGCGCGTGCAATTGTCTTGTAAGTGTCGTTGTATTCTGGCTTCTTGTGTAATTGTCTTATAAGTGTCGTTATATTCTGGCTTCTTGTGCAATTGTCTTGTAAGTGTCGTTGTATTCTGGCGCGTGCAATTGTCTTGTAAGTGTCGTTGTATTCTGGCGCGTGCAATTGTCTTGTAAGTGTCGTTGTATTCTGGCTTCTTGTGCAATTGTCTTGTAAGTGTCGTTGTATTCTGGCTTCTTGTGTAATTGTCTTGTAAGTGTCGTTGTATTCTGGCGCGTGTAATTGTCTTGTAAGTGTCGTTGTATTCTGGCTTCTTGTGTAATTGTCTTGTAAGTGTCGTTGTATTCTGGCTTCTTGTGCAATTGTCTTGTAAGTGTCGTTGTATTCTGGCTTTTGTGTAATTGTCTTGTAAGTGTCGTTGTATTCTGGCTTCTTGTGCAATTGTCTTGTAAGTGTCGTTGTATTCTGGCGCGTGCAATTGTCTTGTAAGTGTCGTTGTATTCTGGCTTCTTGTGCAATTGTCTTGTAAGTGTTGTTGTATTCTGGCTTCTTGTGTTATTGTCTTGTAAGTGTCGTTGTATTCTGGCTTCTTGTGTTATTGTCTTGTAAGTGTCGTTGTATTCTGGCGCGTGCAATTGTCTTGTAAGTGTCATTGTATTCTGGCGCGTGCAATTGTCTTGTAAGTGTCGTTGTATTCTGGCGCGTGCAATTGTCTTGTAAGTGTCGTTGTATTCTGGCTTCTTGTGCAATTGTCTTGTAAGTGTCGTTGTATTCTGGCTTCTTGTGTAATTGTCTTGTAAGTGTCGTTGTATTCTGGCTTCTTGTGCAATTGTCTTGTAAGTGTCGTTGTATTCTGGCGCGTGCAATTGTCTTGTAAGTGTCGTTGTATTCTGGCTTCTTGTGTAATTGTCTTGTAAGTGTCGTTATATTCTGGCTTCTTGTGCAATTGTCTTGTAAGTGTTGTTGTATTCTGGCGCGTGCAATTGTCTTGTAAGTGTCGTTGTATTCTGGCGCGTGCAATTGTCTTGTAAGTGTCGTTGTATTCTGGCTTCTTGTGCAATTGTCTTGTAAGTGTCGTTGTATTCTGGCTTCTTGTGTAATTGTCTTGTAAGTGTCGTTGTATTCTGGCTTCTTGTGCAATTGTCTTGTAAGTGTCGTTGTATTCTGGCTTCTTGTGCAATTGTCTTGTAAGTGTCGTTGTATTCTGGCGCGTGCAATTGTCTTGTAAGTGTCGTTGTATTCTGGCTTCTTGTGCAATTGTCTTGTAAGTGTCGTTGTATTCTGGCTTTTGTGTAATTGTCTTGTAAGTGTCGTTGTATTCTGGCTTCTTGTGCAATTGTCTTGTAAGTGTCGTTGTATTCTGGCGCGTGCAATTGTCTTGTAAGTGTCGTTGTATTCTGGCTTCTTGTGCAATTGTCTTGTAAGTGTTGTTGTATTCTGGCTTCTTGTGTTATTGTCTTGTAAGTGTCGTTGTATTCTGGCTTCTTGTGTTATTGTCTTGTAAGTGTCGTTGTATTCTGGCTTCTTGTGTTATTGTCTTGTAAGTGTTGTTGTATTCTGGCTTCTTGTGTAATTGTCTTGTAAGTGTTGTTGTATTCTGGCGCGTGCAATTGTCTTGTAAGTGTCGTTGTATTCTGGCGCGTGCAATTGTCTTGTAAGTGTCGTTGTATTCTGGCTTCTTGTGTAATTGTCTTGTAAGTGTCGTTGTATTCTGGCTTCTTGTGTAATTGTCTTGTCGGTTGCGTTGTATATTGGCTTGTGTAATTGTCTTGTAAGTGTCGTTGTATTCTGGCTTGTATCATTGTCTTCTAAGTGCCGTTGTATTCTCGCTTGTGTAATTGTACTGTGAGTGTCGTTGTATTGTGGCTTGTGCAGTTGTCTTGTAAGTGTCGTTGTATTATGGCGTGATTATCTAAATTCTTGCTTGTTTAAATGTTTTGTTATCGTAGTTAGTTTCTTGCTTGTTTATAGAGGATCTTACATGAGTGCTCATGTTCAATTGAATTTATTGAACGAGTAGGCTAAAAGAGAAAAAATGCGAGGCTTGTCGAGCATTTTATCTCCTTTTCGCAACGAGTTTATTAAATCAAATAATACAAGAGCACGAATGTTACATTCTATTTATCATATGACATTAAGATTACTTTGATATCTCATTTTTGCCGTAAAAACGTTATAAGTTTGTCATTATGTACGCAACGTTGTGATTGACGTCATAATGTTTCCCGAAAATCTATAAACCACTAGTGGTTTATCGATTTTATTGCATGGCGTTGTTTCACTCTCAGAAGCGACGTCATATAATAAAAATATATTATATCCTACATGTAAGTGACCCGATAAAGCTAATAAACATGGCATGTGGACAATAAACAAAATAATTACCATTTCAAG
Source organism: Loripinus fragilis (assembly GCA_964019695.1). Taxonomy (NCBI): domain Eukaryota; kingdom Metazoa; phylum Mollusca; class Bivalvia; order Lucinida; family Lucinidae; genus Loripinus; species Loripinus fragilis. The sequence continues at coordinate 94,357,372 of OZ026515.1, forward strand.
ACTTTTATACGCTGTTCAATTATACAATTACGTTAACAAGATAAGATGATTATGCAAGCCAGAATACGACGAATAAGAAAACAGATCCTCGACAACCCTTGCAGTTCAGAAATGGCTGTTTTTACTATTGTTTCGAACGTGGTGCTTCATTCTCCTTCGGTCATTGCTCGTGTTGTTCCTTGCTGCGAGCTGTTTCGTGTTTTGTGAAGTATTACAATCAACTCACTTAGAAAAAAATCTTGAGAGATCTGATCAATTAGCTTCATTTAGTACGCCCTTCAGATATTGTAAAGTGTTACAAACTCTCTGTTTTTCTTAACCCTTTCAACTATTTGCCCACTCGTGTCGTCTGTTGATAACTTTTGCAAACAGTTTGTATCCAGATCAGGCCCAACAAAATGTCGGGCCTGATCTGGATCCAACAAGTTTGACACTGAAAGAATATTTCGAAAATATTGAAATTGAAAAAATAAAAAACCCTACAATTCCAATGGTAGCAATGTAAATTGTAACTTTGCAGTTAAGTATGCACTGCAAGCCATATTCTATAGTGGGTACTTTATGTCCGCCACAGAGAGCGCCCAGAGCTTTGCATTATTATTCAGTTTGTTCATGCCTGTGTGTAGTATAGTCAAAAATATTATCCTGAGGTACTGTGATTGACATGGTTCACTATTGCACGAGGCTGAAGGCCAAAGGTCGTCCACAGCACCGAGCAATTCTGTTTTTTTAGTTCTTTGCTTGTTGTAACTCCCGCTATGTGTGTGGATTTCACATTTAGTTAATTTGTGCCCCTTTCAAGCTTGGCATTTCGCTGAGGAAGAGAGAGCTGGTTGCTTTAATGTATTGGTTTCTTGGTCTAACGTGTGTGGCTTTGCCTGTTTACATCTCTCTATTTGGTGCATAAGGTCCGCATATGATGCACATAGTCGTAGGAAGCTTTCCAATATTGGGATGGGGGAGGTACACGCATGTACATGCTGCTTAATGTTCATAAGCCCATGTATGCATACACGCCCACATGTATGGATGCATGCGCATATGCAGGCATACATTTATCAATTTACATCCTGATAATCAAAACATGCGATCTCTATAAAACGAATATATATATATATATATATATATATATATATATATATATATATATATATATATATATATATATATATATATATATATATATATATATATGTGTGTGTGTGTGTGTGTGTGTGTGTGTGTGTGTGTGTGTGTGTGTGTGTGTGTGTGTGTGTGTGTGTGTGTGTGTGTGTGTGTGTGTGTGTGTGTGTGTGTGTGTGTGTGTGTGAGCGAAGTAAACGAAGAAAGTTTTGGTTATTATATTGCCTGAAAGCTGCATATATTTAACCACATGCATTATTAAAAACAAATCGAGATTATAAGAAACCAAATATATAATTTGAGTACGAGCGAGCGAGAAAAGTTTAAGTATGGTATTAAGAGTAAAAAGCTAAGAGGGATAAAAAAGAACAAGAGCTTATATAATATTTTACTCCGAGTTTTGGTTGAAGCCTATTGCATGAAAGGTATTTCAGAGCAAAAAGCAAAGAGGGATGTAGGTTAGAGAAAAAACCTGAGCTCTTTAAAATTTATGATAGAAAATAGGAATAATAGGACAAATGATACACGTATACATTTATACATGCAAAGCCTACCGACTAAAGAAATGAAAACATATTAAATTCTGAATACATTGCCTGCTCTCGCAGAATTTAAGAGCAAATTTTTTAAAAAATCTGAGCGAGCGAGGACATTTTTTTACCAATAATAATGTTTGGAAGTTGCTTACCCTGAATGACAAGCAATTAATTATATGTCAATTAAGACAGATTATTGGGGGAGGGGGGCAAAAACTATTCTGCCCCCACCTACAAAATTATTTGGAGGGCTGATCCCCCTGTTCCTACGTCTATGGTGTAATGTTATGGCATTCCCTGGTCTTACACACTTGTTTAGTTTGTTATTGGCCTAGTCGCGAGAAACCCAGTTTGCATTGCATGCGAATAACAAAGCGCAGACCAGCTGACGTATCCACATGAATCTTTCAGTGCATTTACTATTCGTTCTATGGAAATATAATAGCTACCTGATATAAACAAAAATCAGGATTACACCATGTGTCCATAGCTGACAAGGTTATATGTAACGTTCGAGCCTTATCAGGTCGCAAGCCCAGATGACATGTTTTCTATCGACTAGGCCCAAACACAAAAATGTAAGCAAAATGAATCAGAAAAAGTGTCTGGACTTCCTATCCAAATTCACTTCTTTGTATGTACAAAGTATGGATGTATATGAAGGCTCAAGCCTAAATAATACATCTAGCACCGCTGGATACCAAAATATGGACGTTTGAAGGTGTGAGATAAGAACCAAAATCTTATGTGCTGACCTGTATATAATTCCATTACTAAACCAGTGTATCGCCCTCATTGTGTCGCATTTATATGCCGCCTGTCAAATGCCCTCACAAGGCATGCAGCTCTTTCTATACCAAAAAACAATTATGATTGGTCGTGAGATATATTAAGAATATACAATGAGTGTGAGGGTTGGATAGATCAATCCCGGCGATCAACAATTGGCATCAGGAGGCTTGGCAGGTGATGAAAAAAGGGGAGCCCGAGGGACATACTTTTCTATTTAACCCTCATACATGAGCATACTTGTATTAATGGATTCTGTTTTCTACTCACCATTAATTTGCGAATTTGGATTTTTTTAACAAAAATGTCACGCAAGTGCTTTATTATGAACCTTACAAAATAGGGGAGGCACTGCCCAAATCCCACTAGATAGCTAATCAGGCATGTTGACAGACTGTAAATGCGGAAATTTTCGCGAGTGTTTTATTTTCGCGAAACTTCGCATATGCGAAGTTTCGTGAAAATGAAATCCTCGCGAATTGGCGAAATCACTATGTCGCTTACTTCTATAGGTACATTTGTCAATCACACCCTTGTCGCGAATTTTCGACGTCGCAAGTATGTGCTTTAACGCTATTCGCGAAAATAAAATTCTTGCGAAAAATTTCCATATTTTCAGTATCAAAATCTCATCAGCAGGCCCAATTATTACTAGGCAAGTGCTTGATTTGTATCTGACACTTTCGCACTTGTTTAAGTTCAGATAATCACGGTTCTAGACATTCGTTTCTTAGAATAGATTTGTGGACATAGCAATTTACATATAATTTGTAGTGTGCTAATGTCGTGAAGAAAGATACTTTATTATTTATTTTAAACATATTTTATTCAATGAATACAAATGATATACTTTATTATTTCAATATTGTAGGGAAGCATCTGGACGTTCGTCCCAGAACTGAAATTTAGTTATAGAGGGGCAGATATGTGAAAAAATCGTGCATTTATTATAAAAGCACGACACCTGGTACATGGCTAGATTGGTTATAAACCAAAATTTTAAGGATCAGTGCCCTGTCAGAAATAAACTTTGATGTCTTGATTTTCAAAATGGCGACCTATTTTTAATTAAAGCCTGCTAGGTTGGATAATGTTTTACAAGAAATGTTTATTAAAGGCAGTGAAAGTGTCTGTTTCAACATTTTTGAAAATCTGACCACACCTGTAGATGGTCGCCAATTTCTAAGATGGCCGCCGTTTAATATCTTAAATCAAAAATAGTAAGTGAGTATGATTAGGAAATACCACAATCACAAACTGCAGACAAACCCATGGCACCGCGAGGAAGAGCCACACAGCAATTACGAGACACAAGGAAGACAAATTAAGCAAAGCAACCAGCTCTCTCTTCCCTCTCTCTTCAAGATGATTGCAATACTTAAATGGACATAAAGTAACGTACAACTTTAACATAAAACAGTTACAGACTCCCACAATGGGATTAACAATAAACAAAAAGTCAACAACAACAGAACCACTGCCTTAGAACGGGCAGCAGCTCAAGCCACTGGGGGGCTTAAATGCATTTTACTGGTACCAAATCTTCGCCCTAGATTCTGCTGTTGTTTAAGTACAGGAAATGTTCAGCTCGCATGGAGGCCATCTAACTAATGCAATGTATCATCATGGAGAAACACTCTAATCAAATTAACAAAGTCACCATGATGAAACAAAGAAAATGGCTCATGACTCACAGATTGTCAGTGCTAAAGAAAATCTCCAGTTGAGCCACGGTGGGTCCAGCTACAGATAAGTATCAGGCACCAACCCACCGATTAAAGCTTTACGTCATTAAAGCCTGCTAGGTTGGATAATGTTTTACGAGAAATGTTTATTAAAGGCAGTGAAAGTGTCTGTTTCAACATTTTTGAAAATCTGACCACACCTGTAGATGGTCGCCAGTTTCTAAGATGGCCGCCGTTTAATATCTTAAATCAAAGTAGTAAGTGAGTATGATTAGAAAATACCACAATCACAAACTGCAGACAAACCCATGGCACCGCGAGGAAGAGCCACACAACAATCACGAGACACCAGGAAGACAAACTAAGCAAAGCAACCAGCTCTCTCTTCCCTATCAAGATGATTGCTAAACTAGAATGGACATAAAGTAACGTACAACAAAACATAGCACAATTTCAGACTCCCACAATGGGAGTAACAGTAAACAACAAGTCAACAACAACAGAACCACTGCCTTAAAATGGTCGTCAGTCTAAGCCACTGGAGGCTTAAATGCATTTTACTTGTACCAAATATTTGCCCAAGATTCTGCTGCTGTTGGAGTACAAGAAATGTTCAGCTCGCATGGAAGCCTTCTAACTATTTCAATGTACCATCATGGAGAAACTCTTTAATCAAATTAAGACACTATGATGAAACAAAGAAAATGACTCACGACTCTCAGAATGTCAGAAAAGTTGAGCTACGGTGGGTCCAACTACAGATAAGCATCAGGCACAACGCACCGATTAAAGCTTTACGTCAGAGTCGTCATAGAGTATGAGGTCTGACCCACCGTCGTGCAATTAAAGAGGAAACCATAGCTATAAATCGTTTGCAACAGTTATATCTGTATACAACCGCAAGCTTGTTTTATAGAAACATAATATAATTGATTAAAATTCAGATTATTACACCAAATCAAGCTTCATAGCAGAGAAAATGACAAAATGTGACCTTGGTATATGCAAACAATATATACGAAAGCCTTGATATAACATGGCATCCAAATGGCTGCCAAAGAACAACGAATTTTTCATTAATATTATGAACACATTTTGTTTTAATTGCGTTTGTTACTTACAAATAAGTAGTTTTGGAATCTTTTCAACTCTGAATTCAAGCATGGCATCCAAGATGGCCACAAAAATGGGAAATCCTATTCATTAGTCAGGTGTTAATTTGCAGTTTATCTAAACAAACCATCACACTGTTGCTATCAGACATTTAGACATCCTGATATGATGTTAGCGGACTGTTCAAAATCAAAAACACGATGGATATATACATTCAGCAAAAACAAGACAATGTATGCATGCTTGGTTCAATATCTGCCTTGAGTCAAAGGCAGCAGATGACAGTTGGTCAGAAGGTTAAGACGTTAGTATACCTCGTACTATATATACGTGCAATGCATGACTACAGGTAGCTCGCTGATACACCAAGCGTGGAGTGTTGTGCCGAATGCAATTGGTGAACCTAAGCTCAAGGGGCTGTTTGATGTGACTCTATAGCTTATGTTCACATACAGACCCTTCTTCTCTATCCGGTACTTCCAGGAATCTTGGAACTTCACCAGCATTTTCTCCATAGGACTCAGCCTTGATCACAAGAATGTCTTTATGAAACAGCAACCATGAACAGTCTGTGTGGAATTCCTTGGATAGAGCCTCTTACATAATAATGAAGAGCAGTTTACTCAGAACAGAGCCCTTGTGATTATCAACATCCTTATAAAACCTCTCAGAGCGATAATGGCATACTTTGTCCTGCTTTTCATGCCCTTGTTTATGAAATGCACCAATCACACCAGCTACTTGTTGATTTAATTCTTTACCTTCAGTGAGGCACAGTTGACTGTTCTCTTTATGGTAACGGGCATGTGCTGTAGCTGTCTTAAACGAAGTTCGCCATGTAGTTTCGCCATGGTCTGATATATAAACAGGCACGTCACCCTAGGTTGATTTCAACTCACTGCTTAATTTGTCTCTCCAACACACACTCAAACACCTTTATTACTTGCTTCAAGCCCCTAAATTTGAATTAGACTCTGTTCAGAGCACACACGCCAAGCAAGAAAGGTTATAACCCTCAATGTTATGTTGTCGATGAGGTCAAACGCCTTGACTGTGTCAGTTTTCCAAACAGAATAGAGCATCTTAAGGGCAATTGCTGGTGGTGCATCTGCTTTGTCAGGACCAATCTGCTGACTGGGGCTCTTAACTGGGTATTCCTCTGAAATGCCATATGGATTTCGAAGCATTCGAGTTTGAGAAAACGCTCAAAATGCTTTCTTCAGGTTTCTCCTTATGCTTCATACTATTTCTACCTAATTGCATAAGATTTTTTTGTATGAAAGTGCATAATTTGTCAATTTCGTTTAAAACCACTGTTGAGGATGGAAGATGTGACGGACCACCTTGAGACTATCTCCTAAATCGTGTGTTTTCTAATAAACCTGAATGACGAATTTAAAGCAATTTAGTAGGATTGGCTGCAAAATAAGTGAAACTAAATTAAGACAATATATTTGCAAATGTATGAGCTTAAAATAATTCAGTTTAAAATAGACTGCCATTTTCAGAAAACACAAAATTGCGGCCATTAAATGACATTTTATAAGGGATGACCATATAGTGTTTCTGCCTTGACATGTTGGGTGCTCCAACTTTCACCTTAAGGTGTTAAATAAAAAATATTTAGTCTTAGCTAACTTGCCACTGTCTTCCTTTAGATTAAATGTTATCGAACAACTATCCTCATTTGAGCCACGATATGAGACTTCCAACAATGTGGTATGTGCGATACGCGCAGGCTGATCAGAGCCTTTGCTAGTCGCTTTAATATTCTATTTAATAAAAGTCTACACTTGTGAAAATGTCACATTGTTGGAAATGACATATCACAGCTCATTTACCAATGGGACTATTTGCCTAAAGATCTACATTTTAAAATTGCGCTTCATGGAATATTAGCTCCGCATCTTCATCACATCATGAAGGCTGAACGATAAAAAATAATTCTTAACTATTGTTAAAAATCATTTTTGTAAATACAAACTACCTGCATCCGATTCCAGATGAAACCAGATAATTTGCTATTATTTTACATTGGTAGCCATCTAGAATACCATGTTTGAATAATATGCAACAATAAAGTCATGTTGATAGTAAGTTACTGGATGTTGTTGGTTATTTGTACTTCCTATCAGTGATTTGCATCAAAATTTATAACTGTCAAGTTCTAGTATGTACTAGAGGATTTGGAAAACGCATCACCATTTTGCATTTTTCTCGCATACGACAATTTGCAAGTAACTTGCAGGTTTAATGTGTAACTCAAAATCGGTATGCATCATTCGTTAGTTTGACTGCATCTCATAACGCGAAGTTGCTAGTGATACAGCATGGGTGGATATGTAGCATCCAGCACCGTTCTGCAAAGCCAATGCTTTTTTTTATTTTGTGTTACACTGTGGCGTGTATGGTACCAGAACAAGTAACTTTGTTTATTGGCTGAATCCTTCTTATGAACATAAATTGATTACTTCAATAGTTCAAAATTAAACGTCAAATTTAAACATCAGTTCACACCCCTTTCCTGAAGTCTCCAAAACTTAGCATTATGTACAATTTTATTGCTAACATTGACTACTTACCCCATCATTGACTTCTTACCTCAACTATCACATGAGGAATACGTTTTCATGTAAATCAAGTCAGGCGACCTATTGTTAGCTGGTCGAGAACTAGTTCTAAGTCACACGTTATTATTACTTGAAAAAAAGCAACGTGATACAAGCGTTATGTATTCATTCATAAATTGTAATTTTATATGATATTTCCCTTTGAAAACACAACCGAACGAAATAAAATGAAGAGATGTTGAATTGTATTGCTTGACTAGAGTAATCAGAGTGGGTGGGGTATGTCTGCATATTTAAACCAGCATTAATTTTAACATACCATACTGTCAATGCATTTCAAATCGTTCAATGATGGATGTGCACTCGTCAAAGAAGTCAAAAGATACATGTATGTTGAGACAGGAGTAAAATATAAAGTTGGTTAACTTACAGCTGAAGTAATGTCCTTCAAATTCCTTCACACATGTCTTAAAACGGCTATTCTTTCAATAACGTAAATCAATTTTACAATTATGGAGTATCTAGGGCACACTTAAAGCTGGCCCGCCTTCGATATCCATGAAATTCATCTCGCTGTCATCTGCAGTCTTTCAACAAATAGATATTTCGTTTGAGTGATACGTTTTTAATGTCATCTAATATAAATAATTATTGCACTGTTTTAGATACAAAAGTGGCGGCCAGCTTGAAAATACAGCCTCAATCTTCACTTTTTTAAAAAAAAAATCAAAGATGATATTATGGTATTAAGCTATTACTGACTGCTGTTACAGTAAAACTAACTTAATAAAAAACATGATGTTTGCAAATATACAATGCCATTATATTAAATAAATTGAAAAACAGCAGTATACTTTGGCTGTGAAAACAAACTAAATGAATAAATGCAGGAATATTGGGTATGTAAGTTTTGTGAGGTATCATAACAGTGTTTTGTTTGAAAAAATAATTTTTGAATAAATGTTCTTGGATATAAGTTATGGTTGAATCCTAAGACTATCTGCTAATTTTCACTGTCAGCCCTGATATTGATGCCACAAGCAGCATAACCAGCGATATAATATTTATGTAATAATTATTTTCAGTTGAAAGTACCCTTTTGGTTACATTAATACTGAACATTAATATTTTAAGAACTATCCTATGATTTTGTATGCAAGTTTTGGTCCCCCTTGTAAAGCAAAATTTTGACCATTGGCTAGGTATTGCTTGGTGCTGTCTTTTGGATGTGAAAGAATCGAATATTTATATATAGATTTTTCTAAGTTTCCATATGGATTCATTCAATAATTTACTTTTTGGGGTCAGAAGTAAAATACCCCATCCGCCCTCAATATGACGGTGAATTAATTAGGAGGATGTCAACACATCTTGTTCACAGCTTATGATTATAACATAATAGCACCATTATCACCAAACTATATAGAAAAAAAGCAATATCTATAGGGATGTAAAAACGGAAGAAGTTTAGAACCCAAATCAAAATTTTCAAACTGTTCCAAAATCAGGGATGGTCGAAATGAATAACACCCACGACCTCTAGATGATATTATTTCAATTATAATCTAGCATTCATGAGTTGAAATATAGCGAATAGTGATAAGTTCAAAATGTCAGATAATTTGAATTCCTCGATTTCAAATTATCTAAATTTTAAATGTTCTTAATTTTTTGCACCTGAAACAATGTTTGCCATTTTGGGAACTCCCAATGACCACAGAATGTACCTTTAGGAAATCGAGAATAATAGATACACTTACGAAAGATCGGTGGTGACAAACGTCACAGTTCTTACCTGTAATCTTAGTCTGAACAACGAAAACTAATAACAAGCAAAAAGTACAAAATGACAATCGGAACTAACCCAAGTTTTTTTAAACCCATATAAGCAGAGGGTGTGTTTTATGTGACATAGTCAAACAGTACAGACCCTGATCAGACACCGCCAAACGCTTACATTGTTTGCTTACAGATTATTTCATTCCAATTTAAATAAACATGGAAATTTCCACCCAACAACCCTTAAAAAGAAATATAAAACATTGTAAAATCTTAAAATTAAAAAAGAGTTTTAAAACAAAGGCTCGTCATTCAGAAAACTTCTTTCGCGGTTTAGAAATAGAAAACAAGTCTGACTACGACTATTTCCTTAATTTCCATCTTTAAGGACATCTGCTTCTCAAGAGCAATTCTCTGTAACCACTTAAATTTTTACATAGGGTCGTGGCACGCATAGTCACAGATTTTGCTGAAACTGTCCTATCTTGGTGATGGTGACACAAAACCAAGCAATCAACACTCCTTTCATCCCTATGCATGCCTGTTGCAATGGAAACAGCTTATGAACATATTGGCTGAAAAAGTGACAGAAATATGCTTAAAATTGATGGACTTCCAAATGAAATCATTACTTAAGAGTAAACCAAATGACACAAATGATCCATATTTATGAATATATAACACATCCTGGTTAGAAATAAAGAATCAACATTACATTTGGAAAACCTCGGTAATTATCCATGCTCTGCAAATTGGGTGGGATTTCAGAAATTTGACTAAGGTGATTTTTGAGCATTTTTAAAGGACATTTTCATATTGAGTGCGGTTGGTTAAACATATGCCGGCATATTCCAGTAATAAAACAAAATTTCCTAAATTGGTATATGAAAAGACATGTTTGGGAAAGTATGGTTCCTGAAGCGTTACTATAGCATCAATCAGTGAACGGTCATAAAAAGCAAATTTATCTGTGACGGTATATCTGAAGGGACATATTTTGATTTTAAATGAGGCAATATGTTCCAAATTAAGATAATGTACCGAAAAAAAAACATATTATGTTGTAAATGACCTGCTAATGGTCAAGGTCACAGAAGCAAGAAATTGACTTAAAATGAGCGATTTTTGCACATATTTAAGTGTATTTCTCCATTATTTGATGTGACTTGGTTTGTATATTTAATCTTTTTATACGCAGCTACTGTGCCTTTTAAAACGAAATAATTTTATCCTCCATAATACTTCAAGGTCAAGGTCAATGAAATTTTAATATTTTTGTTTTAACATTAGAAATATTGACAATATTTGTAAACCAATGTCTTTAATTCAGCTATGTTTAGCTTCTTCCTTAAGAAATATGCTGCACAGTGTAACATTGTTAAACTAACATGACAATAAGCCTTAATTATCAGTTTGAAGGTCAAGGTCAAGGTCACAGAAGCCAGAAATTACCATAAAATGAGCAATTTTTGCACATATTTTAGTCTATTTTTCAGTTTTTTATGTGATTTGGTTTGTGTATTTAATCTTGTTATACGCAGCTACACTGCCTTCTAAAATGAAATAATTTTATTCTCCATATTACTTCAAGGTCAAGGTCAATGAAATTTTTATATTTTTGAATTAAAATGGAAATATTGACAATGTTTGTTAACCAATATCTTTAATTCAGTTATGTTTAGCTTCTTCCTTTAGAAATATGCTGCACAGTATAAAATTGTTAAAATAACGTGACAATATGCCTTAATTATCAGTTTGAAGGTCAAGGTCACAGAAGTCAGAAGTTACCATAAAATGAGCGATTTTTGCATATATTTAAGTCTATTTTTCGAGTATTTGATGTGATTTGGTTTGTGTATTTAATCTTGTTATACGCAGCTACACTGCTTTTTAGAATGAAATAATTTTATGCATCATATTAATTCAAGGTCAAGGTCAATGAAATTTTAATACTTTTGAATTAAAATAGGAAATATTGACAATATTTGTAAACCAATATCTTTAATTCAGTTATGTTTATCTTCTCCCTTTAGAAATATACTGCACAGTATAACATTGTTAAAATAACGTGACAATATACCTTAATGATCCCTTTGAAGGTCAAGGTCACAGAAGCCAGAAATTACCATATTAACATAAAATGAGCGATTTTTGCACATATTTAAGTCTATTTTTCGAGTATTTGATGTGATTTGGTTTGTATGTTTAATCTTTACATCAGCAACTACAATGCCTTTTAATCTGAAATAGTTTTATCTTCCATATTACTTCAAGGTCGAGACTGAGGTCACTAAAATTGTAATATTTTTGGTTGTAAATTGGACATGTTGACAATATTTGTTAATCATTTTCTTTATTTTAGTTATGTTCCGATGATTTCTTTAGAAATATGCCCCACAGTATAACATTGTTTAAATAACATGGCAATTTGCTCTAATTATCAAGTTGAATGTAAAGGTCAAGGTCACAGAAGCCAGAAATTACCATAAAATGAGCGCTTTTAGCTTATATTTAAGTTTATTTCTCCATTATTTGATGTGATTTGGTTTGTATATATAATTGTATATACTCATTTACAATGGCGTTAAAGCTAAAATAATTTTATCCTCCACATAACTTCAAGATCAAGGTCAAGGTTAGCGATTTTTTTTTATCCTTTTGGTTTTAAATTGGAAATATTGACAATATTTGTTAACCAATTTCTTTGTTTTAGATATGTTTAGATTTTTTCCTTTGAAAATTCTTCCTCTGACTGTATTATTTCGCACGAAGCCATAAGCCAATTCACTTGTGATTGGTCAACTTAGCAGCTAAAATTTGTAACGTATACCTTCTTCTTGATGTGTATATATAGAACAGGTAAACAAGGATCTGGGAAACCATTAGAAAAGGAATTGAGATAACCATTGTACAATTGTCAGTACTTAAGTAATAGATAAAGGATTCTTTTCCGAGGCTTTCTTGTTTAAACCGCAAGGTGGGCTTAGCCCACCGAGCGGTTTAAACAGATAGCCGAGGAAGAATCCTTTATTTACCTTGTAGTATGGCGCAGGCGCAAATAAACACGTGTTACTGACACCTGACGAAATTTACATTCGCTCCTCCCTGAATCAGGCCTAGGCTGTCAACTATATTACATTTACCTACGGATTAGTTTGTCGCTATTTAGATAGTTACCGCCTACATCGCTGTTTAACTAAAATTGGAAGTTAGAGTACGGTTTTAAGCTCCTCCTTCGTCGTTATTCTATGGTGTCTGATTTAAACATCAGCAAAGATCAAAGAAAAATGCATCAGCCATACTACAAGTAATCATCTTTTACGACTACGCTGAAAACTTACCATGTATCTGATGATCTAACTCCCCAAATGAAATTATTGACTTCAGTTAATTATCTCCTAATCAGCCGACAAAGTTTCAAGCTCATAGAAATAGTTTGAAAGAGTAAACATATTTTTTAATTGACCAAATCCCTAACATGGTCATTAACATACAAACAATGTAAAATTGAAACAAAAATACTGAGGAACATTTCAATATTTTATTATATGGTGTCGAGACTGGGAGTGATAAACAAATGTATCACCATGTATTGAAATTGATTTACCACTAGTGGTTTACATATTTGGTCAATGTCAATTTAATATGACAGCATCAAATATAAATCGGCCTCCAAGGGACAAAACCTGTCTTCAGGGTTTCCGACAAAGCGAGACTCAAACCAGTCTCCTCAGCTACAGAGCTAGCTAGAAAATTGAAATTCCGCTTGTAGTAAGTCTAGATATGAAAGTTTCCAGTAGAGAAATAACAAAGGCATTGATCAGACTGCCTGGATGCGCAGGCTGGTCTGTGCCTTTGTTGTTCGCACCCCCCCCCCCCCCCCCCCTAAGACAAGGTTTCTCTCGACGAGGCCCAAGTAGAGGATCTTACATGAGTGCTCATTTTAAATCAATTTATTAAAATGTAAGGGAAAAGGAATCAACTGTGAGATTTGTTAAACATTTTATAGCTTTTCACTAAAAGTTTTATAAATTCAATAGTATAGAAGCATGAATGTTAGATTCAGTTTATAACGTGTCTATGAAACTCATATTTTGAGGTGAAACCGTCATTTCATTATGCTAATAAATCTGTAAACCACTAGTGGTTAGTCAATTTTATTGCATAGCGTTATATCACTCCCTGACAGAATGTGTGTGATAGATTGCAAAAATCTAGACATTTTCATGCCAAAACATGCGATTACAAAATAATTTAACTCACATTTTATCTCTTCTCCTCAACTTATTAAATTAATTCAACAAGACAAATATGTCGAATTTATATTCCCCGACAAAGGGTTATTTTAGAAAAAACCATGTAACTCACAAAAAATAAGTCCCATTTATCTAAACCCTAAATTCACCTTCGGTATCATTCAGATCATAACAAACCCCTGTAAAGTATGTTTTAGTGCTTATTTTAATAAAAAAAACATTTACATCTGCACAATTTCAATATCTGACCTTTCAACCCAACCCAAAGGTCAAGGGTGTCTGCGAATTTAAAGTGTTGCCTTGCATGTTGGACTACACTTCTTTCACTTTAATTTGATATACAACATGACCACTTTCAGAAACGAAAATAATATTTGACCTTTTGACCCCAACCCAGGGGTCGAGGGTGTGAGTAAGAATAGCAGCATACATGCTTTCATGGTGCTCTGTGCTCAATTCCCTTTCATTTGATATGCAACATGACTACTTTCAGAAAAAGATATGGTTTGACCTTTTTACCCCTCCCTTGGATGGAGGGTGTGTCTGTGGGCTAAAAATTTGCTACCATGTTGCTGCATGTGTTGTTAGCTCTAATTTGATATGCAACATTTCCATATTTCAAAAAAAAATTGGCCTCGGCCCTACCGCTAAGTCCATCCAGGGGATCGGACCCAGGCTTTCCATCTAAAATCTCATTTGATATGTTTCATATCTACTGCTCTTCTGCCTGCATTCAAAATTTCATCAAAAATATTGACAACTGCCTTAGTTATTGCGAAATTTAAATATTTGACCTTTTACCCCTTGAGTGGGGTCAAAGGGGTGAGGTAAAAGTTTGACACTGCCATGCTTATCTACAGGCACTGGGAAATCATTGTCTACTCTAAAGTAAGAAGTTGTTGACTATAATAGCTTTGAGGAAATGTGACAATTATTACACAAAAAAGCTTATATAGGTTTTGCATTAAAATTCTTTATACTAAGACAAGGGCAATAACTCAATTTTTATATCATTTATACCAAGAATGAATCAAATCTGTTCAATAGGTACTGAGATATGGTTCCTGACGGACAAAAAGTGTGGATGGACGAAATGGACGGACGCACTGACAAAGCCCAAACTATATCCCGAATGAAACATGAGCACTCATGAAATATCTTCTATTTTTATGCAAAGATGTTAGGGGTGTCTACATAACATTACCAAAATACTCTTATGAGACACTTCATTTGAGAACCCAAAGCACGTGACAACTAATTGCACACATGAGCGTGTGCCTCTTTAATTATGAATAAAATTCTCATTGACTAGCAAATTATCAAAACAAGTTGTGGGTACTCAAAAAACCAGCTCATTAAAACGGCTCTTTTGAGAACCTAAACATATGTGACAGCTCATTGTATACGATTCAATAAGTATGTGCGAGCGTCTCTCTAATCATGATCAGAGTTTGAAACTTATTATCTTACTTCTCAACCAAAACACATGCTGTTGGCACTAAAAAGAACTGTCTCAATATATATTTGACCCTGAAGTTATGTGACGGATAAAATAGTTTCTATTTAAACGGCAATTCGTGTAGATAAAAATTAAAGATACAAATCAAATCAAACCAAATTATGGAGGAATAAACTGAAATCTGTGTGCTTATCCCTCATTTTATATCAATTTCGTGCTTCTGTGACCTTGACCTCCAAAATTTTAATTAAGGCATATTGTCAAATTACCTTAACAATGTATTTTAGGCAAGCTATTTCTAAAGAATTGGAGCACACTTTGATGAAACAAAGAAAAGGGCTCAAGGCTCATAGAAAGTCAGAACTAAAGAAAGCCTCAAGTTTAGCTAAGATGGATTCGCCCAAAAACAAGCATCAGGCACCAACCAACCGATGTAAGATTTGGGTCAGGATCGTCATCGAGTCTAATTAAGGCCATGCTCGCTGTGGTGCAATTAAAGAGAAACCATGATTTATTTTACAACTAGACATGCAGACTGTCGCAAGATCGCCATATTATATTCTACTTTTTCAACTATTTTTTAAAGTTTGTAGAGACTGCAGACTGTAACCTGGTAAGATACTTGTCCCATGCAAAGAAGCGGTGACTGTTGTAGTTGTTGGGTTATGATCTATGTTGTCTATAGCTACTGTTGTGAAAATTATGTTTCTTAGAATAGAAAGACAAACCATAAAAAAAAGAAAAAAGAGACATTTCTGAAGACAGAAGCTAAACATAATTGAAATAAAGAAATCGATTATCAAATGTTGATTTTTTCCAATTTATGTACAAAATATTAAAGTTTCAGTTACCTTGACCTTGAAGGTACCTGGAGGATTAAACTATTTCAGTTTAAAGTGCATTGTATTTGTGAAGATTAGGATTAAATATACAAACCAAATCACACCAAATTATGGAGAAATAACCTAAAATATGAGCGAAAATCGCTCATTTTATGTCACTTTATTTATTCTGTGACCTTGACCCTCACATACCTATTAAATGCCTATTGTCATGATATCTTAACAAATGCTATACTGCGCAGCATATTTCTAAAGGAAGAAGGTAAACATAACTGAATTAAAGAAATTGGTTAACAAATATTGTCAATTTCTCAAATATATGACCAAATATATTATGTGTGAAAATCCCCCATTTTATGCAAATTTCTTGACTCTGTGACCTTGACCTTGACATTTAAAATGATAATTTTGGCATATTGTCATGGTATTTTAACAATGTTGTACTGTGCAGCATATTACTAAAGCAAGAAGTTCAACAAAACCGAAAGAAAGAAATCGGTTTACAAATAGTGTCAATATTTCGAATTTACAACCAAAAATATTAAAGTTTTAGTGACCTTGACCTTGAAGTAATATAGAGGATAAAATGATTTCAGTTTAAAAAGGCATTGTAGTTGCTTATGTAAAGATTAATATATACTAACCAAACCACATCAAATAAAGGATAAATGGACTTAAATATGTGCGAAAATTGCTAATTTTATGGTAATTTCTGGCTTCTGTGACCTTGACCTTGACCTTCAAACGGATAATTAAGGCATATTGTCAGGTAATTTCAACAATGTTATACTGTGCAGCATATTTCTAAAGGAAGAAGCTAAACATAGCTGAATTTAAGAAGTTGGTTAACGAATGTTGTCAATATTTCCAATTTAAAACCAAAAATATTAAAATTTCATTGACCTTGACCTTGAAGTAATATGGAGGATGAAATTATTCGATTTTAAAAGGCGATGTAGCTGCGTATAAGAAGATCAAATAACCAAACCAAGTCACATCAAATTGTGGTGAACTAGACCTAAATATGTGCAAATATTGCTCATTTTATGTCAATTTCTTGCTTCTGTGACCTTGACCTTCAGCAGGTTATTTACAACATAATATGTTATTTTCGGTACATTATCTTAATTTGGAACATATTTCCTCATTTAAAAATCAAAATTCTTCCTTCAGCAGACTTTTATGAGATAAGAAATACAGTCAGAGATAAATTTGCTTTTTGTGACCCGAAACTCATTGTTGCTATGGTAACGCTTCAGGAACCATACTTTTCCAAACATGTCTTTTCATATATCAATTTGAGAAACCTTGTATTATTACTAGAATATGCCGGCATATTTGTAACCGACTGCACTCAATATGAAAATGTCCTTTGAAAATGCTCTAAAATCACCTTTGTCAAATTTCTGAAACCCAACCCAATTTGCAGAGCATGGATAAAAACCGAGATTTTCCAAATGCAATGTCGATTATTTATTTCCAACCAGAATGTGTTATATATTCATACATATGGATCATTTGTGGCATTTGGTTTATTCTAAAGTAATGATTTCATTTGGAAATCCATCGGTTTTAAGTGATTTTTTGTCACTTTTTTAGCCAAAATGTTCATATGCCGTTTTCATGGTAACGGGCAAGCATATGGATGAATGGAGTGTTGATTGCTTGGTTTTGAGTCCTAAAAACCAAGATAGGACAGTTTCAGCAAAATCGGTGACTATGCGTGACACAACTTTTAAGTGGTTACAGAGAATTGCTCTTACTACTCTCCACATTGAAATACTTTCAAGACTTTGCATACAGTTTATTTTATGCATGGACTGTCAATTTGTGAAATAAAAATGATATGTCATCGTGTTAATTTTTTCATAATCTCACATGGAAGCTTTCAGAATTTTACCAATTTTCTGAACATATCCTAAGTCATTAAAATTAACCTAAAATAGTTGTAATCGTCATCCAGCTTCTTTATTTTAATTTTAATTATTGCTCCTGACCAAAGAGCAAACATTCATTTGTTATCCCAAGCCGTGACAAAATATTGCACGCTATATTTTGGTAGTTCCTCCAAAATAGGATTTTTATTTTTGGAGTTAATCATATATTAATAAATCTGACACTGAAAATCTTAAATTTTTGCCTTTATTTCATAGACTATCATTTGACCTTTTTAGAAAAAATAGGGGGCATCGTACTGATGATCTTTCAGGAGGGCCAAATTAACCCCACCCCAACAAATTTCGAGGACAATATTAATTCAATATATTCAATATATTAGAACGTCAAGGAGTGTTTTTTTGTAATTTATATAATTACTTGTATGATGTAATTCAGCATTATAACGCTAAAAACCAAATAACAATTTATAAAAGGTGCCCACCCAGGAATCGACCCTGGTCCTCCGGTTCCAGCATAGTCCGACTAGGCCACGAGGTCAGGTGGTGCGCGGCTCATAATAACTGTACATATTGCACAGGCAATCCGAATATCGGCCATTTTCGTACGTGCAATCAGCTTAAAAACTTGGAAATTGTGTACATTATTTGATTTCGCTGGATGTCTATGCTTCTAACAATATAATATTATCGCAATACGAGGGACGGTCATTTAATTCTGGCACTAACGTTCCTCCATACCACATGGCTGTAAGACACTCGTGGAAATTGCAATAAATTTTAGTGGGGAGTGGTTTCGAATAATGGAACGAAATTTTGTTTGAATTTGTTCCCTCTTTCAAAAGTTATTGAAAGTTCAAACATGCGCAGTCGTAATACAACGGCTAAATTAGTGTGGGTTTGATGGAAACTCAATCATGTTTTGAAACAAGGACCTATATTAATGATGGCATTAATCTGAACACTTCAGGTTCACAGACATATAATGAATTGTGTCAGATATAAAGAACATCTGCAGCGTCTGAAAAGTTAGTTTTCAGGTGGCACAAGAACTTTCAAGATGGTTTCACTAACTACAAAGATAGTTACCATCCTGAACAGCCCAAAACTATTGTTACCAATGTTAAGATTGCTGCTGTGGCAGGGCTGACTAAACGAGACGCTAGACTTACATTGAAAAATATTGCCCATAGTGTTGGCATATATATGGGTCAGCTCATAAGATTTCGACTCAGCAGTAAAAGCTTAGAAAGGTTTGTGCTCGGTGTCCCCCATCGCTCGACTTAAGAACAAAACATCTACTTGTTTGAAAATGCACATTTATTTTTATATAAAGTGCCAAAAAGCTGACAAATCTATAATATCAGAACTACTTACAGTTGATGGAACCTGGATATATAAATTTGAGTATCAGAGACGCGTCTATAATAAGCAGTGGCTGTACAAAGACCAAGCTAGGTAGCCATTGTAAATGAACAAAACGCGCGGGAAAAAAGTTTCTTGCGCATTATTTTTGAATTCCGATTGGCCAATTGTTCAAGTTTAAGTGCCAAAGCTGGACAAGTTAAAGGTAATTTCTATCAGAACACTGTGGTTTCAAAATAATAATATAACTTGAGAAAAGCAAACATGCAGCTGATCAAAGAGGCGTGTGATTTATACATGATAATACATAAACCCACAAGTGTAAACTTGTTCAGGATTTCCTGGAAACGGAAACTGTGGTACAGCTCCATAATCCGTCGTACTCACCAGACTTGAGTCCCGGCGACCTTTTCCTGTTTACTTTACTGAAAAACAAGCTCTCCAAACGTCGAAATTAGCCCCAAAGAACTGCCCCTGGCAGTGCCATTTTTCAGTGTTTTCAGGGTGTGCCCAACAAAGTCTACTTATCTGCATTCAGAGACTGGAATATAAGACTAGAAACTGAGTTTCTGTCAAGGGAGAAAACATCAACCGGTTAAAATGAGTGAAGTATGGATAAGTCCTATAATGCACCTTGCAGAACCACAGCGCCACTATTAAATGAACGCCCCTCGTAGCATTGCAATGGTATTCCACAATAATCTATCAATGGCAATATGTAACTCTGATAAAAAAAAGTTTTTTGTACGTTTTCAGGAACATAGAAAGATATTCGTTTTAGAAGCGTTACTCTTGACGTTATTGAGCAGAGGTAGTCAATGTGAGGAATCCAGCTTAGGGTTTCATCAACATGTAATCCTCAAAGTCAATGCGCGCTAACTGTGTCAATTTGGTGATTATCGATATTGATGTTTAACGTTCCTGATATATACTCCTCAAAATAATTAAAGGAACAATATTTTAGAACGTGAGTATAATTAGCTCAAACATTTAAATTCTGTAAAACTTGGCCCAAATCTTTCTATTCTTTATGCCCATAAATCGAGAATCATTATTAATGATTCCCGTGCCTAATTCTGACATAACTGTGTCTCAAATGTACATACCCTCAAAACCCCACTTTCAAAAGGCAGTGGGTGGGGTAAAGAAATCCTTCCGTAGTCATTCTAGTAGAATGAAAGAGACATCAAATTAAACTTTGTTTTAAACAGTTCAGCTTACATGCAAAAATAATCTTTAAACCGTTTCAATAAACTGGGAAGCAACATTTTCATCTCTGACAATGGAGTTTTGTCATTGTTTTGTTTTCTGAAAACAAAGTGTGAACTTGGCCATCAAGAATCAGATTTTCAATCGTCATTTATGCCTTTGAGTGTTAGAAAGATGTCCCGATGAATCGTTTAAAGATTGTCACAGACAAACGCCAAAACCAGTGGCATGAATCCATGCATAGTCTGGCCATTACGCCACAGCCAAAAGGGGCAATTTTCTCTCACAGAAAGAGGTGAGTGGTATTGAGGGATGAAAGCACAATAAAATCATGCAAAACCAAAGATTTCAGCATCTTAAAGCACTTTTCATTCATTTCATGCAGTTCTCAGGTCCATGGATAACACACAAAAAATGACATGATGATTCCAATAAATTTAGGTCAAGTTTTAAAATGACAAAAAATCCTTGTTAGTAGCATTTTTTACTTCGTTCCTTTTGCTGTTTCACTTGACAATAAGACGTCAAAGATGTCCAAAAAGTTTAGGCTAGATCGTAAGATAGGTTTTCAAAATACGTTCGACACAAAATGCATCAAGGTTATAATTGATAGTATTGGTCCTTCAATTATTTTGTGGAGTATATAATATATGTTATATATTGTGTCTTGAACCTTTAACCTTGAACCATGTCAGTTGTTTTAGTGTAATTTATTGATATTTTATTGTTTTTAATCCAGTGTGTTACTTGATCAGAATTAGATTGTAGTTTATTCTCAATTTGAGCTCTTTTATCTGAAACATGACAGGTACTATCGTCAGCATAAAAGTCTGCTGTACAATGTAAGGACTTAAGAAACGAACCACCTGCTAAAATTTATTGTCAAAAGATTATATTTTAATCTTATGAAAAATAAAATTGACAAGTCCCGTCATTTGGCTTGCATCCATTAAGAAAATCTAAACGCTGTGGTTTGTGGTTGCCGTGACGTCGCGATAAATCTGAGGCAACCCTAATTCAAAAGTCACAGTTAACTAATACCTTCCATAATGAGCGATAAAAGTTTTTGGACCGATGTTTATTCTCGAAGGCAAAAGGGGAAAAAATCAAATCATGAAGTTAAAGGCTTTTGGGAACGTTCATTTCGTCTAAATGACGTAATTTACCTTTTGACGTAATTGGCTGTGTATGTATACTAAGGAACGGGAATAATCAAAATCTTTAAGTGTCACCAGATACTCATCAATCCGTTGCATAAAAGACCAAAGTTTCCCGGTATGCGCGAACGTCATCCGCCTGTTATTGCAGTTTGAAAAATAAGACTGACCATTTGCTGACGAAAGCAAAGAAACGCTGCGCCAAGGAATGTAATTAAACGATTATTTCCGAAACCGTTCATGTTTTTCCATTGGTACAGACATCTGGCTACTTGCTCAAAGTGTTTAATTTCGAATTAAATCACATTTGTCAGGCGACAATTATTGAACAGATTGAAACATTAACGTCGGTGATACGTCAGAATGAACAGCATGAGCAAGTATAAATTATGGCAAATAATGGTCCATTTTGAAGGGGGATAGAAAATTATAATGGAAACATCTTTGAATCAGAATTGTTGAAAAAAAACAGTGAATGTATAATGGTGCGCTTCTAAAGTACCTCAGTTTATTATGAAAATTCAAAATAGGGTAGGACCGAGAATGGATACTTTAAGTACCCCTGACAATATATGGGTGAACTCGGGGAGGCATTGCTCACTCATTATCGATTGTAATCGAGTACTTAGGTATGGTTTGAACTATTAGTTTAATGATGACTCACTGCATTCGTAATCTAGCTTTTTTATTTAAAGGGAATGGTCGACCATGTCGAAAGCTTTACAAAAATATATAAATAAAGTGCCAACAATATCGCCACTATCGATGCTTGTCATCCATTTTTATCCAAAATTTTTTTCACAAGATCGAATGTGATATTGTTATCGCCTCCGTCCGTCGGTCTGTCCGTTACGCTATCTCCTCCTAAACCATTGGACGAAATCCAACCAAATTTGGTATGTGAGTTTCTCACATGAAAGTGGCCCTGGGGATGGGCCAAAATGTCAAAAATCATTAAATTTCAATAACAAAGTCAATTTCAAAGATTCTTATACCAAACTTTGTGTGTATTCTGACAAACGAAAGATATACATCATATCGAACGGGATGTTTGTTCTGACGCCTGGGCCATGCCCTAGGGGAGGGGCGCTGGGGTGCCCAGGGGTCGTTTTTACATGGTCATGTGGCACATCAAATTTATGGGGATGCAAGTAAAATTTTCACCCTAGGGTCAAACTGTTACCCTTGGAATTGGGTAAAATGTCAAATATCATTAAATTTTTATTGCATAATCAATGTCAAAGACTTTTTTTATCAAATTTTTGTGTGTTCTCACAAATACAAGATCTCAAACATATCGAACAGAATTTTTATTATGTCGACAGGGTCATGCCCCAATGGTGGGACTTGAGGTGCTGGGGATAAAAAATTTTAGCGTAGGGATTTGCGATGGCGCCCCATCGACTGCGCTTTCTTGTTTAAATTAATTGACCAGCGCAGTATTACAACCATGCTTATGTCTGAAACCAGACTGACATGGATCTCATAATTTATACTTATTTAGGTATCCCATGAGATGACCATTTACATGCTTTTCAAACAGTAAATTGGGAAATGGTTGGTAAAAAATAGATTGAGCGATAGTAAGATGTATCATCTTTTGCACTGGCTTAAATACTCGTATACCTGTTGGGAGAACAGAAAATCATGTCAATTGCATGCAGCCTATGTAATTGCACACTCATCATCTATATGGTGATATAAAAAAGTGTCAAAACATATTTACCTACGGAAACTAGGTTGAGCTGGTTTTTATCTTAATATACTCAGAAAAACAATTGAAGGATATTTCGATTCAGTTCCATCTCTAACATTTAATACAATAAAATCTAAACTAATTATGCAAGCATTTCATAGTTCCATAAATCTGCAATCAAAATGAATGTTTGATTTAAGTCACGCTTCAATGATTTAAGTACAGTACATGTCCAAATGGAGTAACCCTCTATACTGAAAAGTCACAAGCATTCAAAAATGATTGGAACCTATTTTTATCGTTTGTATTCCATAATGGCTGGCTCCAAAATCATTGCTAGCTCTCAGCCAAAGGTATGACACCTAATTTTGTAGTTTTTATTAGTGTTTTACTTCCAATTTGTTGTCATATTGGCTGGGGTATGCCATTTCTGTGCTATTTTGTTGAAGAAGTTGTCACTTTATTAGGTGCAATTACTGATAAATGGATGTGAACACTTGTCTGTGGTCAGAATTAGAACATAAGTAATGGCCAGGTAAAGGTTGCAGCAAAAAATACAAACGCTAAATTTTTTGCTTGTGAACTTTGGGTAAAGAGGGTTGGTACATTTGGTGTGGTACTGTATCGTAACCAATGACCCGTAAATTTTATTTTGCATTCTGCTGAATTGCAAATTGGTAGTTCTATCAGATACGAAAATGCCTTGTATGTAAATTATTTTCTCGACAGTTATATAGTCAAAAGAATTTTGATATCCTTCAATTGTTTTTCTGAGTATATATCAACCCGAAGGCCAGCTTAGGATGCAGGATTCTATCAAGTCATATTACAAAAATGATAACAGGGCGCTTTATTACAGTTGATGTCACCATATAGGATTTTTAAATATGAACCAGTTTGCTAAGTGCTATCCCTGCATTGTACATGTAAAAAGCAATACAAATTGTATGTTTGACGTTTCCATCTGGCTTGTTTGCTTTCGTGGCGATTCTCTACGAGAAAGCTATTACCTTATCATTTAAAAGTTGTGCTAATACATGTAATATCTTGCATTTTTTCTCTGGTTTTCAATTAATTCGTATTAGCTGCAAAATGAGAAAATGTCCGTTGTATTTGGGATATACAGCCGAAGTACAGCCTTAATCTCCGCAATGGTATATGAGACCCTTCAGTATACTTCAAACATAGGATGAGATGCAGCATTAGGTATGGCAAATCTGTGTTTTTCTGGTACAAAGATGTCACGCAGGCAATATAGGATGGCCACAGTGCCTTCTGTTGGCTTTTCAATGGCATTGCTGTTATCTCGGTATAGTCTACACGCAGACAAGAGTGCACTATTATCAATTAATTTTCTTAATATTAAACCAAAATATATGCTGTGGGTATTCAAAAGAACCGTCTCACTGAGACGGTTCTTTTGAGCACCCAAAACATAAGTTCCGTACGATAGATAAGAAATTAATCGCAATTTTAAGCTCAATGATGTGACTTAGCTGAAGCCATGCATAGAGTTAGATTAATACCGCAATCCTCTTTGTCAAGAGATATTAAGATTCCATCGTTTACAGTCAATGCAGTCTGGATTCTTTGTCACGCCGGGTAAATGATGAGATGGTCTTAGCTTAAAATTGCTCATAATGGCTTGATATATACTTTGATGTTAAAAATCAACAGAAGGCTAGGAATGTACTGAATGAAACGCATCTAAAGTCTAAATACGGATTTTAGTTCATGAATGGCATTGAATTCCACTAGACTTAAGAACGTTTTAGGAATATTTAGAATGGCTCATAATGCGGTCACTGATAAGGGCTACAAATCGAAATTATTAAGAGAACAGTAATGCACATTACAGTACAACCTGTCTTTAGCGGCCACTCAAAAATAGACAAAACAAGGATTTTAGTGACAAATGGTAGCTTAATGTAGGTCGAAAGTATTGCAGAATGCTCCCCTTGGAGCCTTCTGCAATACCCTTAACCTGCACTAAGCAACAATCGGTCACCAAAACCCATATTTGTGCTTTTTGAGTGGCCTCTTAAAATAGGTTTTACTGCTATATATTGCTAGTATAATGATTGCGTCATACGCAAACGAAGCACGCTCATGTGAGTCTGGCATCTTCGCGCGCGTGCGCCTTGCTTGCTCTCCCACACATTGTATGAGAATACTCATTTGGGCCAGTTCGGTACATTTGTAGTTATGGCAACAGCCAACAGTGGAGACACAGAAGAGCCTTCGTTTCTCACGTATTTTTACAAAGTATTGTAGGGATAAAAACTTCGATATAGAGATGTAGGTAACTATGCATGCAGGCTTAAACAGCGACTTTTAAGTTAAAACTTTTTGCCTACCAGTGCTATCTGCTGATAACGTTTGCAAACAGTTTGGACCCAGATCAGGCGCGAAAAAACGCCATAATGTGAAGCCTAGATCATTTTATTGCCATTTTTATTGGTTACAAAGCTTATGTGTCAAAATTGATAGCTCTTTAAGCTTAATACAAAATTCATAGTTCCAGTGAGGTCAAATTAGTTATAGGGACATATACCCGACAAAAAAGAAACGCACCACTTAGAACTGTTCAACTCTCAGGATGATCACAAGTGATGGGCCAGTTTAGTTTATATTAGTGCAAAGGTATGCCAGGTACTGCTGCGTTACACAGCTTTTGCAATCTGGCGTCGAAATTGTGTCAAAGAAAAGTGATCGTGAACAAAGTGGGGGTCAAATAGGAAAGTCACAGGAAATAAGCGTTTTAATGCTCTCTTGCTGGAAAAGTTCTAGCAATCGGAATCATCTCACTTGACCAAATTGTACACAGACACTTATTTTATGCAAATCCTATATTTAAATTTATCATTCGCGATAATTGAACTCTAGGTAGCCCATGTATTATGACTACCCTTTGGATAACGATTCCACACTTGAGACAAACCTTACAAAACATTTAATAGATTTCAACATTGTTTTAATCAATTTCAAAGGTCCTAAATGGATTTTGGAATTACAAAAAGCATCAATAAACACATTGGTTGTCTCACATAACGACAACATATCGTTTTCATACTTTGCAAATGTAAAACATACATGGAATTCCATGCAGACAGTAGCGTTGAATTAACGCTTCCAAAACTCGTTTAACATTCGCCTTGATATGTTTGTGCCTACACAGGGAAAGTATTGATACCCATCTACGTCACACTCAAGATTTAGTAGGGTGTGTTTAGAAATGAATATATCTTGAGAATTAACATTTTCGTATTAAAAGGAGATCTTAATGAGAAAATAGTAGTGGTGCGTTTCTATTTTTGCCGGGTATAGTTTAAATTATATGGGCTCTCGTCCCGTGAAAACCTGTCTTCCTGGTCTGTTATCAGATGCGACTCAAACCAGCTCGCTCGGCTACAGAGACTTGCTTGAATATTGACAATCTGCGTGTAGTACTTTTAAGTTGAGGCCTTATAACTTTCCATGGAGCGAACAGCAAGGGCGTTGATCAGACTGTGCCGATGAGCAACCTGCGTTGTTCGCATGTCACAAAATCAGGCTTTCATGCGTCGCAACCCAGATCAACGCCCTTGCTGTTCGGTTTATCCAAGTTTCAAAAGTGATATCAATTTAAAGTTGTTATGTAAATGATCAGGTGTAATCTGTGATAATTATAATAATCCCATTCCTTGCTCAATTCTCATGGTGTGTACGAGGGGCATTTGGAAATTACGTTGCATGGTCTTTTATCTCAGTAACCGATTAACAAACCCTTTCATGTTTGGTATCAGTTTGATTCGCTATCTTTCCTCTATACTATGATTTAAATTTTTAGAGGATGTCATATCATTGTGAATACATGTGCTTTTGTATACTGGAAAAGCAAAATTTCAATGATATATCTACACGTAGGTAACATTCTAACTTTTGAAAAGTGTGCAGAAAATTAATACTATTTGATGAAATTAGATAATTTGGTACCATTTGGTAGGCCACCACATGATAAAGTCATTATACAAGTACAAGTAATGACCGAGTTTGTTGTTTCTAATAGCCAGTGGAGGAGAGATGCCCGATCGGGATCTATTGACCTACATTAATTGAGAGAACTAGAAAAGAGCCCACGCAAGCGCGGAAATATTTCATGATTGTCAATTTACCTTTATTTTGCATTTAAAAAAGCTGAAACTTGTATCCCCCTTTCATGTGTGTTAATTTTTCACAGCTTTATGAAATCTGAAACTTGTATTGGCGATTCTAGTCGCCGAAATGACCATGGGCCCAAATAGGTATGGGCCGAAATGACCCGAAACCGGCGAGTTTTAATTTTTTTTACAAAAGCTGATACTTGTAAACATGATTATGCTTATATCTTCTCATCTTGAAAATCACTAAAAATCTTCAGCGAGGTGACTTTTACTATATTTGTTTTCCTCCAAACAATGCCAAAAATCGCTCAAATCCAGGTTCTTATTTCTGAACAATGCACTTTTTTAAACAGATTTTATTGATAGCGTCATTGCCTACTGCGTCAAGTGATACGACCAAGCCTATCAATGTAAGCTGTTTAGCGACCTTGAAACTTAGGATTATTGAGCGTGAGTCAGAGAAAGGTGTCTTGAACTTTCATAACTCTAGTTGCCATCAATGGTAGTAATTAACTATTTTATAGAAGTTCTGTTTGTTTTGTTACTGTTTTGTGAGTCCCCCCCCCCCCAAAAGTCTGTACTTGTTTAAAGCTAGTGTCAATTTAAGTTTATACTAAGGTCTGCTGATTATTATAGTTTAGTGTTGTGTTGGTTACTGGTACTGTCCAAAAATAGGGACAATGTCGGAAAAATTAGTCTGCAATTTTTTAAGTGGTAGCTGCCCAAACCAATAAATGAGTGGTTTTCACACTCAAAATGCAAAGAAATACAATATTTAAGGAAATTTTTGTATACCAAATTATCTTCTTCAAAGGCAAACCTGGAAATGTCGTTACTTTTCGTGGTTAAAAAACAAACTTTTTCTCCTTATTTTTCTTCCAACTTCTGATTGGGAATTTTACTGTGCCAATTGGGAAAAAGGAGGTGTTTCGCCTTTGGGAGTGGGGCCGAATTTCGCCCCCCAAAATGGCCTGAAAAGGAACACTGATGCCGAAATGGTTTGGATTGATTGGTGTTTTACGTCCCGGTAAACAATTTTTCAGTCATGTTGAGACGGAGCCACTTCTTCCTGGGTATTATTAGTACTTTGGGAAGGTGAAAGTGCCTTTCTCAAGGACACTACACAGCGGTCGTGGGGTTCGAACTCGGGGCCTCTAGGTCCCGAGTCCGACGCTCTACCACTGATCCACCGCGCCTCCATATGCCGAAATACACTTCCCTTTTTACGACCATTATAGGCGAAACGGAGCGGTCTGGGGCGAAGTATTTCGCCGATTTGCCCTCAAACTGGAACCCTGCTTGTACCTGAAAGCTAACATATAAAATTTGGGTTTGATTGGCCCATCAATTTCCGAGAAAAGCCAGTTTTAATTTTCATATACGTAAATGACCTTTAGCCAAGGTCAAGAAATGACCTCGGCCTTCAATACTCACAATTCTTCATTATTTCAGTTGGTTTCAGGTCAGAGGCTGAAATATTTGTGAAAAAATCAACAGCTTTCACTTTTTCCTGTAGAAAAGCCTAAGTTAACAAATTTGACCTTGTTGTAAAATTGGTCAAGGTCAACCGTAGGTCATCATTTGAACAAAGTATGATGGGCAGAGTCACCACTGCTACATACCAAGTTTCGTGGAAATTGGTTCACCGGTTCCGGGGAAGAAGATTTTTGAAGGGTTTTTACCATATATGGGCGTGGCGGCCATCTTGGTCATGTGACCCAGATGCAACAAACAAACTTTCGTTCCCCCTACCCAAAGAGGCTCCACATAAAATTTGTCTTTGATTGGTCAAATGGTTTCCGAGAAGAAGATGTTTGAAATTGTTGACGACAACGGACCATGGGCATCCTACCTATAAGCTGACATATGCTGCTAAGGTGAGCTAAAAACAAATTCAACCTCAAGCCCTCACCAGTAGCTTGCACCTGACCGTTCTAAGGTGGTGATTTTGGTGTAGTTCTTACTTCGTTATTTGCATACCTGTCAACTTTTTGAAATCTTAAAGAGTGAGATTGCGCGCGACGCCCTTAAAATGGTTATTTTCTGCTGGCATTTACCGCGCGGACCAATTTTACCAAATTTTTTAGGAGTGAGATTTATTTTTTTCTAAGAACCAAAAAGGGATTATTGGGCCGAAATGACCATGGGCCGAAATGACCCGGAACCGACGATTTTTTTTTTATTTTCTTTTTACAAAAGCTGATACTTGTAAATGCGGTTATGTTTATTTCTTCTCGTCAAGAAAATCACAGAAAAACTTCAGCGAGGCGCCTTTTACTAATAATATTTGATAGCGTCATTGCCTACCGTGATATAAGTGGTACGACCAAGCCAATCGATGTAAACAGTACATTATGCGCAGCGACCTTGACACTTAGGATTATTAAGCGCGTGTCGAAGAAAGGTGTGATGATTACCGCGACTAATAATCAGTTTTGATAAGGGATTATTTAAAATTACAGCCATATCTTTTTTTCTTTGGCGAGTTTGGCGGCGTTTTCCCCATTGTTGTTTATAATATGGCCGACTTGACACAGCATAATGCACATATACATATGACATATACACAAAAATTCGGAACGCTTCGGTCATCTCCATTCAGTTTGTATTGGAAACCCAATCGATCTAAAAATAGTGACGCGTGACCATGAACGTGACATACACTAAATATAGAAACATTCGCCAGAGGGCGCAGTTCTTTTAGAAAACACACTTAATTCCAAAATTCTCTAAATCTATGCTAAATGAAAACTCATCCTAACCGAGATTATCAATGAAAGCAATATCTTAAAGTAACAGTAAAGAAATCAAGCATGAAAAT
Organism: Loripinus fragilis; assembly: GCA_964019695.1. Classification (NCBI taxonomy): domain Eukaryota; kingdom Metazoa; phylum Mollusca; class Bivalvia; order Lucinida; family Lucinidae; genus Loripinus; species Loripinus fragilis. Next base: position 94,387,808 of record OZ026515.1, read on the forward strand.
GACCTCGATTTTTCAGTTTATGCGGTAATTCGTTTATTTAGTATTATAGAAACTACAGGTACATGTAAATGTTACTACTTATAGTAACTTTCTACTCGATCGGGCTCCATTTTATCATTTTTATAGTGGTCTAAGAAAATGGGGAAAAAAAACGTTTCACAGTTTTTAACGGATTTTCACCAAATTTCAACAGTCTAAAGATGAATTTTCCAAACTTTTGATCGTTTAGATTTGTTTTAAGCTGTCAAGAAAAAAGTTATTAAGGTTTAAAATATTTTTTTCTGGTAGACTGTGATTCCCGATTGGGATCTTGAGAAACTTATGAAGCTCGATCGGGAAACAGTGATTCCTGTTTGGGAACATATGAAATAAATGTTCCTTTTTAAAGGAGGGCTTGCCAAGTCTAAAACAGCATGTGCACCTTGTATGTTGGGAGCACCTCTGAGTTTGGTTATCTTTGACACTGCACTAAAACCACGTCATAGACGAACTGAACATCAACAATACTTATTGTGTCGGTCGGTAAGATACTCTTCTGGCAAAAGGAAAACACAAACAGTTATCTTAAGCGGCACCTAGCGCCATACACTGAAGGACTTTAAAAACGCAAAAAATGAAATTGATAAAATTTACTTAGTTTTAATGTATCATTTTTATCAACGAATTGTGGAGTTAAATCATGGATAAGTTAGGGATCTTTCATGCAAACCAAACATCTACGTGTCTTGATCCACATCAGAACTAAGGGTGAGGCTGGTACCGTGGAACATGTTTAAGCCCTCCAATAAAAAATATATTTCACTGACTTTTCCAAGGCGGTGCTTCTTTTGTGGATCATTTTTGTTATTTATTTTTTGTGTTTGTCATGCCTTCTGGGCATTGCAGCCTTGTGGTCACCTGCTTGGAAAGGGCTGACCTCTTGGCTCGCTTGTATGTGAAGTTTTATTGTGTAAATTTGTCACTTTCCCATGTGATGCACTGGGTCAGGTGTGGTACCTTATTGTATCGATTCAAGATCTTTGCCATCTTACTTACTTTATGATGTCATGCTACGAACTTCCCAAATGTCCATCGTATATACATGTAGCAGCTTATTCGCTTTGCAAAACTGTATTCTAAGTGTATTCGTAAGCTAGTGTGTGGTTTGTACGTCTGCACCGAAAGCTCGTTAATTAACTTCCTTACAGACACACACACCATACAATAAATTTCTTGCATGCATTTGTAGTTTGCGCATTGTAAGCGTTTGGTGTAAATCATTGGAGTATCAATAAAAGGCGCAATAAATAAAGGATGTTACATGAGTGCTCATGTTTTAATGAATTTATTAAACGAGTTAGGGAAAAAAGATAAAATGCGAAGCTTGCCAAGCATTTTTATCTCTTTTTAGTAACGAGTTTAAGAAATTTAATAATACAAGAGCACGAATGTTAGATTCTATTTATCAAATGATATTAAGATTACTTTGAAATCTCATTTCTGCAGTAAAATTATTTGTAATTTTGTCATTATGTATGCAACGTTGTTATGGACGTCATAACGTTTCTCGAAAATCTGTAAACCACCTGTGGTTTATCGATTTTATTGCATGGCGTTATTTCACTCCCAGACGCGATATCATATGATAAGTAGAGATTATCTCACGGCGTTTCGGTTATTGCCCGAAGTATCAACCCAAGACCCCATTATCAGCCCTCGAGCTAAAGCTCTCGGGCTGATAATGGTCGGGGGTTGCTACTTAGGGTGATAACCAAATAACGTCCCGAATATGTGGTAATAGTATGTATTCAACAATAGAGATAAATGTTAGAAATAATAAACTCTAAATGCAATTTCCTAATTCTATCGCATGTACACAGGGTAAAATGTTAAATATAGTGTTCAGGGATGAGAATCTTCCTCTTTCCAGAGGATTTCCCTTTTTTTACCTAAATTTGCTGAAATAAATTGTTTCAGGTTTGACCCAATATGTTTAAATCTGTTGCATTTTGAAGGGGTATAGGGGGTTTCCTTTTTTTGACATGAATTCCTCTTTTTTGAATAAATCCTGTTCTCATTCCTGAGTGTTGGTTTGTTGGTCCAACGTGGCTCAGCTTGAGGTTTTCGTTAGCTCCTATATGAGTCATGAACCCATGATACCTTTTGTTTATTTCATCATGGTACTCGTATGTTCATTTGAATATATGTCTGTGATAATGCATTGCACAAGTTAGGAAGCCACCATGTCAACTAAATATTGTGTGCGCGTTTAACAGCAGCAGAATCTAGGGCGACGATTTGGTCGGTAAAATGCATTTACACCCCCTTCACAGTGGCTTTGAGTGCTTTCATGTTGAAAGCAGCGGTTACATTGTTTTATCACAGTTACATGTGATAGTAGTTAAAGGGGACAGCAACCCTATGATAAGTATGTTTTATAGGAAAGAGCCCTATAAACCACGAATTTTGATACAAGTATCATCAAAATCGGTTGAAAAATGGGCAAGTTATGGGCATTTAAAGAATTCAAATTGACCAACATTTAGCCGCCATTTTGAACATTTTATCAGTTTTCAGAATTTTTTTAACTGCTTAAATTTAAGTTATCACTTCTATCACACCATCTGTGTTTAGCAGATATGCAGCTTTATACATAAGGAAACCGTTTTATTAAAGATTAATGCAAATAATCCATTGGTTTGTCTTTTATTTTGATTACGCATATTTAATTAGGCTGAGTGACGGCACTAACCCTATAATATGACCGCTTCCATAACAGTCCATTTGCAAATATTCAAACACCTACAACTTCCACATTTTTTCAACGGATTGAGATGAAACTGGTATCAAAATTCATGGTTTATTAAGATCTTTGATATAAAAAACAGTAATCATCAGGGTTGCCGTCCCCTTTAATTTGATTTGATTGTTTCACTGTTACAATACATTGTATAAAAAAAGAAGCTTCCGTGCGAGCCTAACAATTTATATATTTTAGCATAGGCAGAATCTTGGACGATGCGATCATAGGACCAGTTTAATATATTAAAGCATAGCTGTAGCTGTTGTATGGTCTTAGGCGGGTGACAGTTCTATTGTTGTAAGTTCAAAATGTGATTTTGCTCCCATTGTGTGTGGAAGTTTTGTGTATGGTATGTTTTATGTAATAAAGTCCTTTTTGTCTTGTCTAGTCTTGAGTAATCCCGCGGAGGAAGAAAGATAGGGTGTCTTTGTTGTCTATGGGGACAGGGAACAAATTATATCAACATATCCCATGAGTCAAAAACTGAGAGGAGCTCCGAGGCTATTATTTGGCAATGGATGCTTCTGATTGGATGATATTGCTGAAGTCAAAAATTGTTTTTTTTTCTCTCTAGCAGATGCAAAATTTAATTTTCTTCAAATTGGTGTGTAGTTTGCTACCAGATGCATTTATATTGTGTTTTTCTGCACCAAAAAGTAAAAATAGTGATTTCTAACTTGAACCAGGATGGGGTTTTCCCAAAATATGGCAGCCATTACACAACATGCAATAGTTGAAAAAAGAGCGGGTGAAGGTATGTTTTTTCCTTTCTTTTCCCCCTTATTCAACGTTTGGCTAGAACTTAAGGCATATGGTGATGCCCCACTGGTGTTGCGAGATGCAGAATAAACTGTCAAAAACCAGGGTTTCACCATTGTGGTCTATGGGATAAATAATTAGTTCACGGTGCCCTATACCGAAAGTAGGTTGTTTACATTTTCAAGGCCATTTGTGTCACTTTTGATAGTATGTTCATTTTCTCACTAAGAGACATGCCAGAGGCATCAAATGAATGGTTTTAGTGAGTATTTTACAAGTTTGAAGCTGAAATAACATAATTCTGGCCCCAGCTTCTTCCCAAAAGTTCAAAAATGCCAGTTTTTAGATTTTATGTGTTTTAGAGAGGGGGTGGGTTGTATAAGTAGTCATCCTTGAGCATTTACAGTGGTTTTCTCTGCAAAATGTGAATAGATTTCAGACAAACAGAAGTTTATTTTATCAAATTAGAGGTTTTTATGCCAAATTGAACCTCATTTTAAAGGAAAAAATGGTCATCGGATTCACTGAAAATGTGAAAATTGTCGGCCGAAACAATGCCATTCACCATTTTGACACCTATGCATTGTCTATTTTCCTTCAAATCCACTTTTTGCATGACATCTTGTTATACTTAAGGGTAGTGTGTACTTCTGATTCCTAAAACTGACATTCTTACCCATATTTGACTGAACCGGACCCCAAAATAGACAAAAATATCCTTTTTTTGCTACTCTAATGGGGGTAGACATTCTAAATCGGCTCTATTGTCTCCCAAAAAATGTATTTTTACATCCTGTGATGCATTTTAGTACCTATGTAGGTTCAGAATTATGGTTTGTTTGAATAGTCATTCTAAAGGAACACACTAGAAGACAGGGGGATATCACTTCCAAATGTTTTTTCTCAGAATTGCCTCTTTAATGGACATGTCTGTCGAGCCTCAACTCATTTTTGTCGACCTGTCAAAAAAAGTGGGATCAATGAATGTTTATGAAAATTGAAAGCTCATGAAGGAAGACCTAAATATTAACTTTGAGGGTTTTATTAATAGAATTGAAGGAATTTGTTTTCAGTATAGGGGACCGGGAACTAATTATATCAACATATCCCATGAGTCAAAAACTGAGAGGAGCTCCAAGGCTATTATTGGCAATGGATGCTTCTGATTGGATGATATTGCTGAAGTAAAAAATTGTTTTTTTCTCTCTAGCAGATGCAAAATTTAATTTTCCTCAAATTGGTGTGTCGTTTACTACCAGATGCATTTATATTGTGTTTTTCTGCACCAAAAAGTAAAAATAGTGATTTCTAATTTGAACCAGGATGGGGTTTTCCCAAAATATGGCAGCCATTACACAACATGCAATAGTTGAAAAAAGAGCGGGTGAAGGTATGTTTTTCCTTTCTTTTCCCCCTAATTCAACTTTTGATTTGAACTTAAGGCATATGGTGATGCCCCACATTTGTTGTGAGATGCAGAATAAACTGTCAAAAACTAGGGTTTCACCATTGTGGTCTATGGCATATATAATTAGTTCACAGTGCCCTATACCGAAAGTACGAGGGGGGTTCAATATGTAATGAAAACCCATTCATAACTCCATCCATAAACGCGTTAGGATTTTATGCAATATGCCAAACGAAAGATCAAAGCGTGGCCGTTATAATGATGTATGAAACATTATTTTATCTTTCCAAATTTAATAAGTTACAGACTTTTTAAAAAGCACACTAATATACACTGCATATATTTTCCTCCGAGTTGTAAAGACGCATTTTAACAAAGGTAGACAGGCATGCTATATTTTCTAAAACAAACAATTCACATGCATGGATCACATATCCATAGTTTTCTTACTCATTTCACCTTTATCTGCTATAATGATACAAACTTTTGACCGTTACCGATTTCTCGTGCAAACGGTTTAATTACGTCACCCCCTCATACGTTGACGTCGTTTAAAGCAATGGACGTAACACTAAAATACGCACGGTTCTTGAAAATCAGAAATATGGCTTTGTACCAGAAAAGGACAATTTTGATTGTATCGCAGTTTCAATACACACAGTGCATAGGCAGCAGACCAGTTAAACTGAGACCAATATCTAAGGATATCTCATCTGAGTGGTTTACCATTTTCGTTACCTATAATTTTATCGTCAGAAATTAGCCAGCCAGATTATGTACTTGTAAATACGTGTAACAATGTTCAAATAATGCAACTAAATGTAAACATCGATGAAACGCGGTATTATGTCTGATCCATTTCAGTGTTAGCCAGAGATGGCATTCTTTTAAGTGATTTTCTTATTTCAAATGACGTATTTGAGGGTACTTTTAGAGTGAGATTAGGTATGGAAATTTCAAAATCGGCTGTATTACTTGCAAATGAACATCAAAGTAACCAGAATAAATGTAACAAATGATTTTTGTATACATTTTTGCTGTGTAATCGTTCACGCAGAAACGACTCTGTCATTGGAATGCCAGAGAATGAAGCATCAAGGAGGATTTTAACCGAAATGACATCCTCAGTATTTCATAGAATATAAAGCAATATCAATTATTTTTGCAGTTATAAATCACCAGTATATGTATATTTACCACACGAAGAAGCAGACTGAAAACATTCCTCGTTCATGTAGTTATCTGCTTTTAAAATCATTGTTTTATTTCATATCGCAGTGTACTTCAGCACCCTATCTTGAAAGTGGTTTGTGTAAATTAGATAAGAAGCTGGACAACTGCAATTTTACAATTAATTAGCCAAGAAACAGACCTTTTAATGAAAGTAACTATGAAGTGTGTAAATATAAAACTTTGGGATATACTGAGCTGATTTCATTACATATTGAACACCCCTCGTAGGTTGTTTACATTTTCAAGGCCATTTGTGTCACTTTTGATAGTATGTTCATTTTCTCACTAAGAGACATGCCAGAGGCATCAAATGAATGGTTTTAGTGAGTATTTCACAAGTTTGAAGCTGAAATAAAATAATTCTGGCCCCAGCTTCTTCCCAAAAGTTCAAAAATGCCAGTTTTTAGATTTTATGTGTTTTAGAGAGGAGGTGGGGTGTATAAGTAGTCACCCTGGAGCATTTACAGTGGTTTTCTCTGCAAAATGTAAATAGATTTCAGCCAAACAGAAGTTTACTTTATCAAGTTAGAGGTTTTTATGCCAAATTGAACCTCATTTTAAAGGAAAAATGGTCATCGGATTCACTGAAAATGTGAAAATTGTCGGCTGAAACAATGCCATTCACCATTTTGACACCTATGCATTGTCCATTTTCCTTCAAATCCACTTTTTGCATGACATCTTGTTATATTTTAGGGTAGTGTGTACTTCTGAGGCCTAAAACTGACATTCTCACCTATATTTGACTGAACCGGACCCCAAAATAGACAAAACTATCTTTTTTTTGCTACTCTAATGGGGGTAGACATTCTAAATCGGCTCTATTGTCTCCCAAAAAATGTATTTTTACATCCTGTGATGCATTTTAGTACCTATGTAGGTTCAGAATTCTGGTTTGTTTGAATAGTCATTCTAAAGGAACACACTAGAGGACAGGGGGATATCACTTCCAAATGTTTTTTTCTCAGAATTGCCTCTTTAACGGACGTGTCCGTCGAGCCCCGACTCATTTTTGGTGACCTGTCAAAAAAAAGTGGGATCAATGAATGTTACTGAAAATTGAAAGCTAATGTAGGAAGTCCTAAATATTAACTTTGAGGGTTTTATTAATAGAATTGTAGGAATTTGTTTTCAGTATAGGGGACCGGGAACTAATCATATCAACATATCCCATGAGTCAAAAACTGAGAGGAGATCCAAGGATATTATTTGGCAATGGATGCTTCTGATTGAATGATATTGCTGAAGTAAAAAATTGTTTTTTTCTCTCTAGCAGATGCAAAATTTAATTTTCTTCAAATTGGTGTGTAGTTTGCTACCAGATGCATTTATATTGTGTTTTTCTGCACCAAAAAGTAAAAATAGTGATTTCTAATTTGAACCAGGATGGGGTTTTCCCAAAATATGGCAGCTATTACACAACATGCAATAGTTGAAAAAAGAGCGGGTGAAGGTATGTTTATTCCTTTCTTTTCCCCCTTATTCAACTTTTGGCTTGAACTTAAGGCATATAGTGATGCCCCACATTTGTTGTGAGATGCAGAATAAACTGTAAAAAACTAGGGTTTCACCATTGTGGTCTATGGGATAAATAATTAGTTCACGGTGCCCTCTATGGTTTAATTTCTCTTCTGCGTGGCAACATGGGGTTGGTCTGTGATCGTTTATTGTGGAATAACTTAGAGCTGGTAACAACGGGATCCGTTTTTCTCTTTCAGTCTCCAAGAATTCAAGCACATGAAAAACAATAATTGAGCCAGTGCATGAGATTTCCAACAATGTGGCATTTTGACAAGTGTAGACTGAGACCAGCATGTGCAGTCTCTTTTTAAGCTTAGAAAATCCAAAAAATGATCAGTCAGTAGCTTAACACTCATAGAATATTTAAGCGACTAGCAAAGGCTCTGATCAGACTGCGCTTATGCGCGGGCTGATCTAAGGCTTTGCTGGTCGCACATATCACATTGTTGGAAATCTCATGTCGCGGCTCAAATATATTTCATTAGCATTAACAATGATATAAAAATGGAAAGGAAAGGGCTGACCTCTTGGCTCTCGTTTGTGGTGTCTTCTGTGAGTTTGTCACTTTCCCATTGGTATCCTGGGTCAGGTGTGGTACTTGATTGTATCGATTCCTGATCTTTGCAACCTTACTTACTTTGTAAAAGTCTGCTGTATCCGCATTTGTCGAGAATAGATAGGGAAAACAAAGAAATTAACTTGACAGCACCCGAAATAAGCTTTCATGCATAATATGCAAATGTGGTCACTGAAATGTTCCCGAGATAAGGAAAATATTTTGCTTGTTATATACCAATATTATAAAAGGTAACTCCCTAGCTAAATAGTATATATTTCCAGAAAGTGCACCAACCTACTAAGGTTACTGTGATATTCACATCAATGAATATCACAGTTTGTCCGCATTTGCGAGCTTTAACGAATGGAAAACATGTATCTATGGTCATTGTGTACAACATTGGTACATCTATTTAATACCACCTACACCAGTGTAGATATCTCACACATACGAGGTATTTGGTGTTGAAGTTTGTAGGGCGGGGTTATAAATGGATTTGGCATGGCAAAGAATAAAGCTGATTTTATTAAAAGCAATCCAAATTGATGTATTTTAGTGTTTCACCAACACAGCAATACTCATTGGCAACATGTTCCAGTAGTTATATGTGGTTTGATTTATTACAATGAAACCGTGTTGACCCTGATCAGATATTTTCCTCAGTAGCCAGTTGATCTGGATCAAAATTGACTCTAAAGGAGGATATATAGAGGATGTTTACTTTTTTGAGGTGAACACTAAATATATTTCATCGAATGTGTTGAAAACATCAGAATTTTCACGAGTGCGCAACACGAGTGAAAATTTCGATGTTTTCAACTCATGAGATGACATAAATTTGGTATTTACCGAAACCGAGTAAATTTTCTTTGTCTTTTATACTTTTTAGAAGATATATGGTTGATCATTTACCATGCTTCAAGCCAAATCACAATAATATAAAAGAAGACAACTTTAGGAATACCTGGATCAATCTATAGTCATCGGGACTTACAGATAAAAAGAAATTTATTCAGCGTCACAGTGCAGGATAAGTGACACCATACATGTTTGATGACGTCACGTAACATCACTCGAGTGGTGCTGAAAATACAAAATCGAAAAGTTTCGTCAAATCTGAATTATTTTGGTACCACAATGTTCCTCATGCTCTAACTAAGAAACTGTCTACCCACACTTGATGTTTTTGTTCACAAATTTGAAAGTTATGGGCGTTTGAACTTTCGATGTGAGCTGCATTAAGTGAATAAAAAAGTCAGAAGTAATCCAAAAAAGTGATATCAATCACTAGTGAAAATATTGGCTGATATCATATAATATCGGTTCACTTTGTGAAATACCATTTTTATTTGTTTTAGATATGCATTGATTTCACTGCTGAGTATGACATAAAGCTAGGTTCAGCAGCATGACGAGGGTGAAAAAGGAAAACATGACAAAACAAAATCCACAAAATATTTTTAATTAACATATGGTAACATCATGTCGCGTCTGGGAGTGATAATAATGCCATGTATTAAAATCATTAAACAACTAGTAAATTATATTATGAGTACATATTCAGTAGCATTACATGTATCTAATGACGGCCAACTCAACGCTGTGTAAGCGTTTAAACATGTTTAAAGTGTGATTTCAAACTAGTTTAATGCCATAAATGAGCCGTGACATGTGATTTCCAACAATGTGGCATTTTGACAAATGAAGACTCAGACAAGCCTGTGTAGCCTTATTTTTAGCTTAGAAACTCAAAATGATATTGTGCCAGTAGCTTAACACTCATAGAATATTCAATTGACTAGCAATGCGCAGGCTGATCTGAGGCTTTGCTGGTCGCATTACAATGTACCACATTGTTTGAAATTTCAAAATCAAACCGTGATTCGTTCTCCTGTATTGTTTAATGTATTAAACTCATTCCCGAAAAGCGTATAAATGTTCGGCAAATCCCACATTTTGCATGTATCTCTTTAACTCAAAACGTTTTATTATATTTGATAATACATGAGCACTCATTTACTCTGAAGCAGAAATATAATGGTTTTCATTATAAGTCTATGGCAACTCTTGATCCCGGGGTGGGGCCAGTTTGATCTCCAGCGGCTTGATTGGCAGAATGTATGTAGGGGACCACAAGACATTCTACATACCAACTATATAAGCTGTATGCCTCATGGTGTCAGAGAAGATTCTTTAAAGTTTATAAGTCTATATAAACGCTTGACCCCGGTGGAGGGGCCAGTTTAGACCCCATGGACTTGATTGGCAGGATATATGTATGGGTCCACTTGACACTGCTACATACCAAATATATAAGCTGTGGGCCTAATAGTACCAGGGATTTTTATTTTTCCCATTATAAGTCTATGGGAGCTATATGTTGCCATGGCAACCAGAGTTACAATCCAACCAGCCCAAAATCCTTATGCAGCCTTTCCCCTTATCTGATAATGGTTTACATGAAATTTGATTGAAATTGACCGACTGGCTTTAGATATACTACATGTACTTTGAAAGTCTGGACGGACGAAGACGACGGACGACCGACGCCGACGGACGCCAGATCATTGCCTGAGGTGAGCTAAAAAAACATCAATTGTTGTATCGTAGGATAAAACAACATCTCAGTGTTATAAGCAGAAAAAAAAAACAGTTTATTACTTCCTACTTCCTACGAGCTGTTCAAATTTCATCTCTTTTTTATATATTTTACGTGCGAATTTGAGGTCTTTTTGTATGAAAAAAGCTTTAATGGTTTATAAAAAAGACATGATACCATCAGATTTACAAAGAAATGATACATTGCTTTAACCCTTTATGAACTTATGAATTCTTCCTTCAGGCCTTGCGGTTATTAAACCTGAGTTCATTCTCAAACTCAAAATAAAGCGCAATGATCGGATGCATGCGGACGCGTGTCCGCAAGCAGCCAATCATTGTGCTGTATTTTGAGTCTCCAGCGAAGACTCAAGCGAAACTGCAGATTAGTGCAGACTAGCCTGAGTCTCACTATTCACATTTCCGATAAGTACCGAAACCAAATAATCTGGTGATGGTACGTAGTGTGCCTGCGAGCAGCAAATACAAAGGCGCGTCTGCACAGACTCGCCAGAGCGTTCGCTGTTCGCATAAACAAGGTATCAGTGCAGATGACGACTAAACCCTTACTTCACTGGAAACGTGAGAACTGGTGCTTATAAGAGGTATTTGCGCATATATCTGTGTGCTTATTGATAATGCCAAGGGCGTGTCGCTCTTTACCTTCTTTCAATCTCCCAATTTTATTTCTGTATATTTTACATGTACGAGTGCTGTCACCAAAAGTCGTAGACTTTTGTTATAACTCGAGACTGTGTATTAGGAATTGTAGGAAATTTGTATGATATTTGTATATACATCACATAAACATTTTGCACAAATATGGGTGGAATCACAGTTTAGATAACAAATTTATGAACCTTTACTTGATTGTGTGTCGGCGTGTGCGGAGCACGTCGAAAATCATCCAAACTTATTTTATTAATACCGAAAAAGCATGCCCTTTTCGTCATTTTAACTGAACACATGTTGTTTTGTTGTTAGTTATTTAAATAGTAAATTTGTTTTCTCGTATGAACTCTAAAATATCGAGCTTGTTTGATTGCTAAACATACCTAAACTAAATATTAAGTCAGTTCTTGAAAAAGGAAGACTTACTTAACAAACAGATCCCAATTTTAATACAGTTACATTGTATAAAAGGTGTATAGAAAAAACACTTCTCTGAAAATAAAGCCAAATAATTTGCGACGTGCTCCGTACATGTTGACACACAGTCAAGCAAACGTTCATAACTTTGTTATTTAAACTGTGATTCCACCCATATTTGCGCAAAATGTTTATGAAATATATATTAAAAATATCATACACATTTCAGAGAATTCCTGATACACAGTCTCGTGTTATAACAAAGGTCTACGGCAATCCGTGCTATAAATAAAATGTTTTTTGTATGGAAATGCTTCATGATGAATAAAAAATTGACCTGATACCATGACTACATTTACACAAAACTGATACATTGGCTACACATTTGTTAGTGGCTTGTTGATTTGCCCACTTTCGTCAATGCTGTGAGTTCTCGTGAGTTCTTGGCAAGTTCTGGGTGACAAAGCATTATTATTTGAAACTATATTAGGATCATGGTAACCGTTGTGATGAGGCCATGTTTGTGTAGATATCTAGTGGATGCTAGTTCATGATATGCTGGTAGTTATAGTTTGCGAGCAGCAAAGGTTAGCAAAGACACGCCTTAACCCTCACGCTCAAAAACACAAAGTGTGGCTGTAGATGAAGTCTCAGACCAACATTTAGAACTCACGATTCACTTCATACGTCAGCATGAGTGTTTATTAGAGACACATGTACATTCTATTGAAAAAGTAAGTGAGTATGATCAGGAAATACCACAATCACACACTGCAGACCAACCCACGGCACCGTGAGGAATGCCACAGAACATTTAAAGTAACAATACATCTGTAAGACAATAAAAACAAGGCAACCACCTATCTCTTCAAGTTGTGCATATGAGATAAGCACTGAAACCTTGAGTGGTGGTCCGGATAATATGATAATGCCAAGGGATGGTACATTTATATCTTCTCCCAATATCCCATTGTTTCTATAATTTATATGCTTAATGTTGTTTGTCTTTTTGCTGTCCTCAAAAGGATGGCAATCATAATTGACTAAGTTTGCAAACTATATGGTAGCACCGACTAGGTGGTGTAGCATGAGATAGTTTTTTCTATATATTATGCCATGATGTGACAACACTGTAATGACACTACCAGCTCATTGTCATCTCCGCTAGCGGAGATCGCGATGAGGTAGTTCTGTCATTTAATATTTGAAACAGCTTTCAAATGGCTTCTGTACGTTCAGTCAGTATAACCAACAACCCACTTAAGTAAAGTGCTGAAAGATTGCAAGCTTTTTTGAAAAGCTTAACCAACAAACCTATAAGTTAAGTGCTGAGAGATGTCAAGATTTTTTTGAAAAGCTTATACTTGTGTATGGAAAAAAAAGAATTTGACCTGATACATTTATCATCACAATTACACAGAAATCATACATTGCCTACACATACAATGTCCACAGACACGCCTTATGCACAGATACGCCTTAGCCTTCGCTGCTAACAATCACAAAGGGTGAATGTAGATGATGGCGCAGAAGGAGATGTCAGTATGGCTGTTTATTAGAGGTGTTTGCGCATTATGCAATATGCACTGAAATATCGCGTGCTCACTGCTGGCCTATATATTATAATAATGTCAATGGTCCATATCTTCTCCCATCGTTATCATACATGTACATTTATGTTTAAAATGTTGGGTCTTTTTCTATGGCAATGTTTCATGACGAATAAAATTTGACCTGATACATGTACCACCATCACATTAAGATAAAACTGATACATTGGATACATATTTTTGTCTGAGTCTTTATTCTGTATGTTCGCGAATCTGGCGAGACTGCGCATTTGTGCAGGTTCGTTCTAGCCGTCGCTGCTCCCATATGCGTTAAGTACCAAAAACACACAAAAACGTATATACACAGACTTGCCAGAGCTTATGAGGCTACACGTATTTGCTGTTAGCATGTACTAAATATGGGCCTCGACGTGAGAAAACCTGTCTTCGGGGGGTTTGCGAACAACACAGGCGCTGACCAGCCTGCGCATATCCGCGCAGTCTGATCAGCACCTTTGTGATTCGCGTTTTGGTAAGTATCACATCTAAACTTGCTACGAGCGAAATTTTAATTGTCTTGCTAGACTCTGTATCTGAGGAGACTAGTTTGAGTCTCGGTTTGTCGAAAACCCCGAAGACAGGTTTTGTCGCGACGAGGCCCTAATATGGATGTTGATGAAGGCTTAAAGCATGATTTAGGGTAAGGTAGGGTAGATTCGGACAGTCAGCTAAATTCGGACAGCGACCTTTGTTTGTTGCATATTTTGATTATTGGAATAAGAAAATAAACTAACTTAGCAAACAGTGAAAATCCTGATGAGACGGCTCAACTACATGTCCACTGTTTGCATACGTATGTCCAAATTTACCTGATGTCCGAAGTTACCTGACTCTACCCTAGAAGACCAGCTAAACTAGTACTATGCAATAAGCTCTGAAAGCTCAGCCCATCTATTATGCTAATGCGAACGGTCCATTCATATCTAGATCTTTTCCCAATTCACCATTACATGAATATGCTAAATTGAGGGTCTTTTTGTATGGAAATGTCTCATGATGAATACAAATTTGACATGATACCATCATCGCATTTACACATAACTGATACATTGGCTACACATATGTTGATTACTTATTGGTTTGCCCACTTTCGTCAATGCTGTGAGTTCTCGTTGGAGTTCTCGGCAAGTTCTGACAAGAGTCGGGTGATAACGCATTGTTTTGTTTGATTTGATTCTTTACGTCCACTCAACAATCTTTCAGTTATGCGGGACGTTCCTTCCTGGGTTTAACCAGTACTAAGCTTTGAAACTACATTATGATCACAGTTTTGATGTGGCAATTGTTGTATTGATATCTAGTGGAGCCTCCAAGTGTTGGGCTAGTTCCCTAAATGATAGTCTGAGCCTTCATCTATGCCGTGTTACATGTATGTTATAAATGCAAGCAGCGAAGGCTCTGGCGCATATGCGAGCATGTATGCAACAAGAACCGAAACCGCATAAACTGATTTATATGGGTCAGTGCTGGTACATGTACTTATCGCATGACCGAGCAGCGAAGGCTAAAACGCGTATGCGCATATGAGGAAGACTCGCCAGAGCTTTCGCAGTTCCATGCGCGGATCCTCAAAGCTTTGTCCGGGGGGGGGGTGATCCAACTTTGACTACGTTTTTAAGAGGGGAGAGGGGATCCAAACATATACCACTATAGGTGGGCCATCATCGTCCCGCCAGCGAAACGCCATTTAATTCACTGGCGTGCAGATAATGGCCCAAAATTGAATGCTGGCTTGGTATTTTTGTAATTGTTCAGGGGATCTGGACCAATATTGCTAAGAAACTATATATTTTGTGACTTTTCAGGGGGTCCAGACCCCTACCAACCCACCCCCCGCCTCTGGATCCACCCATGGACGTACAAAATGTAGATAAAGGCTCAGACCAATATTTAGAAATCTGGTTTCATACACGTAGGTACACGTACGTCATCATGGGTGTTCATTAGAGGTAATTGCGCATATACAATAAGCACTGGAATTTCGTGTGCTCACCCATTTAATAAGATAAAGCCTTGGGTTGCTCTATTCATATTGTCTCCCGATTTCTTATTTTCTTTCTTTGTTTTACATGTCTTTTTGTGAAGAAATATCTCATGATAAATAATTTGACCTGAGACCTTCATCACATTTTTGACCTGATATAGTGCGTCCAGCTAATAGAGACTGGGCGTGTCAGACAGAGCGGTGTCATACACTGTCAAATAAGACTAGTCTACAGTAAATCGGGTGTAATAGCCTATGTACGCTTTACTCGTGCAGCCAACTGAAGCGCAGACGACAAGGGCGACCAACTTTATACGTTAGCATGCCTGGTAAACGTGTATCTTTAGTATGCTGCTGGGGACCTGCTGCATTTCATTTTCCGGTATGGATATGGAGGGAGAGTTTTGTGGGAGGGGAGGTTTGCACTTTCTTCAAATTCTGTCTGTATGGCAAAACTGGTTTGATTGTTAAGCCTGATACAATAATAATAAATCACCAATTAGAATTAAGCGGGACAAGGGTTTAGTATCTGGATAATGAGAAAAGGGCATACAAACATGCGATTTGGTCTTATCGCATATCCAAAAAAGCCTCTTATAATCGCTCATTCTGGCCTGTTCAGAGAAACTAGATGTCTTAAACTTGTTCGGAGTCTTCTTCAACTTGTATACTTTGTTTATGCGAGAAGCGAAAGCCATGGCGAGGTCATACGTACATGCAGGCTCGTCGGAGCCTTCGCCACACGCCGATGTAATAAGAACCATCATCTCGTGTGCTGACCAATTGTATTAATTTTTCATTGCAGACCATTATTTTATTTTCTTATTCAGTATTATAATTTGAATAGTTAAAATTTCGAACCATTGTCACAATGCATATATATAGACTAGTCGGTCTCCTTGTTATCCAAATTCGAGATGCCTTTTTCTCACAACGGGCTCAAAACTACAACAGGTATATACAGGTATACAGCTGTAAAGCGTTTCACGGGTGAATAAATACACTCTGTCTTACCGATTTTTAAATGGAAATGTCCATGGGTGTGTCTTTGCTAAGAACCGCCCAGTCTCTCTTAACTGGTCGGACTATACCATCATCACACTTTCAAAGAACTGATACATTGGCTACACATACATGTATGTTATAGTGGCTTATTGATTTGACCACTTTCGGTAATGCTGTGAGTTCTCATTTGAGCTCCCTGGAAGTTCCGGCAAGAGTCAGATGATAACACACCTATTATTTGAAACTACTTCATGATCACCCAGTGTTAATGAGGCAACGTTTGTGTTGATATCTAGTGGGGCCTACAAGCAGGCCTACGAGATTTGGGCTAGTTCCTTTAATTTTTGGTTCAGCCTTCATCTACGTCATAATTTTGCATTTGTGAGCAACGAAGGCTCTGACGAGACTGTGCATTTGCCCTGGCTCGTCTGAGCCATCGCTTCTCGCATATGTTGTAAGTATTTAAACCACATCATTGAAACTAGATTATACATGTATGGGCCAGTTCATGGTATTTAGCACTAGTCTTATAACATCAGCGAACAGCGAAGGCTGAGGTACATCCGCGGATATGTCTGCATATGCGCAGTCCCGCTCGCTAGAACCTTCGCTGCTCGCATGCACGAAATATGGATGTAGATGAAGACTCAGAGCAAAATTTTGACCATCTAGCTCTACTGGATATGTCAGCATTGGTGTTTATTTGAGCTATTTACGCATATGCGTTAGCACTGAAATCTCGCGTGAAACCTCGTGTACTGACCCATATAAAAAAGGGCATCGACGTGAGAAAACCTGTCTTTGGGGTTTCTGACAAAGCAATACTCAAACCAGTCTACTCAGCTACAGAGACTAGTTAGAAAATTGAAATTTCGTTCGTAGCAAGTCTAGATATGGTGCTTTCAAATAAGCGAATAACAAATGTGCTGATCAGACTGCGCGGATGCGCAGGCTGGTCTACGCCTTTGGTGTTCGCAAACCCCCAAATACAGGTTTTCTCGCGTTAAGGCCCAGTTATGATAATGGCAAGGTATTTTCCATTTATGTCTTCTCCTAAATCCTCCTTTTTCTTTATTGTGTAAAATTGAGGATCCTTTTGTATGGAAATGTTTCACCATGAATGAGACTTACACGGATACCATCACATTTACACATAATACACAAAAATGATAATTTGACTATACGTGTGTTTATTGATATTGCCCACTTTCGTCAATGCGATGAGTTTTCATCAGAGTTCTCGGCAAGTTCCGGCAAGAGTCGGGTGAAAATGTATTATTATTTGAAACAATATTATAATCACATTTTTGATGAGGCTATTTTTGTGTTGATATCGAATGGGTCTAGTTCCCTAAATTGTGGTCTTGTTTGTGTTATATGTGCGAGCAGCGAAAGCTCTCGCGCGATTGCGCATTTGTAATAAGCACTGAAATTTCGCGTGATGGCCAATATATTATATCTTCTCAAAATTTATTTTATGGAAAAAAGTGTATGTTATTTTGCATGAAAATATTCCATGATGAATGAAAATTTGACCTGATACATGTATACTCATCACATTTACACAAAACTGATGCATTGGCTACACATATGTTAAATGCTTATTGATTTGCCCACTTTCGTCAATGCTGTGAGTTCTTGTTGGAGTTCTCGGCAAGTTCCGGCAAGAGTCGGGTGATAACGCATTATTATTTGAAACTACGTCATGATCACAGTTTTGATGAGGCCATGTTTGAGTTGATATGTCTTTATTTGTTATTTCCATGGAATATTCATTAGCACTTGGCTTTCTTCGAGGATCACGACCATCATGCTGGTGCATGTCCTGTTCGTCTATCGACAAGCTGGTCAGCAAATTTGAAGTACACATGCATGCCGCTTTGAAGTGCGAACGAAATGTTTTGCTCATAAAACAGTAAATAATAGGGTTCGTTGCTATGAATAAATGTGGAACTAATGGTGCTAGTAATTTGAGCTCATAAAATGTCTTTGATAAATCCTTCCCAAATGCCATATACAGTTCCACAAGATGAACCGGTAACCAGCATATAGCAAAAGCAGCAGTAACGATAATCACCATTTTCACCACTCGTCTACGAGTCCGCAGCTTTTGAATTGACGTCCCCTTAGGACGAGCTTGAAGGCACATGGAAAACCAAAGTTTATTTCCAATTCGAAAATAACATACAGCAAGAACACATTGCGGTATAATGTATAGGAATACAAACATGGTAACGGCGTAGACTTTGTGTCCCCATGGTTGGTGCCAGTAGTTGAGACAAACGTCATCCCCGAAGAACACAATCTTTCGAGCAATTACAAGAGAAGGGGAGCTAACTGCGAAGGAGAATATCCAGAAGGCTATAATAACTGGAATCGTTTTCGTCAATGTCCTGAAAAAGAAAATAAATGCATTTACTATCCTGCCAGCCAAGAGTGACTGTGACGTCATATCTTTTTTAAAAAAAGTTATCAGGGACTTAGAATCGATAGATCACTTGTGTATTAATCCTATCCTGTGGATAGGATTAATACACAAGTAGTATATCGATTCGCATTAGCTCAAGTGGAGTGTACAAGTTAATGTTTTACTTAACAATAGTTAACAAAACACGACGTCACTGTCGTTCTTGGCTAACAGGACAGTATTTGTACACAGCTTTAGATAAATAGAGGATCTTACACGAGTGCTCCTGTTTTATTGAATTTATTAAAAGAGGAAAAGATAGAAAATGCGAGGCATGCTGAGCATTTTATCTCTTTTTCGCAACAAGTTTAATAAAATATATAATACAGGAGCTCGAATGCTAGATTTTATTTAACACATGGCATTAACATTACTTACAATTGCATTGTTTGGCGTGAAAGCGTCAAGATTTTGCTATTTTTTTACACAACGTTATAATGGACAAAATTTCCTTGCATAAAATTGTGAATATTTTCTTATCCGTTAGTTTTAATATATGTTTCCGGTGCCCACAAGAACCGTCCCAACGACACGGTGAACCGTCGTTGAGACGTTTTTTGTACACCCACAACATATGTTTTGGAGAAATTGGACAGTCATTTTTTAATGTCAAAGCGTTCTGGGACTGACATGCCAGTGATGTAAACGTCTAAATAGGGTTGACCCGCCTTCGAAATGCCATATATGTTGACTGGGAACCAACCAATCAGAGCTTGTGTACATTTCTAGTATTTGGGCTAGCATATTACAGAATTACACCACACACTATTGCATACTTTTCGTTTTCAATGATCATACTCACTTACTATTTTTGTCTTTGCATCAGGATTAGCCTTATTGTGCGTTTCTCTGCTACCACGTTTCTTGTTTCACACTGAGAGCAGACGTTATTGATCACATATGAGCCGCGACACGTGATTTCCAACAATGTGGTATTTTGACAAGTGTAGACTCAGACAAGCCTTTGCAGGCTCTTGTTAAGCTTAGAACCTCCAAATAATGTTTAGCCAGTAGCTTAATATTTATAGAATATTTAAGCGACGAGCAAAGGCTCTGATCAGACTGCGCGTATGCGCAGGCTAGTCTGAGACTTTGCTGGTCGCACATACCACAGTGTTGGAAATCTCTTGTCGCGGCTCATATAGCTTTCTAATGACTTTAGTATCTACATCATTACATCGCTCAGGAATTAAAAAAGATAATTTCCAGTAATCACATATGCTATAGTTCTAATTCAGTTTCCATTATGCTATCTATTTCGAACTTTCTTGAAAGGCGCGCTCTAAGCTAATAAATATCACGTTTGAAGAAATTATCCTGTCGATTCGGTTCGATACCCTAATCAGTCGGCTGTGTTTGGCTGGGGTAAACGCTTTCACTGAATAAAATATGATCACCGCAAAATAGCCTGGGGCCAATTTCATCAACGAGTTTACGACGTGTTTTTGTCTTAAAAACATCGTACGATGTTCGTACGTTAAAAATCGGGTTTCATCAAACTATTAAAGTTTGCGAACTTCTTACTTTTTGTCGTAAATTTAAGACAAATATTTAGGTGTCGCAGCTGACATCTTTGTCTTAAATATTACTAACTTACATTATACTACTTAGAGGCTGAAGAGCAAAAAATCGACAAAGGTTTAAATACCTTGTAAGTACTACAATCAAGACCCCCCTTTACATACCATATGGTTTACCAAAATGAGAAAACAAGACCCACTTTCCTTGGTGCTTATGAGTTATTTATTTGCCCATGTAACCTCTCCCGCCCCTTCCCCTATCACGTTGTATACTGTCACCAAGAAATTCGCCTATGACCACCATGCCATCAGTAGCTGAATATATGCATAACCATCACGTCTAAGGGAAGGGATTATGTAGTAAAACCAACAGGATATTTTTGTACCTTTTCACATCTCTACCATTGCTTAAACATACTATTGTACACACTCAAATGTACGGGTAAGTCATCGTCCATTAGCATGACTGACAGGGGCAATAATGATAAGGGGCTTTCGTCAATAAGCATACGTTCAACATTCGATAAAGTTTCAAAACGTATGTCTGTATGAGTATGTATATGTGGGAGCTGTTCACAAGAGATTTTAGTAGAACTTTGCATTCTCCATGAAGGGACATACATCCGGGTAAGCACAATTTCAGTTAAAGAACAAACACAATGCCCGCGGTTAGTCTCAAACTAGCGACCGTTCGATCCCAAGTCTAACACTCTACCACTAAGCCACTGCGCTTCTCATTGTTTATGCAGTATAACATCCATGGTGTTGATGGAATAGACTTCAAGCTAAAAAGGTCCTGCCCCGAGTGAATTTTGCAGAAATATCCTATCTTGTAGAACATTTCAAACTGCGTCTTTTAAAAGATGTTTGGACTCTGTACGCGGGGGTTTTAGCCTGTGACATCCTGTTAAATATGTTACTGTAACAAACTAAGAAGAAATGTTAAATGAAAGTTAGAGCTACAGAAAGAAGACATTAACATATCTAGATATGCACTTTCTGTTGAAGCAGATTTTACCCCATCAAGTGTGTATTGCTTAAATGTGAAGGGACATACATCAAGGAAAGCACAACCTCAGTTCCGACGTATTACAAGTTGCATTCTAGATTGTTATATTTTCAAAAATTTCGACTTTTTATCTCAAGCACCCGGGGTGTGATGATTAACTCATTTAAGCTTTGCATCCGTTTTGTGGGACGTTGGCAAACAGTGCAGACCCAGATCAGACGCCACATAACCACAGTGGCGTCGTATCAGGTTATGAGCTCGTCCAAAAGATTAAAATGGGAAACTCCATTCTACATGTATGGGTTAACATAAAGTGTGAAAACGAGTAATTTTCGGGACGCAGTTTCATGAAACGTTAAATTGTACCATTTTTGATATGAATACAATATGATCTATCTCATTTATGTTCATATGATAATAGTATGTCCCTCTTAGGGATCTGTAAATGAGCATTACAGCAATCAATCATTGAGGCGTGAAGAAAGCCGAGACAACCACCCATAATGCCCACGACTCAGGACCAAATTTCGAGAGCATTCGAAATTTTTCGGCATTATAGGACAGGTTCTTGATGCTATCATTAATCAGGCTATCGGAGGCTGTACATATGCGACCGTTTTTTCGAGCAAAAAGTGGCGGAAAATGAAGTCAAGAATACCCACAGGCTGGAGAATAACGGTTATTATTCTTCAATAAGCTTGGTTTCAGTTATCCAAATACTAGCCAGTACTAAATAATAGATTGTAGATGTTGTCTTATGTAGAATTAGTTGGAGGTTTGTCCCAAAATTCGATATTTGCCACGAAAACAAGTGTATTTTCACTATGCTCAGTGAAACATCGCTACATACACCGATTCGCGAGGCTAATTTCACAAGATTTCAATTGAAATCACAAAGTTAATACCTGATTTTTCCATAGTTAAACACATATGTGTATGGTCATTTGCACAATTTATCTCTTTTTAGTTTATTTTGTATGTGTTGATCATTTTATACACTGTACGCCACGCTGTTTTTTCCATTTATACTGTAACGTTTTTCGAGCAAGGTAACATTCCATTGTATGAGTATTTCGAGCCAAATAAAGCTACTGTATGCGTATTTTGAGACCATAATTATTGAACGGGTATTCTGAGCAGAACCTTGATGGAAAAATAAGAGCTAAATGGACCAAGCATGATGTCTACTCACATTAGGCTGGTAACATTTCTTTAGCCCAGTCTATCTGTGAGTCGTTGGCCTTTTTCTTCGTTTTGTCAGAGCATGTTAATTTGAATCGATGATTTCTCTGTGATGATACATTGCAATAGTTAAAACCTACATAGTTGTAAACCTACATTCCACCTACACAGTTTTTGTTTTAACAACAACAGCATCTAGGGCAATATTTGGTACCAATATAATGTATCTAAGTCCCCACTCGGTGGCTTATGCTACAGTCTGACAATGTTCTAAGGGGATGATTCTATATCTGGTGATTCATTGTTAATTGTTGCTCCCATTCTGTAGTCCTTTGTGTCCATGTTTGTTTGTGCATTGCTTTTTGTCGTTAATAGTTTTGCAATCATTTGATGGGGAAGAAAGAGAGCTGGTTGCTTTACTTTGTTTGTCTTCTCAATGTCTTGTGACTGTTATGGCTGTTCCTTAAGGTGCTGTTGGTGTCATTGTGGTATTTCCTAATCCTGCTCACATGCTTTTTATAGCTGTGTTGCGTTAAGTCAACAGGCAGAGTCACACTATTTTTTTATTTAATCTATGCTTCTTTCTGAAATTGAGCAAGAATGAGTGTCGAACTTCAACCATGTAATTGCTGGTATTATAATATAATTCTAATATTTTATGTCATAAATAGACTGGGAGCTGATTTCTGTATGAGCCTTAGAATTTGAACTGGCACAACTTACCTGCCAGATCAGGTTTGACTTCAAAAACTTAATCCTGGTGTCTTCTGCGACATTGCTAGATACTTTGTACTGTCAAATTGCAGAAGCAAATGTTCTGTAGGACGCTATTTTTATATGTACACTATGTTGCATAATGGTAATAAGATAATGAGAGAAAACATGCATGATGTTCCTCTATTGCTGTTCTTTTTTAAAAAAAAAGACAGTAAAACAATATAGAATATTTAGCCAAAAGACATATCAGACACAAAAATGCCATAAATATCAAATAAAAACATATCATATATCAATTTTTAGCTTTATTCTTATTGTATGTTTTAGTGTGTAACATGTAACAAAAAACAAACAAAGAACATACCATTTGAACTGACAGCCCATGAAAGCATGTATTACTCAAAGAGTCATATAAATTTCAGTGTACATTTTCTGTCGCAATATTTTGTATCTGTGACCTATACCTAATTCTTATATATCTACATGAAGCTTGTCATAAATGCATTTAATTAAATGCAGAAAACAGTTAGTATGCGATTAAACAATAAACCATATGATCTAATAGTTATATACGTTACTTATTTTCAAATGCATCACTATTTAACGCAGTACTATCATTAGACCATGAGCTGCCCCAACACCTCCTAAGAAGGAAGTTGTAGACTGTGATTTTCTTAAACCACATATTTTTAACCATAAAATAAAGTTGTTTGCTCTTTAATAGTTTGGGAGTTACTCTGCAATAGTAGTATCCCTGAACAAGAATGGAATTCATATAACCTTAATATCAAAATATTCCTAATTCTTGCATATACATTTCATCTTTAAATTTAATGCAAATGACTAGCAATAATATTTTAACTATTTAATTTAGGCAGACTGTTCTTATTGTTATATATTTTAGTTTCTTTTAATTAAAATAGTTTATGCATTTATGACACTAAGTGAGTAAGTAAATCTAATTTATGTAAATTACTGTCATTGGAGTGCGTAGTAGTAAGAGAAATGATTAATATTGTATTTGACACAAAATGAAACTAAGCATTAACTCCAATAAAGCATGGCTGATTAAAATCACTTAAAACTGTAATCACTTAAAACGCCACTTCAAGTCAGAGTGTTTTATCAAATATGTAAGCAGCATTTAAAAAGACACACACAAAAACTTCTTAAATTCTTATATGATAATCTTTCATCTCTTTGAAATGTATATGTTTGCTTCTTTTTTGTATTTAAGTAATGATATATACATTTTATTAATGACAACAGCCCAATTTAGATTTAAAAAAATGATATTAAACGATTGTAGTTGCTTAGTAAGATCTAACGCCCATTGTGTAAGCCACCAAAATACATTTAACTGTAGCATATCAGCTTTTGATTACACCAACTATATTGATAACATTTGGGGACAAAAGCTAAATCATAACTCCTAAAATTGCCTAAAATATATCATTTAAAATATAGGTTGAAATTGAGAAATGAAAAGAAATGAAACATTAAAGCAGACATTAATCCTTGTCATAAGAAAAAGAAACTGATTTTTTAATTGTAATGGTTTCTGCCCCATGCATGGCACATGGCATGCCCATCCCTATTATAATAATCGTTTTTTATCCAAAGCATATTCAGGTTGGCGAAGTTAGAGAAATGTTTCTTCTAAATAGGATGTCTTATAAAGTGTTATTATCTGAGTAAATGATCAGAAGTACTAAATTGGTGTGATAAACGCTTCCATTAGTTATTCTGAAAATAAACTAAATTCAGTTTAAAAGCTAAAACAAGTAAGGTGTCATCATCTGCATATGCATATAGATATCAGTATACACTGTAATTTTGAGACAGTCTTTTTCAAAATTAACTGATTACAGACACTTATTATGTATACTATCTAATGTTACATGTATCAAATTTTATTTTACCAGCTCTTAGATGATTGATTTTATCTTGAATGTAAGCAAAGTTAAATTGTATGCTACCATCTGCATAAAAGCTTTAGTAATTGGCAGTATTCTTATCGTAAATCAAAATAGATATACAAAGAACTAGCCTGTATCATGTTAGGAATTATGTTTGTATATTGTGAAACAGCAATCAAACTGGGTACACAGTTTGTTCTAAATAACTGATTAGATTTCTTTCAATTTAATTAAACTTAGTTTTTATCAGATCTATAAATATAACAAAAACCTACATCCAACATATATAAGCTTTCAGACCCATATATATACAGTCTTTGACAACAATTTGGACAAACAAAGGACCATACAATATATTCTATATGATAATAATATTTACTTTGATAAATTTGACTGAAAATGAAAATGTATCTTTCTACTATTACTGAAGTGTTATCCTTTTCTTTGTTTATGAGTTTTAAAATCTTTAACTTTGGACAAATCAAAATAAATATGTTGTGGATTTAAAACGTTCAAATATTTACTTTTTTTTCAGAAATGTAAGTGTGTATAGATATAGTTTCTTGAAAAGAGTTGATAGTTATTTTAGGACAAACTCATATCTTGTCATAAATTCAGCACATAAAAAAGTTGAGATGAAATAGAGTAGTATTTGACATAAAATATAAGGTATTTAGCAATATATACGTATAGTAATTCTTAGAGTCTGTAATATATGTTGCATATTAGCATACAAGCAATAAATTTATATTTTACATCAGGAACTATGTTAGTAATAGCTTTTTACTCTTTTTTATCTTTGGAATGCTCATTGATGATTGTGTAAAGTGTACATGCTTATTTTCAAAGTGAAAAGGTTCTTTCCTTAAGTAACATTTTATTTGGGGTCATCGTATTCAACAGCCTATTATTCTTAAAGTATGTGTGATAGAAACAAGCTATTTGCAGTTCTGAAATATTAAGTAAATTGTCTATTAGGTACATGGTACATAAAATATAAATACTTTTTATGAAGATTACAAAAGCAACTATTAACCATAAATGACTTAGTGTAGTTGCACATGTAAGGTAAATGATATAATTAACATAAAGGTCTTTTTCTGGAAGCAAGAAATTTATTTTGATACCTGTTTAAACCCCAAAACGAGCTGTTTGCAGTTTAGAAAGACTGTATATATCATCTGGATACTTTTTTTAAATGTCACAATTTTGTTTTAATAGTAAAACATGAGGTAGTTGTATGAAACACCTACCCCTGAAAAACTGCTACCACAATTTGATTGTATGATGTGTCAAGAAATGTTATAGAAGGCTAGTCTTATCTCTTTATGAAGTCAAACCTTTTCAGGCATGAAACTTTTGTGAATTGAATTTTCAAATATTTAGCTCCTAAATTAAAATAGCAGATTTTGAGTGTCAGACAATACCTGAAAATTTGATGACAGAATTGAAGCGAGTTTCTTGATACTTTTGAAGACAGTTCATCAACGCATTTGCATTATGCTCAAAGACATATGGCTGGAAAATAATTGATGGTTAGTATAAATACTAATGGATGATTTTATGTAGACTGACTCTTAAAACACATGTTCCATATTTGCCAATATATATAATATCCCATAACCTCTTTTTTACTTGTAATAGTTACTTCTCTCCTTGTGCTACACCAACTCAGCCATTTGAAGATTGAACGCTATGTAAATATATGCATGTTTTACTAAACAAATGTTTTGCAGCTGGGAGCCAGGCTAGATTTGATGTAATAAGTAGATATACTTTAGTTAGAATAATGATTGAATGTGACCGTAGCCAGTGAAGAAGATTGATAGAACATTTTAGCTGAAATAAGATAATTATTTTACTGTTGCGCTTAACTACTGGACCATAAAGCGTTAGGACTAGCCTTCTACAACATTTCTAGGCACCAAGACCAGTTGTTGATTTTAAAAAAATATTTTTGGTTTACCTGATTAATTAATAAAAGGCAAACATTTGAAGGATACATGGAGCTAGACTGATGTCATCCCAAAGCTAGATATATCTCTTATTTTAGATGTTGTGTTTCAACGATGACAAGCATTCCGTTTAAATACCAAAACAAATTGATTGTAGGCATACCATATTTTCCATCATGCCTTCAATGAATTATGTTTTTATGTTTGGTGATATAAACAAATTTTTGCAGAGACAATGGAATGGTGGCTTTATGGACATGCGACATGTGTAAGTCCAATAAAATCGAGGTACAATAGCTAATATGTGTCTTAATTGACTTTATATCAGGTCTTTGTTTATTATATCATCAATAAATGAATAAGAATTGGGATATTTCATAAAATTACAATATAAAATGTGTCAGTGAACTGATATCTATTCTATTAGTGAACTATATTGTCAGTAAATTGTCTTGATTTTGCTTAAAAACAGTAGAAGTAGCGTAGTTTGCTGTTTGTTTGTCACTCTGTCTGATTGCCTCTCCAGATAGACATGGTTTGACTCAGAATCGCAAAGGCTTTGCTACTCAAACTACCCGTACAGAAACTATGCTCAGAATACTCATCCAGAAGCGTTGCATAACTCGAAATACCCATCCACCTCAACTCGAAAAACGCTACAGTTTATACGCCCCGTAAGCGGAACTTTAGGTGTGTGTACAGTCTGTAAATGGCTATAAAACTGGGATTAAAATTAGAAACAGCAATATGTTTGGGATATATTTACTTTTCTCGTCATGTCACGGGTTTAGCATGAAGAAAATATGAAATAAAAGCCATCTTATCTTGACAAAAATGTGAATTCAATGGCCCAAACCCAGGCAAAATTTACTGAGCAACAGCCGTTTCAGCAGCATTTTTATTCATAACAGCAAAATAAAACATGTATAAACGGAAATCAAGAAACATTTAAAGAAAAATCCTATATTGGAAGCGGAATGCGCATTCAATCTGTTAAATCAAATAGACAAAATATGTATTTACCTCTCAAGTTTCTCCCTCAGGTGCGGTGCACCATTTTTTGCTCGAAAAAACGGTCGCATAGGTACAGCCTCCGATAGCCTGTTAATTCTGTGAATTGTATTTGTTAGCTGGATGTTGAGGATATCAGATTTCATAACAAATAATGAATTGAATTATTTTTTTTCATCCAGACATGTTAGAAAAAAAAATCAGTTTCTAGTTCCTCTCAGTATATTTTGTGGTTTTAGGTAATCTTACTATGCCTTACTTGGACATGGTTTCTTATGACTTCGGGAAAGCTGTCATCTAAGTGTCAAAGAGCTAAGCTCCAGATCAGACGGACGTTTGACAAAAGTTAAATATACCGAGTTAAAGGGATTGATTTCTTAATGGGGTATGCTGTCACCGGCTCGTCTTCTCATGCGCGGGTCTAAGAATTTTTGTCCGGAACACTTCAAGTTTCTGGGAGGGGTATCCATTATTTTCCAGGTGGTCCACTTGCTAATTTCTATGGAAACCTTTATAATTTGTGGTTTTCAAGGGGATGAAGGTCCGGACCCCTTCCCTTATTCGTATCCGCATATGCTTCTTCTTTAAAACTTTCTTCATATACATGTACCTACGTATTTTTCACTCTGTGTTAAACCACTTTACGCGGCTATATAAAGTCCGCACGTGGCCAATCACATGATATTTGGAGACTAGAGTTAGGCAATGTTTAAAATACGACGTTTTTAGTGAAACGCAAATTTTTGTTCTTACGAACAATTTAAGATGTTTTGATGAAACTGACGTACGCACTTCTCAGAAAACAACGTACGCACAATTTAAGATATATCGTACGAACTTTATTGATGAAATTGGCCCCTGGTCTCATTAAATGAGAGCCAAGAGAAGCGTAAAATGCATGCATCAATCTCCATTAGCAATAGAGCCTTCACAATAAAATTCAAGACAGTTGTATAATATAGGGATCACACATGTTTTTTCATGCATTAACATTTGCCTGGTCCTGAGGAAGCTGTTTGACCACAAGGCCATTATTCCGAGTGTTCAAACATCGTCCGAGGGACCCGACAAGTGTTAATGCAATGAAACAAACATGTGTGATCGTTATTTTTGCATATTTTTACCTGATTTCAGCACAAACCGCGCTGAAAACGTCGCTTAAACATTAAATATCCCATTTCTTACACTTGATTTATCAAAACAAAATGGGTCAGCGTCAACTTTTCGAACGTCATTACGTCGTCACAACGTCATATATACGCGTGCAACGTTTTCGCGAACGAAAGCATCGGCGAAATTATCAGCCACGGCCGCAACGTTTTCCAGTGTAACGTCATGCATGCAAATCAGGGCCCAGTTAAGGCTTTTTCAAGTAAAAGCCATGTTCAAACAGCACGTGAATCTCATGATTTGAACATGGATTTGGTGCTTCAAACAACTTCGCGCAACGAATTCCCATGCAAGAATGTTCTTTTAATTAACATAAGAGTTTGGTACATAACACTGATGCAAACCTTGGCCAATGATATGTTCTATAAAGTTTAATACCGTTAAGTCAGGATTTATATTTTGTATATGTTGAGGGGTCACAGGTTATAATTTTCAAAAAAATATTATATTTCTTTCTCTGAAGATCGATTTCATATTTGCAAATAGTGAAAACCTTGATGAAATGCCCCTTTATGCGGCATTTCATCCGGGTCTTTACTGTTTGTCAAAGTACCCTTTAAGGGGTTTCTGGTATTCAAGGGGTATTAAACACCCTATGCTGACGTATCCAGCCGGACTTGAGGTCTAAATTTAGGTCCGCATACATATTGCAAACAAATTCTATGTATAGGAACAGCGGAGTCTCTGGTGGTTTCCCGGCCTCCGTAACAATTTGAATGCGATCTTTTTAATTTCGTATTAGGTTAAATTCAAATTTCTGAATGAAGATGTTCCTTGCACCCCTCATTATGATATATTTATTTCGCAGCTAATTTGTTGTTGCGAGAGTACACCGTATGTGCTGATGTTAGAAGCTTGAACAATAGTAGCCACATTTTGACTGCAAATACGTTACTAAAGCATGGCTAAACCAAAGTAATCGATATAACAAACTTCATAAAACACTTTCTAAAGTCTACCGCAGACGCTCAAAGTTGATCGTTAAAAACAATACATGTATATTTATATTGGTTTGAAAACCAACAGAGTCAGTATTTATGGTAATTAAGTTTATGGATTCAAAATAATCACTGGGAGAGGCTCTCCTGTATGTGATGTTTTCTTGTGTATTTGTCACTTTCCCATACGGTATCCTGGGTCAGGTGTGGTACTTGATTGTATCGATTCCGATCTTTGCCTTCTTCCCTACCTCTTTTCCTGGCCAATTCAAATTATAAAAGAGTGTGATATAACATGGATATTATGCGACAGTCTGCATGCCTCGTTAAACGAGACCTGTTTCATGTTTATTTGAGCAGATTTGAATTCTACCTTTGCTGTTGAATATAAATAAAACAAACCAATTGAGCCAGTGCATGAGATTTCCAACAATGTGGTATGTGCGACCAACAAAGCCTCAGATCAGCCTGCGCATACGCGCAGTCTGATCAGAGCCTTTGCTAGACGCTTGAATATTCTATGACTGTTAAGCTACTGACTGAACATCATTTGGAGTTTCTAAGCTTAAAAGGAGGCTGCAGAGGCTCGTTTGAGTCTACACATGTCAAAATGTCAAATTGTTGGAAATCTCATGCCGCGGCTCAATTTTGCTTTCTCGTAAGTATCGGACTAGTCCCTAGTATGGTGAAATAGACATACTGGCAATTTGAAGCATAACCATAACGTTCTCCTACCCCCTCACCCACACCCTGATTTTTAGAGCTGTAACAGGCGTATCTTTCATAAAAACACTTTTTTGAGTGTGTAATATTCTGTTCAGTTTGGAGGATTATTCAGTCTATTATTCAAATGAAAAACAGCTTCTAAGTGCATGTTTTTCTTTGACAACTGGGCTTTATAAACTCTATCCTACAAGTGCCCAAATGGTGATTCTATGAGTAGTCCATGTATAAAATCTGTCCTGGAAGAAATGTAAACTAAAGGGACATGAAGGTCCTGAATCGCTCACCTGATCTCCTTAACAATAATGAAATAGGTCAAGGTCAACTTAGGCTTATTATTTAAGCATAATATGTTATTTTGTTTTACAGTATATGGGCATGGTGGCAATTTTGGTCAAGTAACCTAAAACAAATATCATATCTATATTGTTTTATTGAATTGAATTTATATTATTGAATACTCTATTATAAAATTTGAGTTCAAACAGCCCAGTAAGTTCTGAGAAAAAAAGATGTTTAGAAACTTATGTGGCAGTCCAAAATGAGTGGCCTTGGATGAAAGGTGAAAGGTCAGCTTGACCTTTGGTGCTTATATAACATCAGTGTCTCATTAGGTTTAATATTTATCGCAAGTTTTATGATTTTGGCTTGAACAGTTATAGAACATTCCAAGAATTTTCCAATATAAATGCATTAGGAATCAAATTTGGCCTTGCCGTAAAATGTCAAGGTCAACCCAGGTTTATCATTTATGTAGACCTGGTAGGGCCCACATCCCCAATGACACATACCAAGTCCCAAGGCCATTAGCCCTTTGGTCCCTGAGAAGATTTTTAAAGACATTTTAACTTATACGGGCATGGTGGCCATCTTGGTCATGTGACCATTACGGTTTGCTATAAAGTTACTCCTCTCATCTCAAGGAGTCTCCATATGGAATTTGAGTTCAATTGGCCCAGTGGTTTCTGAGAAAACTGTATGTTTTAAAATATTGATGAGACTCAAATATGAGCGACCTTGGCAGAAAGGTCAAAGTCGCTTTGGAGCTTATTTATAGCCACTGACTCATCAATTTTTACATATCAAGTGAGAATAATGACTTTGGCTTCAAAAGCTTTCAAAAAATCAACTTGTACAAAAAAATCATTTAATTGTATTAGGAAGCAAATTTGGCCTTGAAGTTTAGTAGGTCAAGAACAACCTAGGATCATCATTTAAACAAACTTGGTAGGCCTTCCATCTCAAATGCTACATACCAAGTCCAAAGGTCATCGGCCTTCTAGTTCTGGAGAAGAAGAGTTTTAAAAGGTTACCATATAATGGACATGGCAGCGACCAAACTATTTGTACAAATATTTGGCTATCTTATCATAAGGGGTCTTCACATGCAATTTGAGTTAAATTGGGGCGATGGTTTCTGAGAAAACTATATTCAATATATTGATTGGGCACCTCCTAAGATGAAAGGTCAAAGGTCAACATTGACCTCTGGAACTTATTAATAGCGATTCTATAATTAGGTTAAACATATCAAGTGAGAATATTGACTTAGGCTTCCTCAGTTTTCAAAAAAATCAATTTTAAAAGAAAATCGCATTTAAATGCATTGGGAAGCAAATTTGACCTTGACGTTAAGTAAGTCAGGGTCAACTTAGGATCATTATTTGAACAGACTTGGTAGTCCTTACATCTCAAATGAAACATACCAAGTCCCAAGGTCATCAGCCTTCTGGTTCTGGAGAAGAAGATTTTTAAAGGGTTCTACCATATATGGGTGTGGCAGCCATCTTGGTCATGTGACGAAGACCATTTTATCAAACTTTCG
This sequence comes from Loripinus fragilis, assembly GCA_964019695.1. Classification (NCBI taxonomy): domain Eukaryota; kingdom Metazoa; phylum Mollusca; class Bivalvia; order Lucinida; family Lucinidae; genus Loripinus; species Loripinus fragilis. The sequence continues at coordinate 94,420,792 of OZ026515.1, forward strand.
TTCTCGTGTCCTACGGACTCTCCATATGAAATTTGAGTTTAATTGGCCCAGTGGTTTCAGAGGAGAAGATGTTTTAAAATGTTGTCAGACAGACGACGAACGGACGCCGGAGTGACTGGTGTACTATTACCTAACCCATGAGCCTTCGGCTCAGGAGGGCTAAAAACCAATTCCCAAAACTCACAGCCGAATCAAGGTCTGAAACGTTGTAAGCTGATAAAACTAATCACCAAATGTTGCACTCATGTATTTTCTACACAATTTAGTTTTGCCTTGGCGACTGTAAACCTTAAAATCTGATGTTCAAGTTGCTTCGAGAAAGTAAATATCCAACTGAAATGCTTTGCTTTCTAATAGAGCAGGTAATAAAATGTTATGAGAATAAATCTTTATCTCTTCAAGAGAATACACTGACGATTCCAGAAAGATTTTTAAAAACATTTTGTCTCAGATCTAGACAGCATTATTAAACTTAAAATTTGACTAATCAGCTTCAGAGACTGCACGATTTCCAACCAGCGAAACAAGTCAGGAGCTAATTTTTGGGTGATTACATTTTCTTGGAGATCAGACTAACATCATTTTCATATGAAAAATTAATTATTACAAAATATAATGAGGAACAAAAGTGTAACGGCAATTTTATTTTGTTTTGAAATAAACATGATAAACCTCTTGTAAACCCTATCATATCATGTCTTTGGTCAGGCCCACCAAGGTTTTACTGTTGGATTTCTTTTGCTCCAGTATTCAGCTGTACGTACTTTTGAGTCCTTATCTCTGTTTTATCCTCTTTTTTATATACTGCTCAACAAAAGTTTAGCACGGATTTCAATACGATGTCCCACTTTGAATGAACATGAACCATTTTATTTAATGTAATCAACATGTATAGGGGTCTTGAAATTTAGATTTTTTCGTGTCCGCCAGACAAAAAGTTATCTGGTTAGGCGTCAGTGGATCGACGTTAAATTTGAATACATGGGCATGCAAAGGATACACGTCTACATCTGAAATTAAAAAATTTGATTATAGAGTAAAGCTAAAGGTTCTTAATGATGAAAAACGTTAAACACACCAAAGTTTGATACCCGTTATGTCACGTTTACCGTTCCATTATGACGTTAAAATGGCATTTTTACACTTCTTGACTTTTCAGCGAACTGAATCATGAGATCAAGTAATCTGTCTGATATTAGATTGGCACAAGCACCCGGAACATGTATGAAGTTTATCCTTTGAAAACGTCTTCTTTAGATAGCGTCATCGCCTTAACTTAGCCTCAACTTCAGATTAACGTCACTTTTTATGAATTAAATACCATGAGACAAATTTTTATAAACTTACCTTTCCTTAAACTGTCTCTCTTTTGGCATCCTCTTAAACATGAAAACCCTTTCAATTAAGCATGCCTACACAGCGAAAACAGTACTATTTTTGACTTGTAAACGTCATTATAACAACGACGTTAGTTGTTTTCAAGACTCAACTTTTGCTACTTATGCTCAATGAAGACGACCTTTGTCTTTTTTTTAGAATGGCCTATTCGATCAAGCTGTAAAACAAGATACTTTGTAAACCGATGCTGCATCAATTTGTATTGCCATTAATGGAGTTGAAACACGTTTTTGACCCCTCTCTTGTTTAAAGCAACGAACGACGCAGTAGAAATCTAATAAAAGTACACCAGTTGCTTCCTCAACTTGATCACATACCAAACCATCATTTCAGCAGATATTTTATAACTTTAAACCATTTACTCAAATAAAAAATATTTTTTATTTATCTGTGCTAAACTTTTGTTGAGCAGAATATATCTTGATTTGTATATACTTATGTGCGTACAGGAATTCAGTGAACAGCGCTTTTTTGCGTTTATTTCGTTATGTGCGGACTGATCGCACAATGACCACCAGAATTTAATACTTATATGAACCGCCTAATTGGTGATATTTTTTTCGTTACATAATGTATTGTCAAATGGGCTGTGATATGATGGAATTTGTCCTCATTTGAGCATCTGCATTTATTAATTTACCCTAAATACACCTTTGTACGGACCACTGCCTTTAGTTTACTATCGATGAATAATTATACGGTTTTATAAGACGATGTAACGTGTAAGGAGAAGGGATTCTTATCATATCAAAATCAAATGCAAATTATGGCCATAGTTTGGGCGCACAGAATTTTGGCATACGAGAAAATATTGAGGCCTTCCAAGTGGGTACCCATCCGCTTGTTCCTATGAAATGAATATCTGTGTTCCATGTTCCTCAATTTAAAAAAATCTTGATTTTCTGTGTTCTCTGCTCCTTCTCTGATCATCCGATTTTTTTTAAAAAAAAATCGAACTTGTTTTATTGAATAACTTGAACTTTCTATCTGTTTGTTCCAAATACTAATTTGTTGACACCAGACAATGCAAAACATGCATGCCAAAACGTAATTCCGGGCAACTATAAGTGATAAGATTAAATAATCACAGGGCTCGCCCGTCAGGTGTGATACAAGTGAAAAATGACTCATCCAATAACAAAAATGCTGAGGTAGCAGGGGCGTGCCTGTGTATACGCAAAGTACGCAGCTGCGTACTTTAATTTTTGAATGTCCAAAAAATTAAAATATGTTTTTAGGGTGGCTGAGAACAAATATTCATACGAAGTGCATCATAGGCTATAAATAATGCACCAGTCATTGATAACCACTGTTTCATCCAAGCCTCTGAGCAGGGGGATATAATGTGCTGTGTTTTTACCTTTACGTTGTCTCCACAATGCGGAGGAAATGTAGGGGTTTGATAGACCTAGACAAACATTGCTGTGCAGTAAATAACAGACTGCGGGGGAGAACTGTCATGGTTTGCCAGCTAGCCGCCCCCACAGTGGTTACTATGGGGAACTGCAGACACAAATTCAAAGTCCTCGACATTCCTCTGAGCTGGGGTTGTGCACAAATGACTGGTGCATAAAGACAAAAGAAATTATGTGCACCATTCATTTGTAGCCACGCACAAGCCGGGCAAATGCGCTGTTAGTACAAGGTCATACCAGAGACCTCTAGCCAGAAAATCAAAGCCCCCGCCGTTCCCCGGCTCTGTGGGCCGTAGTTACGAATGACTTGTGTTAGACGATGTAGAGCGCAATCATATAATGTGATTCCCAAAATTCCTGATTCCTGATTCCTGAAGAACAACATCCTCATTATATTTGTTTTAATATTATTATCTGTTGCACTTGAAATATTTGTCCTAGAGCTGTCGAGCCATGACGCGAGAAAACCTGTCTTCTGGGTTTCCGACACAGCGAGTCTCAAACCTTCGGCTAAACAGGCTAGATAGAAAATTGACATTTTTTCGCACGAGGCAAGTCTAGGGATGATTCTTCTCAAAAAGCAGACAACAAAGTTGCTGATGAGACTGCGTGGATGCGCAGGCTAATCTAAGCCTTTACTATTACAAATCACTGGACAGGTTTTCTCAGTCGCGTTCTGATTGCTATATGTGTCATTTAACCATGACACATATAAGAAAGCAAGATGCGAAATTTGATTATCGTGAAATATGATAACTCAGACAGAATTGTATTTTGTGCAGTCTCTTCAAAGCATTTTCAGTGAATATATAGACATACCAAGAGTTATCCTGCGGGTGACCGTTTTCTTTATCATAAACGGAAGTAAACATGGTAATCATTGAACTGTATAAACCACGTGTTACCCATATGAAATACACTGAGGGAAAATAAGGATTTTTCTAAATCGAAAATGACTAAGTTATTTTATTTCACAAGAGATTCCAGACTTATTTTCCTATCATAAATGTTCAAAAATGCAATTGTATATTAGGCGGTGTTTTATTATATGTATATGCAAAATTCTGGTCCAAAAGTTTATCATTAAAGACATTTTAAAAAAGAAAACGGTGTTCACTGAAATTCTGTACGGACTATAGGAGAAGATGATCTGGTAAGTTAGCAATTTTTCATGCGAACCAAACATCTATGTGTCTTGCTTGATCCACATAAGAATTAAGGGGGAGATTGGCGCCTTTAAACATGGTAAAGCCCTCCCATGGTTTTTTATTGACCGTTCCACGGCGGTGCTTCTTTTGTGGATCCTTATTGTCATTTATGTTTCAATTTTGTCTTTATTTTACTGTCTTGTATGTCCCTTTCAGCCTTGTGATCACCTTCTGGGAAAGGGCTCACCTCTTGGCTTTTTTAGATGTTTTCTTGTGTTTTTGCCACTTTCCAAATGGTGTGTTGGGTCAGGTGTGTTACTTGATTGTATCGACTCCTGATCGTTGTCTTCTTCTTTACTTTTATAGCTATGGTTTCCCTTTAATTGCAAGACGATGGTTCATGGCTCAAACTGAGACGAACCTGACCTAGAACGTTCACCAGTGTGTTGGTGTCTGATGTTTGTATTTGGCTAGACATACCGTGGCTCAGCTAGTTTTTTTCTTTGGCCCTAACCGTGAGTGCTTTAAGAGCCCTTCTCTTTGTTTCATCACGATGTATTGCCTCAATGGGGGCTTAACATTGTCTAGGGCGAATATTTGGCCTGTAAAATGTATTTAACCCCCGTTGGTCTCAGCTGCTCTCCGTTCGAAGGCATGGATTCTGTTGTTGTTTATTCTTTTTTGTTGTCGTTGATGTCATTGTTTTTGAGAGTTTATTTTTGTTGAGTCCTTGTTTTGTGGTAAGTTCTTAGTGCTCTTTCTAGTTTTGTAGTCATCTGCTTTAATTGTGCTATTGCTGTTGTGTGGGTGTCTGTGCTCTGTGTCTTTTGCTTTCGAGTGCCTTTATTGAGTCATGACGTGATTTCCAACAGTGTGGCATTTTGATAGGTGTACACTCAGACGAGCCTATGCAACCTCCTTTTAAGCTTAGAAACTTGAAATGATGTTCAGTCAGTAGCTTAACACTCCTAGAATATTCAAGCGACTAGCAAAGGCTCTGATCAGACTGCGCGAATGCGCAGGCTGATCTGAGGCTTAGCTTGTCGCACATACCACATTGTTGGAAATCCCATGCCAAGGCTCAATTATGAGTTTTGTAGCTCTTCCTCTCGATGTTGTGTTTTGTATCTGATTTATTTGCAAGGATAGTTCGTCATTTTAAAAAGTTTTGATCAGACAGATAAAATGACACCAAATGAATATTCAGAATATTTCAAGCACGTGTTTACCCATATTTAATCTAAGCCTATCGTTTGAGTTTTGATAATGTACCATAACATTAGCGTCTTTTCGAAATTTAAAAGGCTTGTGAAATTCTATATCTACTTTTAAAAGTGTCCCCAACTTTAATGCATTTCCGAGAATGACAAACATGACACGCAACTGCACTTAAAGGCCTCCTCAGTTGACACAATGCGTGAAATACTGTCCCGTTTGCTTTGAAAAACTGCGTTATTGCGTGTGTTTTTCCGCACCTTTGGTTTGCGTCACATAAATTTACAGGCTTAAATTGCGATGAGAACCTCAACGCGAAATACACCTCTTCGGGTCGATGCGGGCAATACATGCTCAGATCAGGGCTGATCGTGCGGATTAAGCTTCTCCCCATAAACAATACACAGTATTCGCAGGACGGGTCTGCCTGGAATTATAGAAAAAATATCGATCGAACATATAGAGGATCTTACATGAGTGCTCATGTTTTATTGAATTTATTAAACGAGTTGGGGAAAAGAGATAAAATGCGAGGCTTGCCGAGCATTTTATCTCTTTTTCGCAACGAGTTTAATAAATTCAATAATACAAGAGCACGAATGTTAGATTCTATTTATCATATGATAAATACTTTGAAATCTCATTTCTGGCATAAAAACGTTATAATTTTGTCATTATGTACGCAACGTTGTTAAGGACGTCATAACGTTTCCCGTAAATTGATAAACCACTAGTGGTTTACAGATTTTATTGCATGGCGTTATTTCACTCTCAGACGCGACGTCATATGATAAGTATAATTCTCAAATAGTTCGCGTTGCATTGAACGCTTATTATTCTAGCTATTCCTTTTTTTCTGGGCATGGTGGTTTGTGTCCCACCTGATCACAAAACTCCAAGACTGGCCTTTAACTCAAAAATAAAGCGCAACGATTGGCTGCTTGCGGACACTTGTCCGCAAGCAGCCAATCATTGCGCTTTATTTTGAGTCTGAGAATGAACTCAAGCTTTATAACCTCGAGGCCTGATTTTCTCTCGACGGGGTCTAAATAAGGCTTTTCTCTAGCTAGATCAGCTTATACAGTTGCACGCGAATAGTCTCTCTCTCTCTCTCTCTCTCTCTCTCTCTCTCTCTCTCTTGTTTAATAACACCAGAATCAAGGACGATCATAAGGTTTAGCGCTGCAGTCTGTTCTAAAGTGCTGTTGCTTTGTTGGGCCATGCTTAAAATTATCTTGTTTACAACTTCCTACTAGGATTTTTTTTAAAGTTGAGTCCTTATCTTTGCTTTATCTTCTTGTTATATCTTGATTGATATGTTCTAGGAGATGACGCATTGGTAAGTTAGGGGTCTTTCATACAAACCAAATATCTATAAGTCTTGATCCACATCTGAATTAATGGTGAGGTTGGCACGCCGTAAAACAGGTTTAAGCCATCCAGTAAAATATTTTACTGACTGTTCCAAGGCGGTACTTCTTTTGTGGATCTTTTATGTGTTTCTGTCTTGTGTTTGCTATGCCTTTGTGCACGTCTGTTTATATGTGCCTTGTGGTCACCTGCTGGGAAAGAGCTTGACCTCTTGGCTCTCGTTTGTGGTGTCTAACTGTGAGTTTGTCACTTTCCCATTTGTATCCTGGGTCAGGTGTGGTACTTGATTGCATCGATTCCTGGTCTTTACACCCTTACTTACTTTGGGTAGGTAGGTTGCGTTTGTTTTGCATATGCAAAAATATTTTTAAAAAACTTTCATCTGGGTATCAAAGATACCCAGATAAAAGTAATTTTTAATTGCTTTTGAGCCACAGAGTGTCAGATAGATACAGAATTTACAAGTTTATACAAGTGTTAGAGATGAAGAAAATATAGGCATTTTGCTCAGTAGGCAGAGATGAAAAGCAAAAACAAATTCCAAAGGCCATACAAAATTTGTTAGGGGGTAAATTGTTGGGTAGCTAGGATACGACAACCAAACTCTATTTTTAGTTGCTCTTATTATATGGATTGTGTGGCTAACGTAATAAATGGAGCTGCGCATCACGAATAGCACGATCTTACATTTATAGGCAAGAAATATTTTGCGTACTATGTGATAGGCGTTCATTTAATTATAGCGTATTATTGTAAATAATTCTTACCATTCTTGCATGTAAGCCAATGCATTCCTATTGCATGCCCTTATGAATATGCATGTTTGCAATAATTGTATTGTATTGTATTGTATTGTTTGTATAATTTGTTCTCGGCGCGACAAAAGCTGCCTTCCGGTTTCCTATAAAGCGAGACTCGACTCAAACCAGTCTCCTCAGCTTTCAAAGACTCGCTAAAAATTGACTTTTCAACTTTGGCATATTAATTTATATAAAGCTAATAACAAAGGTGCTGATCAGTCTGTTCGCAAACCCCGAAGACAGGTTTTGTGTCGAGGCCCATTATTTATTATGAAAGGCGTTCATTTAATCAAAATATATTCTTGTAAATAATTCATTCAACATTTTTTTCATTACCTACCTTGCCTGTAAAGCAAAAACATATGAACATTCAAAGTGCTTGTAGAGTTTAGTTAAATCTGTCATGTGCTTGAACATACATTTTACATAGGATCTTAAATGAGTGCTCATGTTTTAGTGAATTTATTAAACGAGTTGAAGAAAAGCGATAAAATGCGAGGCTTGTCGAGCATTTTCATTTTTCGCAACGAGTTTAATAAATTTACTAATACAAGGGCTCGGATGTAAAATTCTATTTATCATTTAACATCTAAATTATACTGACGGGCAAAAGAAACGCTACAATTAGATTTCGGTTTAGTTCAGTTCTATGTTTGTTAGAGATAACATATCTAGGGGTGGGGTCCGTACCTCCTCCTCCTGAAATATCACATGTAGGTATAGGTTTTCTTTGAAATACTGGTACCCTTAGGGTCCGATTGCTTATCGAGGTCCATACGTCCCTCTGTGAAATACGTTGTTGACTGAAAAAAGGTTTTCAGGGCCCTCCCCTCCCTCATGACGGAATTTTCTGGATCCACGCATGTGCATAGCACGTTGTGATAGAATCTGGAGCGGTGTTTAAGAAAAATCTACTCTGTCTACATGCTGCATGGACTCCAACAGTCGCAGATTAACCATGGTCGCAGAGTAACCAAACTTTGGCGCTTAATTGGATCCGAGCTGTGCCAAACAAGGGTGTCATTTGTATCTACATGTACCCAAGGTTGCAATATTTTTTAATCCACCAATTCTGGATGTCGGAAAAATAAGTGACTGACTATGCTCTGCAACCAGTTTGTACTGATGGGCTCTCATATATACAGATTGGTACAATAAGGGTTTGATTTGTCGTTATATATTTTAAGATATAGTCAGGCGCGTAACCAGGCGGAGGCCATGAAGCCCGAGCTTCAACATCATATGGACCTCGACGCGAGAATCCCTGACTGTGTTGCTTGCAAACAACAAAAGGTGCAGACCAGCCTGCGCATCTGCGCAGTCTGATTGAGCACCTTTGTTATTTACTATCTGAAAGGGAAAGTAAAAAGATAGCTCTTAATTCTCCATTTTTTGTTTTTGATGGGCTTCAAAATGATAAAGTCCCCGCATGGCTACGCCCCTCTATACAATAAGTGTAAGTAATTGTATGGTTTGTGCGTCTGTATGGGAAGATATTCTATGAGCTTTACATGTAACTTTTGCCATTGCACCAACATACATTTGTACGTTGTGCATTACAAGATATTTTAGGTTGAACATTGGAATATCAATGAAAGGTGCAATCATAAGTCTAGTGAGATGCCAAATCTGACTACGATATAAGACGTAAGACGTGATAGCTGACGGCTAGAACCACAAGTAAGCAAATAGGCTGATTGACTTCACAGACACAGTTGTCAATACGGATTACAAGCTCGACTGAAGCAGGCTAATTCGTGATTTTTATAAATCGCATCTCGTAGGGCTAGCCCCACCATTTGCCCAGGTTCTCGTTAATATGGCCTATACTTATGGTATGTAACGGAAGAAGCTCAAAATTGCCATCCCATTTTTGATTAAAAATAGACCCTGCACAATTTGGACTGTCAGTAGAGTAGAATATGTGTAGTAACTTGCACTCTCTAACACGCCAATTTACAAATGTTTTTGGTTCGTCTCATACGTTTGAAAACAGATGTCCTTGGACTTAGATTAGCAGTATAAGTAATTGGCGTATAACAGAATCACTACTCCATTTAAAATCCATTGGTTTATTCAAAGCATTGATTTAAAATGACGATGGTGCACCAGAGGCAAACAAGCCGTCACAAGACTCAATAACTGGGACAAAGCAGCCCATTACTTCTTGCATTATCACTTATTGGTTATTTACTTATGCAGCTGATTTAAAATAATCGAACTATAAAGTATTGCGTAATTATAAATTTATTTTCTCAGTTCTCAATTAAAAGATATGCTGTGTGTACTCAAATCAACGGCCTTAATGAGGCGATTTTTGAGCACCCAAAATACATGATAAAACTGGTGCATGAGTAAATGTTAACATTTTATTTAGCTCAAAAGTTTTGTGTATCGTAAAGCAAATGACGACATCAAGCATTGTATATTTCTTTCAGTTTATTTACTATTCCTATCATAAAAACCGTAGCATAATACATAGAGGATTTACATTGAGTGCGCATGTATTTAAGATTATTGAATGAGTTGAGAAAAAGAGATCAAATGCGAGGCTTGCCGGGCATTTTATTGCTTTTAGCAATGAATTTAATAAATTCAACAATACAGGGGCACGAATGCTTGATTCTATTTATCATATGACATTTTAAATTACAATGAAATCGCATTTTTTGCGTGAAAAAGTTCAAATTTTGCCATTATATGTATGTACTGTATGTACGCAACGTTCCAATTGGCATCTTTTCATAACGTAATAAATACAAAAATAAAAAAGCTGTAATTCGCTAGAAAAGCAATATAATTTAATAATTTTAAAAAAGGAAAATTGGCGATTAAAGGTCACAGAATCTAAATATATAGCGAGAATACACTGTCATTGAGTACAAATAAGAATAAAGAGCGTTAAAAGGGTGGTTTTGGCGCCATTTTGTGGTCGCCATTTTGAGCGAATATTTAGCGTCGCGCATTTGTAAAATTTTAAAATACTTTAGCTCAAAATAGGCTCTTTGCGTTCCTACTGTCAACCGGTAAAACAGTTTTATATACAAGTTTTTAGGTTCAACAGTAGACCGCAGTTGTGTTAAATTACAGTCTGAGTTTAAATGCCTTCTTAGATTTGAGATATTGCATCATTACTGAAGACACCCTGCTTTCATTTTCCCCCAGAAATTGGATTATGGATTTGAATAGGATGGCATTTTATCTCATTTTAATATTCATCAAAAAGTGTGTAACCAATGCCTATTAATGCAAATCAACTTTTAAAAATACCACATGTAAAATATCACATCTTAAAGAAACTATAATAACTTAATAATTCCATCAAATGTACTCTCATTAAATCAACTTAAGTCCTAATAAGTTTCTATCACAGAAATACAACAAGGTACATGTGTGAAAATCCCATTTCTGGGAGAAAATGAAAATAGGGTACCTTCAGTTTTTACGCAATATCTCAAAATACATAAAACGCAATTGAGCTGTTATTTTACACACATGTGGATAAATTATGTTCATTAAACAATTTTACCAGTTGAATACCTTTAGAGTAATAAGGAATTGAATAGCGGTTTCATTTTTTCTAGGACACCTTGTACAATGTTTTCACGTACCTATGTTGTCTTGATGAGACTGGATACAATATGGCGTAATGTCTGTCAAGTCCTACAGCTGTCAGTGTCAGAACGCTTACTGTCATTGTTACTGCCATTAGATAGCTGATAAATTTACCTGAAAAAGAAGCAAAACTTCACTAAAACAAGTCTATTTTTTCTTTGATTCTTTACGTCCCAGTCAACAAGTGTTCAGCTATGTCGGGACGGATCTTCCTGGGTTAAACCAGTACTAAGCAGATGATAAAATGTCTTGTCTACATTATAGCGTAATGTCTGTCAAGTCCTACAGCTGTCAGTGTCAGCACGCTTACTGTCATTGTTACTGCCATTAGATAGCTGCTTGTTCAAGCCTGCCCAGGAAAAAGTGTGGTTAGGTGAACTGACCGTCCCGCAATGACCATAGCTGTTGACTTGGGACGTAAAGAAACGAAACAAACAAACAAACAAAGATAGCTGATAAACCTTTACCTGAAAGAGAAGCAAAACTTCACTAAAACAAGTCCTTTTTATTCTTTACGTACCAGTCAACATATTAACAGCCATGTCGGGACGGATCTTCCTGGTTTAAAACAGCACTAGGCAGAGGATACAGTGTCTTGCTCAAGGACACAAAGCAGTATATCCGGTTAGACAAAACAAGTCAAATATTCACTTTTTGCCTACTAGGTAATTATTCATGCTTTTTGTCGTCTGCTGATTTTTTTTTCAAAATATTTTTTTTTCGAAAACTTTTTTCAGGAATATAATAGGAGTTTCGATCAGTTTGGATCCAGACCAGGACCGACATAAGGACCTGATTTTGGACCAAACTATTTGCAAAGCTTATCAGCAGACGACAATAGTACGCAAAGTGTTTTACTCTCCATGACAGTGGCGACATTTTATGTCTGGTGATAGCCTTTGCAAACAGTTTATACCCAATTCAGGCCAGATCTGCCAGTTTATATCCTAATTGTGTTATACACAGATAATATTCCTGAGATATCTATTATTTGGAGAAAAATATTTTTTATGGAAACTCTGCAGATATGACAAAATCATGCTAAAATAGCCAGTATGCATATATATAGTTAACATAATCTACTATATAAATAACTATATTGTGCTTTTATGGAATTGCCTCTTATTTATTATTGCATACTAATGCTGTTACACGATATGAGAATCGCGCGCGCAGGTCGCTAAAACATTTTGTTTGCGATACATGTATCTTACTAGCACGAGCGGGCATTATCATGGGATTGAGGACCGGTAACCAATAAACGATAGGGCCCAATACTGAAAAGAAAAATCATTTTATGATGACACAAAGTGCTGAATGACACATTTTGGTGGTATTTTATCTCCAGTAAACAGAATCTAGTTGAAGTGACTATTTTCTGCACTACAATCTTACTAAATGCTTTTAAACAACGCCAGTCTGAAAATATAGTTGTTTGACGTCATGCAGCAACGCACAGTGTTACAAAATTTGGTGTCCAGTTGTTGATTCATTGTTTTTCATTGCTCCAATTGTTTGTGGGGATTGTGTCTGTGGTTCTTGTTTTGTAATACTGTACATATGTACCTAGTTTTCTTTCTAGTTTTGCAATCATCCTCATGAGGAAGAGAGAGCTGATTGCTTTAATTTTATTGTGTTTTCGCTGTCGTCTGACTGTGAGTGTTCTGTGTCTAATCCTCGCGGTGCCATGGGTTGGTCTTTGATCTGTGATTGTGGCATTTCCTAGTCATACTTACAAGGAAATGCTCTTCAAATAGTAATTGTATCTGAAAAGACAGGCCTTGCCATAAATCTAATTTATTGCAAACTTTGGGAAATGGTTGAATATGAGAGTTTAAGTACATGTACTATAAGACCGCTATACTGGGGGGATCACTTTGGCATGTAGCTATTCTCTGCCTCGACCTTTGTTATTCAAGTTCTTAGAGCTGCAAAGATGAAATTTATAAGGCATTGTAGTTAAAAGTGCACACAGTAATAAGCATGCAAATTTAAATGTTGATGCGTGTCACGAGATAACGGTACGGTATGCCTTGCGTAAGGTCATTTTTCAAACGCGCGTGTATAAGTTGAAAATTTATCCAGAAGAACAAAGGCGTAGCGCACGCGCGTAATGAAGAATGTACTGACTTAACCCTTGATGCGCCAATCGCAACAAAATTCGTCTGCTTTTCTCGTCTGCTGAAATGTTTAAGAAGCCTCTATGGCAAACAGTGTGGACCCAGATCAGACTGCTCCTATGGGAGCAGTCTGTTCTGGGTCCACGTTGTTTGCTTCTATACTTAATTCGTCAGTAATGTTAGGGAATTATTCGCAGCAGACGACTTCAGAAGACGACAGTTTTAGAGGCATTTTTTTTTCTTGGCGCTTTAAGGGTTAAGCAAATTCGCCTAACGTAGTGTCACTGTTACTTCATACCATAACGAACGACTCTTAAGGGACAGAATTCGCTCCACTGACGAATCGAATTGTGTCCTTTAAGAGCAGTCCCCATTTTGAAAAAGGACACAATTGAAGATAATCGCTTCAGTAGACTCCTTTTGATGTGCGTATGTATTTGCTTTCTCGCTACGCCCGTAAATGGGGCTGTTTGTCTGATGCTTGGGTTTTATCCTTCTTTGAGTTTTGTTCCGAGTAAAAAAGTAAGTGAGTGTGACCATAAAAATGCTACATCACATACTGCAGATCAATCAACGGCGCCGTGAGGAAGAGACACAGAACACTAACAGCAGCATGACATTAGGAAGCATCCAAAGTAAAGCAACCAGCTCTCTCTTCATCAGCGAGATGAATGCAATACTAGAAAAACACAAAGTACAGCATAAAAACAAGGACCTGACACAAACAAACCACAAGCAACGGGAGAAACAATAAACAATGTATTGAACAAACAAAAATAGAACCATAGACGTAAACTCTGAAGAGAATGGATGTACAGGCACGTATTATTGGTTGCAGGTTGCTCATCATCATGGCACTACAGTAGTGCATGCTTATTGATGGACGTGACTGATATGAGCCGATTGAATGATATACTGAGGGACTTTAAAACGCATCATTTTATATTCCCTGTCTCTTCTACATGGTTGATTATATGATGGTTTTTGTTTGTCATGTTTATCCTCTTGCACATCGGACAATTTCGATTTACGCATGCTGTTCATTCTGACGCAATACCGACGTGAGTGTGTTTCAACAATTGTCGTCTTTCAAATGTAAATTGTATTCAATTTGACGACAAACACATTGAGGTGGTTGTCAGATGTCTTTACTAACGAAAAACACAAAAGGTTTTAGAAATAATCGCTTTATTACACTCCCACTCGCAGCATTTCTTTGCAAACGTCAGTCTAAGATTTTCAAAAAGCAATAACGGGTGGATGACGTTCGCGCATGTCGCGGTTTATGCTACTGATTTAGGAGTATCTCTTGGCAATAAAAGTACCTTGATTATTCCTGATCCTTAGGATATAAACGGCCAATTATGTCAAAAAGTAATGACGTCGTGTAGACGAAATGAACGTTGCCAGATGCCTAAAACTTCATGTTTTGATTGTGTCTTTCCTTTTGCTTTTGAGAACGAAGATCAGTTCGAAACCTTTTTTTCGTTCATTATGGAAGGTATTGGTACCCTGTGACTTTTTTTTTTAATTTGAGTGGTTTCAGAATTATCGCGACGTCACGACAATCATAAGCCACAGCGTTTAGATTTTCTTATTGAATGAAAGCTAAATGACGGAACTTGTCTATTTCATTGTTCTCATAATGTAAATATTAAATTTTCGACATAAATTAGCGTTTAAGCAGATGGTGCGTTTTTAAAGTCCTTCAGTATATTATTGTACTTAGTGCATGTGCGAGATGAGAGGCTTTGCTGCTCGCACATACAAAGTTGGACGTTCCGAACGTAAGTTAAAGACCGTGCCAAAAGTTACGCTTTTTATCCCACTAGACAGCTTTACATGTACTTTCCACCCCTTTGTATACTAGTGACTCCTAAATGCGTATGTCGTTTTATGTACCTTCCATTGTTTGGGGGGGGGGGGTCTGTGTTGGTCTTTGTTTTGGTATACATTACTTTACGTCCTTACTAGTTTTGCAATCATCTTGGCGAGGAAGAGAGAACTGGTTGCTTTGCTTTTATTGTCTTTTGGATGTCGTGTTACTGTAAATGCCCAGTAGCTCTTCCTCACGGTGCCGTGAGTTGGACTGCAGTTTGTGATTGTGGTATTTCCTGATCATACTCACTTACTTTTTGGCAAAGAGTGAAGACCAAGATGAAATGCCGCATTATGCGGCATTTCATCTAGGACTAGACTATTTGCAATTTAAAACAATTTTCAGAGAAATAATGCATTTTTTTTTATTTTGAAATTAAAACGTGTGACCCCTCGAAATATACAATGAAGCATCCCATGATTATTGTATCAAACTATAAGGAAGAATCCATTAGAAAATATAGAATTTAAGAAGGCTAGCTCTCATGGGTTTGCTCATATGTTTTGTTTTCTATTAATCCGATAAATATGCAAACTAGCGTGCCTCAAAACATTGTCTCTTGGTTCCATCACCAAGCTGTCATTCAAATTCTGTGTTGCTCAGCAACGTCAATTCCACGTTTTGCATTTTAATAGAACGAGACAGTTGATTAGAATATTTCATGATTTAACATTCCCCTCTAGGATAAGGTTCACGTGAATGTAAAAATCACCAATTGGTGTCAGATGCGAATGCCACAGGCTGTTCCATGGGAGCTATGCATGTAAAGTGATTTGTCTAAATAACACAGCTTGGGTGTCAGGACAAAATGCTAGTTGGCGTCTAATTTTAAAATCTATTGCCAGTGTCGTTTTATGATAATCGGGTAACACACTGCTCAAAGTCGGCGCCAAATCAGCACAATGTAGACACTATAGGCAAATGTACGTGTTGATAAGAGCTGACAGGGTGATTGAGTTGGGCTCAGCCTCCAGGTATTGTATATGATAGAACTGATATGAATTTGTGAATTATCATATTGTAGACTAGCCACTAGTTAGATGATTAAGTCTGATTTTTCCCGTCTACTTTTCATTGCATCTCGGCTTAGATTTAACTAAAATTGAGACAGAAGAGAAGACTAGCTATATGGTTTAATATATCTTAGATTTTATAGATTTTACCCCAAAGTAGAAAATTCATTTTAACGTTTTGAGGACAGTCTAATCATAATGCAAACGTTTAATCAGTCACATTATACTCCTTAGCCCATGGGTGCCATTCAGTCCCCTCATTCCTATTACTGAACCGGGTAATGTGGGAATGGTTAACTATTCCATATGAGATGAAAGAAACCAGTGCGGGCCCGGATAAGATGCCAAGTTTGGTGGTTTCTCATGCTGGCAATCCTATAATTACTAACATTAACCTCTGGCTGCTCTTTTTTCGATAGGAAGCATTTTAATTGGCCATTCATTGCTCCGATACCTCCAATTTATACATGTACATGTATCTAAAACTGCGCTTTTGACGAAATCAGAAAAAACAACTGCTGAACATTATAATTTGACTGACATGGATCACGGTTCGCAATGCAATATCAACTCGCTGGCTAGCTGCACATGCACTTTTAAAGAAACCTTATGCACACACGATGCATAACTTGCATATTTATAATCCTCTATAGAGAATGCAACAAAGTAAAATATAATTGCAACAGACGTTTTAATGTCAGCACAGCAGTAATTATAGTGTAATATGAGGTGGTTTTCATTACAAAACAATGCAAACTGTCAATTACGGAATACATATGGGGAACATAACCATGTTCTCTATGTCTTTATGGGCGTATCACCAGAGACAGTTCTTTGAATACACTGTAATAAACGTGTATAATGACACAAAAATACGTGGCAGCTGAGCTGTCACCTACTAAAGTGTAACCTTGCACTTACAACTCGAGGTCAAAATTTCTCCAGTGTTAAATAGTAAACATTTCTACCTGCCCTTGTTGTAGTTATTCTTCGGATCAATACAGTCGAACATAGGTTACACCAAAACCAGTGGCAGTTCACAATAGCGTAGTCAGAACGCTGAAAAAGGTACGCACATCAAAGGGAGACTACTAGATCAAGCAGCGATTCTCTTCAATTACGTCCCTTTTCAAAATAGGAACTTCTCTTAAAGGAAAGAAATTTTGTTCCCAGGGGGAGGGAGTTCTTTCCTTCTAGAGCAGTTTCTTATTGTGTTAAAAATCACTTTCACCATATTACAGTGCAGATTGCTAACGAGTTTCCCATTTTTGCGGGTCTCGTGCGAGACTCCTGCGAGTCCAACGCGTGTGAAATTAACGCATATTCCTTCGCGAATACACGCACAGTTCTTCATATGAACCAATCAGAAACGCGTGGTCCCCGCACAGGATAGCCGTCCACTCATATTACTGATATAACCTGCGATAATCTACGCATGCCAACGCAGGGACATTTTAGCCAATAAATTTACTACATGTACTAACGCCGTACGTGGGTATTGAGGACATCTGGTGTTCAGGACAGTACCTGTCTTTTTAATCTCTTAGCAGGTGGCAGAGTAACCATAGTAACGGCGTTTAATTCACTGGACTGTTACAATATTTTATAGTGAAATAGATTTTCGAAAAAATAGTGGCATTACTGATCAGAATAGTATGCCAAACAATTCTGCGCGTGTGCATCGAACACTGATCAGAGTGTACAACAGATTTGCATAAAAAAAACGTAAAATAAGTATCATTTTTAAGTCGTTTGATACATTTCCATAACAAATTGGATCAACGATGAAAGAAAACAAAATGTCTTGCACGCGTAGATTAGTAACAGAACAGAACAGAACAGAAGTTTTATTAGACTTAAGCATATACAGCTCATCGTCACAAAACAAAAATACATATATGTGAAAGTAGGATACATATGTAATGTACTGAGAGTGAAAACATTTTCAAGTAGAAGGACAAAATATAGTAGCATTTAGCTAACTAGTAACAAATGTTGGCAGCCAAAAAGGCATATTTTCACACAGGACCATCGCGCCTTTAAGCCCTACAACAACCAAAATGGCCAAACCTCTTGAAAGAGGCCTCGCCATTCCGAATGCTTTAGTGCAAAAAAGGTGCTAGTAATATTGCCATGTTGGTACGACTGCTGCTGTTGTTTTTGTTGTTGTTGTTGTTGTTGTTGTTGTTGTTGTTCTAAACAGTTATGTTGAAACCTGCTTACAGCGTCTGTTTTACCATATAACACTCGGGATGGCCAATCATCTAGGGAGGGTTCACCATTCCGAGTGTAACACAACACGTACACAGACGCAGTCTGACCATCGCTTGACTTATGTATGGTGCTGATAAGTATGATATATCTGTCCTACCTATCAGAATGAACTTTCCTCATTCATCAATCGGATGGGTTTATTTTACATGTTTTATGCAGTTTTTTTTAATTTATTGAACTTTTAGAGGAACCGTCTGTGAGCGAATAGTGAATACCCTGATTAAACACCGCATACTAGATAAAATGCGAACCAAACCATGATGTGGCTCTGGGAGGTATTGCAAACAGCCTGGTCCCAGATCAGTCCCGACAAAATGTTCATCCTGATCTAAACATTTTGAAAATCTGGTGGTATTACTGAAATTTTTTGGAAGACATTTATTTTGAAGAAGTTTTCAGCAGACAACTAAACTCATGTAGAAACAACAACAGATAGGCCAGTAGGCTTTGACAGCGAAAATCTGTGTTCAGGATTTTCGACCAGGTAAGGTTCAACCAGCCTGGTTAGCTACAGAGACTAGCTAGAATCCAGAATTTTGAGTATGGCAATGTTAAAGCCCTCAAGATAACGAAAAATAAAGGCTGCGCGGATGCATAGGCTGTTCTGCGCCTTTGTCATTTCTTCTCCAAATAAAAGGGATTTAACTTTGTAGTAGAAGCGGACAGTAACCATGGCTAAAGGCGTTTTATCCACTTGACTGTATTTCGCAGATCATTGAAATTATTAGTATACTGTAAATTTTATTAACCCATTTAAGCCGAATGGAATTTCCCACTCTTGTCCATTGAACCAGTCCATTTCCGTTTTAAGGGTTGATGGATGGTAATTTTCATTTGTATTCAAATTTTAATAGAACATTCTGTGTGCAGACAGTGGGGACCCTGATCAGATGCCGCGTTCTGCAGCATCAGATCTGGGCCTGCACTGTTTTCCTATGTCCCACAAAAAGGACGCTAGGCTTATATGGGTTAACGTCGTAAATAAAAAAAATAGTTTTCTTGCATGCTAGTTACAAACGCGTAGATTACCTCTACACACCGCGTGCAGTCTGATGATCGCTCAGGATATTCAATGTATTCACGTTTTAGACGAACCTTGAGTGCGCGAACAGTGAAGACCCTAAGTAAACGCCACGTTCTGTGGCTCTGATATTGGTCTGTGCTGTTCACCTATGTCCCACAAAAGGGACACAGGGTTAATATGAACTGAACCTGTTCAAATCATTCAAAAGATAGATTTCTCATGACGTAGGCAACTTATAAATAAAATATTAAAAATTGGCATTAGAAGCGTCGATCCCTGGGTTTGATGTTACTGTTATAACCATTTATTTTGCAGAAAATCAACAGACAGCCAAACTCATGCAGAACACATCATTCCTATGCTTATATATGATCATTAGTTAGCATTTTGAAAGTACAAAAATAAGTATGACCCTAGCAACGAAAAGAAAATACGTATTTTGGTTTTTACTGTATTTTTATCATTTTGATTGTTATCAAATGGGCCTTTGAAACAATATTTCAAAATCTTTTTTCCACTTTATTTCAGAAACACATACACAGTGTCAGAATTTCTCACTCGAACAGATGGAATCCAGATCAGTTTGACGCTTTGTCGGGCCTGATCTGGATCCACATTATTTGTACCAAAATTATCGCCACTAGCAAGTGAGAATCTTAACCAATACATCAATTTTACAGCGTTTGATCTGGTATCTATGTAAAGGACGCTATGTTTGTTAAGGTTAAACACATCCCTTAAACATAATCCGATATGCTTTTTAACCCTTTCAGACCGATTGAATTCCCCAAAAAATGCATGAAAGTCAGGCCCATTGCATATATTGAGGGGTCATTGATTATAATTGGAAAGTTTGAATATTCTCACTCCTATTGATAGGACAGGTTCATTTCGGAATAAGTAATTTTGATGGCTTCCGGTAAATATATTTATACTTAACATACTGTGTGTCAATTTTTTGGTAGTAAATGAATACGCGCTTGTCTAGCTTTCCATTGCGTAAAGCCGAACAAAGGCAGACTAAGATGCACTGAGAATATTTGAAAAGATGAACTAATTTCAGACGTCAGCTATCAAAACGTCACGTAACCCCTAAAAAGCAATTTTCGCAAGAACAAAGAAATCACGCACAATTCACCTAGTTCCTGCTGGTAACAAGACGTTTCGCCCCAAGACGTTCCCCTCTAGTCATTTCCCCCTAGTCGTTTCCCCCCTAGTCGTTTTGTCTCTATTTTCAATCCTAGTCGTTCGCCCCCATACCCTAGTCGTTTCGCCTCATACCCTAGTCGTTTCCCCCCCAATTCCATTTCCTACCTAGTCGTTTCGCCCCCTTTTTTTAAAAAATTATTTAATTGTCATATGTAGCTAGGTGGGTTGATATGACAAATAGCTAGGTGGGTGGATGGAAAGCTGTGTGGATGGATGGACGGACGGACGGAGGGATAGACAGACTGGATGAATGGGTGGGGTGTCGGTCTTATTACCACAGGATACCGCATGCTACCCCCCCCCCCCCCCCCCCCCCCCGATGCTGCAGGATACCTTTATAGATAGAAATTTAACATGAAGTTACATGGTAAATTAATTTTGAAATAATAAAAATACAAATCCTCAACTGTTTTCGTTTGTTGATAGGATCATTGGACAATTCGGCCCATCATCTGACAGAATACTCGTACTTCACTATTTTAAGCTGGTGACTATTGATTATTAGACGCACATAGGTAACTTTCCGAAGAACTAATCGGTTGTTCTCCGGAAGTTAACGGCGATAGGCGATACTCTTAGGTGACGGATAATCCCTGGGGCTATAGTTCTTATCTTGGTCATATAAAAGACAGATTTTATGGTTTTATGACGCGTTCAGATTCAGAAGTGTTTTACTACAAAAACTGCTCATGTGAAATAAATGTGACAAAACTTAACAAAATGGTTATGCGCCACCGCACACTACCTTTTAAATTACCAGTTTTGACATGCGGCGTCTCGTCAGGGTCTTTGCTGAACAGAATAAGACTAGTATCATGATCTATATTGTTCAGTACAATAACCTATTTTCAGTCATGACAATGTTATCAAAAATGTCGCTTCATAAACAGATGATCAGACGGCACAAATAATTATTCATGACTCGGACCCAGTATACTGGGTCCGCGTTCATGGTAATTGAGAATAAATACGATGTTGCTGAAGCGTCCAGCAACAGTGTGTCATTTTAAAGGTGTCTTCGTTGCTCAATGAGACGGTTCTTTTGAGTACCACAATACTTGTTTATCATTGTATGTTTATGTATCGTTATAGAGAAACAAAATAAAATGCAAGTAGAAATGCACCGCAACGCAGGAAAAGACCACTCGGACAGTGCGCAGTGAGGTCATAGCTTATTTTTCGACTTGACCCAATGTTCATTAGAGTGAACAGTAAAGGTTTTGGCGAGAGTGCGCAGTGCATACTCGCAACCGCATGCCTCCATAAAAGCATGTTGTGTGCAACTTCTAATAACTGTTATATAAGCAAAGCACACGAGATCTTGGTACGTATTGTACATGTCTCTGATAACCGCAAATGCTGACGTATCCAAAGTGGATATATGGGGGTGGTACTGGCCATATCTCCTTTTGAAAACATTCAGATAAGTTCCAGATTAAAACTCTATTTAAAGCAGTGCAGATCCAGATCAACTGGTTTCTTTAATGATTTTCGTCATGCGAAAACGTATTCAGACTTTCACTGCCGCAAGTTGTAGGTTGCTACCTGTGTCGCTGTGATGTTGTTGAACAATCAGTATACATTGCAGACCTTTAATAAAACGTCACAGGAGGCACTTATCATGTCATCTGGGTCTTCACTTATTGCACATATATATCTTCCCACCCCAAATTTTCCTAAAATCTAAAAGTGGGAGAAACAGGAATACACCATATATCCAATATTTTGGAGTGGGTAAGAACAAATCGACCCCATAGTGCGTGCGCTTACCGGTAGCTTCGTAGCATAGCAGCTCCTAAAAAGCATGAAAAAGTACCAAGCATGCAAAGAATTAAAACATAGAGTGTGTATACTCGCTAGAACTGCGAAAAGAGTACCCAACCGAGCGAATAGCAAAGACGCTGATCAGACTTATTTTTGTCAAACGCAATTTTTCTTTACAGTCGTCAGATTTTATTTTTATAAAAAGTTAACGGTTTGGTTCCCAATCAGGACCCAGCATACAAGGCCACCATTGGCGGTACGCCCGATTCTGCTATGACCAGACCATTCTTTTGGCCAAAAATGTTTTTTGCCGGACTACTTTTTTGCCGAATATGCTTTTTGGTAGCGTCATTCTTTCAGTTTCCTTTAGAATTTTTTATGCGATGATCAAAGTTTGTTTATTGTTTGATAACTTAAGCGTGCACAACTCAATGCTCCGCCTGCCTCAGGGTCCTTATCTGGATCCACACTGTACATTTTTTTCGAAAATAAAATCAGCTGACATCTGTAAAGACTGGGTCCGAGGTTTGACAAAAAAGTCTGATCAGCGCCGGTCTTCGCTTCAAGTTAAACAATATAATACAGGAATATAAAGCAGACAGAATAATGCGACAAAATTCATGAGAGCAGTCGCTTATCAGCTATTTTCACACTTTAACAGCACAGATGAGCGAACTCCCACTGAGTTCCCGCTGTGTCAATGAGAAAATGACCACATCATAAAACGACTGCCAGATTCTTTAACCATACGCGAACAGCGTACATTAGTGGTGCATGTTAGTTAGTCTGCGCATATATTACTTGCTCATAGCAGTTTCTTGTCTTCACTGCCTAGATGCTACCTTAAACATGACTTTTAAGTCAACCATATGCGCATAATAATTGATCTGCGCAGTCTGTTCAGCCCCATTGCTGTTTGCTGTTGAAATACCTTTTACCTTTTATAAATTGTGTTTGGTCAGTTCTAGTTCTTACTGATCCCGATCAACTCGGTGTGAGGGGATTTGTTAAAATCCGTGCATTCTGGGATTTTTTAACCGAGATATATGGAGCGCAAACAGCAATGGTTCAGGTCAGACTGCGCTTTGCAATCTCATCAGAACCTTTGCAGTTCGCTCAATTTGAACGGCCTCACTTAAAACTCACTTATAAGTTTAATTAAGGATTATCGTTTATAATCAATAAGGCCCGACCTCTATGACCTGAGAAAGAGCAGAACAAATATGATGCTATATTCTACAATCGCGGTAACGTTTCAATACATGATATGCCATGTGTTGTAGATGCGCAGCCTGATTTGAGTCTTCTCTCCGTATAGAATAGTTTAGATACGCAAAATAACTTTTAGCGTAATATTGAACGTAAATATTTTCTTATCCACCCGTCTAAATATTTGTTTTGGGTGCTCAAAAGAACCGTCTCATTGAGACAACATATATTTTGGTAGTATAGAATGGTCAATGGTGACAAACGATACTCAACTAGTATATGTAGATAATATATAGTCGCTGTGTTTTAGTGGATATATAATCCACTCGCCTTGTGTCCAGGGGTCCTGAGCTCGATCCCTGGCTCCTCCAGTCTACCGTATGAGGCTCTATGTCGTGACCTTGTCTCCATACTCGGACCCAATACTGGGTCCAAGCTCCATATGACCTACTGAGCTGTTGGTGGGACGTTTGACACAAACTCACTCACTCACCCTATCAGCCAGATTTCCATCGAACGAAGAATTTTAATGTAATTTTTTTTCTCAACACATATATATACATCCATGCTCATTCACCTTGACTTATCCCGTTCTCGCCGGTGGGGACTTGTCACGTGCAAACAGTTTGACTCATGTCAGACACGAGAAACCGAGGCTAATCTGGATCCAAATCATTTGGCTTCGGTAACAGGAATTAAGGCGGGGTTCCGGCATTTTCTTTGTCTTTCCTGAGGTTTGCAGTTTGTCAGACTTGGCGAACATTGCAGACCCAGACCAGGTGTTGCGTCATACAGCGTTTGGTCGGACTCTATAATGTTCAGAGAGGTGCCTATTTTGTAAAATTGATAAAATAATATTTGCAGAAAGTGAGACCCAAGGTCGCAAAAGGTATGTAATATTTGGGGAAATGCAAAGAGTACGGACCCCGGTCCGACATCGCCGTGTATATTATAGTAGGTAACAATTCATTGAAAATGTTTGATATCTTTCAATTTAGACTGTAAGAAATCCAGTATCATGATTTTGGATTTTAATTTTTACATCGGCGATCAGCGAAGGCTCAGACGAGCCAATTTGCAAAGTCTGGCCAGAGCCTTCGCTGTTCGTATACATAAAATATGGTAGCAGATGAAGACTCAGACCACAAAGCAATATTATCAAAATGGTAACCATCAAAACATCAAGATAATCCACTTAACTCAAGAACAGCGATAATTGGATTATCAAAGCGTGTGAACGATTATCAATTATCGATTATTGGTAGTATCGATTATTGATTGACTGAGTGTTTATTGAATGTCGCGTGCCTACCTTGAACGTGTCCGACAGTGAATATAACAAACAAACTAAATATTTTCTTTCACTGTAGACCATTTTTGTCTTTACAAACAGTGTAAACACTGATGAAATGTCACATTATGCGGCATTTCATCCGGGTCTTCACTGTTTACAAAAGTACGCGTTAGGGAGTCATCAGTATATAATCAGCCAGTTAATAAAATGTTGGTACATTGTGTGAATAGTGAACGCTCAGACGAGCCTGCGCGCCCGCGCAGTCTCGTCAGAGCATTTGCTCGCATACATGATACAGTATTCGTCACAACTGAAAGATGATACCTTCAATCATTGCTGTTCGCTAAACAGCCGTAGCCGCTGGATTATGCATTTGTTTGTTTGTTTGTTTTGTTGCTTTACATCCCAGTCAACAGCTATGGTCATGGGGGGAGGTCAGTTCACCTAACAACCTTTTTTCCTGGGCAAGCTTGAACAAGCGGTTAATTTTAGAGTTCAGATATAAAAGGAGTAAGATTATTAAGCGTGCAGGCGCAGCTATCTAGTGGGGCTATATGCTTAGGTTTTGATTTAAAAGATATCTATTTTCATGCATTAATCGTTAAAAAAATAATTATTAACGTCAATGTGAAAAAATGGATTTATCGTTAACGTCAGTACAAAAATTATGAAAGTTTTGGTCTCGTACAACCCAAACATTGTTGTGGGTACTAAAAAGAATCGTCTCATCGAGACGGTTCTTTTGAGCACAAAAAACACATGTTTAAATTGATAGGCAAAAATATCATTATAGTTTAATTCTCCTAAAGTTCCCTTCTCTGCACCTATCATGTATTGTATAAGCGATCATAATGCCTCAAAGACTTAGATCTCGGTAGCATGTAAAGAAAAATGAGCCTACATGCGAGAAAACGCGATGTTGTTGGATGCGAATAACAAAGCGCAAAACAGCCTCGCATGGGCGCAGTCTGATCAGCGCCTTCGTTATTTGCTCTAGCTAAACGAGCGAGACGCGCAATTTCACTATTTAAACTAGTCCCTGTAGCTGGGCATGCTGGTTTGAGTCAGGTTTTGAGCTTGGCCAGATAAAACACCACGGAGTCTGCGCTGTGTGAAAGACTCATATTATTAATTTAAGTTAATAGCTTATACTTCCACAAAACGCTTTGAAGCGCGACTGTAACGGTAGATGCATTGAGTGAATCAAGGGTCATTACTTAGAGGTCGTGGTACTACTGTAGCTAAGACCTAGTCTATTTCTATAGAAAAAAATAAATAAACAGAAAATGCTAAGTTTTTCTTTCTATCTTTAGCATGACTGTTTAATTTGCATATTTTTATTCAGTTTCCCTCCACAGATATTCTAGAGGATTGAAAATCGCGCAGTCAGAAACATGCACTGAAATTCAAACTCAATTTTATTTTCTCCAAAGGCTCGCTCAAAATTGGAACATTCAATGTGCCTTTAGGCAGTCTCGCCAGAGCCATTGCAGCTCATATACCTATAGTAGGGACGTAGATGAGGACGATATATAGGCCTGTGTTGTCCAACTAGATTGCTGTGCATGCAAGTTTCAAGAGAGACGTACTCAAGATCCTAAACATTATGAACTTGCACACCTTTAAAATACGTGGCGATTTTTGCAGGTTGCAAACTTTTTAGACCCAGATTAGATAAGACAGAACTTTTTATACATACTACTAGGGGCGAAACGACTAGTGGGACGAAACGACTAATAGGGCGAAACGACTAGTGAGGCCGAAACGACCAAGGGGAAACGTCTTGGGGGCTAAACGACTAGGGGAGGAAATGGTTTGGGGCGAAACGTCCTGGATTCGTCCTGCTATGTCCCAGGCCCCAAGTAGTCGTAGCATACAAATGACTGGTGCATAAAATGTATTTCTTTCTATGAAGCTCACCTATGTTTAAGCAAACATTGCATACCCAGACGAAATGCCGTATTACATGTTTTTTTATCTGTGTCTTGATTGTATGTAAAAGAACATACTGTTAATCAGTATTGATCCCTATCAAGTTCGACATTTTTGGTTGGCCTGGTCCAATTATCAGCAGCATTCCCCAAATGCATTTTTTCATAAATATATTATAGTTTTAAAAAATATCACCTTTGATCCCTTAAAACACAGCTACATCATACTTATTGTAGCCATACGTTGGGAGAATCCATTGAATGACAAGGGTTAAATACATATTTCAGTGTTTGTTTGTCCTCGAGTATCTTCTTACGAGATATGTTGCAGCCTTTTAATATACGTAACTGGCCCGAGGCATTATGCACATTGCTTTGTGGAAGCATTATCAAAAGAAAAGATCTTACAACTTTTATACTACATTTTCTGGGTTGAATCAGTCCTGAGCAGAGGATAAAATGTCTTGCACAAGGACACGACGTAGTGCCTCCGGTAAGGCTCAAATACGCAAACCCTAGATAAAGACATCTAAGCTCAAAACAAGTTTTACAGCAAGGTAAAGGTATGTTATTTTCTCTTGACCAGGTATCCTGTCCTCGCTAATAAAATAAAGGGATTAATGTAGGTGTGAGGACTATTTGGGTTGCCATGGATACGAGAATGTTTTATCAAAATAATTTGGTTTCCATCTTTCAATGGAAGAGGGATTGGAAGAGGGTACCAGTCTCCTACAAATATTTGATTGGTCGATTCAATCCCGCGTGAGTGACGTATTCACTCGAGCGATACCGCGATGAATTTACTAGCGTTTCATTGGTTGAAAAAACAACGCAGATATCGTGGGAAGGTTGCGTAGGCCTCGCAAGTCTGGTTGGCTTAAAAAAACTTCGCACTGCTTTCGCAGGCGACCGCGTGGCCAACGCCTGCGATAGGCGTGCGAAGGCAACGCGCAGTCTGCGCACGTGCGAAGGCAACGCGCAGTCTGCGCACGTGCGAAGACAACTCGCTAGCGATCGCCACTGTAAGTAACCTCCCTTAAATGTTACTTATTTTATTACGCACTTGCGTAAGCTAAGCTGCGTAATGGGAGCTACGCCTTTGCTTCAGTTGTCACCAAATTTTGTGAAAAGTCGTTACACTTAAATGTTAACTTACTCACAAATCGACATTTGTTGAATACTTTGATTTTCTCTCAAACTCAAAATGAGGTTTATTTCGTTAAAATTGAAGGGGACTTGTTGGGTACTTTTTGCTTTGTCACAATTTTGCATACCTGTGTCTCAATAATGCTAAACTGTACTAGAACCTGCTTTCATAAAAGCTGGGAAAGGGCTGACCTCTTGGCTCTCGTTTGTGGTGTCTACTGTGAGTTTGTCACTTTCCCATTGGTATCCTGGGTCAGGTGTGGTACTTGATTGTATCGATTCCTGATATTTGCACCCTTACTTACTTTCGTACGGAACCTTTTTCAGAACGGCTATGTTACCCAAAGATTGTTTTCAATTTAAATACCTAGTGATTCATTTTTTAGCAAAACATTCAACGTGGGTGGTGTATTTTACTGTAAGTTGATTGGTAAGGGTAGTATACTGAAAATAGTGCCTTCCAAATACTATTCGGCTCTATTATACGGTAAAACTTTTCATGGCCAATTATTATGAATAATGACACAAGATTCATCATTTAGTTTGCTCTGTCTTCTCTGAGGACGCATCATGCCCATTAACTCGTCATAGCTGCCACCGAGATTGATTGCGGACACATTCCATCCTGATTATTTGCATTGACCATGACCGAGGATGTCACTGTCTTCTTAATATAGTAACATTGTTAATATCGCCAAAAGTGCACACTGTTAGACAGTGGCACACAGACAGTGGCTTGCTTATACAGGTATCTTAAGCCGAATAGGAAACTGTTTAAATTGAACAAATTATCAGAAAATATGCAAATAAGGCAGTTTATGCCTGAGTGTAAAGTCACTCTTTAACTTGGCCTATTTAAGCCGAATGGAATTTCCCGCTTTAATCAATTGGACCACTCCATTTCCCTTTTCAGGTTTTTGGCTGGTATTATTTATTTTTATTCAATTTAATATAACATGTTGTAAGCAAATAGTGGAGACCCTGATCAGAATGCACAGGCTCGCCAGAGTTTCGCTGAATATATATGTAATATATTTTATTATAAATACCAAAATCCCATGAACTGGCCTAATTATTCACAGTAATGTGTTTAACACAAGGGGTTGTTTACCCTGTGTATGGCCTTTTAGTTTAACACATTAAATACCATAAACCCTAAAGGGGTACTTTGACAAACATGCGACATTTCATCAGGGGCTGCACTGTTACCTAAGACAGAACCATACTTCAGAGAAAGGAAAGCAATATTTGTTTTGAAATGATAATCCGTAACCCCTCATTATATACAATGGACCATTCTGACTTAAATGCATCAAACTTTATGGCAAATTCCATTGCATTTGAAAGGGTTAGTGCTATGTACATGTACATACTCTAATGTCATCAGTTTTGAAGGACAGCTTGGTTGGTAAAAGAGATGTAAATGCCACCAGTTTATAACCGATGGTCCAAAGTCACAACCACTTAATTTCTTTGCATTTTCTGATTCGGGGGCGCTTTGACTTGGGGACGTCTCCGTCAAAATCACACTACCTGAGCACCCATTCCCCCCCTCCCAAACTCGAGAGGTCCAAAATCAGTACATACACCTACTTTATTTGAAATGACCAACTCCCAATTCGGGGCGGTATAGATAAACAGAGGAATTAGCTATATAAAGTCTGATTTCGTGAAAAAAGTTGATTTCGTGAAATCAAGCTGATTACTCAGATTAGCTATTTATCAAATCAGCGCTTTCACGCCACTGAGCGTGACAGTTAGAGCTTGAATTATGAAAGATGGCAGTGTACACTATAATAGGTAAGTTCCAGTTTGTGTCGGTCGGACTAAAATGTGTATCTTTTTGTGTCGAATGTATTTCTCACTGATAGAGAACACTAACTAGGCACAATGATCTGGGATGTATAATGTCTAGTGCTTGCCATAGGGCCACTGTCAATTTTTGGGGGGCTGGTTCGGCCCAAATATGGTATTTTCGCAGGTTGATTATTCAGGAAAGATCAATAGTTGTAGAAGAGTATGTTATTAATTCAAGCGGTATATAATTATTATATTACAGTAAATCTGTCGTAAGTAGCCACTCAAAAATATACAAAAAATGTCTTCAAGCCATGTGGTACCTTAATGCTGGTCAAAAGTACTGCAGAATGCTCCCGTGGAGCATTATGCAATGCATTTGACCTGTATTTAGCGATTATGCGTCTCGAGAAACTATTTTTGAGTCTACATTTGAGTGACCGCTTAAGACAGGTTTTAATGTATTAAAATTACACATTTGGGACAGCGACAGTGCTGAATCATGTTCAAGAGCATGATCATGTTCCTTACTACATTCAACCGCTGTTGTGTATTTGTACCTGAATCGGAAGAAAAACCCTTTTATTTACCATATCAGTTATTAAGCCCGTGCTAGGGGGCGTGAAAGATGTAAATCTCATTAACCATCATGAGCAGAGAGTGTCTTTTGTTTTCAAATGCTGCAGTTTTTCTCTATTTCGGAAGGATTTGTTTCTTCCAGACTATTTAGCCGTCTTATTGATAGATGTTACGGCTTGTACATTTGATTAGACATCCAATATGTAGATCACTAATTTCTGATAACTGGAAGTACCAGCCTTAGTGGAATTATATTCGAAATATTTTAGATTCCGATCAGAGGAAATATTTTTGAATAACATTCTTATCTTCTACCACTAGCCTTGCATTGGTTACTAAAATCGTCCTTCAGGCAATTGAAATCTTGCCAGCACATGTTGTTTTGGTTCTTATTCCGTATGCGCAAAAGCCTCAATACACGCCCATGCTGCGTATCTAGCGGGACCAGATTTTAATCTGAGTCTTCATCTGTACCATACTTTGTCTGCACACACGCACAGACTCGCCTGAGCTTCCGTTGCTCGAAAAACGCGATCAGTACCCAAATCGCATGTGCCGGTTTAATATTGGTATAGCGAAATTAATGGCTTATGTTTTGTTTACGAATCAACACACCCAGCATGCAATAGTTAACTTAAGCACTTAATATCAGTATATTAATCAGTATTTTAATTAACTTTACTTATCTTCAAGATATATCCGAATGACCGACTTAAAACATAATGCGAAACAGGCTCAGACTGTCAATACTTTTATATGCAGCTTGAACATGGGATTTTCCTCACCGGCGTCACTGTGTTGTGTCCTTGAGGAAGACACATTCATCCTAGCTTAGTACTGGTTCAACCCAGGAATACCCATCCCTACATAACTGAAAGATTGTTAATGGGATATAAAGAATCAAATCAAACAAATCAAAACATGGGATTTCGGTGCTCATCGTCATGGCGAGCGGCCCGACAGCTAAGATGAGCCTGCGCAGTCGTGCAATATCATCAGAGCCTTCTCTGCTCTCTCTCTCACACACACACACACACACACACACACACACACACACACACACACACACACACACACACACACACAAGACATGGATAAATACTCAGAACAGCATTCAGACCTCTAATGCTAGGTTTACACTATGTTCCCGGCAGCCACGGCAGTCACGGTAACCAGAAACGTAGCTCGCCGTGGTGTTTTTAGTCATTTTTGTCTTTGTGTTCAAGTTCTGTTAAGTCTCGCTACGTTTTCTCACGGTCTGTCAAGGTCTGCCGTGACAGAGGCTCGCCGGCGCGCTACGGTCTGTCACGGATGGTTCTACGTTTCATCCCGGCCTGTCACGTTCTGTTGGGACCTCTCACGTTTTGTTACGTTGCGATCAAGTTCTGCTACGTCTATCAAGTTCTGTCAAGGTGTTCTATGATATTTAAAACGTTGAATGGTGTTTGAGCCCCAATATGCACACGGTATAAAGAGGAGGTCCACAAAGCTGCTGCAATCGTTATATTATGCACCCTTAAACAAGAACATCATTACATGTTATGGCAATGAAGAAGCCGATTTCGTTTTTATATAATTGCTAGGAGTGTACATCTAGCCTTTGTGGCAGCAAGAAGGCCACCGAAGAATGATCGTCTAGCAGGAAGGTTAAAGGCGGATGCAAAGTGCGGGCATGGTTTTCGGAAGAACGAATGCAACAATTGGGATATTTCTCACTTTTTATAGCATCGAAGATGTTAACGCATTTCAGGCCTCCAAAGCTCTTCGAAGCTGTACAATGAGAGTCTTGAAACAAAAACACCAGCCATTTGGTATCAGCATTAACCCTTTGTTGTTTAGTGACTCATTGGGTATTTTTTTAAAAACACAGAAGATTCTAATGAAATGGCGCACAATGCAGCATTTTATCAATGTCTACACTGACTGATCTTCAGAGAAATAAATGCAATATTCTGCCACCAGAAATTATAACCTATGACACCTCTATTATACAATGAAACTACCAAAGTCAATTCAGTAATGATTATTTCTACCCTTGCCACTACTTTCCTCCTCAGGTGCATCTATCTGAGATTCTTAGACTCCATGTTCAGGTTCGAGCTGTGGGTTCGGGGTAGGACAACGTGGCAGACCGCAACAGAACTTGATAGACCTTGACAGACCTTGCGTTGCCGTCTCGTAACAAGCCGTCAAGCTACGGACATACTCCAAGTTGTGTTAAGGTCTGTTACGTTCCTTCACGTTTTGTTGCGTTCTCCCCGTTCTACTACGGCACATTTAAGTAGGTCAATCCCGCCGTGGCTGCCGTGGCAAATGTTTTGACTGTTTAAAAATCTGTCCCGGCGATCACGGCAACCACGGCGAGCTACGTCTGTCGACCCCGTTCCCCTACGTTGTGTTACGGTCACCCCGTTTCGCCCACGGTGGCCAAAATCGTGACTGCCGTGGTCACCGGGGACATAGTGTAAACGTAGCATAATCTCACTATGTGTAGCCTGGGACCCAGCGTCCGAGATGTAGCTTTACATGTATATGCGATAACTGCCAAAAGCACTTGAGTTGGTCCAAAAGAACTGTCTTGAAAATGCGCGTACATGTAATGGAGATACTCCTCCAGCAGAATGATTGTGTTTTATAACCAATAACGTTTTGAAAGCTGGTACAGCTAGACTAAAAATTTCTATCATCAGTCCGTATTTTATGATCCTATATTTTCGTGCACATCTATTCTCTATGAATCTCTACGCAATGAAACGCACGTTTGCTCACATTCATACTATTAATTTCTTTTTATCCGACGAGTTGAGTGACCAATCCATGAGGGACATTTGATCGATTGGCAGAAGAGTGACTACATGAAAATCATTGTCATGGTAACAACGTTTTGTAATCTGATTGACTGTGACCACTGGTCCAACATTAATTGCAGCAATCCAAAGTTATAATTTGTCAAAGAAGGAAAAGGCATCTGTCAAAACCCCGTTTCTTAGGTCTTTAAACATGTTAAATATGAACCTATGTAACTGTCAAAGAATCTGTCAATTTTGTAAAGGTACTCGTAAAGTTATAAATGATTATCAAGTTTATGCAAATTAATAGTTTTAACAATTAGTAAATAAATAAAAATCAAAAACAAATCAGGTGATGGATTTCAAACTCGCAAACTCTATAGAAATATATCAGCTGTCCTGCCGTGCCAGCCAAGAGTGACAGTGACGTAATATTTTGTTAAAAATTAACTTGTACACACCACTTGAGCAAACGCGATTCGATAGATCACTTGCGTATGAGTCCTATCCTGATTTTTCCTGTTTGATTTGGTATAGGTCACCATAAATCGGCATCAAATTCGCACGGGAGTCCCGATCGCCCCTTACTATAACTGTTTTATTTTCGCTTCTTTTCCGCAAGCGTGCCATGTTGCCAATATTCTATTTATTATTAAACCCCCTTTATCTTTTGGTCCACTGGTAACCAGTGGGAAATATGACACATGAAACACCAATAAGATTGGTGTTTTATGTATCATATTCTCACGTGTTCCAAGTATGCAGTGGAGAGATCGAATTGTTTAGTTTTTGCTTGGTGTTTTGTGTGTCGTATTTCCCTCTTGTTCCCTGTATGCAGGGAAGAGGTCTAACTGTTTTGTTTTCACAGCGTGCCGTGTGCCCAATACTCTATTTCAAACTCATTCATCTTATGGTCCACATTTCCTGGTTAGATTTACCAATAACAAAGAAACAAAACAAAACAATTCGGCCTCTCCACAGCATACTGGAGACCAGTGGGAAATATGACACATATATGCATGAATATTTGAGTATAAAAAGTATTCACCTTTTAAGTTTAGAAAGTTCCTCCAATTTTGGCCTACAATGGCATGATCTTGAATATTTCAAGGTTTTAATGAATGTTGTATATGTATATATTCGAGATGTGACACTTGAATAGACTATTAAACTAAAAACTAAAAGCATAAAACACCAATCAGATTCGTGTTTCAAATATGCAGTGGAGGGGTCTATATGTTTTGTTTTTGCTTCTTTTCCACAAGCGGCCGTGTTGCCAATATTTTATTTCAAACCCCCTTTATCTTATGGTCCACATTTTCTGGTAACATGTATATTCACCAGTAACATGGAAGATTGGTGTCATATTGCCCACGTGTTTCCAGTATGCAGTGGAGGGGTTTAACTGCTTTTCCGCAAGCGTGCTGTGTTGCCAATATTTTATTTCAAACTACTTTTACCTTATGGTCGACATTTCCTGGTTAGATTTAGTTTCGGTCAAGGTCGTCACTTTGTTTGATTATATGAACCGCGACATGTGATTTCCAACAATGTGGCATTTTGACGTGAATAGATTCCCACAAGCCTGTGCGGCCTCTTTTTAAGCATAGAAACTCCAAATGATGTTCAGTCAGTAGCTGAACACTCATATAATATTCAAGCGACTAGCAAAGTCTCTGATCAGACTGCGCGTATGCGCAGGTTGATCTGAGGCTTTGCTGGTCGCACGAACCACGTTGTTGGAAATTTAATGTCGCGGCTCATATCAGGAGCGAGTAAGTTTATAGACGTCTACATTAAGATATAACAGGAAATTGGGTCCGCATATTTATTTTAGCAAAGCAATGCAATTCAATCAACTAGATGGTGAAGCGTTTATTTGATTGATTTGACAAGTTATAGAAAGCTTATCCATGGGTATTACAGCTCGCGAACAGAATTTGCATGATTAAGTGAGGTGTTTTCCATTTCATTATATCACCATACACATAGAAAAGAGTATAGTTTTACCATATGGCTTAGCATAAGACTGCTTAGATGTACAAAATAGGACAGACGGCAAAGATCAGGAAACGATACAATTAAGTACCACACCTGACCCAGGATATCACATGGGAAAGTAACAGATATACAATAAACATCACCAACAAGAGCCAAGAGGTCAGCCCTTTCCCAGCAGGTGACCACAAGGCAGCAATGAAGAGACGCAAAAGCATGAAGAACACAAAAAACCGAAAAGATCCATAAAAAGAAGTACCGCTTTGGATCGGTCAGTAAAATACTTTACAAGATTTTTAAAAATTATTGCCGTTAAAATGTCGTTTCAAATTCATACAAAAATAAGTGAATATGACCAGGAAGTGCCACAAACAGACCAAACACATGACATTAAATTTGTGAGCAAGATATCCAAATGACTAACTGAATAATGTTTATCCTTATTTTGATAAAAAGTGCAAGTTAGAAATATCTCAAAGAACTTCAGTTAAATATAGCAAATTCTTTTGATAACAAAGCCCCTGGGCTATTACATGTAGTGTTCTGTGTGTCTTCCTCACGATGCCGTGGGTTGGTCTGCAGCGTGTGATTGTGGTATTTTTCTCATTTACCTTTCTAAGACACAAACATGTACGGATACAGTTTTGCAATCGTCTCGATGGGCAAGAATAAGCTGGTTGCTTTACTTTAACCCTTATAAGCCGAGCGTCATTTTTGTGGTACATGGGCAAACAGATCGGACCAGATCAGACGCTGACAAGGTTTCCACTGTTTGTATACAGAAAGTCCTATTTAAATTTGAATAAAAGTGAAATATACCACCAAACAGAACGGAAATGCATAACAAGAATGGGAAATTTCATACATCTTAAGTGGGTTAATATAATGCTGTTTTATACTCCATTATCAAAAAACAACTTGTTGTGGCTTTCCCTGGGTAGTAACCAGTACTGGGCCGGGAGGGTTTATAATTTCTGTGTGTATTTGTTACGGGAGCACCCGATGGCTCAACCAAAAGTGGTTCTGGAGAAGCCGGGAATCGTACCTGCGATCGCTGGTTTACAAGCAGAGCACTTATCCATTACACAATGGCAGTTTCTCCATTATTAAAATCGTTAACCTGTTATAATTATTGACCTTGTACAAGGTACTAAATGTAACATTATTCAAATTTTAATTTGGGGAAGTGAATGATTATCGTCGGATAGACGGTTGGGAAATTTAGCGGCGGTCCAAATCATCTGACCTAGGACCTGTAACTGTGCCAATACGAGGTCACTGGACGTTGAGGCTATCCATTCTAAGTTTTGTTGCTGGGTGCTTAACGTTAAAAAATCAACGAATCTTAGTGGCCTGTAACGAGTCCCCTTCATTAAACATCGCAAATTAAACATGAATAAGTATTGGGTGAAACTCTTAAAAAGCAGTGATACATTTTTACCTAAACGCATATATACAATGTTAAAAGAAGACGCAGCCAGCGGCAATACTTATAATGGTAGCAACTGGGCATCGCATATTAAATCTATGTTAAATAATTTAGTTTTCTCAAACATTTGGCTTCATCAAAATTAAATCACCATCCCTTTAAAGGCTATTAAACAAAGAATATACGATTTCTATTTACAATGATTTTGAAAACTACTTAGACTTTATTACAGAAAAAAAAACTTTAACACGATTTATGTTATCTTCACACGAGTTCCATATTGAACCTGGAAGATATGAAAATGTACCACGTGACGAACGATTTTGTAAATGTTGTAATATGTCACAAATAGAAAGTGAATATCACTTTCTACTTGTGTGCCCCCTTATACAGAGCTAAGAAGAAAAATTTTCAAACCTTATTTTTTCACTGGCCAAATTTGAACAAATTTGACAAACTTATGCTGTCAAACCAAAACAGGTAACATTGAGCATTGCCAAAGTTATATTCTCTGCTCAAGAATTGAGAAAATCTGTTCTTAATCTTTAACAGATTATCAATTTGAAATACAAAATCTTTGATCTTCTGCTCCTCTGTAAACAAAGATTATACTTGTATTATTGTTCAATTTGAATGTACGAACAACTCACTTGTTTGTTTTGCAGGCTATAAACATTGTTGTAGATGTTTAATAGTGAATGAATATATTGTATTCTATATAATAGCATAACAACATTGATTTGCTACATTGTTTCGCGTGATGGCACTGAACCAGCAATGCATCTAATTCGCCAGTCACAACAATGGATATTAGCGCACGCAAAGCTAAGGTGTTAATCAACATTGTCTATGAAATGCACACAATTGGGAAAACTTTTTATCTATTACAAAAGTGTTCTGTGCTACTCGTGTAGCATTTGTGTCACGATACAAACAACGATGAGTCACAACATGAGATTTCCAATAATGTGATATGTGTGACCAGCAAAGCCTTAGACCAGCCTGAGCATACGTGCAGTCTGATCAGAGCCTTTGCTAGTCGCTTGAATATTCTATGAATATTAAGCTACTGACCGAACATCATTTGGAGTTTCTAAGCTTAAAGAGAGGCTGCTGAGGCTCGTCTGAGTCTACACTTGTCAAAATGCCACAATCTTGGAAATCACATGTCGCGGCTCAGATGTCTTCGGGACTTTTGACAAGTAAAGCATGCTAAGCTACAGAGGCTAGAATTTTTCATATGAGCCAGAGAATACTGCATGTAGAACTACTGTGCCTACCACTGGTAGTTAAGAACATTAATGACACTGATCAGTATGTACGCATGCGCATTGTGATCTGTGGTTTTGCAAATGTGTCGTGAACAGAATTTTACATGAATAGGCATATTTGCCGTTTATAGCACTCTCGTGTCCAACTTCGACCTGACAAAACCAAATCTCTCGAGGAACAGAGCTTTGAAACATGGGTTTTCATATCGAGATTGGAAATATCAAAGACTATATAAACCCATCTGATGAAGTGTATTTGTATAGAACAAGTGAGTGTACTGAATACACTATAAGTGAATGAGGACAGTGTACGGTTAGTACAAAGATCGAGATACGCAAAGAAAACATGTGACTTCCTATTAAGTTCAGAATATTGCAATCACAGGTCGCTCAAACATTGTACATGTACTTTGCGGAAGCCACCCAGGAAAGCTTTGCTTTGGTTTAGATGATATAAACCTCAAACTATTAAACTAAAAGCGCCATCAAAAGCTTGCAGCAAACGATATTTTCAAATTCGTTGCTACATGTATAAGGCTTAACATTTCATGTGAATTGTCTACTGGCCTTATTTTCACCTAAAACCAGGAAACTTATTGAACTATTTATCATCTGCTGCCGTTTAAAGGGTACATGTAACGTGTTTAGGGAGGGGAGTTGGTTCAGCTCTGACGTTTGTTTTTTTTATTTGATGAATTTATGAATTTGAACAAACTTCGTAGACGTTTACTTGATAATGCTACATACCACATGCCAATGCTCTATGCCTTGTGGTTTAGGACAAGCAGATTTTATCAAAATGGGAATCTATTGTTTCGCTCATTTGATCTAGTTATGCGTTAAACTGGAACTGCTTTGAACAAAAGTCACGGAGGAACATATGAGGATCATTTTGCCAAGTTTGCTCAAACTCCAGTTAGTAGGTTAGAGGAAGATGGGCTTGTTTTGGAGCAATTGTTGACGACATACCAATCACGACAAGCAAATTAGACCCCCATTCCCCTTTGTAAAATAAGTTTGGGATGAGTTGCTCCCCTTTCCATTAAGACGCTTGAACAGTCTCAATGTAGGTTAACGCTCCGGATCCATGTTTCAAACATATTCTATCAAATATTGATTCACCATTTAAGCAAATTATGAAAACCAGGATTCCTGTCGTATTTCTAATTAGTTACTAGATTTTTTTTCGAAAACAAGTAGTGGTGCATTTAGTATAATAACGTAGCCAAGGTAATTCCTTGAAAGTCAATAAATAATGATATAACTCGGAGAAGCTAATGCCTTTCATATTATATGCAGGCAGATAATCAAATGAGATGCTACGACTGTCACGTTGAAATAATTATTCACGTTGTCTGATAAAATGTGATCAACTTAACCGTTTAAGATCTATTTCAAAGAAAATCAGAAGTAAAACATTTAAGCAATTTAATAAATAGAAAGATGCATGTAGGACCGGTGCACATTCTTGCCGCTCGTATACACAGTTACAAATAGATTTAGATAGAGTCGCAGATCAATTTATAAGCCGCGACATGAGATTTCCAACAATATGGTACGTGCGACCAGCAAAGGCTCAGACCAGCCTGTGCATATTCGCAGTCTGATCAAAGCCTTTACTAGCCGCTTTAATATTCTATGACTGTTAAGCTACTGATCGAACAGCATTTGGAGTTTCTAAGCTTAAAAGGAGGCTGCAGATCTATTCATGTACAAAAGCATGCATTGTTGGAAATTACATGTCGCGCGCTTCATATATAGCTCTCTCGCCTCGCTGGGTACGCCGACATGGGCGTTTAAAAGTGGCGTCTGCGCATATGTGATAAGAATATGTTTAATAGATTTTTTGGGTCACTGTAAAGGCGGTAACTTTAATATTCTTACTGGGCGTGGTTCGACTTTTTCATCTGCTCAAGAAGGAAAATCAGGTTCTATATATTTGATAAAGAGTTTTTAATTAATTTATTTGAGCCGCGCAAGCGTGCGTGCATTTCATGAAAATCCTGACCGTATACATTAACCCTTAAAGCACATATCACAAAAAAGTCGTATGCTTCTGTCTTTTCAAGAAATATTTGAAGCCTCTATGACAAACAGTGTCGATCCAGATCAGACTGCTTCTCTAGGAGCAGTCTGATCTGGGTCCACACTGTTTGTCTCTATACTTATGTTAACCAATATACATACATTTTCGGATTTAGTTATTCTGCTGGCGTTTTAAGGGTTAATTTTTTACTGATTTGTTATGGCGCAAGATGAAACAGTTACTTGCGAATAAAAATCAGCCTTTACAGCGTGCCTATATCTAAGGTAGATCAGTCCTAATTACGCGTTCGTGAGGTACCGCCTTTACATTGACCCAAAATCCTTATAATACCAGAATCTCGTGAACGGTTCCAAGTACAATTATCACAAGAGTTGGTTAAACTCATACAACTTCGCAAAATCAAACTGATCATTATTATTACATAAATGTTCCTATAATAGAGGTTTATTCACGTTAACAGACTGAAAATTGATCGTTCTGTCTTTTCTACGGTAGGGCTTTAATTTTAGCTGTCTGGTAAGTTGACGACAAGGCACCGACGAGGTAAAATCAACTGATATTTAGGTGCATGACCAACTCCACCTTATATCCCTAATAGAATATTAATTCTTCACGTCATTTTTCCTGTTAGCACTTTCCCTGGTTGAGACCAAACACGCTAGTTTCTATTATTTTAATATTTCTATATCACAGTAACAATCAACTGACTGTAATGTGCACAACCATGATAAACGTAGGTTAATCAGTACATGTATCCAGTGCCAGAAGGAATGTTTGGAAAGCAAATTGGAAGGACAGACGGACTCACACAGTGATTATAATGCATGCCTGTGGGTCGTGCAATATTCTGACACCAAGTCTTTAAAATATTGTTTTATTGATAATTTTGTTCTGCATATTTTTCAATATAAATGGATTTTGTGATTTTGGCAGATTTCTATGTTTTGAATTCTCTAAGCCCCGTCGCCGTTTTGCATACCAGTGGTTCTGGGTTAAAACGTCTCAGAAGACGGTACACAGCTTAGTCTCATCCGACAGACTGGTTAGGTTGAGACGGGAATCGGACACGGAACCCCTGGGTACAAGGCGACATATTTTCTGGTTGTTGAAATGAAACTCTAGGTAAAACT
This sequence comes from Loripinus fragilis, assembly GCA_964019695.1. NCBI lineage: Eukaryota > Metazoa > Mollusca > Bivalvia > Lucinida > Lucinidae > Loripinus > Loripinus fragilis. The sequence continues at coordinate 94,461,657 of OZ026515.1, forward strand.
TTTTGTGGCTTTTCCATGGGTAGTAACCAGTACTGGGCCGGGAGAGTTTATGATTTGTGTGTTTATTGTATGATGGGAACTCCCGAAGGCTCAACCGAAAGTGGTTTTATGTATTGATGTCTCGCCAATTAAAAAAATCAGACCTGTCGCCTGCTTCGTTAATTCCAACATCCTTGATGATATTATACAGTATTCACTATTAAAATGTGCTAAGTATTAAATATCTGTATCATGTGAGTGAAACATTGTGCATTATCACATGTTGCAACTTCACAAACATACAAACGTTTCGCACAATGGAGCTAAATCACTGATGAACCTACGTTTGTAAGGGAGCTAACTAGCTAATGTAGATTGTGTGGGGTTTTTTTTTTGCTAGACTGCATTACGTCCCTTGATATAGTATGCTCAAATGTGGCATCAGGGGACAGATTTCGAATTTGGGGCTGAACGAATTTTAATTTATCTAGTATAGAGGTCCAAAATAGCATATTTTGATTTTAATGATGATATATACTCAAACAAAAAAGTTACGTACGAGTTTCATGGTACTGTATCTATCAATCCAGTTAAGATGTCGCAACAAAAATAAAACCACGTAGGACACACAAAAATTGGTATTTTTTTATTTTATCCTCTTATCATGAAGGGTTATCGAACCTTATGTGCACTCAGCTTTTTCCATTATCATCAGGAAGTTCATCACCAAAACGTGACACACTTTACTTTAATTGGCAGCCAGAAACGTCTGACGATGAAAATAACATCTAACAATTCCAATTCTGCTTATTGAACGAGCGACAGTGCAGTTCAAAACCTTTAATTTACGAAATAAACTGAAATTACCTCCCTTTGAATTAAGCAAATTACAATTTAAGAACTTCCAAATCTCCTTAACCTGACATTATTTGGAGACAGTTTTTGTTTTAATGTGTTGTGTTTGTTCATGACAACAATTACACAAAAGAGAACAACAAACTCTATGGCTGATGTCGGGCATCAAAGGTTTACTAAATCTGTGTTTTATACCCCACCCCTTACTGCAAAATCATCAGAAAATGTTCATTATCAATTGGTTTGATGCTGATTAGTCTTAATTAATGTTAAAATGCTTGTGATGACGAAAAAAAAATCAAATTTGTCCGATTCTGTTGATTATAAAAAAATAATGGACCGAAAATGCACTTTCTGAGTGTTTCACGCACGCTCGTGATCGATATTTTATCACGTCAGAGCATGTTGCAGATTAATGGCTGTGGTCGTAAAAGCAATGCATACAGCTAGCAAGCATAACATCTATAGAGTTGCTCAGTGCTGTTTGAATGTGCTAAGAAAATTCCGGATTATGACAGACACACAAGCTATTGATGTTCAACGGTGACTTTTGATTTTAAGGGTACTCGTGTTCGCTGCTTTGTCAGCGGCTCTACTGATTATAAAATGAATTTATCTAAGTTGCAAAACGTTTCTAAATGATCACAGTTGGTAATGTGAAAATTTGAATGAAATGCGTTCATACATTTGGAACTGGCAGACATAATCGTAAAGCGGACATAACTTTATTGTTTCAGTATATGAGCATATTTAGCTAAGAAGCCTTTAAGGAAGCCGCCGTGGTGTAGGGGATAAACCTATGTCTTTTAAACCAGGGGTCGCAGGTTCGATTCCCGGCATCTATATAAAACCACTTTCGCTGAGCCTTCGGGTGCTCCCGTCATATAATAAACACACACATATCATAAACCCTCTCGGCCCAGTACCGTTTAGTACCCATGGAAAGCCACAAAAAGTTTTGATGAAATACGAAACTAAAACTTCCTAGCTTACAGCCCTGCTTGTGGTGAAGGACATCACGTCAGTTGCAGTTGACAGTTGTTTCCAGTGAGCATTTAAATTTTCCTGAATTCCGAGAGATTTTGCCAAAAAGTTGGTTAGTAAAGTTTCCCCTTTTGTTTTTGAATATTGTGTTATATTGATCTACAGACTGAACGTGAGTGATAGGGCTGGTGACATGCAGGTACATGTAACTTTCAGTTTCCATATAAGTTGTGTTAGGGTCAGTGTATTTTCATTTTTGAAAAATTGTTGATGGGGATTTAACAAATACTCCACTGGTACATAGGTTTGGGCCATAGGGTCTTTATTTTAATGTTTTGTCTCTTGTGGGGAGTAAGACAAGGGAGGAAGTGAGTTGATGTGCTTATTTATTTGTTGAGAAGTTATTTTAAAGTTTTTAAAAAAAGTATGCGTTAGCGGACCAAAAGGACCTCAAAGAACCGTCCGGTGATGCCTGTGTAAAAATCTATTTTTTGCGAAACCTATTTTGTAAGCTTATCTCTGATTGGCCGCCCAATACTTATTTGCTTATAAGACAGCCAGTTCTGCTGACCTTTATAAAAGTTAATATTATTTTGCAGGACTTCTTGGGATTTATGAAAAAAATAAGATTGTTTCGAGCATTAGTTTAGTTGTGTATTATTATTTAACTAATACAACCTTAAAACGAATAAGTGTATTTGACATTTCGCTTTCTGTAAAGACGGCGCCTCATGAATGCGTAATTAGGACTGGTCAACCTTAGACATAGGTAAAAGCTGAAAAATGAGACGTGGTTTTATTCAAAGTAACTGTATCATCTTGCGCCATTACCACAGTCATTATTTAGTGTAAACGCCAGCAAAATAACTTCATCTGAAAATGTCTATATAACATAAGCAGAGAGGCAAACATTGTGGACCCAGCAGTCTGATCTGGGTCTACACTGTTTATCGATGATGCTTCAAATAGCTTAGTGGACGATAAAAAACATACATTTTGTGATTATCCGCTTTAATGTGAGTTCAGTGTGTATACGGCTAGGATTTTCAAGAAATGCACGCACGTTAGCGCGGCTCAAAAAGCTTATTAACTCTTTACCAAATTATAAATAAAACCTGATTTACCTTCCTTAGCAGATGAAATAGCCGAACCACGCCCAGATATGAATATTAAATTTGCCGCCTTTTCAGTAAGCGAAATGTCTATAATACCATGTGGCTCAAGAGTTATGAGCATTTCACTAAATGACCATGACCGGCCAGACTGATGCTCAGCAAAGCCTGATTATCGTTTTGCATACCAGTCTCTAGACAATGTTAAAATGTATAGGTATGTAAAATTTGCTCAATATATACCATGTGGCTCAAGAGTTATGAACATCTGACCACGACCCGCTGGACTTATTCTCGGCAAAGCCGTGTCACCATTTTGCATACCAGTGTCTCGACAATGTAAAACTGTATAAGTATGCAAAATTTGCTCAAAATCTATTTTGGGTTCAAGAGTTATGAGAATTTTTACTAAGATATCTCGACTGGCCAAATTGAAGCTCGACAAAGCCTCATCACCATTTTACAAACCAATGTCTGGACAATCTTAATTTAAAAAAATAGTACGCAAAATTTGATCCAAATATACCATGCCGTTCATGAGTTATGAACATTTCAACTGACCACAACCGGCTAAAATGATGCTCAGCAAACTATCGTCCATCAAAAAACGCAGTTACACATGCCAGTGGTTAAATTTTGTTGGCATGCATTTGTATGCAAAAATTTGATCAAAATATACCATTATAATAGTATATTTGCTTAAAAAATTTAAATACAATTGTACTTTTACGAGGAAAACCGAAATCAATCACATAGAACAATCCCAATAACTCTTTGCCTACATGGTAAAATGCATGCTTTTTTTTTGATCGCCTGCTGAATTTTTCAAAATCAACTTTTTCGAAAATTTCTTCCAGGAACACCGTCAGAGTGTCGAAAACCTTGGATCCAGATCAGGATCTGGGTCCAAACTGTCAGCAGATGACATTAAACGGCAGAGTGAACGTCTGTTGTAACTAGCATTCAAAACTACTTACCCAATGGGATGTAAAATAGCAGTTTGATTTTGCATTTAAATCGCTGTCGTGACCAGACACATCAATTTTAGCGATCGTTTTTTAAGGTTTATGTCTACTTTTTTCATCTCGTACAAAGCTAAATTTACAATTGGTGTCGTGTAACCAGCCTAATACCACCTTACCAGACGATTCAATTTGCGAACATCAAGATCTATAGATATTGTTGTTTTTCTCTTTATTGAATGACAATTTTCAGAGAACTGGAACCGCATCTGTCTATTTATTGTCAACACCCGGAGACTAGATTGTAATACGTCTGCTCCAAAGTTTATTTTTGTGCCTACTGGGTATTTTTACATGTTTGTTCCGATCTTCTGATTTTTTTTTGCAAAATCAACTATTTCGAAAATATCTTCCAGGAATATCACCAGAGCGTCAAACAGTTTGGATCCAGATCAGGCCCGATATTTTGCCTTGTTACCAAATGGTAATGCTATTCTGAGTATCTGTATAGCAGTTGTTGACTATACATTTGTCTGTCAGCGAATATAGCAAATTTATAAGCTTAAATTAATTGAAGTTGCTTATTGATTTATGCTTGCATTAACTATTATTAACTGTGAGCTTTCAACTCTCGCTGTTTGCATAAACAGTAGATACCATCCATTCAAATCGGACGTTCTGAAAGACAGTCACTGTAATACAGCTCAGCTCTGGGCAAGATATAAGGATATAATTCAGATGGTATTGACACTAATAAGGGCTACAAGGAAAACAATTTAGAATTGCATATCAGATCTATCTGTACGCCTTGTGACCAATGTTCGTTGCACATGATCACACCAACTTCGCACAATATGTACCTGTGCCACTGATTACATTCATAAATTTGTCTGATGCACATCGCAGAGGCAAATAGCTTCTGGAACAAAATGGATTTAATGTGTCACAATCATTGGTTCTTTCATAAAGAAATGCTTATAACATAAGTATCAAGCAAACAATAATCCCCTGTGCCTAGTCACAAGGGAGTATTATAGGCTTCAGCAGCTAGAATTACGCTTCGTATTACAGATGGACTGATGTATTACTCATCACACCAGAGCTCAATATATTGAAGCAACTCTTCAATGCACTGAGATGAACTATCCGATCTGCTCAGATGCGAAGTAGAATGAGTACTAGATGCTGCTTCTGGATTTACAAATCTTTTTAGTTCTAGTGTTGAAGACAATGAACTGAACTTTTGGTCTTCTGGTATTACTGCTAAGCATGGCATAAATAAGCTCTGATAGAGGCTGATGATATTGGCAGGAAGGCTGTAGGAGACTTCATCGACTCACTTTTAGTTGAAAATCTGTCTTTGACAACCCCATTAAATGCTACAAGCTAAAACCTTTTGAGGCTTGCGAGGTCAAGAAGAAGTTGATCAATTCACAAAACGTAATCAACCAGATGAGAGTTTAAAGGAATGTCTTTGGTAAGCATGACCTTCTTTCTATTGGACATAATGTTATTCTTGACTTGACACTGCCTTTCCTTCTGGAACCTGTACCATGGTCGCTGTCAACTCCTGATGGCATTCCCACCCAAACTGAAAAGTCCAAATTTTTGTATGTCTTGCTATCACACATTGAACCAACCCTAGATTGGCCAAATATGGCTGCACATAACTTTGATGGTAATGCCATACTACAGAGCCTTGTAGCTTTTCGTGTCACCTTCAATGATCAGGTGGAACCAGTATTCAACCAAACACCAAAGGCAGGGCATGCTGGTTTTGTCACTGATACATATATACAATATATAATCAGCAGTCTATAAAGTCTTACGAACTTTCACGCAGAGGACCAGCACCAACATATTTGTTGTTTTGTGCAAAGAGAAGAACATCATGTGACTGGAAGAGCTTCATGAGCAATGGCCAAACAAGACTCAACTCATTAGCCTACTTCTTGATTAATTGACAACTGAAAAGACTTACGTTACTAGACTTGTTGATAGAAACCTATCTCAAGGTATTGATGAAGAATTCTCGCACACCCGATCGGGATTTCCGTTGTTTTTACCCATGTGAGAAAATTCTATCTCCTTACACACCCGTACCAGCCCTTGAGAACGATAAAAAAACGAATAGCCGCACGTCGTCCGCATGCTGGCCGCACGTAGATTCGTGCGGTCATTGTAATGTTAAAATGACGTCACCATGTCGCATCTCAGCGAATTCAGGATTTTCTGGAAGATTTTTCATGTCTTTGTAATATAAAATGAGATATTTAGCAGTGAGCAAGAAAAATTATCCATCATGAGTGTGAGGATGGGATAGAAAAATCCGTCCCTCGTGTTCACCGATTGTCATCACTCGGCAAGCCCCGTGATGCCAATCGGTGATCTTCGGGACAGATTTTTCTATTCCACCCTCAAACTCATGATGGATACTTATAGTGTTCCGTCTTACATGTACCTGTAAAGATGACAAGACTGTATATCCAGGAGGAAGCAGATACATGTACACACTGGTAAATGTATACGTCGATTTGGTGGTATTTACGCGTATTGCGAGTACTTCATAGACCGGAAGTGGTAGATATTGGTGTTGAAACTATATAGAAAAACATGCCATATACCTATAGGACTATAGAATTAGATCATTTTTGTAAGTGCATATATGCATGGCGATTTATTTAAGCATTTAGGATTAGATTCGAGATCGGTACTCAAAACTTTTCCTAAATGCTTACATAAATCGCCGTGTGCATGCCAAATGATCTAATTCTATAGTCCTTTAGGTATATGGCATTTTTTTCTATATAGTATTAACACCAATAACGACCACTTCCGGTCTATGAAGTACCGGCAATACGCGTTAATACCACCAAATCGACATATACATTTACCAGTGTGATGTACGCTGTTTATAAACTACACTGCCTCAATATCAGAAGATCACTGTCTGATTCAAGCACTACCATTGTAACCAGTAAGGTCACCAGACACAGATGTATCAGTACTGCTTGCACAATATCACAGGCTATAACCTGAGTGTTTTGTTCAACACTGATGTGGGCAATATAATGTGCTCCTTATGAATGTCAACAACATCAGCCAGAATATAGAGGAAGAGATCTGCAGTCATAAACTATTTTACAGGTGGAGAAACTACCAAAGTGCCAATGTGTTTGTATCAGAGAAAGATTGTTCATATCAACTCCTCACCACTAGTCCATCTACGTTCTAAGCAGGGTAGGAAAAGATAAAAACTAGGGAGTGCAGTGGCTCAGTGGTAGAGTGCTTGGCTCAAGACGAGGGGCCGGGGGTTCGAGCCTCACTGGCGTCACTGCGTTGTGTCCTTGAGCAAGACACATTAATCCTAGCTTAGTACTGGTTCAACCCAGGAAGACCTGTCCCTACATAACTGAAAGATTGTTGATGAGCGTAAAGAATCAAATCAAAAAAGATAAAATCTGCTATAGGCACTCATCAGTGACATGCAAGCCCTAACATGTGATATTTATATACGAGGAATGTTCCAGAAATACGCGGAAAAGTTTAATAACAACCACAATTTACATTTAATTCAATTGTGCTTTTGATACATGAACTTAGAACATAAACGTAATTATTTCAGAAAGTTTGAACAAAATATGTTGAAAAATCATGACTCTGCGGTTGCTAAGGCAACTGTGGGCTGGCTTTGCGGGGCAAATTTCAATTTCACGTTACATTAAGCTTTATTTTAAAATTGTCTACCACATTAAATTCAAATGACAGAACACCAATTTGTGGCATGAAACGTCAGTTACTGATGACGTCATTTTTAAATGTGACGTTTTCAGTGACGTCATATCGCGTTTTCCGCACGTTTATACATTCTTTGAAGCTTAAATGGATGCTGAACAGCGGTACGCGATAAAATATTTAGTTAGTAAAAAAGAAAACTAGGCAAGAAACTCTCTGTGAAATTAAAGAAGTAAATAGTTCTGCAGCATTACAAAAAACGGCGGTATACAAGTGGTACAAGAGATTTACGAAGGACGCCACGGAACGTTAAACAGCAAAAACAATGTTCTGAAAGTTAAATCGCTCATAGATCAAAACAGGGGCATACATGTAACTGTAAGAGAGCTGGCTTCTTGTCTGTATTTATCCATTGAAAATGTTCACAGAATAATCCATAATCAGTTAGGCATGAGAAGAGTCGCAGCTCTTTGAATTCCGAGGCTTTGAATAAAGACCAAAAACAGGCCCAGGTCAGTGCTGCTCAAAGCTTTCTTCAAAGATTACACAGTGAAGGACAGCAGTTTCTGGACAGAATTGTAACAGTCGACGAAACCTGGATATCAACATTTGATCCCGAGACAGAACAGAGTTCCTCTATGTGGAAAACACCGTCATCGCCCTCCCCTCAAAAAGCGAGAGTCTGCAGATCATAGAAGAAACAGACGTTTATTGTTTTCTACGACACAGAGGGTGTTATTCTCTGCCATGGGGTCCAGGTCGGAAAGACCATTAATTCTGAGTATTATCAAAAGGTGAACATCATTCTAAAGTTGTTTTTTTTTTATTTTTCTTAACTTTCTGCATTTATGAAGGAACCATTAACAAAATTTATCTCCATTTTCAGGGGCTTAATCGACACTTTCTCAGAGCGATGCGACGAAAACGGCCACAGAAGCTAGCGACGTTTCTTCTCCATCACGACAATGCCCCATGTCATAATTCAGCTTCAACACAGGCCCGTATTGATGAACTCGGCTTCACACAGCTTGGTCACCCTGCATATTCCCCGGATTTGGCCCCCAAATGACTTCTATCTATTTCCAACATTGAAAAGACAAGTGCGTGGTATTCAAATGGATTCTCTTGATGAGCTGAAATAACGGGTATTGGCTGTGTTTTGTTCGATTCCAAAGGATGATTACAAGAAGTCGTTTATTACATGGGTTGAAAGGTGGCAAAAGTGTGTAAAATACAAAGGATAAAATTTTGAAAAGTTTTAACGGACCAAGGACACTAACAGTTTGAAAACCTCAAACAAACCGCTGAACAGTTTGTATCTAACGTCATATTGCAAAAATGACGTTGCCCCGCCTACCCTCGGGTAGTGTTGCAGAAATGTTAACATATCATTCATTTATCAACCGATTGATCCATTTTTCATAATTATAAATCAAATATGCCATTTAATATCATAATTAAATTTCACGACTGAGTAGCATGCAGATTTTGAGCTAGCTAACCCTTCCGCGGATTTCTGGTACACCCCTCGTAAATGTGAATAACCTGCAGTAAGACATGTTCCTAAAAAAGTACCAAAGCCATAAAACTATACTGAATATTTCAAATGACATGGACATGAGCTTACTTCCACCACCCCTTTCTGTCCATGAGATGTACATACAAAGATTGAATTATCAAGTACACTCCCATGAAACAAGCAAGGCTTTCCAGATATGGACAAAATGTGTGGAAATAAATGAGAAGGAAATTGAGTACCTCTGGGTGAAGAAAAACTTGCTTGTATCCGAAAAACTCATCAACATTTTGGATGAACAGAATGTTGAGAGGGATGCAGATTAGGATAGAAATAATGGTAATGAGGTTGAATGTGTTGAGATGACAAATATGGTAGATGAAGTATTTGAAGATGATGAGTATTAATGAGGTGTGTGTGGAAAATTCTTTAATCCCTGAATAGTATATGAAGAGGTGCTAGTTTGGCAAGAAACTGCTCTATAACTTCTGCATGATGGGGTTTCTTTGAAGTCAAAATATTTTACTCATATATTCAACTATACATTACACACTTTCCAAGTGTATTATGTTGACCATATTTGATGTCTCTGTTGAGAACCAGGAGGTTTATGTATTCTATGCATTGACATTATTCCTCAGCAAAAGAGCCACAGAATTATATTACCACATTTTTGTGTGATATAGGGCTACCATGTTCAACACTTAATAACTAAAATATTGTAAAAGATAATATCATAAAGCTGAAGTTTCCAAAAGGTACGTTAACATTTTTAATGCTATAATAAATCAGTAAACGCATTCAAATTTAAAAAAAAAATGAACAAAACTATATTAGATTCATAAATCATTGATATAGGAATAATGAAGAAAATGTAACATTCGTAACTCTTGGGGCGACCATATTTGTTTTCAAAGGACCATATCTGCGACGCAAAAAAAAATACTTAAATGATAAAGCCAATTTGGAATTCTTACCTTATAGTTTTCACTTTTCAGAAGTCATGATATTTACTTAAATTATCAAATATTTTAATGGGTAACATATTTGACTGGCTTTTACAGGGCAATGGGGCCATTACAAGAGTGTTAACATATTACAAAACCCTTGCAAGATGAATCTGATAGAGGATTTAAATAAAATATATTGAAAAATTATTTACACCGTTGGATAGTATACGTAGAGCTGCTAGCTTGGCAAGGAAACTGCTCTATAACTTCTACCTGATGGGTTTTCTTTGATCTTTTAAGTTTTTTACTAATATATTGCACTGTATGTTACACACTTTCCATGTGTATTATGTTAACTATTTTGGTGTCTCTATAGAAGAAGAGAGGGTTAATGGTATCTAATGTATTGGTGTTACTTCCTCGGCAATGGAGTCACAGAATTTCAAATAACAGTAAAATAACAACTCTTTAATATCTTACCAAATTGATGAATATTTTCTGGTTTCAATAAAATTTAAGACGAACTATATTAGATTTATTTACCATTGATAAGGGGTTTAATGAAACAAATGTAACATACACTACATCTGGAGTGACCATATTTGTTTTCAAAGGTCTATATCTGTGGCTGAGTAATATCTTACTTAGATGATATAATCAATTCAGAAATCTTACCTTATATTTTGCACTTTTCTGAAGTCTCCAAAAGAATGTTAATTACCAAATATTTTGTAGGGTAACGTATGTAACAGGCAGTTACAGTTTAACGCTGCCATTGTCAGAGAGCTAACATGTTGCAAAATCCTTGCAAGACATTGATCTCCAAGAAAAATATGGTCTACGAAATTCCCCCTCGGGGGGGGGGGAGGGGGTAAACCATATCCAATATCCAACCAATGGCCTATAACGATTAAAATATGGGTCGATAAATCTGTTTTTGCTATTCAATATTGTAAGGAAATAGAAAAACAGTTTATTTGAGGTCCTTCCCCCACCCCATCCCCTGACCAAGCTTATCATTTTGCACACAGTTGCAGTTTTACATTACATCATATAAAATGGCATGCTTAGTCAAAGGGGGAGAAGGCTGTCAAAATGTTCAAAAACAAATTATTATGAAAGTAAGTAAGGGTGCAAAGATCAGGAATCGATACAATCAAGTACCACACCTGACCCAGGATACCAATGAGTATTAATGAGGTGTGTGTGGAAAATTCTTTAATCCTTGAATAGTATATGAAGAGGTGCTAGTTTGGCAAGAAACTGCTCTATAACTTCAGCAAATATGGTCACTCCAGATGTAGTGTATGTTACATTTGTTTCATTAAACCCCTTATCAATGATAAATAAATCTAATATAGTTCGTCTTAAATTTTATTGATACCATTAGCCACTAATTTTGTTTTTGCGATTTACGTACGTTTCTTAAACTGATATGGCAGGAAGCAATATTATTTTATTCAAATGCTGTGTCACCAGGAAACTGTGATGTGTCAAAACAAACCCAAGGTCGTGATTTCCCTGATGAATAGTGAGTCATCTTACGAATAGTGAGCCTACATAAATGTAGACGATACATGTAGTTCATGCCAAAGTTGGTGACATGCCAAAGTTGGTGAAGGTGATACAAACGAAGCACAAATGAGCTACGTAATAGTTATACCATGGGTAGTCCGCCTGTACGTGGAGATGATCCACGAGCTTTAGCGAGTAGATTATCTTACGTACAGGTGGACAACCCATGGTATAACTTTTTTTCCACCTTCATCAGTGTAGACCTTGCACATCAAGTTATATTTCATGCTAAAGTTGGTAAAGGTGGTATAATGATTTACCTACGTCGCTAAAACTGTTATAAACATGAAGCAAAAATATCTGATTGAAATGCTGTGTCATCAGGAAACTGTTTTATACGTCTATCAAGACTCAAGGTCGTGATTTCCCTGATGAATAGTAAGTCATGCGATGGCAGACCTCCACCCGAGTTTTAACATGAACAGGATTGATCACCTATTGTTTTTGCAGGCCAAGCCTCAGAAATGCGAAAAATAGCAGTAGACAGAAAACATCACACTGAATCACACTGTTTACTTAAAAACTGGGGTACAAGAACACACATGTAGGAGTGGGAACAGTGGGGAGGGGGGCAGGCCCCAAAATTATTCTGTAGGGGAGTCAGAATTGCCTTTGGCCCTCCAAAAATCCGTCTCAATTGACATATAATTGCTTGTCACTCAGTGTAAAATAAGCAACTTCCACACATTATTATTAGTAACTCGCTTCGCTGGCTCGAAGTTTTTGAATTTTGTATAACTTCTCTGAGAGTAGACATTTGCTCAGATTTTAATACTTATTCATTTCTTTTAGTCAGTTGGCGGTTATCACCGTGTGTGATTATATATGTATAAATCATATATGTATCATTCTTCAGAAAAACCGATTTTCAATCTTTGCCTATTATTGCTATTTTCTATCCTAAATTTTTACGAGCTTTAATTTTTCTCTAACCTTTTTTTCTCTTTGCCTTTTGCTCTGAAATACCTTTCAGGCCATAGCTTCAACCAAATATTTTCCTCGCTCGCTTCGCTCGTGCAGAGTATAATATTATACTTGTTTTGTTCTGTTTTTACTCTAAAATACCTCAAAAGTCTTAGCTTTTTGCTCTGTAATACCTTTCAGGCAAATGCTATAACCAAACATTTTCCTCGCTCGCTTCGCTCGCTCAGAGTATAATATTATATTTATTCTGGTTTTACTCTGAAATGTCTCTTAGCTTTTTACTCTGGAATACCTTACCAAATATTTTCCTCGCTCGCTCGTTCTCAAATTATATAATTGGTTTCTTATAAGTGGAGATCCATTGCTTAGATTTTAATAATGTATGTGTAAAAATGTATGCAGATTCAAATAGTTTTAGGCAAAATAATAACAAACAAAAAATCCTCGTCCACTTCGCTCACTTGAAGTCAAAATATATATTTGTTGTTTTTTTGCATAGAGATCGCTTGCTTTTATTTTAATTATTTTAGTATCAGGACGTAAATGTATTAATGTATGCATGCGTATGCATGTGCATGCATGCTTACATGTGTGTATGTGCGTGTGTGTGTGTATGCATGCATGGGTGTATGAACATTTAGCAGGATGTACATGCGTGTGAATGCGTGCATACGTATGTATGTACATGCATGCGTGCACCCCCAAGTATACAAGTTGGCTTCGCCAACCCCCCTCCCCCCTCCAATTTTGAAAAGCTTCCTATGCCTATGAAGCATAAAAATAAACCAAAGCATAAAATGGCCAGTAAGTAAAATTGGACTTGCCCCCAATGTCCTGTTTGGCGAGTCCTATATCCAAGACGTTCCTGCCGTATCGGACGCGTCCGGAAATACCAGAATGGTCTGTTTGAGGCTATTGTCAAATGCTTTGTTTGCATGATACATGTAACAAGCACGTCGTGGACCAGAATGATCATTTCGCCTAGCTGTGCTTTTCCTTTCACAGCAATGACGCTATATATGTCGACACTAGAACTCTTCCAGTTGGCGCCACTTTTTACAGATCTAGAGAGATCCAATGTAAGAAAATGGATATTCTCACGTTTCATTTAGTGGTGTTTTTCATGTGGTTTTGGTTGGAATCAGGTACATGTAAATAGAGGATATTTTTGAGTGAATATGCTAGCCTTTTTATTTCAACGAGCGAAGTAAGTATTATACATGTACAGTTGTTCCATGTCTGTTTGTAGCATAGTCCAAACTATTACCCCGAGGTGCTAAAGGCTGAATGCAATAGTGCATCAGGTCGCCCACGGTACCGAGGGGTAATAGTTTGACTATACTACAAACAGGTATGAAATAATTGTTTTATTACTCAACCGTTTTGATGAAATACATAGCAGCGTTTCTTGAATGGCGTTGCTGTAGAACGATGCGGTTTTGTTGCAAACAGAAAATTTCACCAAATCTGCTCAATTTTGGTCTCAAAGTTCCGCTCGTTCTAACTAAGAAAACGAGTACCCGCACTATATGTTTCTGCCCATAAACAACGAAGTTATTGGAGTTTAGAATAGCCAAAACATGGCTCATTTTCACCTTTGTTGCACAGTGGCTCCTTTCATAAACGAACCGTACACGGATCGTTTTCGTGCATGTCGATAAGCGCCTGTGTGTTTTAACAGTGAAGCGGGAAACCAGGCCATAGTATAGTGCCAGTCAATAGTCAAAATTATTACCCAACCGTCTATATACGGAGTAATTGTTTATTTTTTGCTATGTATTGAGTCACTGAACTTTTCCACCGGTCAATAAATATGACTATAGACCGGCACTATACCATGGGCCTGGTTTCCCGCTTCCCTGTTAAAAACACACAGGCGCTTATTTTCATGCGCGACGACGATGCGCGTACGGTTCGTTTATACAAGGAGACGTTATGCAACAATGGTGAAAATGAGGCATGGTTTGGCAACTTTAAACTCCAATAACTCCGTTGTTTATGGTCAGAAACATAAAGTGTGGGTACTCGTTTTCTTAGTTAGAACCAGGGGAACATTTTGAGACCAAAATTGAGCAGATTTGGTGAAATTTTTCGTTTTACAACAAAACTGCATCGTCTACAGCAACTCCATTCAAGGAACGCTGCTAGGTATTTCATCAAATATGTTGGGTAATAAAACAGTTATTTCATGCCTGTTTGTAGTATAATCAAACTATTACCCCTCGGTACCGTGGACGGCCTGATGCACTATCGCACTCGGCATTCAGCCTCGTGCAATATAGCATCAGGTCGTCCACGGCACCTCGGGGTAATAGTTTTGACTATACTACAAACAGGCATGAAATAACTGTATAATATTGACTGGTCGTTCTAACTAAGAAAACGAGTACCCACACTTTATGTTTCTGACCATAAAAAACGGAGTTATTGGAGTTTAAAGTTGCCAAACTAATGCCTCATTTTCACCATTGTTGCATAACGTCTCCTTTCATAAACGAACCGTACGCGCATCGACGTCGCGCATGATAATAAGCGCCCGTGTGTTTTAACAGGGAAGCGGGAAACCAGACCCATGGTATAGTTCCAGTCTATAGTCATATTTATTGACCGGTGGAATAGTTCAGTGACTCATGACATAGCAAAAAATAGACAATTACTCCGTATATAGACGGTTGGGTAATAACAAAATATAGACAATTACTCCGTATATAGACGGTTTGGTAATAAATATATCTATTACCCAACCGTCTATATACGTTGTATTTGTCTATTTTTTGCTATCTCATGAGTCTCTGAACTATTGCCCAGGGCATAATTTTCGATATTGACTGGGACTTAACCATGACCTGGTTTCCCACATCGCTGTTAAAAACACCCAGGCGCTTATCGACATGCGCGACGATGATGCGCGTACGGTTCGTGTTGGAAATGAGGCATGGTTTGACAACTTTAAACTCCAATAACTTTAGTTGTTTATGGTCAGAAACATAAGATGTGGGTACTCGTTTTCAAAGTTAGAACGAGCGGAACATTTAAGACAGATTAGGTGAAATTTTCTGTTTTGCAACAAAACCGCATCGTCTACTGCAACTCCATTTAAGGAACGCTGTAAAGTATGTAACCAAATGGGTTGGGTAATAAAACAGTTATTTCATGCATGTTTGTAGCATAGTCATACTATTACCCTTTCATACCGTGAACGACCTGATGCACTATTGCACTCGACCTTCGGCCTCGTGCAATAGTGCATCAGGTCGTCCACGGCACCTCGGGGTAATAGTTTTGACTTCACTACAAAATAGGCATGAAATAACTGTATGATATTCCATGAGTGGTGAAATATACATTGTTGAAATTAATGTCATATTAATGACGAAAGTTGAATTTTGTTTTTACTACAGCAGTTGTTGGTTACTGTTACGATTAGAGAGGTAGGTTCTGTTCTATTCAGGTGCCGTATGAGCGCCAGTTTTTCTCTCTGTCGCCAAATTACGGTATCTATACGGAGTCGGCCCAGGATTCGATGGAAGGAAGAAACTTATTGGCCCATTGAAAAATATGACGTGATCATTTTTGACAACGATAAAATACATAAAAAATATATTTGTATCGCAAAGATAGGTCTACTGTATTTGGTTGATATTCAAGTTATATATTAGCTAAAAGACCGAGGGATTTGTTCGATCACCAAGAGCTTGAACCCTAACGATAGCTCTTTCAAGCAAGCGTCTGTGTGTGAAAGTGCTGACCTCTTGGCTCTCTTGTATGTGATGTTTTATTGTGTTTTTGTCACTTTCCCACGTGGTGTCCTGGGTAAGGTTTGGTGCTTGATTGTATCGGTGCCCGATCTTTGCCTTCTTTCTTACTTTATTCTCATAACGGTTCCCTCTGATCTGGAGGCCTTTGACATACAAATCCCGATTGTCTCAAAGTGACGTCAGTGTTTACTCGATGTGTAACCAAGATAACGTATCGATACTGTACATGTAATTAACTGATGCTAATTGAAGTATCATGTAACTACAGTAATTAGTTTCAATTTAGATAGATCAATGCTACGCTGATCCAAATGCAAATTCTGCATTTATATTATAAACAACACCAGTACAATAACATGTAGGATGGAGTAGGTCTAGCAAACTTTGATTCTATCCCTAAATCTTTCGTTGTACTAAAATCGATATAATGCGATTTAATTGAGTATAATAGGAGGATTGCAGATGTATAATCTTCGGCATCTAATTTTATAACAAAAAGTTAATGTCTAAATAAGCCAGCTGACGAGGTTTCTTGTACTTATCGCATAGGTCATAATGTCAGAACTAGACTTGTACATGTTTGTGCAATGTTTCAATGGTGTACATATTCATAACTACGTCCATGAAACGCGTTGTGTACACAATTTGCACGATCTTAACGTTTTCACACCAAAAAATGCGATTTCAAAGCACTTTATGTGTCATGCAAACAAAAAATTCAGCTGCTTTAATTTGGAACAGCATAACAGTCGAAATAATATAATACCAACACGATAGATTCTTTTGTTAAAAAATGTTAACATGGATGAAAGACCTTTTGTTTCATATTCGTGTTCACATTCCTTCATCGCACGAATCAGTTTCGATGATTTACAGAACCCAAATGTATTTACAAGTTAATTTTTTCTAACCCCATTTTTCATTTTGCATCACTTTCTTTCTACTCATATACACTTGTATTTGTAAATGTTTTATTGTCATGTTTGTTATTTCATGTCTGATATGGTTGTGTTAAGAGGGCCGCAGGGAAGATTGGTTATACCAGCTGATGTCACCCTCATAAAATAAAATCCTTACTTACTTAACTTACTGACATAAGATAAAAAAAAACTCGTGGCGAAAAGCCGATACAATGCTCGCCAAACCTAACATATTTTTTATTTTCCTCAACTCGCGATCGTGCAATGAATTCAGTAACAAACGGGCACCCAAGTAAGAACATGTGTAAAACCACTTTTCAAATTCTGAGAACTGAAAACAGTATAATCATGGTAAAGGTATTTCTGCTTTTTGAGAGGCAAAAGGTACATCGTATAACGTTTCAGATACTCACTACATGTCTCTAATATTGTCTCAGACTGATTGCAATCTATGTCAGACCCTTTGTTGCTCAACGTATGAAAGTATTGGAGCCATGACACGAGATTTCCAACAATGGGGTATGTGCGACCAGCAAAGGCTCAGACCAGCCTGCGCATAATCGCAGTCTGATCTGAGCCTTTGCTAGTGGCTTGAATATTCCATGTCTCTTAGGCTACTGATCAAACACCATTTAAAATTTCTAAGTTTAAAAGCAGGCTGCACAGGATCGTCTGAGTCTACACTTGTCAAAATACCACATTGTTGGAAATTACATTTCGCGGCTCATTGTTTGGTTCAGACCAAACACTAGTCTTCAAGCCTCACTGGATACCTACATGTATACAGGCATATTTTTGGAATTGATTTTGTTAATACTTGTCAGAAGTGGGTATACATGTACGCATACTGTCATTTAGTGTCGGTGCCATTATGGAGACCTGCCCTTTTCGTAAAACACCTGAAAAACTATGGTGAAAAGAATCAAGAATCAACGCTGCTACTTGTAAATGCATCCGTTGAACGGATATAATCGCACTATTATGCACTGATACACGAGTACTAGTCAAAATTTCTAACCGGCTAGGTGTGTTCTGAAAAGCTGTAAGCACTATATCAATTTAATTTGTATTACCGAATAGGACAGACTATCAGTAAACGATACAAGAAACTGCTAGGCAAAATTCATCAAATTGTATCCGAATACACGTGCCCTCACTTTCAACATTCACAAGAATTTGCATTGGATGGTGGGGTAATTTTTGACACTTTGGCCAATAGCAACGAGTCTCATACAGATGGTGTGTTCATTTCAGCATTTTTGTATTCAATATGAGTTTGGCTTTTGAGATGAAAATATTTCGCGCAGGGGATCATTTCACAATGACATGACTCACAAATTGTTCCAAAATGCGAATTTTGAAAATGGGGGTACCACTTTTTGTCAATATCTTTACTTTCTATGGTACATGACTCGTCTGACTATTTCGAGATGCAAAAAGGCTAGTCATGTCTTTTTACATTTGAAGAAACCGTATTAAAATTCAGGTGGCCGGTTAGATATATAATGGAAATTCAGGTGCACTTCACCAATGCTCATGATATTAAAACAATAAAAACGGGCACCTTTTAGCCTTAGTTGTGCTATGTCTGTGTTAGTTCTTTGTTTTCTTACTCCAACTGTGCGTTCAGGGACGGGTGTCGCGAGTAGTCGAGTTATTTGGGGGGGGGGGGGGGGGGAATCATCTTCCTGAGGAAGAGAGAGATGATTGTTTTACATTTTTGTTTTTGGTTGTATTATACATGTATTGGCCAACATGCGGCTTTTGGGTGCTTTTTGTGTATACGAATATGCCGATTCGTATCTTATGCTTGACATTGGCTCATTTATGTCAAAGAAACGTCATAATTAAACTTATGCTATCAGCAGCAAATCTTTAATCTGTCTATTTCTTAGGCAAAATTGCTAACCTTGAAATGAGACAACGAACTTAATTACAAATCAGTAATATACACAAAATCGTCACTCGCAAGGCCAGAGAAAATTTACCCATTTAAGCCCAATGGAATTTCCCACTCACCATTTGGACCAGCCCATTTTCGATTTAAGAGTTGTTGGGTGGTATTCTTGAATTTTAATAGAGCTGTCTGTAATTTAAGCAAACAGTGGAGACGCTGATAAAACGCCACGTTAAACCGCGGCATCTGAGATGGGTTTTGCACTGTTTGAATTTGTCCCACAAAAAGGACGCTAGGCTTATATGGATTAAATATCATTTGATCTCCATGAAAAATCTCCGCATGGAAATCAAAAATAACTTTTAAGCTAGTCAGGACTCTGCTAGAAAATATAAATTAATGATGCTTATTTTAAAAGCTATTAATACGATCTTATTAATGGAAATTATAGGAAGCCCATCTGACGAGGAGTGCATTAAAATACAGTTGAATAACAATCCTGATATTAAATACATGGTCTGTACAGAATGATATCACAACGGATAGACGGCAATCGATAACGTTAATACTATCGACGAACGTAGATAAAAAAATCATTAGAAACAGAGTTTTCGATTGTCATTTGTCGCCCGACTGGCGACAAATGGCAATCGAAAACACTATTTCTAGCGATTTTCGATCCGCGGCCGTCGATTGTTAAGAGCGTTTTTGATTGCCGCCTATCCGATGTGGATATTGCCAACGTACGGTTCGAGCCAGGATGACTCACATTCCAGCCTGGACAAGGGTGCAATTTTGTATATTATAACAATATGTTCCAATTTTGAATTTATCAACATGATGAAAGTAATGGATGTTTCAGAAATTGCCAAGAATAGTCTGATAAAGTCTTTGCCTACTAACGTCGTCTGCTGATAACCTTTGCAAACAATTTGGACCCTGATTAGATCCGATCTAATAATCCAATTTATTTTACACCTTGATGGTAAGACTTTTTTCGAAAAAAGTTGAGTTTGAATAAAACAAATCAGCACATGACAAAACACATGTAAAATTTGCCACAATACATGTACATAGGTTCTGTCTCAATGAAAGCCGTTGAAAAACTATGCTGAAACTCAACGAAATGAGGAAAATTTAAAAATCGAAAACATTCTTATGATGAAATTCTCTTAAAAAGTTTAGAGCTGTCTCCTAAGTAAGTGCATGCTCACGGATCTCGGAAAATTCAAAAAGGTCAAAAGCAGGACCGACTTACAAGCTGGATCAATGCTGAAAACGGTCCACTAAAGGCTATTTCCTGTCAATTTAACGCTTCTCTTAAAAAATATCAACTGACGAAAATAGAGATCAGGAGCACATACCGAAAAATAAAACGTGTAGCTGTAAATATGTATGCATGAAACATGCAGCGGTGCATTAATTAATTTTAGAAATTAATGAATACAGGAAAGGAAAATTATCGATTTCTGACAAAATTTCAACGTCGCTTTCAGATGTATTATAATTATTGTAAAGGAAAGGCCCACATCAGAGGGTATGACCAGAGAATGTCACCATCACACACTGCAGACCAACACAAGGCACTGTGAGGAAGAGTCAGATGACACCAAACAGACAATTATAGCAACCAGCTCTCTCTTCCAGCGAGATGATTGCAAAACTAGAAAAAAACACTAAGTACTGCACAAAAAAGGATTAAAGTCCTATAGAGTTGGAACAACCAATTCGAATACCTTATACATTTTCAGGCATCTAAACGTAGAATTCAAATACCAGTTTATACAATCTTGGACTGCTAAAACGCATTCAATGTCAAGGCTAGCATTACATAATACATTTAAGGTACACGTTTGAATTTGGTATCTTGTGATTCGCACTGGACAGCATTGACATTTATTTGTCTGGTCTTACAAACATTAGCAATTGAAATGGGTAGGTATGATAACATTCAACGAAAATAGAGATTGTGTGAAGCATGTATTACGGAAAACAGAACCAGAAATCTACTTCATATTAGTTTAATATGTCAACATAACTCTTGTATTTTATTTTGCTTTCAGTGCACGCATACTTTCTCTTAATATATTAGTTTAATAACCATTAAATACTAAGCAGCATAAAACGAAGGTCATTAATTGTGATTCAAAAAAAGTTGACGCATAAAACATTAAAAGTTCTCTGCTGGTCATTTTTAATGATCATTAGTTTTCTTAAACTTACAGCAATGTCAAAAGAAATACAACTTGATAGAAATTATTCTGTTTAATGGTCATCAAAAATATCATGTATAGAATTAGAACTATCACTGTAACAATTAAAGACAGTGATTAATTTGTTTCGTTGTTTAACCGAAAGTGACAAAACGTTAACAAGCATGTATGCCCTTTAACCAAATATTGAGTGGTAACAGCAACAGAAGCACCTCCATTCATCAGCTTATCACCACCTTTTATAAGCTTATCACCACCATGTATACGCTTTTCACCACCGCGTATAAGCTTTTCACCACCATGTATAAGCTTTTCACCACCATGTATAAGCTTATCACCACGATGGGACCATGTATAAGCTTTTCACCACTATGTATAAGCTTATCACTACCATGTATAAGCTTTTCACCACCACGTATAAGCTTTTCACCACAATGTATAAGCTTTTCAAAAAAGCTTACCATCTTTCGGCACTTAACTAGAGTGGGTTGTTCTCTATCAGTAGCCAAGCGGAAATTCAGTAGCTTTTTCCAAAACGAAAGTGGTGATCTAATAAACGACACACCCACCTGATCGCAATCTCCACTCGCGGAGATGGCGATGAGCTGGTTGTGTCGTTTTAGTTTTGTGAGACCATGCGACAATACCTGAGCATGTGAGGTAATTTACACAGAAAGGGCTATCTAATGTTACATCACTTCGTCGGTGCTACCATACATGTTGCAAACTTTTTAAATTATAATTGCCATCCTCAAGAGAGGATGGAATACATGTATGTTGAAGTGACTATATACTTCATTTTCAGGATAAACATGGTGTAAAAATTGACCGTCGACATAAACTTAACTGTTAATGCAAAATAATGCAACGTGAATTTTATTTATGTAACCATTCAAACATCAATATACATGTAAGCACCAACTCCAGTAGCCATAAACAGGTCTCTAGATAGGAACGTGATTTTTTTAAAAAAAATGTTTTCTTATTTCTCACCAAACATATGTTGTGGGAACTCAACGGAACCGTATTGAGACGGTTCTTTTGAACATCCAAAACAAATGTTTAAATTGATTAGAAAATATTCACAATAATTGTATAACTTGACCTTTTGCATAAACGTTGCATTTAACGCAATTATCAAAACCATTACCACCTAAAGCAAAAATGAGCCGCGACATGACATTTCCAACAATGTGGTATGTGCGACCAGCAAAGCCTCAGATCAGATCAGAGCCTTTGCAAGTCGCTTGAATATTCTATGAGTGTTAAGCTACTGATTGAACATCATTTGAAGTTTCTGAGCTTAAAATGAGGCTGAACAGGGGCTCGTCTGAGTCTACACTTGTCAAAATGCATGTCGCGGCTCAAATAGTTTTAACAAACCCATGATAACTGTGGTGTAAATGAGTATAGCATTAAATCCCTAAATGAGAGAAAATCAGGACCACTTATATAACTATATTTATCTAAGGGACATTATCAAAATGAAATGGGGTTTACTTAGCAAAACCTGCTGTAGAAATTCATAGAAGAAATAAAGCCACTTAGGTGTCTGTAGAAGTTATTGAAGTAGAGTGATTCGAGCGTACTTCTTTATATCTCAATGACCAATTCTCAGTTTTTAGACAAGAAACATTAAACTTCAGACAGTCCGTCAGCAGTCAGTGAAGACCCTAACCAGATACCTAGGCATTTATGGGTAAAAGAAATAGCGCATTTGCCCAGTAGTACTAGAAATTTAACGTTTGGTCTGAACCTGTGTCAATAGCCACAGCTGATAGGGCTCTGGTGAGGCTACGTGGGCTTGTCTCGCTGTTGCGATATGTATCAAATCTTATTTACTCAGGATGGATAATCATACGCTTTTGCTATGATATGCGGCTCACTCTATTTTTCAATCATAATGGTAAAACACATTTTCTTTCTTATCTGGGAATCGTATGCATCAAGGCATGCAACACTGACCAGCCAAGTTTTAGCCGAATCTAATGGTACCAAACCATTCTCACAGAAGTTACTACTTTGGGCGAACACTCTGTCATAAAATTGGAAGTGATTAATGCCAGACTAAACTGCACGGACGAGCTCGCTGAAAATAAGTGACATAATGTGTGCCCAAAGTGCAAACCGTGGGGCCATTTTAAGATCAATTTGGTAACAAAGGTTGTATAAATAATAGAGCTGGAAAGTGGTATTTGGATAGATGGATGCAGTTGCAAAAAAGGGAGCGAATATGCTGCTTACTTATGAGAAGAAAACAGTAATCCGTACAGTGTATCAATACAAAACGCGTTATTCCCGACCCTGGTACTGACCCATAATTATAAACAGTGAAACTTGTCTAAAGTGGTCACTTTAGGGAAGGCCCAAAAGACTATGTTTTCAAGACCGATAATCGCTTAATGCAGGCCGAAATTATTGCAGAATTCTTTCAAACTGCACTACTCTATCACCTGACCTTCATACCTTGTTTTTGTCTATTTGTGAGTGGCCGCTTTAGGCAGGTTTTACTGTAAGTAAAACCTGTCTAAAACATACACTCTAAAAAGACCCAAAATTGTTTTTCAAGAACAATGATCGCTTAATGCAGGTCAAACGTATTGCAGAATGCTTCAAGGAGGGAGCATTCTGCATTACTTTCGACTTTCATTTGGCTACCATTTGTCATTGAAGCCTTTGTTTTGTCTATTTTTGAGTGGCCGCTTTAGACTGATTTCACTGTAAAATCAAATCGAATGTCAACTTACACATGAACCCTCCAAATGGCCAGTAATCCGTCCATCCATAACTCGTATTTGGAATGGTGCTCAGTAGATATAATATATCAACTATGGCAAGATTGAATAAATACATATTAGTTACTGTCCGCATTTGCTTCTTCATGAAGACAATGTAGACAACGAGCCAATTTCCAACCATTCCGACCAGAAACGTAATCCAAAAGAAGAATGGCCATATACGATGATGAGAAAGTACCCGTATGTCATTGGGGTCGAACACAAGATCGGACAGAGTATAGTTTCCGAAATCATAAAATGAGAAGTTAGTCATAGCGTCATAATCTATAGCAAATGCCTTGGTTGGGGCTTTCTGAATTGTTGCATTATTCAGCATGTTAGTGTGACCCTGGAATATGCTTTCTCTTCTCATATTGAATGGTTATACTCATGGATAATCAAATATCATTAATATGTTTGTATCCATGTGAATTTATCACTAATGCTAACAGTCATGTAAAGACAACGTTAACATTAGCCGTTCTTTGTATTGAGACATTTGCCAAAGTAAGCGCTATCTCTACACTGCTTTTGGAATAGACGTATCACTCTATAAATATTCATTTTGAGTACAAAATCAATCAAGTTCCACGTAAATCATCTCAGAAAATATCATTTTTATTTTCCTAGCTATATTAAAGTAATAATTAGTTAATAATAATGACGTCTGCTGCCATTTTAGTGATCAACCGTTAAAGCGCGAACCATAAATTCAGCAGACGACACTATTCCACCCCTCTTGCTTTTCCATTCAAATATGTCGTTAAGTTGACATTATGTTTGCATCGTCTGCTGCAGTGTCTGCAGCAGACGATGCACACAAAATGTTATCATTTCCGCTTCTAAAAAGAAACTTTTAAAGTCGCCTACTGCAAGTTGAAGAGTTAATCGTCTTACTACTCAAACACAACGCGACATCTTCACTACTGATGGCCTGTTTTCCTTATAAAATTACAATCTCCAATAAGCCGATATAAACTGCATCGTTCCATGTTGAGGAACTGTCATGAACTATCCAACGATTCTTAACATACGCTACTACACTACCTGCGAATAGAATGTCGCAACCGCTCGTTTTAAAGCAAGAGTTGCGTAAACCAAAGAAAAAGAGCCCTTGTGCCATAATCTGAACAACCAAGGGGAGTATCCGAAATATCTTTCAGAGAATAATGATGGCAGGCCTAAGGACTTCAATGATCACAATGAAAACCATCTAATAAAACTTTCAAGTCTATTGGCTTTCATGTAACGTCTTCACTTCTTGCAATCTTGTTTCACTCTTTGTACATGTTGGTGTCGTCTGCTGATAACATTTGCAAGCAGCTTGGACCCAGAGCAGGCCTGATCTGGATCCTAACTGTTTAGCACTATGATAGCACTCATAAAATAATAATTTAAAAAAAGATCCTTTTGCAAAGCAAACATGCAAATTTACCCAACTACTGGTATGAAAAGGGTCAAACTCACTGCAGTCCAAAAAGAGTGTATTTCAGCCGAGGATGGCTTATGTCATTGCTTAAATACTCTATAAAAGCTGTGTTGTGTTACTCATTTAGGTCGGCTAATCACGTGATACGCGTTTGGTAATCTCACATTTGTATGACGGTTTCTGATCGAGTCAAGGTAAGTCAAGCTTTTTTTCGTGAGTTTTTAAATCGATTTCAGAAAAGACACTAAGTGCAGAGTACCCAAGCTCTACAGGGGATAATTATATCGTTTATTATTTTCAGCTAAAACATGCAGTTCTTGTGAAAAGCCATGCAAAGTCTGACGGAGTGAATGGCGGGAATCACACTTTTGTCAGTACATGGTTACGACGAAAGCTAATCAGCTAATTTATTCAGTCTAAGGCTTATTTATACATTCGGTCATTGCCTTTAGTGAATATTAATCAGTTTTCCACAAATTGAGTAGACGATTGCTTTTCCTTGGAGATAAAGTTCTAAATTGAAACAAAATACACATTAGCTTCCCGCTTATTATATTGTGGCGATGTGGTGTCATTTGTATAATAGGGTTATGTAACTTATTATATGTACTATGGAAACTACACACCTTACTACACGTATGTGAAGCAAGTATAGGGTAGCCCATATAAGAAATATAACATTCATAATGGGTGAGTATGTTTTTCGTTGATGGAGTTTGTTGGCTAGATGACTTTGGTGGAAGCCTTTGAAAAATGTCAACTGCCAAGCCAGAGTTACCTTACCCATGTGTTTACAAAGTCAAGTGGTGAGTCAATACTTATCTGAGGGGAAGGTTATGTTACTATATAGTGCCACGTGTATAATACATCTTTAAAGTACAATATGTACTATATGGACAATGCAACTTCAAAATTTACAATACGAGATAGGAGTTATGGTAGCATGTATAAATAATAAATCACCCTTGGTAGATGAACATGCTTTTCCACTGAAGGAAATTGTTAGCTGGATGGCTCACTCTACAAACATATTCATGAAAAGCAGCTGTGTAGTATAAAATCCATGTGATTTTAATTTAACAATTTACAAGTGTGAGACCTATCCATTTTGATTGAAAACTTACGTGTGATTCCTACCAACTCAAACAACACAACCTTGCAACGAATTTCAAGAGAACTATACCACCCAGTCTAAAAATATTTTTCATAAGGAAGAACATTCTAGTCAGGGTACTTTGCATTTGGTGTCATTTCTGCACTCCAACAAAACCAAAAAAAAAAATAACTATTGTCAAAGACACCTTTAATCGAGCGCAAAAGTAAACAAAACTTGAGATCACCACATGCGTATCACTTGATTGTTCCCCTTGTCATTGGACGCGTCTCATCATGAAAACTTCCACTGAACACTCTGACAAGTTGTGTTATGGTGTACATAGAAATTAGGAAAAGTAAAAAAAATAGTGGCTTTCTTATATTCTATTTTTTACAATTACTTTCATAAATGAGCTTGCAAAGCAGTAAAATACTTCTTAAAACGTATGATATCATCGAGTTTTACTGTTGCACTCGTGGAAGTAATACAAAATATGAAAAACTGCACACAATAACATTGCATTAATTATCTGCGCATGTCATATTCTTCGATGATAGACCTGTCTGCTATGCCACATCACCATCCTGTACAAAATGATAATATTACGCGGTGCGCAATACTAAATACTTAGTCACTAAAGTGTAGCAAGCGGGAAAAATATCAAAACTTAACATAGGGATCAATACTTGAATGTTATAGTCACAATATAACAATTTAGTGTTTTACAGTAAAACCTTTGTAAAACGGCCACCATCAAAAAGATCAAAATAGGGTTTCAAGACCGATCATTGCTTAAGAGGAGCATTTTGCAATACTTTCGACCTTCATTGAGCTACCATTTGTCATTTTGATCTTTGTAGTGGCCGTTTTACACAGGTCTCACTGTGTTATACCAAAACATTTTTGAAAAGTTTTGCACAGTCTAATCATGAGAGCGTTTCAGTTACACTTAATGACCCCGATTAACACAAGTTTGAAACATGGTTCCAATTTTAATAGTCTTTCATATATTTTATTGATCCCGCAAAAATGTGCACACATTGCAAAATGTGTGAAAAATCGAACAATTCAGTCTATTTAAAGTTGCTTTAAAGTTGTTTTAATTTGTTAAAGCTTCAAATATTCTAAGTTGCAACAGTCATATTTAAGAAATTAATTCAATCTTTGGAATGTTCATGGAACGATGAACTTGGGTCTCTTGCAAAGTAAACGTTAACTTTGCAAGAGACCCGAAGTATTCATAATTCCATGAACAGACCAAAATTGAATTAATTTCTATATTAAAGTTTTATCATAATGATAAAAACAATATTTATAATTAAGAAGACAGAACAGTTTTTTTTATTAATTATGTAATCGTATTAACGGTTTTGTCGGAGCGTAAAACTGAAAAACGGAACAGCCAGCGTGAACAAAGGCAGCCAATGGAGTAAACAAGAGGCTTGTTTCTCATGTGTGACTTGGGCGTGACTCGCTGTCAATCACAACAGCAGTGTCAATTTCTGGCAAATGAGTTCAATGCTTAGACGAAGCGTATTGCACGGGCAAGTTGGCAGCTGTCAATCAAATTTGTGTCATTCATGAGGCTATGAACGGTTGCAAAAAAAAATCTACAGATTCATTAAAGGTTTGCTTCGGAAATGTAAATATTGTTTAATGAAATTGGGAAGGAGGAGAATACCATTTGGACTGATGTTAGAATTGCTGCTCCTTGTGTTAATCCAATAATGGCTTTAATAAAGAATCTTGAAGTAAAAATAGGAGCACTTTAAACAAGAAAAAGCAGATTTCAGCTGCCAATGGGAGACATGGAGTTGATTTGAGAGGTAATCAGAGAAGAAAAGAAGGAAGAGTAGAATAGAGCAATAAAAATTGAAACATACACGTATCATACACCATTTGCCTAAAACCAATATGAGAACAGAAGAGGGCAGAATGGGGGATGCTACGGGAACCTTTGAGTTATTATTATCTGAATCATTTATATGTACATTGACAGAATAAAAATGTGTTCAAATTGGAAATGCTGGCCTGGAGAAGTCAAAATTATGGTCTTAAAAAAAGATGGAGCAACCTCTGGCAGTTATCAGGAGACTGGTCTATTTCAGTCGTGAGTTACTTTCGGGTGATTCCACATGTGTGTATGTACAAATAGTTTGGTTGATCCGTAAAGGGTTTGGGCATTTCCTGATGATTTTACTTGTATATACGCTCAAAGTTCAGTACATTCGGTAAATATTTCTGACGTTGATAGGCTTTAGTTAATACTTCAAAGAGATCTTGAAAATCGTCCACAAATATATTTGTAGAGCCCAATTTAGGCAATCTAAGAATATATGGTATATCAATGCAAACAAAATAGAATGCTAGAAATTTTGAGTGACAGTGTGAAACCCGATTTAATAGTGGTCACCATCTTGCTTCCTAAAACATATGTCAATCAAACATTGATAAAAATGAATACAGAATCAAAGGGTTTACAGGCTTTTCTAGAACGCTAAGGATATCTGTAGAGGAAGAGTACTTTATGTCATAGAGACCATTAAATCAGTCCATAACTCTTTATCAAATAACAGCAATTTAAAACATAATTTGTTTGGTATGAGATATATAAGCTGAGACACAGAAAAATTACATAGTATAGGTCGCCCAAGCTCTTGTGGCAATAATCACATTTGCTTGTTTATAAACATTGAATTAGAAACGTTTGAGGGGCATGGTTAGAAGCTGATCAGATAAACATATTGAAACAATTTGTTGTCCGCATGCTTAGCTCAGTAGATAGAGATGCCGCAGCAAAATTCCAATTTGATTCCGTATACTGGTTTAAAAGAAAGGAAGAAGACAACGAGCAAGAAAAGATACAATCAAATACCACGCCAGACCCAGGACACCATATGGGAAAGTGACAAAACACACAAGAAAACATGACACACATTTTGATTCAACTCTTTTTCACCATTTTCATTGGATAATAATTTTATACAGAGCATTTATTCATGTTTGAACAATAGTTTTAATAGTACTGTCAAGGATATGGTAAAGTCGGGTAACTTCGACACCAGGTAAACTCAGACATAGATTTGCAAACAGTGGAAATCCAGATGAGCCGTCTCATCAGGAAATTTTCTGTTTGCTTAGTTATCTTATTATTTTATTCCAATAATTAAAATATGAAACAAACATGGTCGCTGTCCGAATTTACCTGATGTCCGAAGTTACCTGACTTAACCCTACCTCAAATGAGACATAAGCAAACCCACAAAGGCAGGAATGCCACAGAATGTGTCATCTCACCAGGTTTCATTGTTTGCTATCACAAAAGCCATATTTGCGCAACCAAAATGATAAAAAAATCAATATAAGTTGTATGCAAAATAATTGTCAATCATTGTATTAACAATAAAAGTAAGTAAGGGTGCAACGAGCAGAATCGATAGAATCAAGTACCACACCTGACCCAGGATACCAATGGGAAAGTGACAAACTCACAGTTAGACACCACAAACGAGAGCCAAGAGGCCATCCATTTCCCAGCAGGTGACCACAAGGCACAAATAAACAGACGCGCACAAAGGCATAACAGACAAAAGACAGAAAAAAACATTAAAGATCCACAAAAGAAGTACCGCCTTGGAACGGTCAGTGAAATATTTTACTGGAGGCTTCAACCAGTTTCACGGCGCCAACCTCGCCCTTAATTCTAATGTGGACCAAGACTCATTTGGGAAAGTGACAAACACATCACGCACGACAGCCAAGAGGTCAGCCCTTTCCCGGCAGATGACCACAAGGCTGCAAGGAATAGACACGACAGCACAACACACACTAACATGAAGCATAACTAACAAAAACGATCCACAAAAGAAGCACCAGCTTGGAACTGTCAGTGAAATAATAACTGGAGGGCTTAAACCGGTTTCACGGCGCCAGCCTGACCCTTAATTCAAATGTAGATCAAGTCACATAGATATTTGGTTTGCATGAAAGACCCCTACACTTATCAATGCATTTAATCGAAACAATCCTGTAGCAAGTCTCCCTGATAGTATAAAAATGGTGTAACCACTGTGCTACGAATATCCCTGGCAATTATTGTGTGCATACTACATTTTATATATAAGATAATACAATGTATGTATGGATCTATGATTCTAAAAATAGTGAGTTGTTGTCGACAGATAGTATTGAAAATACATAATATATCGCTGTGTGCATATTAGTTGCAAACGGGGATGTTGCTAACCACCAATTGTTAAAAGAACGACCTATAACACAAGCTGTAGAAGTAAAATTTAAAAGTACTATAATTATTATTGAAGATTTCAATTTTTAAGACATTAAACATGAACAGTAAATAAGAGCAAAACATATCACGGTTCAATTCATTGATCGTTAAAGAGATAATTACTCGACTCAGCATCATTGAAAATGTAGCGATGGGTGATACATTTGGTTCTAGTGACCATGCAAGTATCATTTTTTATGTGTTATGTGACTTTCAAAGCTCAGAACATCACTATAAATGTTAAGATTCGTATCAATTAAAAATTACCTGACTCAGCGTATAAATTCATACACAAGATTAAAAAAGGAAAAGGCCCTGAGTTGACATGATATACTATTGACTGATAAAAAGTAAAAATCATTGAAACTGTAGCGATAGGTGATACATTGGGTCCTAGTGACAATGCAAGTATCACTTTGATGTGCTATGTGACTTTCAAATCTCAGAACCACAACAAATAATGCAAGAGTTTGTCTCAATAAAATATACCTGGAGAATAAGAGGTGATTTATACATTCGTCGTTACACCAGTCGTTTTGGTGGAGCCGTTTAAAATTCGCTTTCAGTTCGTTATTTCAAGCATTAATGGTTTTCCAGCGTATTTGTGCGTATTCGATATTTTTTCCTTTTTTTAGCAATTTGCCCTTTATAAAGGGCCTTTAGAGTATTTGCTATGCATTCTATGGGTAGCATATGACCAGGGTCTCTTTTTACACATGCGTAAAGGGACCCCTGATAGGACCGACGATATCTTCAGGTGGAAAGCAAACACTCTTATGCCTAAGGACACCCACTGGACTGAAAAATGCGTCGCGCTGGTTGACTTCGCAACCAATTGCAGTGCTCAGGCCTAAACAGCTTATGACAAAAATAACTGTTGTAGTCTATGGGTAAACGTTTTCCTAGCCAAAGTGAGGATTTTTTTTAAATTTATTGAACATTTACATATGTCTTCGTACATTTTCGTTGTTTTATTGGCAAAGGTTTGATAATTGAACAACAAAACTCACCCTGTTCCACTTGTTATCATCTACAACATACACCAGTTAGTTGGTTTGTATGCACAGGTCTGATAATTGCATACCAAAACCCTACCCTGCTTCACTTGTTATCACCTAACATACACGTTGGTACGAACGCACAATCACCTGGGTCACGCACTGTTGTCTCAGGGATAGCTGTAACAAACACTATCAAACAACGAAGTCAGAAAGACAGCAAGGACCAGGAATCGATACAATCAAGTACCAAACCTGTCCCAGGATACCGAATTGGAAAGTAACAAAATAACAATGATCATCACAAGCAAGAGCCAAGAGGTCAGCCCTTTCCCTTCAGGTGACCACAAGGCAGCAATGAACAGACGCGAAAGCATGACAAACGCAAGCCATAAATAACACAAATGATCCACAAAAGAAGTACCGCCTTGGAACTGTCAGTAAAAATGTTTTACTGTTGGGCTTAAACTGCTTGCACGGCGTGCCAATTTCACCCTTAGTTCAGACAACATTTGTTTTCATTATTGACTCAATAAGCGCGCTATGTGTATGTCTTTTTATTTCAAAACGGTATGCTCTCATTTCAAAATAGCGTAGATCGTGATCAGCTGGCATCAAATGAAGCCACATATGATCAGGTACAACTAACACAGTTTTATTTTATCCACGCGATGCATACACACCAGTGTACGAATTATAATTAAACAAGAGGATTCCAACAGTGAGGTCATAATATGTTTTGGTATTAAATTTAAGTTATCAGTATAAAAAATAGCTCTCATACAGTTATATTGAAAGTTATAATAGTTTTTTAATAACTGGAATGGTTGAAAATCAAAAGTGAATGTAGATATCCTATAAAATAATCGTTGTACTACTAATTTAATTGGTGCTGACATTTATAAAGAGATTCAAATGGCACTGACAGGCAGTTCTTGTTTTTGAACCAATGATTTTGTTTAAAGACACACGCTTGATCTGATCTTTTGTGTGCTTATGGATTCTTCCTTCTGGTTTGATACAATAAACTTGGGATGACCCATTGTATGTATCGAGTGTTTACGGATTATCATTTCATAAAAATAAGGTATTTCTTCCTCTGGAGATTGTTTTTGTCTTAGTCATAGATTAAGGAGTTATCAGTATACAGTAAGAATACTTCATTGTGTCACACGCAATGGCGTAGCCAAAACGCTGAAAAAAATACGCACATCGAAGGAAGACTACTGGATCAAGCAATGATTCTCATAAAATGCGTCCCTTTTGAAAATGGGAACTTCTCTTAAAG
Organism: Loripinus fragilis; assembly: GCA_964019695.1. Classification (NCBI taxonomy): domain Eukaryota; kingdom Metazoa; phylum Mollusca; class Bivalvia; order Lucinida; family Lucinidae; genus Loripinus; species Loripinus fragilis. The sequence goes on from OZ026515.1 coordinate 94,494,913, forward strand.
GAAAGAATTTGCTACCATAGGGAGCGAATTCTTTCCTTTATGAGCAGTTCCGTATAGTATTGTAAGTCACGTATACATATCACATTATGTGACCTCCCTTGAATGTTACTTTTTTCATTACGCACGTGTGTAGCCTGTGTAATGAGTGTTACGCCAATGACACGTGCCATGGTATGATAAAACTTTCACAAAGGCTTGGCTGAATACACATAAACAACAAGTCCGCCAGGACAACAGTAGTTGTTAACGCGTATTCAGTCAAGCCTGTGTAACAGGTGTCTTCTATCATGGAAACAAAATGTATCATTCTGTATATTATATTACCTTTTTAGTGTTTCCAAGAGAAAGAAAGAGACAGAAAATGACAAGAAAAGGCAACAAAGAAAAACTGCGAAGTTATACGCAGTCAGACAAGAAAATCATATCATTACTAGTGAAATATATCACTGCTCAAAATACTTAACTTGAACTTTTATAGTGAAAAGGTTTAACTTAGTTCCTGCAAATAAAATCATATCTCACCAGTAAAATATTTCACGCCTCAAGGTATACATGTAATAACACTATCCCACTGCAAAACAACAGCAGATTCATGCAATGTATATGTAATACAAACGGTTAACTATTTGATGGTAATATGATATTTTCTGATGTACGAGATACCCAATGAATCGTCTCATTTTAAATATTTTTGAACGCCCCTCGCGCTATCCGGAAATTGATCAGTATTGGATATTAGTAGATCTAATGACATGTATTACCACCTACACTACGGGTTATCTCTAACTAATTATATTGTAATTAACACAATCGTGCTTGTCAGATACATCCATAAAGTCATATACGTCGCCAATTAACGCCTGGAAACGTACATAATATTCAGTATCCAGCTATCGAGTAAAATAAAGAAAGATAAACGAAAACAATTTTTGTAGCCCTATAATTTAAAGAATATTTTAAATTTCACATCTTAGTATAATCAATACTAATGTATTTTTTTTTCAATTCCTTAATATTATATACTCAGCATGAATGTCCAATTTCACTTTCAATTTTATATTTTACGTATAGACTGTGACATCGTGGCTACCCAGCAGGCACATAACCTTAGAACAAAATTGTATCAACGTTGATACGACGTCACGACGTTGTTTTGACGCCATGTGCTTGCTGGGTAGTAAGTGCACATGGTGTCCTCACTCGTACTCGCCATTATATTAACTGGTTATCGCAAACGAGCGTAATGGATGATTTACAGGTCAGAAACCCAGACTGCATTTTCACCATCGTCTGATTAATCTATTTCATTACCGATGACCTGATAGATCTGCTCTATGTGACATGTCATAGAAAGCTGGCCTATTTGATTTTATCACAGAACAAGTCAAGTGAAAGCCAAAGATTTAATAATATATTAACACGTTGAGTGCCACAACCAAATTACTTACTAGACAGGAAAAGCTGTGCAAAGAAAATAGTCCAAGGTCAGACTGCTCAAGTGACTATGTGTTTGCTTTCTTCAGCAAATTACTGATTGGTAAGTTAGGATGTGACCGTTGAGATTATTAAATTGGATTAGAAATTCAGCACTTATAGTGTAAAGTTTAATAATACAGCCTGATTACATCTTTTCACAGGAAATTGTAAATTTATAGATGTACCACGGCCTCAGACCAATGACCTTTTGGTCTTTCTATTTCAAATGGTTGATGCCAGTCTGGATGGAACATATGTGTATGTCAAAGTTTTTATAATGCCTGAAACGTTTTTTTCTAGAACAACATATCGATATTGTAAATAGAGTCACGCTTCAAAGCTTTTGGTAGATCAGTATTTTCTAAAACAGGCCTCAAGATATGAGTGCGTACTGGAACACTATTTTCTTTATTTTCTCATCCAAAACATATGTCTCAATAAGACGGTTCTTTTGAGCACTCAAAACACATGTTTGAATTGATGGGTAAGAAAACAAGTACAATTTTACGCTAATAAAATTAGTATAACTTATCTTCATCGGGGTAAAGTTATCAAGAGTTGGTGCCGATTAGGTGAACTGTCTTTTTAGGTAAAGCTGGGAAATAATGAAGCAAAGATTATCGCCAAAATTGCAACGTTTTTACAATAAAATTGCCATATGAAAAAATCATATCACTGGTATCCCCCATATGGGTATATTTGCCTTTCCGTAAAAATGTGCATTTGAAACTCAGCTGAAAAGTTGCCATAACTGACGACATGCTTATAAAATAAACACATTTACAATTTATATTGATATTGATATTTACAATTGTGTTGTTAGAATCATAAAAAAATATACATCGCTAAGGGGATTTATCTTTCAAAAGCTCTTACATGCATGAATTTTTTCCTGTATAAACAAAAATGCTTTTTTATCAAAGAGACGGATACCTTTGGCCAAATTGTTGTATTGAACAATTTATACATCTCATATAGATCACTTTACGCCTAAACATACAGCTTTTGAGGAAACTGCAGATGCTTATCAGTTTTTTAGAGTCACTTCCTGGTTTGATATTGTTTGCGACACTGTGACACGCTGGGAGTACTTCAGAAAAAAAAACAGTTTCATGAGCATGAACTACAATTATCCGACTATGATATTTAGAAGAATTTTTGCCCAAATGTACAAATTTCTTGTAGAAAAATATATATTTACAATTTTTGCTGATGAAATTTTCAAGGTCAAACTGAAAAATTGTAAATAATACCAGAAATGCATTTGTTTTGGGTCATAATACTTCTAAATATTGTAGTCAAATAATTGTAGTTCATGTTCATGTTTTTTTCTTTCTCATAAAGTGTAATATATAGTATCATATATCTTCTTTCAATGAGAAAAAAATCACTTACACTATCTACAAAGCAAAGCAACAATCTTTCTCTTCCCTTCCAAGATGATTGCAAAACTAGAATGGACACAAAGTAATGCATAACACACAGAAACCACACAAACAATGAGATGTACATCAAACAACAGATCAACAACAACAGAACCACCGCCTTAGAACGTAGCTATAGCAAAAAGCCTATTTGGATAAACAACAGACGAAAAAGCTGCAGCCCAACCGAATCATTTGAGCAGCCTTATGACTGTACCATCATTAAGCCTGGTGTTATTAAAGTGAGAAACAAAGTTATCAATCGTGTTTGGGTTTAAATGGGCCTCGACGCGAGAAAACCTGTCTTCGGGGGTTTGCGAACAACACAGGCGCAGACCAGCCTGCGCATCCGCGCAGTCTGATCAGCGCCTTTGTTATTCGCTATTTGGAAAGTATCATATGTAAACTTGCTACGGGTGAAATCTCAATTTTCTAGGTAGTCTCTGTAGCTGAGGAGACTGGTTTGAAACTCGCTTTGTCGGAAACCCCGAAGACAGGTTTTCTCGCGACGAGGCCCAAATCACCTAGCATGCAGACTGTTGGGCCATGTTTAAGTAATAACTTAATGACTGTGTTGCATGATACCTTTTTCGTTCAATGAACTGATATTGCATTTTCTTTTTTTTATATAAGATACATGCATGTCATGACGACAGAACCAATTCAATAACTTATTAAGTAAGACATTTTCATACTATTTCATGATCGTCTTGCAATTTTAACTGAAAGGTTTATTTAATTATTTTTGTAACGATGTTATTGTCCCTAAAGACATATAAAACAGAAAAGTTCTCTCTCATTGGCTCTCTAGAATGATTCCGACATTTCTTTACTGACTTTAAAAGGCATGTTTTGTCTTTATTAAGTGCATATTGTCATCTCTAATAGTCTGGACCCCATGTAGAGCGAGATGAAGCCAAATTGATATGCATATAACCATCCAAAATTGTAAAAAAATACTTATTCTCTTTCCATAAGTTGGGGTCTGAGTAATCACCCAGAAAAATGGCAAAATCTAGAATGATGCGAGAGAGGCAAGGGTTATTCTTTCTCCATTTATTCTTTTAAAGCCTTTTATTTAAAAGTATTCTTTTTTCTGTTTGAATTAAACAGTTTTATTTTTCATTCTAGGACTCATTATTCGCTAATCAGTATTGTTTGCTCCTTGTTGTCTAATCATTATAACATTAGGCCAATATTCTCTTATCATTAAACCCCACCAAGACGCTTATTTATCATAAGACGTCGCGTCTGAAAGTGAAATAACATCATGCAATAAAATCGATAAACCACTAGTGGTTTATAGATTTACGGGAAACGTTATGACGTCCATAACAACGTTGCGTAAATAATGACAAAATTATAACGTTTTTACGTCATAAATGAGACTTCAAAGGAATCTTAATGTCATATGATAAATATAATCTAACGTTTGTGCTCTTGTATTATTGAATTTATTAAACTCGTTGCGAAAAAGAGATAAAATGCTCGGCAAGCCTCGCATTTTATCTCTTTTCCTCGACTCGTTTAATAAATTCAATAAAACATGAGCACTCATGTAAGATCCTCTATGTTTGTATCCAGAAACCTTTAATTTAGGTGGTGAGAGTCTGAAATATATAATAACAGTTTTGAAGGTAATTTAGGGGATAACTGTATTCAACATTTTCATTTGGGGAGGTATATCGTCGGATATACGGTCGGAAATTTAGTTTTACGGCGACGCGTAAGCGGAGCCGTAAAACGTGATTTCCGAACGTATATCCGACGATATACCTCCCCAAATGAAAATTTTGAATATGGTTATCCCCATTCTAATGCACAATTAACATTTTCCCTTCAAAAAGACAGTGAAAATGTACTTTGTTGCGATTATACGTCCGGCGGCTGCCAGCTGCATCAAACCGCTTGCCAGCTGCATATATTCAATTGTCAACCAATGAAAAGCGACGTTACCTAATGACGTCGGGTTTCCGACAGTATATCGCAGGATATGCTGTCGCAAATTTATGACGTTATCCAATCAGACGTCGCGTTGCATTTGCAAGTGCATTAGAATCCTGTTTTATAGGTTTTTTCTGTCTTGTGCTTACTATGCCTCTGTGCGTGTCTGTTTATTTGTGCCTTGTGGTCACCTGCTGGGAAAGGGCTGACATCTTGGCTTTTGTCTGTGGTGTCTAACTGTGAGTTTGTCACTTTCTCATTGGTATCCTGGGTCAGGTGTTGTACTTGATTGCATCAATTCCTGATCTTTGCACCTTTACTTACTTTTATACATCTTCAGATCGCGTTGAAAAATCTTAACTTCATACGTGTATCAATTGCAAAGCTCAGAAAAACCAAAAATGATCGTACTTTTGATTTTGCATTTATATGTCAAGATACGCGTGCTGGAATAAAAAAATGACAAAAGAGATAAAACTTAAAAAGGTCATTTATCTTTCAGTGAAACTATGGATCTGTAAACAAAAACAAAGATGCAAATATACAGTTACACAAAAACAACAACAACAAAAACAAGAACAACAACAACATAGAAACCAAGAAAAATAACAATTTCCATATACCTCGGGGTATTTGATCCTTAATTAAGTTACACCATCCCAGTGTGTTTACTGCAGTAGAAATAAATCGAACTTGTCATAATTTTCCATAATTTGCTTGAAAATGAGAACGCTTAAGTAGCAACCCTTGGGCAGTGCGAAATGTTATTACAGAGCATTAAGCAGCTCAATTTTAAACCGATTTTGGCAGGAAGCTGCAATTGCTTTCAAAGGGTGCAACGTATTGTGTTATTAGTGGTCAACTTTTACCCGAATTTTTCGAAGTTCTCATAAAATTTGTTCGGACGGGTGTTATAATACGACAGAGTGCACAATGTGGAGACTGTAGTTGGTCTTTGCTTACAGATAATATTTTTTTACAATTAATGACTGAAATATGAGTGATACATAGAATGCTTCAAACTATAGGGTTAACCCAATTTCATGTTAGTTGAGATTCCAAGATGATGTAAGCAATTTTACATAGCAGAACGCAGTTGCCACATCGTTCACGAGGTCATAAATGACAATTAAGTAAGGGTGCAAAGATAAGGAATCGATATAATCAAGTACCACACCTGACCCAGGATACCAATAGGAAAGTGATAAACTCACAGTTATACATAATAAACGAGAGCCAAGAGGTCAGCCCTTTCCCAGAAGGTGACCACAAGCCACAAATAAACAGATGCACACAAAGGCATAACAAACACAAGACAGAAAAAAACATAAAAGATCCACAAAAGAAGTACGGCCTTGGAACGGTTAGTAAAATACGCGTTTAACCTTTTACCTCATAGAGACTCCTTTGAACGCTTTTGCAAACAGAGCAGACCCAGATCAGTCAGCTCTTGTAAGAGCTGCCTGATCAGGGTCTACTCTGTTTGCTTGTGACAATATGATAAGATATGATCCTACACTAGTGGACATGACAAGTATTAACTGTGTTCTTTGAAAACACGTTAAAAATTATTGACTGTAGTACTGCACCTTAATAGGAACACAGTTTTTCGTTTTTAAAATTTTACATACAAGTTACTCCACACTGAAAGTTTGCATGCGCATAGAAATAGCAAAACCCTAGCTAGATTTAAATTTTGGCAGAGAATGATATCAATTTTACTGTTCTGATATCTTGTAAAAATAGATAACGTATTTTTTGTTAGAATGAAAATATCCCTTCAGTACCCATTTGTGTACTGTAGGTGCAATGCATCTGGGATAGATATACCAGTATTTGCTCATCTATAAAATGTCCCTAAGAGATTACAGCAGACGATTATCTTGGTGAAGGCATCAAATTGTGCGGCATACGATGCAATCCAAGCTGCTTATATAGGTCTACGAATAATGGCCTTTCTTTTGGGTCACCATTTTGTGTCAGGGTTGGAAATAACTGAGACAGTATTTACTATTATTTTACTTCAACAACATTTTTTTTCATTTTGCAAGCCTCATGTCTTATTTTTCAAGGCCATTATTTTATGACGATTAAATTCAGTTTTATGATGATTAAATTCAAAAGAGACGTTGGTAAGTCTTCTTTTTATTATCATTTTAAAAATAAACTATCTATTATAAATTAGTGGGATAGTACATCGATGTTGTGCGTCAATCTGCATGCCTTGTTATAGACAAAAATCATGATTAATAGCGATGGTTTCTGCTTTATGTTCCACGACAGTGTGTCAGTCCTTGGGCTCAAATGAAGACACTGACATAAAAAAAAGCTTTCATTGGTGGGTCATTGAATGATGTTTGTCTATGGCTGGTCCCACCGTGGCTCAACGGTGGAAGGGGGCCTTTATTATCTATGACAGTCTATGAGTTGGGACTCATTTTCTTTGTTTCATCACAGTATGTTAAGTGATTTGGTTGTTTCATGTGAAGATACACTGCGTAAGTTTGGAAACCTCCACACGAGTTAAACTAATTTCGTATTTTTACAACAGCAGAATCTAGCGCGAAGATTTGGCCAGAAAAAAATCAAGGTCCCACTGGCTTCGGCGGATTTATTTTATATTTAACAGTGAAATCAATATATATCAAATAAAAATAAAAGTAATATCAATCACTAGTGAAATGATATGATAATTGATATAAGCCTTTATTATATAACTAAGAAAAAAGACCGATTTTCATTGGCTTAGAGCTCTCACGTGGCCAGTCAATATATTGTCATATTCACTGGCTGGCGCGCGCTTGCCAGTGAATATTAGTTTCTAAAATTAGACTCCTTGTTTTTTCTGTTCCGGCTCTGCTTTTCTAAAGGGTCGCTAATAATCATATCGTAGTTGTCGCAACAAATTACGCACTGGAGCTGATTTTATTTTTATTTTAATGCACAATAAACGACGAAAACAAATTTGAAGTCTTCAGCTTCTTCCAACTTTCCGTCTTTGCACTGAAGAACTCCCGCCAATACTTAGACCACGTCGCATACGTTTACATGTATTTGTAACGTCTTTTAAGCGTAAAAACGACGTTACACCGTCTAACGCCACGAATGACGTCATTTTCCAGTAACTGAAATGACGTCAGTTATCACACATTTTCCCTGCGCTTTTCAAAGTTGTGAGTTATTGTTTGGCATATCACAGTTATTTAACATTGGCTCTACAGGCGAGGTGTGTTAGAATTCTTGTTTGTAAATGTTGAATGATGACACTCAAGCACAACATATATAAAATAGTAAAAGGGTGGTCTTATCTAGGTCTGCACTGTTTTTGCTAAATGCTTGACTGTCCCAAAACTTGTATATAAGTTCAGTATTATTTCCAGGTGCAATGATATCTTTCTCTAAATGTTATATAATAAAACAGTTATTGACTAATGAGGCATTGGATATGATGTGATATCGACCAGAGAATACCAATATTGACCTCGGCGAAGCCGAGGTCAATATTGGTATTCTCTGGTCGATATCACATCATATCCAATGCCTCATTAGTCAATAATTGTATAATATTATTACTGTAGCGTTTTTGGACTACCTATGACTTTTCAGTTTACTGAATGCATTTTACTTCAGAACTTCAATAACTCTCTTTTTTTTGAAAAAAACATCAAGTGTGGGTATGCATTGTCTTAGTTCGATTGTGACGAATATTTTGGTACCAAAATTATTTTTTGCATTCTTTTTATTTTTTAGTACATTCTTTTTTCAGTGGGTGAGACACTGCATGTAGCCTTTAAAACGTATAAAATAATAAGAAACTTTACTTTTTTCGGTAAATATCAAATATATTTCATCTCGTACGTTGAAAACATCAGAATTTTCACGAGTGCTCAGCATTCGTGAATATTCTGATGTTTTCAACACACTCGATGAAATATATTTGATATATTCACTTCAAAAAAAGTAAATATCCCCTATGTCCTTTCTAAGAAGGTAGTTCTGTTGTTGTCTAGTTTTTTTTTTGTTTACTACTGCTTCCCTTGTTTGTGTGGATTTTGTGTTAGGACATTGTTTTGTTTTGTTGTTTTGATGTACTCTGTGTCCTTTCTAGGTTTGTTACCACCTTGCTAATGAAGAGAGTTGATTGCTTTACTTTATTGCTGCTCCCATAGTTTGTGTGGGCTTTTGTGTTAGGACAGTGTTTGTTTTTGTTGTTTTGATGTACTCTGTGTCCTTTCTAGGTTTGCAATCACCTCGCTAATGTTATACCTTGATCTATATGTTTTAGGAGATGATGCATTGATAAGTTAGGGGTCTTTCATGCAAACCAAATATCTATGTGTCTTGATCCACATCTGAATTAAGGGTGAGGTTGGCGCCGTTAAACCGGTTTAATCCCTCCAGTAAAACATTTTCGACCGTTCGAAGGCGGTACTTCTTTTGTGGATCTTTTATGTTTTTGTTCTGTCTTGTGTTTGCTATGTCTTTGTGCGCGTCTATTTATATGTGCTTTGTGGTCACCTGCTGGGAAAGGGCTGACCTCTTGGCTCTAGTTTGTGGCGTCTGCTGTGAGTTTGTCACTTTCCCATTGGTATCCTGGGTCAGGTGTGGTACTTGATTGTATCGATTCCTGATCTTTGCAGCCTTACTTACTTTTATTGCTTTACTTTATTGCTGCTCCCATAGTTTGTGTGGGTTTTTGTGTTAGGACAGTGTTTGTTTTTGTTGTTTTGATGTACTATATGTCCTTTCTAGGTTTGCAATCATCTCGCTTATGAAGGGAGTGTTGCTTGCTTTACTTTATTGCTGCTCCCATGGTTTGTGTGGGTTTTTGTGTTAGGACATTGTTTGGTTAAATTTGTTGTTTTGATGTACTTTGTGGCCTTTGTAGGTTTGCAATCATGTCGCTATTGGATAGAGAGCTGATAGCTTTACTTTTATCCATTTTTCATATGTGATAACGTTTTAATGACGACTATTGCAAAGATGCCTACATGATGATACATTCTCAACGTAAGCGATTTCAAAGTACTTTAATGTCATCGACCATTCGTGCTCTTGAAATAATGAATTGATTAAACTGGTCGCGAACAAGCGTTAAAATGTTCGACAACCCTCGAATTTTATCTCTTGTTCCCAACACGTTAAATATATATTATGATGAAAATACTGTCATTTCCAAATGTGTCAAATTGTCTTAGTCTGCTGGCGTGTTTCTCAATTTTTTTATTTTCCCAGGATATCAGGGCTTTGCCAGAAGCTCGCACAGCCACAGAGTCTGCTGGAGAAATTAGGGGAGGCCTACTCGAGTAACTTTCTCACAGCAATGTTGGACCTAAAATGACGTATAAAAGCAGGCACCACAAAAACCAGTGCCACACAATTTCTAAACGGAGTTTTTTTTATAATAACGAACTGTACATAAAACTTCGAACACATTTATTGTTGTGTCCAAGATAAAACATTCACCAGTTAAAATATAGTCAAGCATGTTAAAAGATGATTTGAAAACCCTTACAATGTATAGTGGTGCATCTTCAAAGCAACGGGAGAAACTCTATGACGAGGTTACAGTTATATGACGTCACTTAACAAACAGTCACGCCATTGAAGAGAATCGTCACCAAAACAATGTCAATACAGAAAGGTTACATCAACAACGAAGTGTTTCAACGCAGTTTGATGGCATCAAAGCGATTTTTTACGCTTAGGTTCTACTAATGTGAATATTTTAAGCAGGGGCATGTGAAGGTAGGTGCTTTTAAAGCCTGACAATCCGTGGTAGGGCCTAAATCTAAATGTTTTTCAATGAGCCAAGCAAGCTGTTTGAAAAAGAAAACAATTCCAAACTAAATGGAGTTGTTTTTGGGCTCATACTCACATATTCGCTCCCAATAGAATGCCATTTTAATCATTATTCAGCAAACAAAGTTTTGAACTGACAGAAATTTCAATATGGCTGCACCATCTTTCATGGACAGCAGTTACGAACTATTTTCCTTCAGCGTGCTTCATTAGAATAAATTTCAGCAAACATTCATGTTTGAAAGTACAAATATATTATGTCAATGGAACAGAGTCCAAATTAACCCATTTAAGGACAATTTCGGGTATTGTTCAGGCGCAACATTCCTTTGGTGGGAAATGGGTCCTGTCTTTCGACCATTTACGATTTCAGATCAATACAGTTTTCAGAAACTCTTATGTCAATGTCAGATGAATATTTCCGCATTTTCTGGACAAAATAAAGTAACTATAATGTGTCTGAAAAATCTATTGACCCGTTATTATAAATGCTCGTCTCAATACCAATTACTGAGAAATAGATCTGGCAAAATCAAACAATATGCAAAATTTCCAAGTTTATGCATTGACGAATATGGCCAGTACTCGGATTGTGTGTCCAATATATACGGATAATTTGGTCGGCGCACAATCTGACCTCGCAGCCAAGTGGTTAGCGCGTTGGATTCTTGAACATGCGGACCAGGGTCGATCCCTAGGTGGGTACCTATTATACATTATTTTTTCTTCTTCTTTTTCAGCTTTATAATGCTGAATTACCTTCTACAAGTAATATGAATTCATAAAAATGACAAAAAGTCCACTGCATAACGTTTTATATTCAATTATCCCCAAAAAGCGTGGGGGTGGGACTAATGTTTGCTCTCCTGAAAGAAAATTAGTTTGGTGACCCCCAATTTTTATTATTTTTTCTAAAAGGTAAAATAAAAGTCTATAAAATAAAAACAAAACTTTAAGACTGTTAAGGTCATAATTTTTAATATATACTCCTCAAAATAATTAAAGGACCAAGATTTTAGAACTCGAGTATAATTAGCTCAAACATTTAAATTCTGTAAAACTTCCTATTCTTTATTCCCATAAATCAATAATCATTATCAATGATCCCCATGCCTAATTCTGCCATAATTGTGTCTCGAATGCACATACCCTCAAAAATACACTTTCAAAAGGAAGTGGGTGGGGTAAGGAAAATCTTCTGTGGTCATTCGAGTAGAATGAAAGTGACACCAAATTAAACTTGGTTTTAAACAATTCAGCTTGCATGCAAAAATAATCTTCAAACAGTTTCAATATACTGGGAAGCAGGCATTTTCATCTCTGACAATTTGAGTTTTGACATTGTTTTGTTTTCTGAAAACAATGTGTGTACTTGGCCATCAGGAATCAGATTTTCAATCGTCATTCTATGCCGTTGAGTGTTAGAAAGATGTCCCGACAAATTGTTTAAAGATTGTCACAAAAAACACCAAAACCATTCGTCTGAATCTATAGTCTGCCTATTATGCCACAGCCAAACGGGGCATTTTTTTTCTAACAGGAAGAGGTGGGTGGTAACGGCGGGTTCAAAACGCCATAAAATTATGCGAAAACAGAGATTTCCGCATCTGAAAGCAATATTTATTCATTTCATGCAGTTATGTGGTCCATGGATTACACACTAAAAATGACATTCCAATACATTTAGGTCAAGTTTTAAAATGACAAAAAATCCTTGTTAGTAACATTTTCTATCTCTTTCTTTTTGCTGTTTAACTTGGCAATAAGTTGTCAAAGATGTCCGAAAAATTTAGGCTAGATCGTAAAATTCGTTTTCGAAATACGTTCTAGACAAAATGCACCACTGTTATAATTGATAGTATTGGTCCTTCAATTATTTTGAGGAGTATAAACATCGTGTTCCTATTTTGGGGGAATAACCAAAATCTTACCACGGCTTGGGAAAACAAATAAATTTTCACATTTTCTAAAAGCTTGATGTCTAGAGTAAATATTGAAATCAAAATAAAGAAGCTGGATGGCGATTGCAACTATTTTACCTGTAACTTAATATTATGGACTTATTTTTTTTTATTTTCAGAAAATTTGTAAAATGCTGAAAACTTCCATGTCAGATTTTGAAAAATCGAGCTTGGTAACATATCCTTTTTATTTCATAAATTGACGGTTCATACATAAAATAAACTGTATGCAAAGAATTCAAAATATCTGAATGTGGAAAGTATTATCCGAAATTGCCATTTAGATGATTTATCCTACTCTTATCAATTGCGCCAGTCCATTTACGTTTTAAGAGTCATTGGTGGTAATTTCCATTTTTATTTTTATTCACATTTCAATAGATTATTCTGTAAGCAAATTGTGAAGACCCTGTCTGATCAGGTTCTGCACTCTTTGCCTATGTCCCACAAAAAAGATTTTATGTCTATATGGGTTAAAAAACGAAATATAAGCGACCACAAACAGCTAACGCATAGTGACTGCCATGCATGTGAAAGCCAAATGCGATTCAATGTGTCACGACAGATATCAACATCGAAGTGCTCGCAGACAAGATGACTCTACCTGCAGTTGATTTAAACAATACGTCCTATTTGATTGAATGGCTTCCACGTTGGAGTACTGATTTTATGAAAGATTAGCAACTGTTTCATTAATTCAGCGAAGCTTTTGATATCAAGATAGACAGAATCTGAACCAGCTCATTCGAAAATGGCATTTATTATATGACGCCGCGTCTACGAGTAATATAATGCCATGTGTATAAGTCGATACACCACCCGTGGTTTACATATTTTGGAGACTATAAAAACTTAGCAAGCAATTCTATATTAATATGAGTGCCATGTGATAAATATGATATGACAGTTGTGCTTCTTTATTACTGACTTTATTAAACGCTTTGCAAAGAAGCAATAAAATACTCGGCAAAGCCTCAGACTAAATCTATTTACATCAACTAATTTAAAAATCAATAAAGCATGAGCACGCATGTAAGATTCTATATCATGTATGCAGATGTATACACACATCCATACCTGTGCAGCGCATATTGCAATCCTTCTTTATTGAAGGTAAAGAGGAAGGTAAAATCAGAAAGACGGCAAAGATCAGGCAACGATACAATCAAGTACCACACCTGACCCATGATACAACATGGGAAAATAACCAAAATACAATTAACATTACCAACAAAGTAAGAAAAAGGGCAAATATCAGGAGTCGATACAATTAAGTATCACACCTGACACATGATATCAATAGGAAAGTAACAAGCTCACAATTAGACATCATAAACGAGAGCCAAGAGGTCAGCAGGTGACCACAAGGCATCAATAAACAGACACGCATGAAAGCAAAACAAACACAAGACAGAAATAACATGAATGATCCACAAAAGAAGTACTGCCTTGGAACGATCAGTAAAAATATTTTACTGGAGGGCTTAAACCGGTTTCGCGGCGCGCCAATCTCACCCTTAGTTCAGATGTGGGTCAAGATACAAAAACAAAACATAAATAACAGAAAGATCTACAAAAGAAGTACCGCCTTGGAACGGTCAGTAAAAATATTTTACTGGGGGGCTTAAACCTGTTCTACGGCGCCAACCTCACCCTTAGTTCAGATGTGGATCAAGACACATAGATGTTTGGTTTGCTTGAAGTACCCCTAACTTATCAATGCATCGTCTCCTAGAACATATTAATCAAGATATAAAAAAGAGATAAAGCAAAGATAAGGACTCAATAAGACTCAATTACTGATGGGCCACTGTCTGAAGCAGTGCCCCTCCAATTTGCTTGTTACCAACATTTTATACATCATTTCACTTCTATTATCTCCCCTGCTGATGTTCAGGCATCTCACCTTTCATTTTCACAAGCGCCTCACTGGTCTTAATTTAAGAAATTGTTACAGCTCATTTAAGTCAGATCAGATGTGAAGTAATTGGTATTGAAAATATCATCTTCACAACTTCTTAGCAGACGATTTGCCTTCAATTTTTATTTCTTAAAGTCTAAAACATTACATCTATATCTAATTGTGTCATCAAAGGATTTATAGAATTAATGTACCATGCCTTTCTAGTTTATTTACAGTATCTGTGCCAGGATCAAAGTTCATCTTGTTTTCTAGTAGATTATTTAGGACGCCCTGATCTTCCTGCTGAACATCTTAAGTGATGGTGATCTTAGTTTCAGGAAAATTCAGCCATATGAAGTTTAATGTCCGCCTTTCAATGTCGTGAATTTCTGAAACCTCATCATGGATTAAGTCTTTCATGATGTCGGATTTCTTACTTTAGGATAATGCTTTCCAGTATAGTAGAATATTTATAAGTAAATAAAATGAGAATGAAAATTTTAGGGGCCTACATCTACCAAGCCTTACCCGTTTGTTTACTGTTACTGTGTCAGGATTCAAGTTCATCTTGTTTTCTAGTAGATTATTTATGAAGTCTCTTGTAGTAAAATGAATTGAGTGTCTAAAGGGCTGACAGGTACTAAGCCTTACTAGTTTATTTACTGTGAGTGTGCCAGAAACCAAGTTTATCTTGCATTCTAGTACATTTTAGGACGCCAGTATCTTTAGGCTGCCCATCTAAAGTGATGGTGATCTTACTTTCAGGAAAATTCAAACATATGAGGTTTAATGTTCGCCTTTCAATGTCTTGAATTTCTGAAACTTCGTCGAGGATTAAGTATTTCATGATGTTGGATTTCTTGCATTCTTTCTTTCGGGTAAATTCAAATATGAGGTTTAATTTTAGCCTTTCATTGTCATGAATGTTTTATACTTCCTCATAAATTCACTATTTTGCAATGTCGGATGATATATAGGCCTTAATTTTAATAGATTTAACTCATCTATCAAGAGATTCGCATATCTGTTTAAAAGTCAGTGAGTATGAACAGGAAATATCACAATCACACACTACAGACCAACCCAAGGCACAGCCAGGAAGGGCCACACAACATTAACAACACATAAGAAAGACAATAAAAGCAATGCAACTAGCTCTCTCTTCCTCGTCAAGATATATTTGAAAAACTATAAAGATCACAAGAAAGCAATGCATACCCAAACAAAGACCAACATAGAACCCCACCAACAATGGAAGGTACATGAAACAATCAATCAGCAACAACAGAACCTAGCCTTAGAACGGACGGCACCCTAAGCCACTTGGGGGACTTAAATGCATTTAACTGTCGCCAAATCTTTGCCCTAGATTCTGTTGTTGTTAAAGCACAAAACTTGTTAAGCTCGCATGGAGGCTTCCTAACTAATGCAATGCATCATTACATAGAAACAGTCTATTCAAATTAACACACTATGATGAAACAAAGTAAAGGGTTCATGGCTCTCAGATAGTCATAGCTAATGAAAGCCTCAAGTTGAGCTATGGTGGGCCCAGCCAAAGACAAGCATCAGGCACCAACCAACGGATTACAGCTTTACGTCAGATTATTCATATAGTCTGAGGCCTAAGGCCATCATTGAGTCTGAGGCCTAAACCACCGTTGCGCAATTAAAGAGGAGACCATAGCTTTAAATCGTGATTGGGTTTAAACAAACCAGACATGCAGACTGTCGCATGATATCCATCTCGTATCCCACTCTTTTATAACGTTTAATCATCTTTTTAAATTGATCATTAAAACTAGCCTTTTCAACAATTATTTTAAATTTATAAACTAAATCACCATAAAATACAGGTTCTGATATGCCTTGCCCCAAAAGAGTTTTTAAACCAATATTATATTTAACAATCAACTCTGAGTGTCTGCGATAAATTTCAGATTTTTTTGCAAAGATTATGGTATCGATAACTCAGAAGTCGAAAATTTGTTCTTCTGTTAAAGTCATCAACATTAGAACAGATACTCTTGCAAAACGCAAAAATTACAAAATGTATACATCAAAGGAAGGGGAGCGAGGAACATCTCCATCAAAATAAATGGGAAATTAACTATTCCATATTTAAAATCGTCTCGTTTATTTAAAATTTTATATGAAACTATGTCATTTGTTATAGACAAGTCCAAGTAAAAAATCAGGTTTTAGTATTAATAGACTTATCGCTTACTGTAAAGGCGGCAACTTTAATTTCCATATTTGGGTGTGGTTCGGCTATTTCATCTGCTTAGGAAGGGAAATCAGGCTTTTTTTATAATTTGGTAAAGAGTTAATAAGCTTTTTGGGCCGCGCGAACGTGCGTGCATTTCATGATAATCCTAACCGTATACACACTGAACTCACATTTATTAAACCCTTAAAGCGCATAATCACAAAAATGCGTGTTTTTGTCGTCCAATAAAATATTTGAAGCCTCATAGACAAACAGTGTGGACTCAGATCAGACTGCTCCAAAAGGAGCAGTCTGATCTGGGTCCACAATGTTTGCCTCTATGTTTATGCCAAATAGACATTTTCAAATGCAGTTATTTTGCTGGCGTTTTAAGGACTAAATAATGTGTTTTGCGTCTATACTGAGATAATGGCGCAAGATGATACACTTTTGAATAAAACAACGCCTCATAAAAGCTTTTACCTATGTCTAAGGTTGACCAGTCCTAATTACGCATTCATGAGGCGCCGCCTTTACAGTAAACGAAAAGTCAAAGAATATCAAAGAATCATCATTATTTAACTGAGGTTTGGCGGGATATAATTGACCTAACATTTGTTCAAAATAAGGATTAACAATAATCAGCAAATCATCCAGATATCTTGAGGAAGAGTTAAATGCTTCAGTAGCATCAGCTTGATTATTGTCAGAAAGAGACAACATGAAATCTCTCTCATAACAAAACAAAAACAAATCTGCAACAAAAGGATTATAATTAGTACCCATTGGATAACCCACAATTTGTCTATACATTTTTGAGTCAAATCTTATTAATATAATGTCCCAAAGATTATGGCGAGCATCACAAACATTCCGACATGACCACAAATTAAACTTTTTTCAGGTTGTTGAGAAGTGAAAATGCGCGTTTCTCATAACAGCGCAAATATAATGAGCCATCTCTGTTAAAAAGTTGTCCACTTAATTCATTTAGTTTTCTTTGATTAGTTTATGAGGCAATGTAGTATAGAGAGTAGAGAAATCATATGTAGACACACTAGATGCTAGAAAACCGTTAGATTTTAATATAATAACAATCTCACCTGGGTTTTTAAAAATCCAAATTAGATTTTTTACCATTCCTCATAAACTGTTTTACACTTTTTTTTAACATGGCCTTTACTCGCAGTTTAGGCAATACGTCAAAAAAATAGACCGCTCAGTAGTAGTACATGAACTAGATTTAGCAATAAAACGTGACTTATAGGGTATTTTGTGAAGTTTAGATAACATATATAACTTAGAAAGCTTGCTATGATCCTTATCAACATACACACTAAACTTAGCAACCATATGGCATCAATGCCTATCAACGTTAGACCTCTCATCAAGCAAATTATGCTCATAGGTTTCAGCAGTGCTTAGTTCTGTTTTTAGGGTTTTAATGTAGTACATTTTTCAAATGACCACAACGTTATTATCAGCATTATCTGCAGACGCTAAAACAAACTCCCAATGAATGGATTTCCTGGACCCCTTTCTTAAAATTTCTTAAAGTGAATTTAGGTTTAGGCGGCGGAAGAAGATATACTTTATTGCAATAAAATGAAATTCTCTTATTAATAATTAAAAAAATCCAATTATTTTAAAGAGCATAAGATTCAACATGCTCTCAACAATTCCATAGTTAAGGCGTACCATGACAATTTGGCATAATCATTTGGAAAACCAAACACACCGAAGCTAAAGAAAATTAACTTATTTGGAAAAAGTTGCCCAAAACTGGATGTTATAAAACTTTTTTTATGCTCAACTTAACAGAGCCATCTGAAGTTTTAAAGCAAGAAAAAATATTTATTTTTCACAAGCAATTTTAATTTCATTCTAGGTTAACATGAGTATGAACTATTTTTATAACCTTGGGACCAGCTGTCAGTAGTAACCTTAATGGTTGTATATACGATATTGAATGTGTTCTATTTTAATTTTTTCTTACGAACAACAAAAGGGCAGACCATACTCTATATCAAATTCCTCCCATTAATATGTATTCAGTTGTTGTCAGTTTCTAGTAATATGAGAAATAATATGCTGCGAAAATAATGCATCTCAAGTTCGTTACTAATTGTACGTCATGTCAGGTTACAAACTTGAGCCAAAACATGGGACGTTTGAACGTATAACATATGCACAAAACCTTTTTAACAGCCCACTGCTGACGTATCAAGGGAGGCTAGTGGTATAGATTTTTGCCTGAGTCCTCATCTGCAGTAAAAGGCCACTCAAAAATAGACAAGAAACAAAGATCTTAAAGACAAATTGTAGCTATATGAAGGTCGAAAGTATTACAGAATGCTACCCTTCGGAGCATTCTGCAATACGTTTGACCTAAAATTAAGCGACAATTGGTCTTGGCAACCAATATTTGGTCTTTTTTGAGAGTGTTTACTGTACACTCATTCTTTGTATATCGGGCCAGCTCAGGAGCTTTTTGGTACTTATTTCATATACGCAAACAGTTTTAACTGGTGTATTTAGCGAGGCTAGCTGTGTAAATCTTCGCCGAAGTCCTCATCTACACTCATCCTTTATTATTTGGCCAGCTAAGGTGTTTTTCGTTAAAGCATTTACTTAAGCCATGCTTTAAACATGCATACACAGCAATCTAGAGCTTATAGAAGACTAAATTTCTACCTGAGCTTTCATCGTTATCAATCCTTTGCGTACGCGAGTAGCGGAAGCTCTGGCGAGTCTGCAAATTTGCGCAGACTCGCCTGGGCATTCGCTGCTCGAGACTGCGATCAGAACCAGAATCCCATGTGTTGGTAACTTTGTTGGGTTTTTTCCCACCATTATCATAAGCAATATGATTCTCACAGTCCGGTTAAACTGAAGCCTTGTATTTAAACGTGTATTTCCGCTGTTGCTAGGCAACTAAAATGATCGTCCTTATCTCTGCTTCCCTGCGGTCTGCTTTCATGACAATTATTATGGTCTCATTATTTGTCCATATAGAGACGAAATTACTTTTTTTGAGTTATCTAAATGATACGGATTGCTTCTGCATATATTTCATGAAAAGTGTCTGCTAGGCAGAACTTACTATGTTTCTCAGCTTTCGAGATGAGCTAGTGTGGTCACAATGGCCAAAGCCATAGTCAACATCCGTGCTGGCTCCAAGTAACCGTCGTACTCCCTATTAGGCTTTAAATATAGAGTTCTGGCTGTCGTCCCTGGCAGACTTGATGTAAAGCGTGGGAGTGAATCAAATATACTAACGTCAGCAAAAACGCAATTTGCTTGAATATCTCTTGGACTGAACAGATTAAAGTTATGAGTTTTAGTGCATTATAACGTCTTATCAATCATGCGTATTTCCTGCAAAATAATTTAACTTCGGTTTGATTTAGTGGTTATCAATTTTGTGCGACACATGATTTTAGTGTTTTGCTTTGTTTCCAGACACAACCCATTGACAAGAACGACTTGTCTTACCATTGTAAAATCGTCTCTATACTACAGAAAATGCGTTTATAATGTTCAGACAATGGTATTAGGGTTCTGCTAAACGTTGCATTCCGTGCTTATACGCTTGAATACATGTAACTACATGTACATGCAGTCAAGGTCGCACACGTGTGTCCCAGTTGGATCGAATTTGGCGATAAAGTACAAAGCAATAAATGAAAATGGTATCACTGTATCTGATTTTATGCTTTTAACTGCAAATGGGGAAATTGATACTTCAAACTCAATTTTACCGGAAATACGATGCTATAAAGTGCAAAGTGTTTAAATAATAGATCTTAAGGATAAATTAGGAAAGATCACTGTCTGTGTGAGCTGAAGCATATGAAATTGGAGATATAGCATGGGCGACATGAGAATGTTGGTCGATGCTGGGCACTCCTACGGGAAGCAAAGATTACTGTTCGCACACAAGAAACCGGGATTGATATGGTGGTCCCGGAACGAAACTAGGCATACTTTAGGAACAGTAAACATAGCTCTACTTCAAATTGAAAGACTTGCGCGTATGTGAAAACTAACGTCTTCAAGTGAGGTGGCTTCTTGGCTTCATAGCATCTTGTTAAGAGGGTAATAGATTTATCGACCGTCACCTACATTACTTTACCCTTTACCTTATAAAGACGCCTTTTAACACTTTTGCAAACAGAGCAGACCCAGATCAGGCAGCTCTTTGAGAGCTGCCTGATCAGGGTCTACTCTGACTGCTTATGGAAATATAATTACGATCCTACACTAGTGGACCTGACAAGTGATTTATTTGTTCTACTGTGAAATTTAATTTATATAATTATCCGTAGTGGGTGGAACTTAGCATGAATATTCATGAAGGATCGAGGTTAACCCATGACTGAAATTTAGTAAATGTACTAATTGTAAATGTCACAGCCAAAAATCTCGAACCATCCACTGCAAGGGACACTGTAACATACACAAACAACATCAGGTGATTCCAACAGAAGATGTGAGTAAACCTATTACTTTTGACCATATTGTAAATTAATTCATATAATAATATAGCAACATCGGTACATGTATAAAACCCGAATAAGCTGTATGCTTGCAATATAGGTACAGACCAGACTGTATCCCTACAAACTGATTAATGTAGTACCATTCCTATTCAATGATTAACTTGTATTCTTGTCATATCAGCGTTTGTAGTTCTAGTGTCAGGCGTTTGATCTCGTCGTAAAACCCAAAAGCCCGTTATTTTGGCACGTTCTTGTCATACATTCACTCACTTCTTTGTTATTAGTAAGGTGGTCAAAGATACAGAACTTCTACGGTAGTACTTTCCGAGGGCGGTTAGAACCTTAGACTGTCACGAATGTCTTTGTTTTGCTAGAGGAGCGCCATTAGTAAATTCTCTTTGAACTTTACAAAATGATTTCTCTTAACTCTTTGAATGCTGAAACCAAATGGGCCTCGTGGAGAGAAAACCTGTCTTTTGGGTTTCCGATGAAGTGAGATTCAAACCAGCCTGCTCAGCTACCGACCGAGACTACAATGTAGCTAGAAAATCGCAATTTCGCTCGTAGCAAAGCCTAATTATGATACGTTCCAATAGGCGCTAATCAGACTGCGCTTTTGCTGTACTCTAACCCCCGAAGACAGGTTTTCTGGCGTTGAGGCCAACTTAATAACATAGACTGGAAAATCAGGTGCAAATAAAATAGTCACGAACAGACTGTTACTAGAGGAGCAGTCTAATCAGGACAGTGGCGGGTCCAGACGGGTGCAGGGGGTTCGTTTGAACCCCCTCCCAGCCCCCTCCCCGTTTTTAAATACTCTAAGAAAATGAAATAATTTTGTCTCAGTTGGACTAATTGTTTGTTTCCTGCTACATATGGTCTATCATTAGTCCAGATCACCATAATGATTCAGAATATTCCGTTTTTGAAACTCTCCAGTCAGAGTCAACGTTTTGCATGAAGGTTACTTTTACATGTACATGCTTTTATTCTCGCCTGCAGAAATTTTATTTTCAAAACTTTTTTTTTCTCTAAAAAACAACTTACAGGACTTACTAGACTGGCCCTTGAATACCACCAGAGTGCCAAACGGTTTGCAACGGTTATCAGCAGACGACATGTCGCCGCCAGCAAGGGAGGAGTTAATGGTTCGTTTCCGTGATAGACAGCTGGAAATTCCGGATAGGTTCTCTGATACATTAACACGGAGACATGCAATGGTTATAGATTTAGGTCAAAATATGCACTTGTTCCAAGCTTCATCAGAAACTAATACTTGTATTTAGTGCACAATGAACACTCGAGTAAGGGGAATGTAAAATATTGACCGTATTGACTAAAATGGTCAATTAATGTTGTTTTTTTATTCACAACATTGAAATGTCGAGTGAGCAATATGCTTATGGCTTAGTTTAAACACATTTTATTTCAAATTGGTAAGATATACATATAAATATATGTAAAAGAATACATGTAGAACGAAAGCTAGAAGCGCTTATGTTATTCTTCTCCTAGCAATAATCAGATGTAAATATAATGGCTTTGTTTGTTTTAGCTGTTGAAATATACTAAATTAATGCAATCTTACTTGTTACATGTACGTCAACATACCTATGCGCCAAATATGTGTATGTTACGTCTTCATAAAAGGCTATGTTATTGTGCTGTTGCTCTCATTTAATTAACACATACATGTACATTATGTGCACTACTCAGCACTTCGCTATTGCGGTTCTGAAATTTTTGCAGGTCTAACTATTCTAATTATTGGCGCAAAGGTCCGTTAACGTAATGTGACAATGTAGAACAGAAAAAATACTTAATAACAAAAATCACTGAAAAAAGAGGGAAAATGCAAGCTTGTAGTTTGTTAATGTTGATTTCAACGTTAGAAATGATATAATGCCAAAAATGCACTATATTTTTCTATGAAAATTGAATACTGGACCAAAGAAGAAAAAAAAAATATGATGAATGAGTTGACTTGGCGCACGAATCTGAGATCTTGTAACATCTCTCCTACTTTTCGTTTTAAATTAGTCACGTCTTATTATAGGTACATGTATATACTTCTACGAGGGACGCTTTTTATGTTCGTGGAGAGGTAGATTTAATGAAAACAGCGAAAGTAAATGCATACGTAATGTATATATTTGGAAAGATTGAGTCCTTATCTATACATGCAACCTAAAATTATTTAAAAACGCATTACTTTAATGACTTCCAAGAGGCAAAGACATACCTATATATTGGACACTAGAAATATGGTAGAAATATGACATTTATGGACTTAGTCTCGGACAGAACGTTAGTAACAATTGCATGAAAATGGGTCCATAGCAATACACAGCTTCTGAAAATTTGGCTGCAGATAAAGGACACTTAGTGCTACAATATTACATGACCATTATAACATGTACGCAACACTTACTGGATATAGAATATTTATTTGAACCTCAGCAAATTGTTCAGTAGTCATATAAACTTTTATTGTAAACGTTGGTACAAGTGAAAGTTGGATACGGGCTTTTGAATGTGGCTTAATAGGTTAGCTGTAAAGTACTATCATACTTTTTCTTGTTTATTTGGTAGATGGAAGTGTTATGGTAACTTTCATCTCAAAACGAAGTTAATACTTTTGTTTTATTAGAAGTGAACTGCAAAATAAATAGCCCTTGGAGTGCTAAAATCCTTTATTTTGTTCACAAATGACGTGATGGAGCCTTACTACATGTATACATTCAGAAAATACATTAAAACTGTTTTTGTGCCTCTAAACAGGTGCGGGAATAACTGAAATAAGAAAATAATGCAGACCTGATTGTTATTTTTTTCTACGCCGGATTGGTTTACCCCACCCACTTTTTATAATGACAGTTCCTGAAGTTGCTAGGTACACGCTTTAATCGATACATCAATATAACAACTGCTGACAAATGATTGAGTATAGAATGTGATTTTCAAAATCAGAAAAAAATTTAAAAAATATTCATAATCATTATGTTAACAGATATATAAACTAGCAATTGACTGTGATTATTTTGGTATATTGATGGGTGTTTTAAAATTGTTATAGAAGAGCAAACTACTTGTCTTTAGTTTTGCTGCACTTGTCTACGATAAGTGTTTGAATAATTAATTTTGATGGTGCAAAAGAAAACTCAGCTTGACAAAAGCTTATATCACCATAGCGAATGGAACTTAACGGCGTCTAATTTCCTAATGGCTGCGTGGTTAAAATGACATGGATTTCGGCAGGTGTCCTTTACTATGCCCTATTCAGAGCTATATATCTTGACCGAACTAAGCGCTAATGATGTAAAATGTATATCAGTTAAAAGACAGAAGCTAGAGCTTTCAAAATATATTTACTTATGGTACCGTATTTTTTATTTGTAGAGATACAGCCCGATTCTACGAACATAAAAAAATGACCCTCGTATGTGATAGGTGTTGTGTTAAAAAGTTTGGTGTTAACAATATAAGTTTGCACAGCTTCAAAAATTTCGATGTTTATGTTGATATCAACATGCTTTTGGCAAGAGCCCTACTACATGTACGTATTTGTACTATCCGATTTGCGTTGAATACGCGTTGAAAACGCAGGTAATACGCACTGGATTTTCAATGATAAATCGGATTGGCCAATCAAAACTACTTACATGTACCAGTTATGCCTATCTACATGTACCAATACATTCAACCGATATATCAATTTAGTTCTGCGTTGAAACGCATAGCTGCCTAGACAATCTAAAACAGAGTGATAAAAACTGATTTTAAGCAAGATAAAATATATTTAACAGTTTAATATATTGAAATGAGAAACATATTGTTTCGCAAGCGATAATATACTATTGACAGAAAGTTAAGCATATTCCATTTGATAACACTTAGGTTTTAGGAACGGTAAGAGCGGAATCTTTTGAGAGATACCAAAATATTATTGTGGTGGACAACAAAAGCAGAATACCAGCGATTCGATAAAAAAGCCATGGAATCTCTGACTTGTTTATAGGCTTGCAAACACCTTACAATAATTACCCATACATTTTACAAAATTCAATGCAAACAGCATGGAGGCCAAGAGTCAGCAAAACTTTTACAATAAGGCCGCAGGATCTGGTGCAAAACATCACGAAATGGTTCACAATAATTTACTACATCCGGTTTATGTTGTGTATAGGCTTCACACTGTCGAGTAACACTTTGGCAGATTTTCATCGTTTAATTAACTGAGTGTATGCGTTCAAGACATGAAATCCTGTCCCACTCCTGCAGTAGAGTCTAGCGAATTACACGATGGTTTTGATACGGCTGGTTCCCGGTTTCAAATCTGTCAGTCGAGCTTGTCCCACACGTGTTCGATAGGGTTCAGGTCCGGACACAAGCTGGGCTATAGAAGACTAGCGATGTTCTGTTGATTTTTGTATTCCTTGACGATGCGAGTAAAGTGAGGTCTTGCAATGTCATCTCAGAGCACCATGTTCTGGCCATCTAGCGAGTCCAAGGGTGGCCTAACACCAGATTCTAGGATTTGGTCCTGGTACTTTTGAGAGTACAAAGTCCCAGTAACCACCTTTAACTGTATCATGTGGTCGTCAGAAAATGCACCACGTACCATAATGCTACAGTAGCAGTTCCTTGCACTCAAGAATCAATGTAGACCGTTTCCTTTTTCTAATACTGCCACTCTCTCTATGTTCTTTCAAAGGTCAGCTTACAACACTCTGAGACACGTTTAATACCCTTGCAATGTCATCTTGTTTCATACTAGCGTTCCTCATGGCAGTTTTACACATTCTGTCCTCTTTCTTCTTTGTAGATTTATCCAACATACGCGTTTGAAGGCTATTTCATGGCTCATCAGCAAAATAAATTCATTCTTGCATATCAACTCCTGGACGGTACTGTCTCGTTAGCTTTCCGTTCATGGACAGTAGTGAATGAAACTAATCCAACTTATCCAAAGTTGGTAGACAAAATACAAGTGTACATGTCGAATAAAACCCCAAACTCCAATCATTTTTCATTACTTCGAAAATCGGGATCAAATAAAAAAATGCTTAACTTTATGGCTATAGTATATATTCAGTATACTATCATCAAACAGCAAACCAACCCTCGGCACCCAGAGGAAGACACACAAACAAATAGAGAGAGAGAGAGAGAGAGAGAGAGAGAGAGAGAGAGAGAGAGAGCAAGAAAAACAGCAAGCAAAGCAATTACCTATCTGTTCCTAATAGAGAAATAATTTGTTAAGGAGATCTTTGGAAGCGCTCCGAGACCCAGACGTCCTCAGTGTATCTTTACAGACAAACATATAAATCTTGTCAAGTTACTTGCAAGAATGCAAATTGATAAAATGATTAGAAAGTGCTCAAAGCAATTGTGTATACACTTTAATAGATCAGGCAGAACAGATTTCCCAATAAGGCGTTTGATCGTAAACTAATAAATAAATATAAGATAAGCACCATGCATTTTTGGCCATAGGTGCAATGTTGGTCTTGTCGAGCTAGATATTTTTATAATTATGCATATAATATGGAATTAAGCCAAACTTGTGAAAGCAAAATTGCTATATACATAGATCCAGATAATCAAAACTTTGAGTTTTAAAATTGTAAATAGTTTCTAATGCATCAATTTTAGCATTTGTTTTGGGTGGTCTAATTGAGATGGTTCTTTTGAGTACCCACAACATATATTTTGGTTGAGAAATAAGAAAAATAAATTCTAATTCTGGATTCGTATATAGAGGCCTGCATATATTCCATATCTATCGGTTTAAACACGTGTTTTGAATACCCACAACATATATTTTGATTGAGTGTTTTTTTCTTTTTTCTTATCTGGGGGCCTGTATGATCATTTTTTTACAATTTGATCTATTGCACTTACTACATGTACATCAAGTATGTACAAGGAGAGTGGAAAACTGTAAGGATCCAGCACATGACGACATCTCTTAAAGTTTCCAGAAGTTATGCCAAAACTGGAATTTGATTTCCATTATATTTCGACATCTGTTAAAGTTTCCAGAAGCTATGCCAAAATTGTACTTTGATTCCAACATATTTCGACATCTATTAAATCTTCCGGAAGTTACTAACCTGGCCAGTTTTAAAAAAATACTCACTAATGAGTCACTAGAGTACAAAGGGTTAGTGCTGATACAAATGGTTTGTGTTATTGTTTTAAGACTCTCATCGAACAGTTTCGGAGAGCTTTGGAGGCCTGAAATGCGTTAACAGCTTCGGTGCGAAGCTCTCTTGCTATAAAAGTTGAGAATTATCCGTTCTTCCGAAAACCATGCCCGCATTCAACCTTCCTGCTAGACGATCATTCTTCTATACAGCTGCTGGTGGCCTCCTTGCTGCCGCAAATGCTAGATGTACGTTCCTAGCAATTATATGGGTACGAAATCGGTTTCGTCATTGTCATTTATGATGTTTTTGATCAAGGGTGCATAATATATATCGGTTGCAGCAGCTTTTTAGACCTCATTTTTATACCGTGGGCATATTGGGGCTCAAACACAATCCAGCGCCCACGTTTCATCGTTTCAACAAAACGTGAGAGGTCTCAACAGAACGTGGCAGGCCGGGAGGAAACGTAGAACCATACGTGACAGACCGTAGCGTGCCGGCGAGCCTCTGTCACGGCTGCCTTGACAGACCTTGAGAAAACGTAGCGAGACTTAACAAAACTTGAACACAAGATAAACGTGACTAAAACACCATGGCGAGCTACATTTCTGGCTACCGTGACTGCCGTGAATATAGTGTAATCGTAGCATAATGAATCCTGCCTTTAAATATGTTTTAAGGACATATGCTACTAAATACTTTCCATGTTGAAATATTTTCAATACTTTGCATACAGTTTACTTTATGCATGGGCTATCCATTTATGAAATAAAAAGGATATGTCACCGTGCTTATTTTTTCAGAATCTCATATTGAAGTTTTCAGCCTTTGACCAATTTTCTAAAAATATAAAATAATAACACTGGTCCTAAATATCGAGCTAAAACGGTTGTAATCTTCAGCCAGCTTCTTTCTGTCAACTTAAATTGTTGCCCATGACCTCAAACCATTTAGAAAATGTGCAAGTTTATTTGTTATCCCATGCTGTGACAAGATACTGAAATGATATATTTTGGCATTTCGTCGAAAATTGGAATTTGTATTTAGAATAAATCATGTATTCAAAAATCTGATGTTGAAAATCTTAAAAATTTAATTTTAATTCATGGACTATTATAATACCTTTCAGAAAAAAAGAATAAAAATCTGGGGTCACCGAACTAATTCTCTTTCAAGAGGACCAAATGTAACCCCACCCCCATAGGTTTCGTGCTTAATTCAATAAAAAAATCAGGAATGACCATTTTGGTCGTTTTGATGATGCCATTTTACTATTGTGCGTACAGAAATTCAGTGAACAACGCTTTTTTGCGTTTATTTCGTTTTGTGCGGACTGATCGTACAATGACCATCAGAATTTAATACATCTATAAACCGCCTAATTGGTGATATTTTTTTCGTTACATAATGTGTTGTCAAATGGGCTGTGATATGATGAAATTTGTCCTCATTTGAGCATCAGCATTTTTTAATTTACCCTAAATGCACCTTTGTACGGATCACTGCCTTTAGTTTACTATCGATGAATAATTATACGGTTTTATAAGACGAAGTATAATAGCCTTAAAGGCATCAAGGCGTGACTGCACTAACAATAATGAACTGCTATATAACATAGGGGTGTAACAACGTTATGCCATGCACTTATTCGTATTTACAAGTGAACCTTTACAAGCGAATCGATGGCTCAGTAAGTATAACGGTTGTCTGAAAACAAAGTTGAGGGTTCGAGCCCCAGTAAAACTCTTTTTTTTTATTTTTTTAATTGTTTGCTTTAGCAAAAACGCAGGAAATTAATTTTCGTGATTTACATGGTAGCAGAAAAAGCATGTTTTGGTGTATTATGCACATGTAAAGCGACTTCACTCAGGTAAATGGCGAAGCTTGTATGGAGATACAGCGACGATGCAGGAGCTATCATTTAAAACGTGTACAAGTTCTGCATGGAGGAAAAGAAGTCTGGAATGAAACTGCCACTGAATCGTGTATGGGACAAAACTGCAGCACTCACTGGAGGTAGCAGATCTACCGCTCAGAAAAGAATTATTGTGGAAGAGAAGAAGGCACAGGACGAGCAGCAACAGCCAAAGCAACCACCGTCATCTACGTCGAAAATGTCACTGGATGAATTTGACCAGGGTGTTGTACGGAGGACCATCGCCAGCATGTACTCCTAGAAGAAGGTTCTGCCAACCCTTGATAACATCAGAACAGATCTCAAACAGAGTCTTGGTTACACTGGCAGCAAGGGTCGTCTTCGCAAAGATCTCCTTCTTATGAAGTTTGCTTACACACGTTGTGGGGTGAATCAAAAAATGCTGATGGAGAGACAAGATGAAGTCCACAGAAGGATCGGTCAGGGAGTTCAGAGGCGGGTTATACAGTCGTTATACAGATGAAACTTACGTTCATGCCAGCCACGCTGTCCCGAAATGATAGCAAGATAGTACTGCTGGATTAAAGATACCCTTTTCTAAAGATAATTTAAGTATAATGGAACTGCACGACCCTTGTGTCTGCACTATAATCACTATTTGTGATCGTCCGCTCGTCCGTCCGTTAGCAGTGCGTGAAAATCTTCAAAGCTCTTGATCACATAGTATATTTTGATCACATTTTGCACGCATATATCATTCCCTAACCACTGGCATGATAAACCACTTTTTATAAAAGAGGGTTTCATTCAAGTTGGCAAACATTCAACGTTGGCCGTGCATATTACTGTCTGTTGATTTCACTTTACATAAAATTAATGTATTCTTTGGAACTAAATATGCTTTACTTTTATATTTACAGGTTAATGCTGGATAAAATGAGGGATTCGTACCCAACGCACGAAAAAAATCATTTTATAACATATAGAACTTACTTTCCTATATTAAAAGAATTAAACACCAATATATGCAATAAAATTGCAAGAAAAAAACAAGTCCGATTTTAGGCTCGAACTCACGACTTTGCGTGTTTCAATAGATCGCTTTAACCACTGAACCAATGAGACAGCTATAAATTGAATATAGCTTTTAAGAATATGAAGAAATTTTACAAACAGTTTACGGTAAATTATCTGCTTAGCCGCAAGAGATGAACTCGACCAAAGGTCAATACTGAGAGGTCACAAATGAATAATAACGTATAAGGAGAATGGATTCTTATCATATCAAAAGTAAGTAATGGTGCAAAGATCAGGAATCGATACAATCAAGTACCACACCTGACCCAGGATACCAATGGGAAAGTGACAAACTCACAGAAGACACCACAAACGAGAGCCAAGAGGTCAGCCCTTTCCCAGCAGGTGACCACAAAGCACATATAAACAGACGCGCACAAAACAAAGCAAACACAAGACAGAACAAAAACATAAAAGATCCACAAAAGAAGTACCGCCTTGGAACGGTCAGTAAAATATTTTACTGGAGGGCTTAAACCGGTTTAACGGCGCCAACCTCACCCTTAATTCAGATGTGGATCAAGACACATAGATATTTGGTTTGCATGAAAGACCCCTAACTTATCAATGCATCATCTCCTAAAACATATAAATCAAGATATAACAAGGAGATAAAGCAAGGATAAGGACTCAACAGTAAATTAAACTGAATACCGGAGCAAAAGAAATCCAACAGGTAAACCCCGGTGGGCCCGACAAACAGCCAAAGCATCAGGCCCCTACCATCTCATCAATAGATAAGTCTTTAAGTCGGAACCATCATAGAGTCTGAAGTCCGACCCACCGGCGTGCAATTAAAGAGGAAAGCAAAGTTGCCAACCGTGATTGGGTTGACTACCAAGCATGCAGTCTGTTGCAATACATTAATGTTATAGCCAATCTTTTTATAATGGGAAATTATTTTAATGAACTGCGCTGAAAAATTATTAGAGCCAACAATCTTCTTCAACTTATACACCAAGTCACCATAGAAATCAGGTTCCGAAAGTCCTTGGCGCAAGAGAGATTTAAGTCCAACTTGGAATTTAGAAATCAAATCATAGTATCGTCTATAAAATTTTGAAAATGTTTTGCGAAGTTTATGATACTGATAGCCTTGTTTAAGAAGTTTCTGAGTTAACAATTTATTGCGAGTGTTGAAGTCAGCAACATAGATGCTCTAGCAAAACGAATGAGTTGAGAGATATAGACTCCATATGATGCAGAACGAGGAACATCACCATCTAAAAATGGGAAATTGACAATTTCAAAATCAAAGTCGTCACGTTTGTCAAATGCAAATGCAAATTATGGCCATAGTTTGGGCGCACAGTATTTTGGCATTCGAGAAAATATTGAGGCCTTCCCAGTGGGTACCCCTCCGCTTGCTCCGGAAATGAATCTCTGTGTTCCCCTGTTCCTAAATTTAAAATCTTGATTTTCTGTGTTCCCTGCTCCTTCTCTGATCATCAGATTTTTTTTAAAAAATCAAACATGTTTTATTAAATAGATTGAACTTTCTATCTGTTTATTCCAAATACTGGACAATGCAAAACATGCATGCCAAAACGTAATTCCGGGCAACTATAATTGATAAGATAAAATAATCATAGGGCTCACCCGTCAGGTGTTACTCAAGTGAAAAAAGACTCATCCAATAAAAATAATGCTGAGAAAGAGAAACTAGTGATGGGGTGGGAATGTGCTTGGAAATAGGCTGAACAATATATCAGCGGATGTCATATTTTGTGTTTGGGGTCAATATGTTTTTGGGATGGCTGAGAACTAAATGTCCATGCGAAGTGCATCATAGGCTATAAATAATGCACCAGTAATTTTTAACCACTGCTTCACCCAGGCCTCTGAGCAGGGCGGGGATATAATGTGCTGTGATTTTACTTTTACGTTGTCTACACAATGCGGAGAAAATGTAGGGGTTTGATAGATCTAGACAAACATTGCTGTGCAGTATAATAACAGACTGCGGGGGAGAACTGTCATGGTTTTGCCAGCTAGCTGCCCCCACAGTATGGAGGTTACTATGGGGAACTGCAGACACAAAGTCAAATTCCTCGACATTCCTTTGAGCTGGGGGTGGTCATAAATGACTGGCGCATAAAGACATAAGAAATTATGTGCACCAGTCATTTGTAGCCACGCATAAGCCGGGAAAATGCGCTGTTAGTACAAGGTCATTCAAGAAACCTGTAGCCATAAAATCAAAGCCCACGCCGTTCCCAGGCTCTTGTGTATTAGACAATGTAGGGGGCAATCAAATAATGTGATTCCCGTTAATATATCCAATGAACAGCCTCCTCATTATATTTGTTTTTAATATTATTATCTGTTGCACTTGAAATATTTGTCCTAGAGCTGTCGAGCAAGCAACACAGGCCACGGCGCGAGAAAACCTGTCTTCTGGGTTTCCGACAAAGCGAGTCTCAAACCAGTCCCTTCTTCTAAACAGGCTAGATAGAAAGTTGAAATTTTTTCACACGAGGCAAGTCTAGGGATGATTCTTCTCAAAAAGCAGACAACAAAGTTGCTGATGAGACTGCGTGGATGCGCAGGCTGGTCTGGGCTTTTATTATTACAAATCACCGGACAGGTTTTCTCAGTCTCAGTCCAATTGCTATATGTGACACATATAAGAAAACAAGATGCTAAATTTGATTATCGTGAAATATGATTACTCAGACAGAATTGTAATTTGTGCAGTCTCTTTAAAGCATTTTCAGTGAATATATCGACATACCAAGAGTTATCCTGCTGGTGACCGTTTTCTTTATCATATACGAAAGTAAACATGGTATTCATTGAACTGTATAAACCACTAGCTATCCATATGAAATACACTGAGGGAAAATAAGGATTTTTCTAAATCGAAAACGACTAAGTTATTTTATTTCACAAGAGATTCCAGACTTATTTTCCTATCATAAGTATTTAAAAATGCAATTGTATATTAGGCGGTGTTTTATTATATGTATGTGCAAAATTCTGGTCCAAAATTTTATCATTAAAGACATTTTAAAATAGAAAAACGATGTTCACTGAATTTCTGTACGGACTATAGTATATGAAGCAATTTAGCATTTAAATGTTAAAAAAGAAAGAAAAACACACTGAAAATATATGCGCACCTGGGAATCGACCCTGGGCCTCTGGCTTCGTAGCCAGACGCGCTAACCACTAGGCCACGAGGTCAGGTCGTGTGCCGTTCTAAATAACCGTAGAAATAGTAGAGACTCGGCTACTATCGTACTCGTAACCAGGGTAATTGTGTACGTCGTTTGATTTCGACTCAGCTACATTTATATATCTTAAGTGCTGAGACGATCAGTTCTGATAAGATGTCAATAGATATTTCGGACACACTTCAATTACTTTATTTTGTCAAGCAAATGTCGGAACACCGATATGACATAAGACTATCGGAAAGCTGTGTTGATCCGAATCCGTTAATGGTCGAGAGACAGGACCCAGACAACTTTACACGTTTCCAGACGCGGGAAAGGTGCGCATTGGAAAAAGCCGAATATGTCTTTAAATGACTTACAGTCTTGCGATGCAAGAAGCACACTTTAGTGATAATTTCAATCAACATGAACGTCATTTACAGAAGAATATAGCAGACTTAAGCTCCCATAGTTATACAAAATATTTTAACACCTTTACCTCTTGCCATTTTCTTCCTAAACTGTGAAAATCCTCAACCAGCAATTCCAGTCCGTCTACACGAAGGAAGACACAGACAACATCCCAGATAAAGGTCCAAGCCCATTCTCATCGATGGGCAACATCATCATCAATTCAAACGGAGTGAAGAGGCTACTTAAAAACCTTCGCCCATTCAAATATGCAGGCCTTGACGGAATACCAACCTTTATTCTTAGAGCGACAGCTGAAAAAATGTCTCAAATACTGAGTTTGATATACCAGCGTTCACTTGACGATGGCTGTGTTCCTGTTGACTGGTGAGAGGATCTTATTCTACCCCTGTATAAGAAAGGTCCGAAACACCTACCATCCAACTACCGACCTGCCTCCCTAACCCCTGTAGCCTGTAAGGTATTGGAACATATTATTCACAGCAACATCTTTCGGCATTTCGATCAATTTAACATCTTGACAGATAAACAACATGGATTCAGGAAAAGGATATCCACTGCTACACAACTCATTGCCACCATCCAGGGCATCACCTGTAAACTACGATCAAATAGAGGACCAGGTGGATGTTATCCTACTGGACTTTGCAAAATCCTTTGATAAGGTACCTCTTCAAAGGCTTTTGTATAAGCTCAGCTTCTGTGGAATCCGTGAAGATACCCTCAAATGGATTGAAGCATTCCTTGGGCACAGGAAGCAGCAAGTGTTACTGGATGGGAGTATATCTCAACAAGCCGATGTCATCTCTTGAGTGCCACAGGGAACAGTTCTGGGTCCACTGTTGTTCCTGGTATTAATAAACGACCTCCCTGAATCTGTCAAAACCTCTGATACTTGCCTCTTAGCTGACGACTGCCTGCTGTACAAGCTCATCAACTGTGATGCTGATGCAGAATCAGTCCAACAAGATCTTGCTTTGGAGGAATAGGAAAGAAAGTGGCAAATGAAGTTCCACCCATAAAAATGTCAGGTCATTCACATCAGCACCAACAAACGTCACAAGAGACACACCGTATACAGGCTCCATGGTCACACCCTTGAAGCTGTTGACAGTGAAAGTTTCTCGGCCTTACCATCAGCGACGACTTCAGTTGGCACAGACATGTAGATGCGGTTACGGTTAAGGCATCCAGAACCCTGGGATTTCTGCGACGAAACCTTAGACAATGTACGAGGGAAGTCAAGAACACAGCCTACACCTCTCTGGTTAGACCGGTACTAGAATATGCATCCCCAGCATGGGACCCTACCAGTTCAGAAGGCATTGTCAAGCTGGAGAAAGTACAAAGACAGGCAGCTCGCTTTGTCAATGGCAACTATTCTGAGAGAGATCCTGGTTGTGTAACCCGAATGGTAAGTGATCTTGGCTGGGAGACATTAGAAAGCAGAAGGAAGAAAGACAGACTGACAAAACTGTACAAAAGTTGACATGGATAGGTCGACATGGACACTGGTGACGTTTTAAGACTAAATGACAGACGCACTAGAGGTCAACAGAGACTATACCAAACTACAGCCAATGTCAAGGTCTACAAATACTCATTCTTTCCCAGAACCATACCAGACTGGAATCGCCTCCCTGCTGTAGTTACAGACTCCCCAACCATCGAGGAGTTCAGAGCCGGCCTTGAACAGCAGGTGCCGACTCTCAGATGCTAAATGGACACCTGTATTTTAACCATTTTAATCGCCTGATGTTTTAACTGTTTTTACCCGGAAGAGAGGAAGTTGTCTCTTTTCCCCTACGCTGGTCAACAGTACATTCTAGTAAGAATCCTGACCATTGACTAGAAGAAGAAGAAGAAGAGCAGAAGGAGAAAAGGTCGGTTGAACTTACTGATAATGTCTGTAAAATGTAGATGAACGACAAAGAGTGAAAATTCTGATCAGTCTGCTCGATTAACGCTGTTTTGCCTGTTATATCCAATTTATTTGGGCGAGCACGGTATCAAAAGCTTTGTAGAATTGAAGTATCAGCATCTGCTTGAGGTCATTTCTGGCACGAAAACTTAATATTTCTGAAGGCCTTATTATGTACAGAAAAATCTTGTAAGAAAATGAGAAAGTCAGTTAACCCTTTCCTTGGTAGTGGCTACTTTGGTAGTCTGTTAATAACCTTTGAAAACAGTTCGGACCCAGAATAGGACCGACAGAACGTCGGTCCTGATCTGGGTCCAAACTGTTTGACTCTCTGACAGTGTTCCTAAAAGAATTTCATGTAATTCTTACTTTCAAATAAAGTCAGCAAACGACAACAAAAGCATGAAAAAATACCCAGTATGCAAAGAATTGAGCTTTTCGAAGAGGCTTAAGCAGGATATATCATGATCCATATCAATTAAAATGTGGTGAAATAAGGATTCGAATTCAGATATAAAGCTTGTGCTGGATAGAAATCACATCACATTTGAATGTCTGTGAAGCTTTTTACGATGCTCGAAAGCATTTGATATGTATTCGTTTTTCATTAGAATACACCGACATTAAAAGACTAATGCTTTTCATCATTCATTGAAAGCAAAACAGCTAAATTCCAATCTGTATGTGCTTTTGAAATAACAAGTTACGTAGTTTACAGCCAAACTGGTAAAATGTGTTATATATTTGTAAATGAGTTATAGTCCAGCCAGACTGCAATAGCGTTATAAATCGTCACGTGACTGCATATGGGCCTCGACTCAGAAAACCTGTCTTCGGGGTTGGCGAACAACAAAGGCGCAGATCAGCCTGCACATCTGCGCAGTCTGATCAGCGCCTTTGTTATTCGCTTATTGGAAAGCGTCATATCTAAACTTACTACAAGCGAAATTTCAATCCTCTAGCTTGTCTCTGTAGCTAAGCAAGGTAGTTTGTGTATGACCTGTTCGCAAACTCCTAAGAAATTTTTCTTCACGTCGAGGCTCAATTATATAATTGTGATGTGGAAATCCAAAGTGGCTTTACCTATTCTTTCAATAATGAGCTGACAACATATTTAAAAGATGAAATTCTTTAAACACGTGTAATACTGTGTTGTGTTGTGTACAAACTATGGCATCTATGCAACAAAAAGCCCATAGATTATATTATGTAGGTAGAACATATTTAACCCTTTCTATACTTGTGACTTCTAAATGCGTTCTTTAGCAAACAGTAAAGACCCTGATAAAATGCCGCATAGTGCGGCATTTTATCAGGGTCTACACCGTTTGCTATGACAAAAAACAATCTTCAGCGAAAGCAAAACATGTTATTTGGGAATACATGTTTTACCTGTGACCCCTAATTATATACGGTGGATCACACCAAGATTATTGCATCACACCAAAAGGAAGAATCCATAAAGGGTTGAATAACAAAGGTTCTTAACTGTTGGTATTACAGTAAAACCTGTCATAAGCGGCCACTCGAAAATACAAAACAAATGGTAGCTTAATGAAGGTCGAAAGTATTGTAGAATGCTCTCTTAGAGCATTCTGCAATACTTTCGACCTGCATTAGCGATGAATGGTCTTGAAAATCACTTTTTGGTCTTTTTGAGTGGCCGCTAAGGACAGATTTTAATGTCTGTTACATTATACAGCCAGTTGTTATGGTATACAATTGCAAAGGAAGATAACATCTTTGTCAGTATACCGTTGGTACCAAGGGAATACACTGCTTGCAATGCACTTAATGTAACCTTATTAAGACAAGGCTCATTGATAAATTTGTTGACAATTTCGTCTAGAGTATACGTCATGTCATATTCTGTTGTATACGATCTTCATCAAACACCACCATGGAATACTGCAATGACATCTAATAGAGTTTGCATAAACCAAGGTACCTCTAGAGACAGTCACTGTACCATAAATTACATTGTTGTTAAGTAAACACAGTCGTGCATCTTGTTTTAGGACAGCGAAATTTCTTAGAAACAAAGGGCTGTTATTGTAATTTTTTCAGACGATTCGTGATGTTTTTCTATTCAGTAATGAAACCGGTAAGAATGTGGTACAAATATTCGAGGAATTCGGCTGGATTCGGCTTGAATCGCATAATATTACAATGTATGACACTCTATCTATGATGTTAAATAACCTATTTGGAAGTACTGCAAGAAAGCTAGGAATCAGTCACGGATTTTTAAGAGTGCGATGAATGCATGCACGAATCGGGTACGAAAAAAAAAAGAATTCTTGACTAGTCTTGACAATCCGTGGGTTTTTCTCTCACGATAGGTATAAATGGCAACATCCATGCGTCTAGGGCATCAGTTGCAAAATGAATGTTCTTCGTAAAGCAGCTGTAGTTTTGACCCTACAACTTGAGTATCAAAAGCAGCTACTAATAGCTAGAAGACAACTGCTTCGTTAAAGCAGAGGCCCTGACCCTGACTCTTTGACTTGGAATAGGTTGCTAGTTCACCATTGACAACATCACCAGCCATGTTTCACTGATTGATCCTGACTGTGCTCCTGAATATGCCACATCTGTTGCCTCTTCTGGGACTGGCTCATAAGCCATTGATGGGGCAGTTACTCTAAAGGGTCTTCTGTTCACTCTTATTTGGTTAATTGATTGTCTTGCCTCTTTCGAATACCCTAAGTTGTTAAGAGTACCTACGAACACCTACGAATGACTCCGCCGGAATCAATCATTATTCAATTACGATGTCTAATACCCATGTTCCACAAAGGCCATGAATTCGCGTACATGAAGCTGAATCGTAATCAGTTCGTGAAGATCTTAACTGAATCGTATAGTCCGTAGTCAGTTCTTGCAATTCTTAAGTCAATCAGGAATTTGCAGTCAAAGTTTTGAACTGTTCAAAACTTTGACCACGAGCTCCCGATTAAAAACACGTGGCTCATATGTAACAATTCCTAATGCATTCGTAGACATCGTAACTGAATCGTAATCGATTCGGAGGCGTTCGTAGATACTCTTTTAACTCATTCATGGATTCGGGAGGGGCAGTACAAACATTGGGACAAAGAGAGAGGGGGCAGGAGACAGTGCCCTGAGAGTAATTACACTACCATGTTCAAGTGAGCCGGTCCCAGAATAGGGGAAATATGGCAGATTCAAGAGTCAGTGACTTCTGGGTCACTGGCTGGTGATGTTGTTAGTGGCCAACTATAGTCCCACAGCGTAATGCTGGCTTTGCTGACATTCTGTATATACTATATTTATTTGTAAATAACAAAGTACATTTTAACTCACCGTTTTTTAGAACAATACATACATTTTATTGTGTTTAAAATGTTATATGCACATACCAATCACAAGGAGATAATCATAGCATAGTGAATGAATCGCTTGTCAGGGAGGTTGCAAGTTCGAACCTCGTCACTGTACATGTACTTTGTTGTCCTTTTTTTTATATATATTTGTATTTATTTATTTATTGATACAGATGTTTAAATAGAGAATCGTACGTGAGTGCTCATGTTTTATTGAATTTATTTAACGAGTTGAGGAAAAGTGATGAAACGCGAGGCTTGCCAAGCATTTTATCTCTTTTTTGCAACGAGGTTAATAAATGCAATAATACAAACTGGTCACGAATGTTAGATTCTACTTATCATATGACATTTAGATTACTTTGAAATCACATTTCTGCCGCAAAAACGTCATGATTTTGCCATAGTGTACTAAACGTTGTTATGGACGTCATAACGTTTCCCGAAAATCTGTTAACCACTAGTGTTTTATCGATTTTATTGCATGGCGTTATTTCACTCCAAGACGCGACGTCATATGATAAAACTGTTTAAATATATAGAGGATATTTACTTTCAAATATATTTCACCGAGTGTGTTGTGAACATCAGAATTTTCATGAGTGCGTAGCACGAATGAAAATTTCGATGTTTTCAACTCACGAGATGAAATATATTTGGTATTTACAAACAAGAAATGTGTCCATGGGACACGGATGCCCCCGCTATTGCCAAATTCGCATAAATAGGGCATAACAAAGGGCCATAACTGATTATAATCGGTGTATTAAATCCGTAATCGAACTTGACCTGTATTTTATAATTATATACCGGTGTATGAAATATGAATCCAATACACCAATGTATTCAAAAGATATCGCCGGAAACAATTTTTCATATAGAGATCAAGGGCCATAACTCTGATAATAATTGGTGGATTTTATCCGTAATCCAACTTGACCTGTATTTTAGGATTATATACATGTACCTGTGTATGAAATATGAATCCAATTCACCATTGTATTCAAAAGATATCGCCCGGAAACCATTATTCATACCGAGACCAAGGGCCATAACTCTGATAATAATCGGTGGATTTTACCCATAATTGAACTTGACCTGTATTTTATGCTTATATACCTGTGTATGAAATATGAATCCAATGCATTACTGTATTCAAAAGAAATCGCCCGGAAACCATTTTTCATTCGGAGATCAAGGGCCATAACTCTGATAATAATCGGTGGATATTTTATAGACAGGTATATAAGCATAAAATACAGGTCAAGTTCGATTACGGACAAAATCATTCACTGAAGCGGGGGTGGGGGGGGGGGGGGGTTGAAAATTCAAAATAGAAAAAATCAGCAAATCTTAATTAGTTTGGTACCAAAATGTTCCTCATGTTCTAACTAAGAAAACGACTACCCACACTTGGTGTTTTTGTTCGCAAATAAGAAATGTATAGGCGTTTGAACTTTCAAAGAGAGCTGCATTAAGTGAATGGAAAAGTCAGAGGTGATCCAAAAACGCTACAGTGAAAATATAGGCTGCTATCAATCACTAGTGATTGATATCATATCATTTCACTAGTGATTGATATCACTTTCATTTGTTTTTGATATGCATTGATTTCACTTCTAAGTATAAAATAAAATTCGTAATCAATTCCAAATCTATTCGGTGCTAAATATTGCTTTAATGACAGCAAATAATCCATACCCTATTAAGTTGACGCAGTGGCATATCCTATATGCGTTTTTGTGTTTGCTTATATCCCATTTCCATTTAAGGGACATTTGTATAAATGTTAAAACTCTTACCCAAACATGATTAAAGGATACATATGAAAATATTATAAAATAAAAATGACGAAAAAGAAATGAAATAGCAATGATGGGATTTGAACCCTACGCATAATGGAAAAAAGAATGGGCTTTCTGCTGCCGGTGATTCTACCTACTGTGCTATCCAATATTCTAAAAAAACAGTTTTCAAAATAGCCATTCTGAAAACAAACAGTTTTCAAAGTAGCCAGACCTGACTTGTGGATATGCCAACCAAATGTTTTGATTTCAATGTTTACAAACAAGCAAATGTAAATTTTAGCCACTAGATCTTGGGAAAAGTAGAGCACGTTTTGCCAAGTCTAAGAGTAAGAAGGTCTGATCTATCCTTTTTTAACGAAGTAGCATTTGTCTAGCTACCAGCAGTTGTTTTTAATGTTTAAAATGTAGGATCGATACTACAGTTGCTCTACGAGGAACATTCATTTTGGAAATGATGCCCTTGAAGTATTGGTTGGGGCTTTTTATATTCATCGTGAGATTAAATACCAAGGATTGTCAAGAATAGTCACGACTCTTTTTTATTCGTAATTGATTCGTGCGTATTCTTACATCGCAATGAAATCGTAACAATATGTGCGTAATTCAAGCTGAATCCAACCGAATCCCACGAATATCGTAATGCTATCTTACCTGTTCATTTCCTGAGTCGTAGAACACCACGGATGTGCTAATAAATTTACAATTTTCCACGAATACTAGAATTCATGTATTCTTGGTTATTCGTGAACTGTGTAGAATATGGACATAAGAACGTATTATGATTTTGTTACGAATTAACGACGTTTTGGAATCGGGAGTTTGTGGCCAAATTTTTGGTAAGTTCAAAACTTTGGCCACTAATTCCCAATAGACATAAAAACTGCAAGGTGGAGTACAGTCTATACGATATAGTAAGACCTTCACAATCAGATTACGGTTCAGCTACAAATAAAAAAAATATCAATTCGTGACAATTTGTGGGATTCGTGATTTGTGAGGAATATGGCGATATTGTAGCCTTGGTTTGATAAAGCAGGGGGGGGGGGTAAATGATCGTTTTCATTGCAATTCCCGCTTCTATAACACTTCACATCTATAACGAAAGGTTTATAAACTATTTGTCACATGAAGTCGCGTCTGGGAGTGATATAATGGAATACAACAAAATCGTTTAACCGCTAGTGATTTACAGATTTAGTAATATCTGGTTCACACCAACGGCGACGTAATGACGTCCATTATAACGTTGTGTAAAATATGGCAAAATCTGGACGTTTTCGCGCCAAAAATGCGATTTTAAAGTAATTTTATTGACATGTGCTTACAATGGAATCAAACATTCGTGCTCCTGTATAATTGGAATAATTAAACTCGTTACGAGCCTCGCATTTTATCTCTTTCCCAAACTCGTTTAATAAAGCCAATAAAACATCAGCACGCATACACAATCCTCTGTATAAAAACTCATTCAGATCAGTTCAAGAATACATAAAACGGCTGCCCTTATTATAATAACTCAATAATGTGTTTAAACAGTAGTTTCCTAATTCAAACTAATATTATTGTCGTTCGTGATTGTTGATCGCAAGTAGTTGTCACAAGGGATATTAACTTATTATCTAAGGGAGTTGGTACTCAGTTCAATACACCAGCTCACGCGATTTTAGCGCTCATTGCACGTAGACATAATTCTTTGTTTTTATTATATGATTTGGCGCCAGTAATTTATTTCATTTGCATTGACTTGGAATTAATTGTCTTGCAAGCACACTTTAATTCCATGAACGAAATGGTATTTGTCAAGTTTTTTTGCAAATAAAAGAAATCTGATTGTAAATTATGCGTGATACGTGAACTTTTCTCTGTTTATGAAAGTGAGTTAGGCGAGAAAATACCACAATTAATAACAAATTTAAGATAAGTTGTAACCCGTGGCATTGCGAGGAAGAGATACAAAATACAGACAGACACAACGCAATTAAATTAAAGCGACCAGATCTCTGTTCTTTAGCAAGATGATTGCTAAACTAGAAGATTCAAAATGAACCACACCACATTCGTGGACCGAACACAAAACCTCAACACGCAATAGGAGCCACAATAAACAATTTGCAAACAACAACAGAATCACTGCTTTAGAATGGACAAAAGCTTAAGCCACTAGGTGTGTAGGGGAAGGAGGGGGGCGGGGTAAATGCACTTTACTGCACAAATTTTTGCTCCAGAATCTGCTGTTGTAAAAGCACAAGAAAACGTTGAGCTCGCGTGGAAGCTAACAAACTTATGCAATGCACCATCACAGGGAAACAATCAAATCAAATGACAATAATGTGATGAAACAAAGAAAAGGACTTTTGCCTTACAGACAGCCCGAGCTTAAGAAAAAACACAAGTTTAGCATGGTGAGCAACAACTCTAGACAAGCTTGTTCTTGTTGTCTGTATATTCCTCCATACAATGGGAACACAACTCGATGAGTGCAAAATAGCACTTACAAACCTGATAAATGTTCTGTTATAAAAAGCGGTCGACAAGAGCAGCCATCATCGACTTTGTTGCTTCCTAAATAGCATGTAGTTTGTAGCATAAATTGCCTGGAGATATGCGCCAAACGTTCACCCTATATTCTGTTGTTGTTAAATAACGACACAAGAATACAACAAATACCCTAGCCACAACAATAGCACATCCAGTCAAGCAACCAACTGCGCACAAGCAAAAGATTATCACCAGACCAAAGACTGTAGTACACAATACGACACAAAACTAAGATAAGCCCATTGTTAGAAAAAGGCATCTCGAATTAATTTGGTTAACAAGGAGACTGACTAGTATATGCACTCTGACAATGTTTCGAAATTTCAACTATTCAAATTATAATACTGAATAAGAAAAGAAAATAATGGTCCGCAATTAAAGATTGGCCAGCACACGAGATGATGGTTCTTATTACACCCGTGTGTGCCGAAGGCTCCTACGAGCATGCATGTTCGCATGACCTCGCCAGGGCTTTCACTTCTTGGATAAACAAAGTATGCAAGTTGAAGAAGACCCCGAATAACTTTTAGACATCTAGTCTCTCTGGACATGCCAGAATGAGCGATTATACGAGACTCTTTCAGATATGCGATAAGACCAAATCTCATGTTTTTATGCCCTTTTCTCGTGATCAAGATACTTAAAGCTGCATAGTCTGTAACTTTGAACATTTTTCGAAAAAAAATTTTTTTATTTTTAAATCATTTGTAAAAGCAGAATTAAGTTAAGTTTCTACAATAAATCTGTTCACTATAGCTGAAAACTGCATGGAAAAGTGAATTATCTTATAAAAATAGGTGTTTTTTCTCTTGTTGGTAATTATTTGCGTCC
This sequence comes from Loripinus fragilis, assembly GCA_964019695.1. NCBI lineage: Eukaryota > Metazoa > Mollusca > Bivalvia > Lucinida > Lucinidae > Loripinus > Loripinus fragilis. Next base: position 94,539,274 of record OZ026515.1, read on the forward strand.
CTCCAATAATTATAGACAGTCAAGTTTTAACATAAATGCTGTTGTTTTGATACTGATAATTTGTAAAGATTTACGAAATTTGTAAAATGTATACCTGAATTTTAGTTTTTTACTGTGTTCTTGAAAAATAGAAACATTATTTCAAAAATTAAAAGATCAAAAGTTCCAGACTATGCAGCTTTAACCCTTGTCCCGCTTAATTCATATTGGTGATTTTTTATTATTGTATCAGGCTCATTTTGCCATACAGACAGAATTTTAAGAAAGTGCAAACCTACCCTCCCCAAAACTTTCACAACATATCCATCCCGGAAAATGAAATGCAGCATGTCCCCAGCAGCATACTAAAGATACACGTTTACCAGGCATGCTAACGTATAAAGTTGGTCACCCTTGTCGTCTGCGCTTCAGTTGGTTGCACGAGTAAAGCGTACAAAGGCTATTACAACCGATTTACTGTAGACTAGTCTTATTTGACAGAGTATGACAGCGCTCTGTCTGACACGCCCAGTCTCTATTAGCTGGACGCACTATAGGTAGTTCATATTTCTGTTTAGATCTGTTCTGTTCATAGAAAAAGCTCCACAAATCACTTACAGGCAGGCTATTTTTTAAACAAAGTCTTGAAGACACTGTTTGTTACTTTTGACCACAATATATAGTAGACTTAGTCGTAGTTTATGCAATTCTGCTCCCAGAGGAAGAGCTCCCAGCAAGAGATATGCCGCTGAAGTTCTGTAAAACCTGAGTAAAACGGCCACTCAATAATAGACAAAGCAAAGATCTTAATGACAAATTGTAGCTTAAGGAAGGTCGAAAGTATTGCAGAATTGGAGAATTCTGCAATACTTTTGACCTGCAATAAGCGATATTATGTCTTGAAACCCAATTGTCGATCTTTTAAAAGTGGCTGTTTTACACAGATTTTACTGCAACTGAGGGAGATGTTGAACATTTTTAATAATCTTTATATGATATCTACTGATCTTATCCAGTTGTGTTTAGGACATGGCTATAATTTCAAGTCCGTAAAGGAGCTATGAGAGAACACAGGTTTGATAAGTTTGATACAAGCTCTAGGTGCTTAGTCCGCTAGCTGAAGACCAGTATTCATTACAGAGTATAAGGTTCTTGTTGCATTGGAAATTCTTTCATCAACATTTATAGGGGATGATTTCTTTCCAGGTCGTGTAATACCAAGACTCATAGCACTATCGAAGATGGTGCCCTCGTTTTCTCCTCAACCTGATTTCATTAATGTCAGGACACCTATTATGAACACGTTAGCTACCAAAAATTCTTTCATCCAATGTTCCCCAAAAGCCATAACCAATGCTCTTGTGTGCATTGACAAAATTCTACTTGGTATCTACATTCATCTTCGTTGATACAAAACTAAATGAAATACAATTTTGTAAATGTGTCAGAATAACGACTCAACACAACCACAAGCGTCCATAATTCGTATGCAACAGATAAAAATGTATTACAATGTTTCTGTTGGGATTCATTACATGGGACATGTGCTCATATCCAAACTGTTGTAATTTGTTCTTTAGGGCCAGAATTGTTTGTGCAAATAGGAGTTTGTATTTACCTAGATCATCTGTTTTGCCAAAGTTAACTAATATAATAGCTTTTCCATCATTTTCCGAAGCATTTTCAATGACAATTTTAGTCTTTCTGGTAGCCACAGTGGTTCACTTTTAAAAGTATTTGGTTAGTTTATAAAGCACGCAAATTAAAAGGAATACACAACTATGTAAAAATGTTAAAATTGAATTTCACATGGACGAATGTATGTGAACCTAGTTCATGAACAATACTCAGTGTCAGCCCAGCAGAGTTCTATTCAGTTCGTCGTTAAAATTGAGCATTTATCTCTGTTATTTTTATACTTTTCTAGCTTGCTCTTATACATGTATTTCTTTGAATCAATTAAAAGATAAAGATTGTATTAAAAGTGGACTAATGCAACCAAAGCAATTTCTACATATTTGAACGTTTCTATTTCTTAAACAGTGATGACGTGCAAAAAAAGCTCTGTGCATCTTTTTTACAAGAGTTGTAGGGATATAAAACAACGATTATGCGATAAAATAGTAAAGTTTCAGTGATCAGTGACACACCGATGATTTTTTTAGGTCAGGGTCCTGTAATATACTCTTAAAAGGGTATCCTTTGGAAGTAAAGACTGCACCAAAAAACTGAAACTAGATTGTGCATATTTCCAGGGCCAGGCTAGCTAGTTTCTGCCATTCGGGCTTCATCAGTGACCCTCTGATAGTTTCAAAGTTCCACAATGAAACCCATGATCCCAAAGGACAAGAAAATAAAATAAACCTGTATCACATGTAGCAGACATTTCATTTTTTATTCTTCGTCTATCTTGTTCATTCTACAAAACTTTTTTTTCAAGATTACTTTAAAGGTATTCGATGCAACTTAATGGCATTTAATAATCATTTACAAGATTATTTTAAAACATTTGCAAAAAGTTTAAGATTCATTTGACACTTTCAGGAATAATCGGACCAAACTTACTTCTGAGAAGGTTACTATTTTTATCCCAGTTGGTTTATAAGCTTCCAACAATACCAATGTGTTTTATTGACGATTTTTCAAATTAACAACAGATGAGAACACATTTGAAGTCTGGACGTGTCAGTTAACCCTTGTCATGCTGAATATTTTTTGTGTACAATACTCCGTTAAAGTTTTATCTGGTTAACATTTATTATTCCAGTTTTAAGCAAAATGTATTTAAATCTGAGAAGAAAACAGTGTTGATTCTGAAGAGATTTCTTCAATAGAAACTATCTAATCTGTATATACAGTGTCTTTGCTTTTTTAAATTAAATTGCAAGCTAATAGTGGCACTGCAGTGGAATTCACAGTTGAAGTTGATATATGGTAATAAAATCTATCATCAGTATGATCCATAAATAATCAGATTAAGGGGCTTGAAGTTGGATTTTTTTCTCAATTCCTACCTTGTCTCTAAAGTGTAAAGGCTTGCATTGAACATGTACATGTAAATAGTACAGTTAAACCTCAAAAGGACCTCTGACGGTGGTAATTGGAATCACAGTGTATCGCTGCCTATAATTTTGATAAAAATTTAAGTCGATCAAAAGCTTCCATCTTCACATGTAAGCTCGCTGTTGGTGTCTCTATTTTATGATTTTGCATTTGATTTCATATTTCCATCAATGTACGGCTTTATTTTTGGGCTAAAATGGTCACTTTTGTATTATACATATAGGAAATAGAAAAATATTTTTAAAACATCATCCCCCCCGAGTACCAACTTATCCTTTTGCACGTAAGTGTGTTCTCATATTTTACATAATATATGTAAAAGGCTAGTTGGGACTCGGGATGGGGAGTGATATCCCACAGCCCTAAATGTGACGTCCGGCCGGGCCCAAACATTTGCATTTCGATTTTTGGTGTACTCACTTGAAAATCTTTTTTTCCAGTATAATGAAATAATAAGTACAAGTAAGCTTCCTTTTCATAGCCCTTAGTCATGAAATATTACAACGTTTTAGCATATTTTTCTTTAGATTATGCATATGGTCCTGTTCTTAAATTCATATGGTAGATTATTTTGCACATATTCTGTATCTATTCAATACACATAAACTACATGTTCCTTGACTGGGTGCACTTTATGTATGGATGAATGTTTATAGTACCTTGCTGCATAATATTACACCAGGTAAATACATTGTCATCAAGGTTGAAAATGGACTACAGTTCCACTTCAAAATATTTCATAACAAATCAGATAGAAAAAAAACAACAACAAAACAAATCATTGAAGGCTCATGATTTTGGACTTCAAAATACTTTCACTGTGGTTTGTAATCGGGTAATGATGACACTATACCCTTACACGTGAAAATAATTGATTTCTAAATGTTTTGGTTTTGGATGCGCCTCCTGTTTTGTCATAGGGGTCTGCCTGTCCAATTGTAACTTTAATTCGTTCCTAATACACCAAGTGTGTTATTCAAAAGGATGCCAGTGATATCTTATACATAAGGAAGTTAAGGGAAGCATCTGAAAAATAGGCAGATACCCTATTAAAGTGTCAGAGGTCCTTTCGTAATTCGAGTTTTCGACATACTCTTTATTTTGAAATACATTTTGGACATACTGAATTTAGAGAATAGAACCTATTCATGATCTATTTTAATACCTGTCTATTATAATATGTTATGTGGTTGAAAAATGTCTCCTCAAGCCGTTTCTTTACATGGTCAAAACGTATGTTTGATAGAAAAACAAACTGATAATAATTATCTTTGGGGTTATACATATATCCAGAAAGGAAATTTTACGAGCGTAAAACTGTAATTATTTCCTTACCCATCAATTGAGACGGTTCTTTTGAGTACCCACAATTTATGTTTGGACGAGGAAAGAAGAAAATAGTTTTCTTATACGCCCTCTTATCTGGAGGCCTTGGTATGCATTTTTGTCTTCGTCCCTATAGTTCTAACTTCTGATAATTCAAAATAATACCTTTAGTCCTAAAAACTTCGGATTTTTTGGGATTCTACTGTATTATGTATTATATGTATGTTATTTTTGGGAGTATGGTCTATCGACTGCTATTTGGTACGGACTTTATACCTTCTCAGACTCTGTAATTAAATGGCGTTTTTTCAGACCATGGATAATTATATTCAGATGCATGCAGCTCAAAGGCTTTGTCATTGGAAAAATTATTTATACTTCATTATAGACATCAAACGTCTGAGTGATTGGTGAAATGATTGTATGGCATTCGCTAAAACGTAGGGCACGAAAAAGACATATATAAGCCAGTACACAATGATTTTATAATTAAAGGCTGCTTGACGATTGCTAGAATATTTTATGTCGTGGAAATGTAAAACAGACAGAAAAAGTGATCGGCTACGCTGATCATATAGGGCAAATGTATTTCTTCTAGCTTGATAGCTGGACACCACATCCCTTAAGGACTGTATCGCAATCCATATAGGTCCCATCCACTTCCTCAATTTTTCAACTGATTTGCCAGACAACCCCATACCTTCTGTTTGTCGGTTCGCAGACGACTCGGTCCTGTAAAGAAAAGGACTGTGTTACCATTCCATAAGACCTAGTTAGACGCGGGTTGGCAAATGAAATTCAATGTGGCAAATTCTCACTCTATGAGAGGCACTTGAAATCAGCATCACCAATTCATTTGGACTATTTCTTACACAACCCGAACCTTGGAAAATGGTCAGTTAGCGAACTATCACTAAAAACATGGATTGGGGTCAACTCATAACTGAAATTTCTTCCAAAGCTACTAAGACTCACATAAACTTGTCATTTGCACCCAAAAGTACTAAGGAAGTTAATTTTGGCCTACACTAGAGTATGCAGCACTGATTTGGGACACTTTCGCTACACCTCGGTTAACAAAATCGAGAAAAATCTTAGGACGGCAGTCGGTTGGATCTGTAGGAGATGGCAAAACACAAGAGTCGACGAAATGCTTGAATGACCATTACTTGTTACTCATAGGAATCGATCCTCTTTAATTCCTTTCCATAAGATTCATTGTGACACAGACAAGTACTTGACCCCTGCTCAGTCTCACAGTTTGAAAGTTACCAGGTCACCAAGCAGAGTCCAATATTTTAGATACCAGACATATTGTGATGCCCTAAAGTATTCACATTTCCGGGGACTACTAAACGTTGAAATATACTCTATCTCCGTCTGCGATCTCTGCCCAGACAACAGAGGAGTTTATGGCTCTCATTTAGCCAAAACAAAGCCAAAATGATAGATAGATAGATAGATAGATAGATAGATAGATAGATAGATAGATAGATAGATAGATAGATAGATAGATAGATAGATAGATAGATAGATGGATGGATGGATGGATGGATGGATGGATGGATGGATGGATGGGTGGGTGGGTGGGTGGGTGGGTGGTTGGATGGATGGATGGATAACATTTGGACCAAAGAAATGTCGCATTGCATTCAATTTTCTTCCTGGTGAGTTGCATCAATCAATTTTGAACTTTTAGCTTAAGTCAAAAGTCCAATGACATTAGACACATAATGTCCTTGATAAGTACAATACCATTAGTTAAATGCCCTTGTTGACATTTAAATTAATTAGATCTGAATATAAAATTGAAGGCAGTGCTAAATAATGGCCATTTCAAGTGTACAGGGATACAAGGCCTCGAGGTTATAAAACTTGAGTTCATTCTCAGACTCAAAATAAAGCGCAATGATTGGCTGCTTGTGGACACGTGGCCGCAAGCAGCCAATCACTGTGCTTTATTTTGACTTTGAGAATGAACTCAAGTTTTATAACATCTTGGCCTGATCACTCCTGAATAGACCAGTGTCCAGCCTGCTCTCCCTCTAACCAACTTGCTCATGCCTACGATGTCGATAGTTGAGCTAATGTTCTCTTTATGACACATATGGGTCATAACAAATTGTTTAACATTTGATCACTGTCACTCTTGCCTGGCAGGACAGTAAATGTCCTTGTTGACATTCTAAGTAATTAGATCTGAATATAAACATGAAGGCATTACAAAGAAATGACCATTTCAAGTGTACAGGCATACACATGTACCTGATTACTCCTGAATAGATCGGTGTCCAGCCTGCTCTCCTTCTTTCCATCTTGCGTATGCCTACGATGTCGATAGTTGAGCTAATGTTCTCTTTATGACACACATGGGTCATAACAAATTGTTTAACATTTGGTCACTGTCACTCTTGCCTGGCAGGACAGTAAATGTCCTTGTTGATATTTAAGTAATTAGATCTGAATATAAACATGAAGGCATTACTAAGAAATGACCATTTCAAGTGTACAGGCATACACATGTACCTGATTACTCCTGAATAGATCGGTGTCTAGCCTGCTCTCCCTCTAATAAACTTGCGTATGCCTACAATGTCGATAGTTGATCTAATGTTCTCTTTATGACACATATGGGTCATAACAAATGGTTTAAACCATTTTCTTCGTGAATATTTATGCTAGGCTCGCTCCACCCACTATGAATGATTATATGTTGGCAAATAGACCATATAATTTACTTGTCAGGTCCACCAGTGTAGGGTCAGATATATCATATTTCCCATCAATATATTAAAATATTTTTTTCCAGATTGAACTCAAATTTCATAGGAAGACTCCCTAGGGTGAGTGAACAACTTTTTATACAAATGGTTTTGGTCACATAGCCAAGATGGTCGCCATGACTCGATGCCATTGAGACATAGTATGCAGCATTGGTGGGAATGTAGGACCCACTAAGTTTGTTCAAATCACTATCCTGGATTGACCTTGACCGTCTTAACGTCAATGTCAAATTTGCTTCCTAATGTATTTCAACGAGAATTACCTTGAAAAGTTGACTTTTCAATTATGTTGAAGCCAAAGGCATGTACTTTCTATATATAATTAACTTAATAAGACTATTACTATAGAGAAGTGCCTTTGAACATTCAGTCAATGCCACTCATATAGGACGCATCGGTATATTTAAATATATTTATTTTAGTAGCCACAAGGCTAATTGAACTGATATTCCACAAAAATGGCTGTCATGTCAATACTTTAAATAGGTCAAAACTCTTCTCCAGAACCAATGATTCAGCGACCTTTGTTTAGCCTTGGTATGTACTTAGCATTGTGGGTATGAGTTCTACAACGTATGGTTGCCTATTGATACAAAGTTGAGCTAGGTGTACTTTTCAACAAGCTTAGATGTGGTTCGTGATGTGTTTATGTGGGGTAAAACGTTGAATCGATGTTATTTCGATAACTTTTGAATGTAATGTCATAATACGTCCTTGATATAGATAACCTAAAGAGACTATAGGTACACTGTAACCACATAAGGTCATGATATGACCTTTTCCCTATTATCAACAAGGTATGATTGACCCTTGAACTTTCAAACAAGGTAGCACTTAAATGATTGCAAACACTTTTTTCTCAGCAATCAGAGGGCCACCGGGAGTAGATTTCATACTGAGCATGCTTTGAATTCGACACTTTAATATAAAAATCGTGTCCATGATACATGAGTAACATGTTTTTCATCCCATGCTAGGTTAAACTACTCAAGAATCTTCATCTCTAAACTAATGGACTAATCAGAGTTGTTCTTGTTACGTAACGTTATGAGGAATATGGATAATACACCGTTTGTTTAAACGAATATTCACAAAAAGTAGGGGATGTTCGAATATTATAAATCATAGCATTCATAAGCCTGAAATAGTTAGTACTAATTAACGAAGTTATCTAACTGACAATATGAATAAAATTTTCTTGGTTTAATCTGGTCACGAGTTCCTGAAACAACCATATTTGGACCAGGGATAATTTTTCAATGTTCACACGTGCATATCACGATGATGGATTATGCAATGGCTACGTTTTAAAAGAAAATATCCGTTATTCATTATTTTTAATGCTTAGAATTTGTTTTGATCTCTTTTTCCTTGATTTGTGGAATGGGATGCTAAAATCTGCCACTTTTTAGAGGTTTGTGCTATTTTTTCTACATTTTTGTCACCGCCCTATTTCCTAGAAATAGCAATTTTGATACACGAAAAAACCTTTAAAAAACAAAGATATCCAAAATACATCTTTAGCATGCATTTTCGAAAGCATGTTAAAAATTCTGATACATTTTTTGTGAAATTTGGGTCTTGACCCCTTGTGTCTTTGGCACGCCCTTAAGGTCACACTACTAAATTTTCAGTCCTCAAATTATGCAGGAAAACTGGCTTACATATTGTTTTATAAAAAGACAAAATTAATTATGCGACAAATTACTAGATTTGTTTATTTCCCAATATCCCCTACCTTTTGTGGACGGTATATATTGATGTTGAATTTGTTAAGTCATCGACATTCTTAGGACTCAGTGTGCACTGGCTCATTGTTTGTTGGTGTTCGCATTGTGTGTGGGGGTTTGTGTTGGATCCTTGTCAGGTGGCGTGGTTCTTGGTGTTTTTTTTCCAGTTCAGCAATTAATTTGCTGATGAACAGAAAGCTGGTAACTTTACTTTAATTGAGTTGTAGCTATCTGTGCCTCCTCCTCATCGTGGCGTGGGTTGGCCTGCTGTCTGTGGTTGTGGCCATTCCTAACCGACATACACCCGTGCTGCTTCAATCGGATATCCTTTGAAACAATTTATGCAAAATGGATAACAAATAAAGAATATCTGATTGTCTGTTTTATATGAAACAATAATATTTCAGCCCTTAGTAACTATGACTCAGCACTTATCTAGCCTTGCTGACCCACACCCTTTGCTCCATGAATTGAACAACATTTTCCCCATGACTTTAAATCAGATGACTTTTCACCATCTGAGAGCACAAATCCCATGTGCGTGTACAATTTTGTAGAAGTACATTTCTGACTGACATTCTAAAATTTAATATATAAATAAGATTCCAGAGTTTATTACATGCCAAATTTTAAAATATTTTGTAACTTTTAATTACTAACCTTTGAGTTAAATTATATTTGTTTAAAAGCATCGGTAATGCATTTAGAACGTTTGCGCCTTCTCATATCAGTTTTTCTAGACATTGTTAACAACAGAGGATGTGCTAGACACATGCTTAATGATACTTCAGACGAGCTAGACATTGTTTAAAGTGCATTTATTGATTGTTCCATTATATTTTAGGAAGATGCAATAAACATGCATTTTTAAACTGAACTGTTTTAATCAGCTGATGGCGTTATGTAACTGTGCCATCTGTAACACTGGAGAACGATATACTCGTAAAACATTACGGAAAATTGTTCTAACACTGCATTCTACGTAAATCTCAAATAGATACTGTATTTACTTATGTGCAAGAAAAATTTTTTGCAAAGTACATGTATAGTTTTCCATTTCTTACGCTTATTTCAGATAATATTTCAATATGCTGTAAGCGGCAAATACAACGTTAGGAAGAAGGCAATTAACTCAAGTACCACAACAAGACATATTTCATGTTATGACCAAATCTGAATTGTTTGACAGAATACCAAAACTATATTTATACAGGCGATAAATATTACCACGACACGCGTCCTATAAAATATGTGCTTTGGTCACGTCACCTGTGATGACTTTTTGTATTAATCATTGTCCTGCTGAACTCCGTTTTATCCTTTCTTGAAAATGAAGCCATCTGATTATGATCCAGACTGTTTTCCACTCTTCTTGAAAATACATGTCTATCACTTGAATGCTGCATGTAAACAGGATAAACATTGGGGAGGAGTAATATACATGCTCAGAAGAAAAAGTTTAGTCGGTAAGGACACCATGTGCAATAATTGTGTTTAAAGGCATTGAAATTTGAGCAATAATACTGGTACCACTCATTATTACTCTCTGCAGGGGTTCTACTGGGCAGATCAAAGGACAGTCATAATGAGGTGATTATGACTTCCATACAGGGGCAATAAAGTGGTCCCATGAAGGGAATAGGTATTTTATGATAAAATATTGATCTTTATCTTAGTGAAAGAAATTGTGTTGTACACAGGTAATTCCCCACTTGAGGCCCCTTTAATTTTGTGAGATATTGAAACTGTCCCTTATCAGTTAATCATTTAATGGTCTCTATTGGACAGTAATATATGCCTTTAAGGTTCTGAATATTGATAAAAACCCTTGCTCAACTCAAAATGTATTTAATTTCCAATACATTTCAAGAATTGTATCAAGCCATACATGTATTGCTTATGAACCCTTTTTCCATGACAAGATCACACTAAGGGGTAAAAGTAAAAGGACCTCTGACAATTTAATAGGGTATCTGCCTATTTTTCAGATGCTTCCCAAAACTTCCCTATGTAAAATATATCACTGGTATTCTTTTGAATAGGACGCTTGATGTATTAGGAACGAATTGAGGTTAAAATTAGACATGCAGATCCCTACAACAAAACAGGAGACGCTACCAAAGGGGGTAGGGGTTGCAAAATTTGACTTCGCCAAAACATTTAGAAGTCATTTATTTTTCACGTGTAAGGGTATTACATCATCAATACTTGATTACAAATCATTTTGCAAGTATTTTAAAGTCCAAAATCATGAACATTTTTATAATTATTTTTGTTGTTGTTTTTCTATCTGATTTGTTAAGAAATATTTTGAAGTGCAACTGTAGTCCATATTCAACCTTGATGACAATGTATTTACCTGGTGCAATATTATGCAGCAATGTACTTTTACCATTCATACATGCGTAAAGTACATCTAGTCAATGGCCATGTAGTTTATGTGTATTGGATAGATACAGTGTATGTGCAAAATAATCTACCAACTGAATTTAGTAAAAGGACAATTTTCATAATCTGAAGAAAAAAATGCTAAAACGTTGTAATATTTCATGACTAATGGGTTATGAAAAGGAAGCTTATTTGTACTAATTATTTCATTATACTAGAAAAAAAGATTTTCAAGAGAGCACACAAAAAAACAAATGCTAATGTTCGGGCTCGCCCAGACATCACATATTGGGCTGTGGGATATCATTCCCCCCCCAAGTTCCAACTAGCTTTTCACATATATTATGTAAAATATGAGAACACACGTACGTGCAAAAGGAGTAGTTGGAACTCAAGGGGGGGGGGGATTGATGTTTTAAATATATTTTTCTATTTCCTATATGTATAATACAAAAAGTGACCATTTTAGCCCCAAAATTAAGCTGTACATTTATGGAAATAGGAAATTAAATGCAAAATCATAAAATAGAGATCAACAGCAAGCTTATATATGAAGATGGAAACTTTTGATCGACTTTATTTTTTATCAAAATAATAGGCAGCGATACATTGTGATTCCCATTACCACCGTCAGAGGTCCTTTCACATTTCATTCAATATCTCGTATGTCCCCCTCTAGCTTGGATAACAGCCATACAGCACCGCCTCATGCCGTTTATTAGACACCTGCCACATACTTTACGTCCAAGGTAGTCTCAAAAGTGTTCGATCGGAGAAAGATCCGGGTATTTTGCTGGCCAATCGAGCATGTTAGTGTCGTTTTCTGCAAGAACATTCTGTGTTATATGCTGTGTGGATCGTGCATTGTCCTGTTGTAAAACGTCTGCATTGCCATTTGCTATGTATGGAACAACTACCAGGGTGATAATGCCAGCACAATAACGGACAGCATTTAGATTGCCATGTACTGTTACAGATCAACCACCGTAAGGGAAATATTCCATAACGTTTGCAGCATCTAGTCACTCCCCCGGCGTCGCCAAACTCTAACCCTGCAATCAGGTCCATGAAGGTTGAATTTTGACTCGTCAGTGAAAACGACCCTGTTCCATTGCTGTCTCGTCCAGCGGCTGTGCTGACGTGCCCAATTCATACGCGCAGTGCAATGGCGTCCTGTTGACTGAAAACCTCTGTAAGGATGTCGAGAACGCAGTCTAGCGGCCCTCAGACGGTTTCTGGCAGTGTATACAGAAATCCTCGTTCCTGTTGCGTGTCTGAGATGTTCAACAATATTTGGAGCGGCCATGATACTATTACGTCGTGATGACGTCATTATGTATATATCTTCACTTGGCGTCGTTTTTGTGGTCTTCCTGAGGGAGCTCTATCCTTTGCACCACCAGTCTGTCTAAAACGTGCTTGTGTAGCTGATGAATTGTTCGTTCGTTACGTCCAAAACGATCTACAACGTCAGCAGCACGCATACCAGCTTCAAGAAGCCCCTATGCGATAATTCTGTCATTAATGTATAGCCCCGGACGGCGACCCATGCTTGAAACCATTGAATGTTCTTCGGATTTTTTTGTAACAAGAACAATTCTCTTTCAATATAGAACAGCATATGAGAAAATGACCTTGCCAATATGGCGAAGCACGTGCACATGGTGTATTTGAAAATCTGTTTGATACGGTCTAACACAGACATTATTTCTGACACAGTAGACAGGTACATGTAAAGCTACAATAATACAACTCATGTATACAATTTCACAATGGTATTTGCAATATTGTTGATTTTGTGAGAAAATAAAGATACTGACTAAACTTTTTCTTCTTAGTATATAAGCCAGTGCATGAGATTTCCAACAATGTGGCATTTTGACATGTGTAGACTGGGACGATCCTCTGCAGCCTCCTTTTAAGCTTAGAAGCTCCAAATGGTGTTCAGTCAGTAGCTTATTAATGACAGAATACTCAAGCGACTAGCAAAGGCTCTGATCAGACTACGCGCAGGCTGATCTGAGGTTTTGCTGGTCGCACATACCACATTGTTGGAAATCTCATGCACTGCCCCAATTATAAAAATATTCAGCATAACAAGGGTTAAAAAAGACTTTTTTCTGAAGTGTCTGAAAGCCGATTGAAAAATGACTCCAACTTTTAGCCTGTTCTGTTACCTAGCAACGATTAAAGACAAATATGCACCAGACTTCTTCATTTGATTAACTGGTTTTTATAAATCAATCAGGCGAAATTGGTGAATGGCAGCTTTTAAAGGACGTGTAACGGTTTGGCCGTTTTTTGGCCCACGATGGATTTGGCTGAAATTTGAATATATGGTGGTTTGAGCTTTGCCCTTTCACATGAGCATGTTTTTGAATTAACGACGGCATATGCAGTCACATGAATTAAAGTTTCTCACTAGTGTGTATAAACAGAGGTTTGTTCATGAATGTGGATATTTTTAAAGATGCAACAAGCAAACTGACCTCAAACATAATACCAAACATGCGTATGTTTATACGCGTCATGTCTATGTCGTAATTTGAGCTAACACTACCATCATTAATTAAAAATTATGCTAAAACTTGGCTAAATACTGTGTTTACGATTACCTTGATGATATGTTGTTTCTAGGTGTAATATATATTGAACATTTAGTGTTTTATCGCCTTTTTCAGTTAATCAATAGCTCAAACAAGCCTATTCCGGTTTATTCATATCAATATAATCCGTACGACATGTACACAAGCGTGCATGTAACATGTTAAACGCGGCATTACATGCGTAACCTTTTTTTGCTGGATTAGTATGCAACATGAATATAAATAATTATAAAGCAAAAGAAATGATAATGGAAGCTTTGAACACTTTTTTTTGCTCACAGCCACAATTATTAAATAGATACATGTGAGTGTTGTATATCTGTCTGTTCATCTGTCAGTTCGTCTGTATGTCACACATTTGTGTCTGTGACGTATCTTTCAAACACCTGATTCGATTATAAGATTAATTCACAAAACTTTGCACCTTTGTGGATGAACATGCAGAATAAATGAATACTTTAAGGCCATGTCAAAGCAGGCGGTCATAGGTTACATGTACAGAATGCATATCTGCTCCATATTTTACACATGTCCCAGCTCAGATATCCAACAGTCGTGATAGCGCTGTGGTCTATATTACTTACCTATTATCTTACGTGTAACTAAGGGTTCGCAGTTCACAATCCCGAAAAAACATATGTTTTGTGTCATTGTGCAAGACCCTTCATCTTTATTGCGTAATACATGTTCAACCGAGGAAACGTCATGACTGAAATATGGTTCACTGTAACGTAGAGCAGTGACGTAGAGCATTAAAACACTTAGTCATGTTTCAAGCATTTGTGGTGCAGACATCTATTTCAAGGGTGACAACTTCTGTCAATGCAGGGATTTCGGAACCGTTTGAACAAAATACATTGTGTTTTGATAAAGGTGAATAAACATCTAAAATAGAGTATTTCGATCCTTGAATATTAAATGTATGTGTTTATTGGTACCAGTGACTATTTACCATCTGCAGATAAGTGGTTGTTGTATATTTACTGCATTATTTTAGCAAACACTTTACGAGAGCGATATTTGTTGAGGAAACAAACAGTTTAGCACAGATATTGTGCACATGTAAGCATGAAAAGCGCATTACACTCATTATGAATAAAATGCTTGTGGCGTTCGCATTCAGGCCATTGGCTGTTTTTATACATGCTTTCTTGCATAAATAACAATGAATTGAAAAGAACAAAACTAAATCAAAGAATTACATTGGTTTATATGCGACAAAATCTGCGCCACCTATATACATCATATATGTACATGAGAAGTCACGAACTTCAAAAAATATAGATAGGTGTTAGTTTTGAGGGTCAGTTACAATATATGTTGAGAGTGTGCATTTGTATACATCACACCAGCTCCTTTTTCTTCAAATAACCTCACTTCAATAATATTACCATAAAACTGACAAAGTTCTATCAAAATTTTGGAATCATATCAAATGATTCCGATATCTGTGCTGTGAAATAGCGTTTTGCTCTACCTTATGAACCGCTAGATGAATTTCACCGAAACTTGCACAGGTACTTATCTGGGACAGCAAAAACGAATTATAAGATTTTTGTGACCTCAACCTTATTTACAAGGTCACCAGAGACATTTATAAAAAGGGCTTGTCTGTACTCTATCTTCCTAACCAATGACCAGATTTTTACCAAACTGACACAGATAACTCATTGGGAAGACCTTAATGAATGACTAGAATTCGGTGAAATTGACCTTAATTCCAAGATCACCAGCGTCACATAACTCTTTTAAGTGGGTGGGGGGACAACTCTATCTAATGTTATATACTTTCCATTCCTAACTACTCTAGTATGCCCTGTAATTTGAGAATACCAATAATTGATTATTTTTGCCTCATGCTCCAAAGAATGATCACATAATTTGCCATTTTTGACAATCTTAATTCAAAGCATTGGGCCATGCCAAAACAAAAGTGGCGGCGGTGAGCTGTCTTTTTAAAAGCAGATTGTACCAAAGAACTGTCTCCAGAAATCTATGATTCAGTTTAAGAAGGGGGCACATCAGACTTTCTCCTTGCACCTACTCTCTCCTCTGGTCTCTCTCTCTCTCTCTCTCTCTCTCTCTCTCTCTCTCTCAAATAAGACTCGCATTTACTGAAATGTTGTTGTATTTGCTTTTCAAACGCAATATATCCGAGGACTGTTTGTAAGAATTAATACTGATACGAGCTTACTTATATGCACATTGTATTCCATTTTTGTACGGGAATCTTACGTCTCTCCAGTGATTTTAGTACTCTCAGTGCTTTGATAAGTATGAATTGAATAGCAGATTTCAGGATAAAATTTGCAGAAAAAGTCTTTTTACAGTATTTGCCACATGCGGAACCGGCTCAGCGTTACCATTTTATGGTGTAATATTATATGCACAATAAAATGAGAAATAGTTTTATCCGGTTCCGCATGTGGACATGTATGTAATTGAGCCACGAAGTACACGAGGGTGTTTGGTTTTACCATAGACTTAGTGTTAAGTGTGGTTGATAGGGCATACATTTAACCCCAAAATTTATCATAAAAATACATTTTAATGAAGAAAATAAATTGTGGACATTAAACTAGAGACTCTTAGGTATCATTTGGTGATATTTTGGAGGGATTTCTTTACAATCGATTTTTTACTGTAAAAGTGGGCCATTTGTAATACAAAACCGTTACACGTCCTTTGGCTTCAATTAGGCCAAAATCTCTAATGCATTGCACTCTTTTTGAAATATGTGCTAATAACCCGCACTGCAATCGTGTGCTTCAATCAATAACTTTCAACTGTAATTAAGCTATTATTTCATTAAACAATCATTGCCATAATGATACATTAAAATAGTCTTAGAATTTATTTATCATTCTATCTAAAATATGAGATTTAATAAACAGAATGAGATTAAAAATCTGGTGAAGAAATGAGTGCGCAAGCACGAGTTTCTTCATATCTTTTTAACCTCTCGGGGTTTATAAATCCCTAATTTTAGATAAACTGTATATACGAGGGGGGTTCAATATGTAATGAAAACCCATTCATAGCTCCATCCACAAATGCGTTAGGATCTTATGCTATATGCCAAACGAAAGATCAAAGCGTCGCCGTTAAAATGGTGCATAAAACATTATTTTATCTTTCCAAATTTAATAAGTTAAACACTTTTTAAAAAGTACACTAATATACACTGCATATATTTTCCTCCGAATTGTAAAGACTCATTTTAACAAAGGTAGAAAGGCATGCTGTATTTTCTAAAACAAACATTTAACGTGCATGAATCACATATTCATAGTATCTGACTCATTTCTCCTTCATCTGCTATAACGATACAAATTTTGAACGCTACCGATTTCTCGTGCAAACGGTTTTATTACGTTACCCACTCTTACGTTGACGTCGTTTAAAGCAATTGACGTAATACTAAAATGCGCACGGTTCTTGAAAATCGGAAATGTGATTTTGTACCAGGAAAGTACAATTTTGATTGCATCGAAGTTTCAATACCCACAGAGACCAGTTAAACTGAAACCAATATCTAGGAGTATCTCATCAGGGTGGTATATCATTTTCGTTTCCTAAAATTTTATTTTCTGAAATTAGCCAGCCAGATTATGCACATATAAATACGTGTAACAATGTCCAAATAATGCATCCAAATGCAAACATCGATGAAACGCGGTATTTTGTCTGATCTATTTCAGTGTAAGCCAGAGATGGCATTCTTTTAAGTGATTTTCTTATTTCAAATGACGTACTTTGGGGTACTGTATGAGGGAGATTAAATATGGAAATTTTAAAATCGGCTGTATTACTTGAAAATTAATATCCAAGCGACCAGAAAAAAATGTTACCAATGATTTTCGTATAAATTTTCGCTACGCATTCGTTTACGCAAAAACGCATCTGTCAATGGATAGCCAGAAAATGTAGCATCAAGGAGGATTTTAACCAAAATGACAGCCTCAGTATTTCATAGAATATTAAGCAATATCGAAAATTTTTGCAGGTATAACTCATCAATATATGGATATTTACCACACGAAGAAGCAGACTGAAAACATCCCTCGATCATGTAGTTATCTGCTTTTGAAAACATTGTTTTATTTCATATCACAGTGTACTTCAGTACCCTATCTTGAAAGTGGTTTGTGTAAATTAGGTAAGGAGCTCAACAACTTCAATTTTACATTTATTTAGCCAAGAAACAGATCTTTTGATAAAAGTAATTATGAAGTGTGTACATATAAAACTTTGGGATATACTTGGCTGTTTTCATTACATATTGAACCCCCCTCGTAACATGTACTCTGCTTGAACTAACCGCACATATTTAAGATAAATGCTACGGTATGCGTTATGACAAACATGACAAATGTAGCAGAGTTATGACTCGTTTAATTTTAATCCGAGTAGTAATACATCACCTGTTCCCTGCTGAAAAAATTGGAAGACTGCCATTTTGAAAATCTTCTTCTTTTAGTTCACTTCAGAATTTCAAACGACTGTAACCTTTTTTCATTAGTGAACGAAAACATAAAGTGTGTAGGCCTTGAGCTGGCTATAGACCCCCCTCCCCCCCCCAGGGGGAAGTTTGTACACTATAATTTTCTGAAACTACATTATAAAAGACACAAAATAAAAGATGTTAGCCCTCTGAGAGTGGCAGCGTTAACGTGTAACATCACGTTATATACGTTACCCCAAAATAGCATTAAACGTCCCTGATAATGTCTCAACGATGCCATGTTCGTACATATTTACATGCTGACACAGGTTTATGAACTTCTTATAACACAGTTACATATTTTTAGTATTAATTTTATAGATGTTTTGAGTTATTACCGTTGTTTACGTTACTTGCGTTATTTATGAGTATCAGTATGGTATTTATTGACTTTACGTATATTACATCTGTCACAGAATATAGTAAATCTATAAGGCTGCTACTCAAATGATTTAAAGTTCTTTATTATGGTCGTTTACACTATTTTTCAGGCTCATGTTATATATGTTACCTTCAAAATAGCATTAAACATTCAAGTTAATGTCTCTAACAAGCCCTGTTTATACTTATTTGCATGCTGGCACAGGTTTCTGTACTGCTTTTAACAAGGTTTACCTATTGTAAGTATTCATTTAATAAATGCCTTGAGCTTAAACTGTTACGTGTGTTACAAAATGATACATAAGTTATTCTGAGTATCTGTATAGCAGTTGTTGACTATACATGTATCAAGTCTGTCAGAGCATTAAGAAAATTTATAAGGCTGAAATAAATTGAAGTTCCTTATTAATTTATAGTAACTTAAGCTAATATTATAATGTGATCTATCAACCTTTGCTGTTTGCTCACGTAAACAGTAGATACCATGCTTTCAAATCGGAAGTTCTGAAAGACAGTCATTGTGAAACAGCTCAGTTCTGGACAAGGTATATGGATATAATTCAGATGGTATTGACACTGATTAGGGCTACAAGGAAAACAACTTTGAATTGCAAGTTGGCTCTATCTGTATGCCTTGTTCCCAATATTCATTGCAAACGATCACAACAAATACGCACAATATGTACCTGTGTAACTGATTACACTCATGAATTTGTCTGATACACATCGCAGATGCAAATAACTTCTCGAACAAAATGAATTTTGTGTGTCACAACCATTGGAGAATAGCTTTTGACATAACTATCAGGCAAACAATAAAGAGGTATTATAGGCTTCATCAACTAGAACTACGTTTCGTACTGCAGACGGAATGGTGTATTACTCATCACATCAGAGCTCAATATATTGAAACAACTCTTCAATGCACTGAAATGAAATATAAATGTATTCAATCTGCTCAGATACAAAGAAGAATGAGTACTAGAGGCAGTTTCAGGCTTCACCAATCCTTTTAGTTCTAGTTTTGAAGACAATTAACTGTACTTTTTGTCTTTAGGTGTTCCTGCTAAGCCTGGCATAGCTAAGGATCTTATTGAGGCTGATGACATTGGCAGGAAGGCTGTTGCAGACTTCATTGACTCACTTTTAGTTAAAAAATTTGTCTTTCACAACCCCATAAAATGCTACAATCTTATAAAGTTTTGAGGCTTGCAAGGCCAAGCAAGAAGAAATTGTCCAATTTACAAAATGCAAACAGCCAGGTGAGAGCTTAAAGGAGCGTTTTGATCAGCATGACCTTCTATCTATTGGGCATAATGTTGACCTTGAGTTGACACTGCCATTCCTTCTGGGATCTGTACCATGGTCTCAGTCAACTCCTGATAGAATTTCCACCAAAACTGACAGGTCCAAACTTCCGCATGGCTTGCAATTACACATTGAACCAACATTAGATTTGCCATGTAGTGCTGCACATAACTTTGATGGTAATGCGTAACTACAGAGCATAATTGCTTCAAGGATGTGATGGTACCAGTATTTAATCAGGCACTAAAGGCAGGGCATATTGTTTTTGTCACTGATACATATATACAATGTATAAGCAGCAGTCTATAAAGTCATACAAATGTTCTTGCAGAGGATAACCTGGGTGTTTTGTCCAACAATGGTGTATGCAACAAAAGGTGCACCTTCTGAATGTTAACAACATTGGCCAGAATATGGGGAAGAAATCTACAGTAATACACTGTTTAACAGATTGTGACACTACCAATGTGCGGATGTGTAAGTACCATGGAAAGGTTGTTCCTATCAGACTGATAGAGAACCCCTCCCCCACTAGTTCATAAACATTCTAAGCAGGGTAGGGAAACAAACAAAGAATTGCTCTAGGCACTCATCAGTGACTTGAAGCCCTAACATGTGCTATTTATGTAAATGTGAATAAGCTGCAGTACATGTTTCTGAAAAAAGTACCAAAGCCATACACATATACTGACTATTTCAAATGGCATTAACATGAGCTTACCTCCACCCTGCTTTTCTGTCCCTAAGATGTACATACAAAGATTGAACTATCAAGTCTTTCCCATGAAAACAAGTGAGGCTTTCCAGATATGAACAAAAAATGAATGGGAAGGAAATCGAAAGAAAACTTGATTGTACCCTAACAAAAGAGCCACAGAATTACAGTTCATATTTTGTGTGATATCGGGTTACTGTGTTCAAAACTCAACAACTCGAACCTTATAAAAGATAGAAACATAATATTTGCAGTTTCCAAAAGGCACATAAACATTTTTTAATACAATATGAAACTATATTAGTTTCCTAAATTATTTATATAGGAATATAGGAATAATGAAAAAAATGTAACATACGTAACACTTTGGGGTGCATATTTGTTTTCAAAGGTCCATATCTGTAATGCAAAACTAGCTTACTTGGATGATATAGCCAACCTTATGGTTTGCACTTTTCAGAAGTCATGTCATTTACTAAAATTATCAAAGATGTTGATGGGTATTATATGTAATTGACTGTTACAAGGTATGGTGCCATTACCAGAGTACTAGCATAATGCAAAATCCCTTGCAAGATGAATCTGATAGTGGATTAATAAGCTGTATTGGAAAATTCTTTAAACCTTTGGATAATATAAGAAGAGCTGCTAGCTTGGCAAGAAACAGCTTTATAACTTCTACTTGATGGGTATTCTTTGATCTTTTAAGTTGTTACTCACACACTGTACTGTATGTTACAAACTTTCCATGAGTATAATGTTAACTATATTTGATGTCTCTATAAAAGAAAAGAGGGTTTATGGAAGTTTATGTTTTGAGTTACTTCCTCAGCAAATGGACCAGAGTAAAAAGAAGTACATGGACCTGTGCCAGCATGCAAATAAGTACAAGCAGGTCATGTTGGAGACCATATCTTGAACGTTTAATGGTATTTAGAGAGTAACGTATGTAACCTGGGCTGTAAAATAGTGTAAGACACCTTAATAATGAACTTAAATCCATTTGAATAGCAGGCTTATAGATTTGCTATATTCACTGACGGATGTAATACATGTTAAGTCAATACCTGACATACTGGTACTTGGAAATAACATATGAAACACTAAGTAACATATACAACGGCAAAAACGTCAGACATTTATAAAATAAATGCTAAAATTATGTAACTGTGCTATAAGAAGTTCTTAAACCTGTGCCAGACATAAAAAAGTGTGAATATGTCATGTTGGAGACATTATTTTGAAAATTTAATAGTATTTTGCGGGTAACGTACGATACATAATGTTACCCGCTAAAGCTGCCACTCTCAGAGAGCTAACATATTTAATTTTGTGGCTTATATAATGTAGTATCTAGGAAGCATAGTGTACCAAATTCCCCTTGGGAGAGGTGGGGTTTATACCCAGCGCAAGGCCTAGAGAGTTACATTTTACATTTTTGTGAGATATGGGGCTACCATGTTCAACATCTAATAACTCGAAAAGTGTATAAGATAGAAACGTAATGCTTGCAGTTTTGAAAAGGTTAATAAAAATTATTTAATATAATACCAAATTAATGAACATTAACTGGTTTGAATAAAATTTAAGACAAACTATATTAGATTCATTTATCATTTAAAATGGGGTTCAGTAAAAAATGTAACATACACTACATCAGGGGTGACTATATTTGTTTTCAAATGTCAATATCTGTGGCCCAGTAACAGCTTACTTAGAAAATATAATCAATTTGGAAATCTTACCTTATCTTTTGCACTTTTCTGAAGTCTTAAAAAGAATTTTGTAGGGTAACGTATGTAACAGGCTGTTACAGCTTAACGCTGCCATTGTCAGAGAGCTAACATGTTGCAAAATCCTTGCAAGACATTGGGCTTTAAGAAAAATATGGTCTACAAAATTCCCCCTGGGGGGGGGGGGGGCTAAACCATATCCAGCCAGTTGCCTAGTGGGCAGTCATTTTCTTAATAAGATCAAAAGGAATATTTTGGTACCAAATAGATTGTGTTTTTCTAGAATTTTTCGTACCTCTAGATCACCAGGTTTCCGTTTTGGGAGACAGAAACGTAATACAACGTCATTGCACGTGCACATGGCGTCATTTGTCACTGTTTGTGACTTCAAAAGTGCAGATAACCGTTGTTTGTTAAATTGTAAATGATAAAAAGAAAATTCCCATTTTTGTCTTGAATATGACATGCATTTCATCTCATCAAAACCTAGGGTCACTTGGGCACAGAAAAAGAGTTCCAACAAAGCGATGTATCCATCTAGAGGAGAGGTGTCTTTCTGGACACAGACAAAATTACAAATTATATATTTTTGATAAATTATGGCATTCTTCTATCAAACTAGTAATATTAAATTTTAGCTTTCCTAAAATATAAGCATTAGCACAGAAAGAGCGACCATGAGGCACATCGTTGCGGAGGAAACCCAAGTTAACATAGGATGTTCGACATTTTGGCCAGCACATACAATTTTGGTATTTGTCGCATATGCGCAAAAATCTTAATGCTTTGCTTTGTTTGCCTTCCTGGTGTCTCGTGATTGTTGTGTGGCTCTTCGGGATTGTCTGTAGTTTGTGATTGTGGTATTCCCTGATCATACTCACTAACTATTTATTAATGCAGTTTAGCATGTTTTGTCACAAAATAATCTTCTAAATAAAAAGCTAACAAAATGAACTTGATCCCTTAAAACATGTTTTAGTTTTGCTTGCATTTAAGACATTTTAAAAATATTCTCCTCTAAAATGGTTGATTATATTTCACAATAATTTAGCAGAAGTTGTCATGAGGTGCCCTTGTAGCACAGTACATGCTTAATAAAATGCCAAATCCAGTTTGTTTATCATACTACTTTTCACATCGCCACTCTAGGGACACAACGGAATATAATTAATGCTTTTGATTCCGTGACTCCTGCGTTCAGAAAATCCAATTTCAAAACAATAATTGTAATTTCTTGTAAAAAATATAAGATTTCAGGCGACTAGTTTTTCTCTAAATGAGCAAGCACATGCGATTTTGGTACTTAAAATATGGGCGAACAGCAGAGGCTCAAACGAACACGCGCACTGCGCAGCCTCGTCATAGCCTGCGCTGATCGCATACGAAAGGTACATGTTTGGTGTTAAGGCTTATACCAAACCTTAGACTGTAGCTCTTTGCTAGACATGCATTTTTCATTTAATGATAGAGTGCGTTTTCCCAATTTATTGGGACGTTTTCTCAATTTACTGGGACAAGTGCCATTTACTAAGAGCCCGATAAGAATAATGTGAAACAAGCAAATTCGATAACAAAATTAAGGCAATTGAAGAGCATTAGCTCCTGTATATCTACACGTAAAGACATTCTAATGAATATTAATGTGCATCGCCCCACCTCATGTTCGGATTAGTTTCATTGAATTTGATCTATTCCCTACCATGTAGTGGTTCTGTAGGGTTACTTACTAAATTATGGGTGCGGACGAAAAAAAAATTCAAATGTAGGCAACCAAAGGGCAATAACTCCTCTATAACTGATGAAACTTCAATTTCAAAACCACATTAAAGTCATATATATATTCAGTATAAGTTTCATGAGATTCCATCCATTGCTTACAACGTAATGGCTGAGGACGGACAAATCATTGCAATTTAGGCAATCAAAGAGCAATAAACCCTCTAACACAAATGATACCCCGATGAAACTTCACGTGCATAACCACACCATGATCATATATATGTATAGGTTATTCAATGTTTTGTGTTGGTTATGGAATATATACAAGGGAGCGGAGCTCCCGAGTGTATGTTTCATAACTAACACAAAACATTGCATAACATATTTAGCCCTGACCCAGCTGTTTCCTGTGTTAATTTCACATCCTGAAATGTACACATTATGTAGCATTTTGCTGCATTAAGTTTAGGAGCCTCATTTCTTTTTAGCAATGGATGCGTACACATTTGACAAATGGATTTTATTAGCAGCATTTTTGTTAGATTTTTTTCTTCAAAATTATCTGGGAAGCATTTCATTGATCACACGTTACAGATGTATAGGCTGGTCAGTCCCCATTGTTTGTGCATTCTACGCTGATTGTCAAACAGTGGAGCCACTCAGATCAGCGTGTATATTCATGTGCCGTTTGGTCATAGTATTTTTCAAAAAGCATTACGGGTCAAGCAGTGTAATATCTGACCAAGCTTCAATGTACATGTGCAACCTGGTCGGTGCTTTCTGCAGTCGCCACTTTTCTGTGAAACAGCTTACATTTGAAATCCACATCATTTTGTGTCAATATCCTTATCACAGTTTGTTTTAGGGTTCTAAAAAATTAAAATAAATTTGGTGAAATTAACATTTTGGACTGCAATTTCCTCTCATCAAGTTATGGGAATGAGTCTCATAAAAGTGTGGGTTATGGAAAATATACCACGCTGAATATGGTCCTTTTCTTGCAACTGATTGGTTGAAAACAAAAGGAAGTGGGCGGGTAATGGGCTAAACTGAAGGAATCTTCCAACGCATACAGCAAACAATATACTACAAAAGTTTAATTATATTAAAAGTATTCAGAATAATGTTGTTAAACAAAAATCAATATTATTTACATCATATACAATATCTTGGGTATTATGCAAAATACAGCTATTTAATTTGGAAGAGTCAAAATCGAAAGTCACAAAAATGGAATTTAGGCTCAGGTCTTTGTTTTAAACAGTGAGCGCATGTTGTCTGTACAATTTTATAGATGTAGAATATAGAAGAATCTGATGGATATTTTTTCTCAATTTATGAATTAAAGAATACAGGCTGACTTATTTTTGAATATAAATCATATCTCATAAAAATGAAATACATTGACGAGTTCCGTTTTCCGTATTTGTTTCTTTAAAAAATGGTAAATTTGCGACTTCAAACTTCAAAAATTGTAAACATTCTCAGCCAGTTTTATCTGAAAATATCCATACACAACCGAAAAACATTGTTATAATGTATTAATCCATTGGTTACCTGGTTATGGCTGAGGATGAAAACTCATTGGAATTTAGGCACTCAAAGGGCAATAACACCTCAGTCTATAGCTAATGACACCCACAATAAGTCTTCACGTGCATAACCATACCATAATCATATACATGTATATTTAATATATGTTTCAAGAAATTCCATTCATTGGTTATCTAGGGAGCGCAGTGGCTCAGTGGTAGAGTGCTTGAGACCGAAGGGCCGCGGGTTCGAGCCTCACCGGCGTCACTACGTTGTGTTCCTTGAGCAAGACACATTTATCCTAGCTTAGTACTGGTTCAACCCTAGTTATGGCTGAGGACGGAAACAATCATTGAAATGTAGGCAATCAAAGGATCATAACGCATGGAAAACACCCGCGATTTCCGTCGCTCACCAGAGACTAATATTGTGAATTTTGTCATAAAAATAATGTTAATTTTGGCTCATTTTTTATGTATGACCTCTATACAACATTTTCATGATTACAACCCATAAGAAGTCATTCAATAATGTAAAATATGTTCTCAGATCGTCTTTGCTACCTTGTGAAAACACGTGCATTTTCCAACCAAGAAGCTCAAAACGTATACAAAACATTACTGTTTTCTCTTAAAACACTCGTAAAACGTTGGTATTCTAGCGTGAAACACTACTAAAACGGGTGGTGTTCTCAAAATTTACAGTGAAATTACTCTCTGCTTCCTAATAAGCTTTGTCAGAAATCCCGAAGACAGGCTTTCTTGCGTCATGGCCCACATGTAAGCCGTTATTTTAGTGTTAACACCAAATATACATGTAGCGGCGTGACATTCACCTATACGAAATATTTGTTTAAAAATATTTTTTTAAATATGCGGATGAAAATGCCATGAAAAAGACAGTCACTACCGGGTTTGGCATACTAATCTCCGGCTTGCATCTGTTTATGGCATTCTGTATTGGCTTATATAGCGGAATAATTCTGAATGACAGACAAGATTCTTCACTGTTTGAATAAGCCTGTCTAGACACCTTCCATTTATTTGACAGCTTATAAAGCGTAAACATGTTTGCATCTTAACGCATCAATCTTATTATAAGACAGCAGAGGACTTTAATCTAATATAGGCCAACATCCTTTGTCGTTATAACAGGATGATTTGTACATTACTTCAATCTTTTATCGGAATTATGTCAGAGTACATATCATGATAATATATGAGTATGTAATATGGCGTACGGTGTACTATCAGAAGCAGACAGGAAATTGATATGGAAATATCGGAAGCCCAATTCGATTAATTAACGATAGTATCATCAGAATATATACTGTATATAGGACGAAAACGTTACAGTCATTGCAATAGACAGAGTGCTTAGCAATCGGAAGCAAAGTAAAGCAAGCAAGGTGATTGCAAAACTAGAAGGGACACTAAGCACCATGTCACACTTTATAGTTTCCTCCGCCCATTCCTGTGCTTCACAACCAATCAGATTGCACAGAAATTTAAATTCTTGGCCAACTTAATCACGTATTGTGTCAATATGGCAATATCTATTAAGATAATCGGAAAGTAAATCCATTAAGTGATCAATGCGACCATTTCCAAAGAAGCAAGGAGAATACTATAAGTAGGTCATAGATCATATATTACAATTATACAGGAGTTACGCGGTTCTCTCGATACGCTCGTTCTCACTTAATTCCTTTATTATCGTATATAACCATATAACTTATACATTTGATGCTAAAACTCTTATGCCACTTTATGACCATGATGCAAAATAGCTCGATCCATATTTATCAAAATAAGTATGCAAGGAAAGACCCCATCATGTGAATCTTGACCATGTTTGTTGGGTAGGACAATCTGACCTCAATACACAGCATAGTTCTTAGAGGCTTACCACAACTCAATCAATTATCTGTTCTTCTGAATTGTTTCAAATTGTCTTAAGTTCTTCTTATATCAATAACGGGATATCTCTTAATGTGCTTACTGAAATTCTTCTTCTGTTATGTGCATACTTAGATCTCTGTACGTTATATTATTCATGGGAAAACAAGATATTGCAATCAATATTTTTCATTATCAGTGAGACAGGAGAAGCTGCAAGTGCACGTAACTGGAGGTAAAATAGATGAGAAATCAGTAAGCCACATCAAATGAGCTACTGTAAATCCAGCCGGACATTTTCGCGAGAATTTTATTTTCGCAATTGTGTAAACGTACAAAATTCGCGACAGGAGCATGGTTGTACCTACATCAGTATATGGTTGAGTGATTTCGCTAATTCGCGAAGGTTTTTTTTCTATAATATTGAAAAAAAAACTCGCGAATTAGCGAAATCACTCAACCAATCAATACATATATTATATATTCCAAATTTACAGTACTGTGTGACAATGAACGAGCATTTTTCTCCAGACAAAACACGCTATTCACATATATTAAATGTATGTAACATATGATAACACATTTCCTTACAGAAGGATTTGTTAGGACTCACGCAGGGGGCGAGCGGCAATGCTAGAATGTATTAAGTTAGCAAAATTTCTATATTGCCCATTTCAGCTAGAAAATGAAGCCCTATATTATTGGAAGTAGGAACCTAAATCCAATTAATGTGAAATAGGGACTCACACCGAACTTATACACTTAACAACACTTAAAACTTTGCACATATAAATGGGCCCATATCTCCCTTGATAATGATAAGATCAATTTGAAATTTTCAACAAATACAAACGACATGCTTGTAGTAGTCAAGTACTTTTGTGAAGAGGTATGGTGCTAGTGTGAATAAATAAACAATAAACAAAGAAAAACAATAGGAACACATCAAAACTCAAAGAAAAGCAAACACGTTGAGTATTGAAGGATGTAAAAAAAGTAAATCATGCCATTATGGACAATGTGTTTAAAACTCTATTTTACTGTTACATGTACAGTATGTACGAAGGATATGTACACAATAGGGGAAATAATACAGATATCATAGTTTTTACATTCCACGCACGTGGTATATATATTTCTTAAAGTATCCTACGAGTAAGGAAGGGTATGATATATTTATGCACTTTACGAGTTGAATTTAAACAAAAGGGTCAAGAATACCCTTAATCGCTCACATGAGATAGGTATATAAGGAAACTGGCCACATCCCCTAATGATTTTTGACGGATCAAAATTTGGTAGAAGGTCATTCAATGATCATTTCTACCAAACAATTTTCAATTCTGAACACTGGTTTCAAAGGGGATTATTTTTAAAGTTTTCCCATATGTACATGATGAAAACTGGCCACGCCCCTGGCGGCCATGCTAGTTGACGGATCAATTTCATTTTAGTTTTTTTTGTAGAAGTTACTTAGAGCCTGTTCTACCAAATTATTTTGAATTCTGACCCCCGGTTTCAGAGGATAAGATATTCAAAGTTTTTGTTACCACAATAAGCCACGCCCCCTGGCGGCCACGTTTTTGACAGATCAAATTTCTTTAGCTATCTTGTAGAGGGTCACCTAATGACCATTTCTGCCAAGTTATTTTCAATTCTGACCACTGGTTTCAGAAAAGAATTTTTTTTAAAGTTTTCCAATAGGTACATAATGGAAACTGGCCATGCCCACTGGCGAACGTGTTTTTGTCGAATCAAATTCGTTTTAGCTAGTTTTGTAGAAGGTCACTTAGTGACTGTTTCTACCAAATTATTTTTAATTCTGACCACCGGTTTCAGAGGAGAAAATCTTCAAAAACCTACCTTCGTTACCACGATAAGCCACAACCACAGGCGGTCATGTTTTATGACGGATCCAATTTCTTTAACCTATTTTTGTAGAGGGTCACCTAAGCAATATTCCTGTGACGTTTCGTCAAAATTGGTCTAGTGGTATAGGAGATGTCATTTTAAGGAAATTGTTGACGACGCAGTGACTGATCCCAAAAGCTCACTTTGAGCACTTCATGCTAATGTGAGCTAACAAAACGTACCCGATTTCTTTCAACGTTAAGTACATTTAGAGTGGGTCTCTCTTGAGCGTCTATGTAGTACATTCAGGCTGAGACCTTTGGCAGAAATCGAACATATGTAATCCTATATTCCTCTCGCGTATTCTTGGAAATTATTTATCGATATCATTAGCTTTGCTTCCAGACGGTTGACCATTTATTTAGGGTAAATGTTTACTTAATTAACGAGAAAACCTAGACAAATGGATTTTAACATCTGTTAGCTTGATGTTTGCGGTTGACGTTAACAAAATTGAAATTAATGTTTCACGGATATCGACTACACTTATCGCATATGCGAACAGCGAAAAGTCAGACGATCCTGTGAAAACGCGCAGTCTCGTCAGCCTTTACGGCGTGCACATACAGCGTAGGATTGAAGATGGATCTAGCCCCATAAGAGATTAGACTGTTTACTGGACAAGTAAATAGAGCAATAGTAAAAATATATGCATACAAGAACTACAGGGGTGACGGTACCAATTCATTTCCCATATACCTCAAGACAAACACTTCGGCCAAAAATCATTTTTAAGCGCATTCCCGCAACTTCCATCGCTAGCTCAGGCATGGGCAAGGACTCAACATTTTAAAAATCTATAAAACAAAACCTTGTGTTGCATTGTAGAAATTCACTGTAGCACAAAGCAACTGACAATCTGCAGGGTAGTTATTTCCTATGAAAATCTGCAAAACTCTCCATGTGCATTTAAAATAAATATACAAATAAGTTTTCAGTATAGAAAAAAATTGTTGCAAATTATTGAATGACCAAACCCCATTTTCTCAGAAAAAAATAATTGAAACATGCACAACAATCACATCATCCAATGGCAGGAGCTGAATTTTAAACATTATACATTTTGTGTGCCAAAACGTTTGTGTACACATGAAATGATGACGCATTTAGTACCGTCAGCCCTATACTAGAACCAACTTAATTCAATTCTAAAAATAACCCCCAGCTCAGTATTAAGTTGTTTCTACATTAGCTTTCAATTTTCACAAACACTCATTGATCCTACTGTTTTCGACAGTTTGACAAAAGAATGTGTCAGTGCTCGGTAGACACGTCCGATTAGAGGCAATTCTGAGAAAATCATTAGGAACTTATATCCTACTGTTGACAAGTGTGTTCTGTTAGCATAACTATTCACACACAACCAGAATTCTGAACATACATAGGGACTGAAATACATTATAGGATGTTATCATGCATACTTCAGGAGATAATAGAGCTGATTACGAATGTCTACCCCTATTACAGTAGCAAAAACAGGATATGTTTGTCTATTTGGGGAGTTAGGGTTTGGTCAAATGTAAGAAAATTTCAGTTTTGGGCCTCAAAAACAAACTACTCTTTAATATATCGAGATAATACCTGAAATTGATTTGAAGGAAAATTGACAACTCACAGGTGTCAAAATGGTGAATGGCATTGTTTCAGCCGACAATTTTTACTTTTTCAGTGAATCTGATGACCATTTATTTTCTCTAAAATGAGGTCCAAATTTGCAAAAAAGCCTCTCATTTGATAAATGAACTTCTGTTTGGCTGAAATTTGTTTGCCTTTTGCAGATAAAACCACTGTGAATGCTCCAGGGTGACAACTTATACCCCACCCCAAAACATATAGAATCCAAAGGCTGCCATTTTGACCCTCTGTGAACAAACTGGGTTCAGAATTATTTTATTCCAGCATTAAACATGGGAAATACGCACTGAAACTATTCATTTAATTCCTCTGGTATGACTCTTTGCAGAGAAAACGAACAAACTCTAACAAGTGGCACAAAGTGGCCTTGCAATTGTAAACAACTAACTTTCGGTATAGGGGTGACTGTACCAACTCATTCCACATAGACCTCAATACAAACACTTTGGCCAAAAATCACTTTTTAAGCGCATCCAGCTACATTCATCAGCAGCTCAGGCATGGGCAAGGACTCAACATTTTAAAAATATAAAAAAACAAACCTGTGTTGCATTTTGGAAATTCACTGTAGCACTAAGCAACTGAGGGTCTGCGTGGTAGCTATTTCTTATGAAAATCTGCAAAACTTTCAATATGCATAACAAATTAATGTAAAAATAAGTTTTCAGCAAAGAAAAAAATTGTTGCAAGTAATTGAATGCCCAATCCCTAGTTTCTCAGAAAAATTATTAAAGCATGCACAGCAATCACTTTCATCCAATGGCAGAAGCTGAATTTTTAACATTTATAATTTATACAATTTGTGTGCTAAAGTTTTGTGTACACATGTAATGATGACGTATTTAGTACCGTCACCCCTACAACAGTACCAATATTCACAGTCTGTCTAAGAATTTCTAGCGATAAGGCGGGCTATTTCCCTAAATAAGACGTTCGTTTTCTAGCGATAAGTTGGGCTATTTCCCTAAATAAGACGTTCGTTTTATTTTGTTGAAATAACGACTGGAGACACGTGGTGCACTGAACAAATACATATAGACGAGCCGTCTATGTACCCTTGCCCGCTAGTTAGTATATTTAGAACGGGTTTTCCTAAATGCATGTAATATATCTACTTCGTTTTGAATGAGAATTTGTTTTGATTATTAACTGTGCTCGCTATTCAGTAACATGTGTGGGAAATAGACCGTTAAACTAAGGTAAACAATCGCCCTACATTTATCACGATAGAGTATATTATATATATTTATACAGTTGATGTACAATAAAAACGACCATCTTGCAAAGTGGTCTATTTTTGTCAGATGATCGAGGTCTTCTTTCGCTTATACAATCCATTTCCCCCCTAGACCCAAGACGCCCTTTACACATATTGTATATTTATATAATGACGTTCAATTGTCCAAAGGGCATCTTGGATCTAGGGGGGAAAGCATCAAAAAAAGTGAAAGACACCAGTTTTATCTTTTCAATGACAACTTCACACTTTTAAGTATATTTCGTACGCATGCGCAGAAGGAATACTGCAAAGTTTTGGAAACGACTGGCATTTATATCCTTAATAATTTAGCACTTTTATTTTTTGAAAACATATAATGGATTTACGAAAATTCTGGTCTAAACGACACCCAGTATAAAGACGTAAACTGAGGGGTGGGAGTAGAATCAGCAAGTTTTCAAGGCTTTGCTAATGATGAATTGCTTTGAAACATGTTTTGATGCTAACTATACATATTATACTACCCAAACAGACGAATTTTAAAATCGTTAGGGCTATTTGAAAATTTAGCTTTTGTAATTATGTCAACTAGGAAAGATACACGCCTTATCGCTAGAGCTTCTTTACTGTATTTCGGTCAATAGGCTAGGAATAAAGTTTACGATCTGTAGTAGTAGTGTTTGATCCTTCAGCTACATTCCTAGCAGATATCGGAACCATTCCATTGGTGGCCATCTTTGAATTACAAAGGTACGTTTTGCAGTTGTAAAATAATACTAATGAACGTTATAGCCAAAACTAACGGTTTTGGCGATGTCTGGCAACAGAACTTGAAATAATGTATAGAGATCAATTCCGGAAATACATAAGGTTGATTCGAGGTGTTAAGGTCCGATATATATATTCTACCTATCTCAAAAATTGTCTTTATAATGTCAGTCAAGGGAGCTAACTCAAACAGGATGCAAGGGAGAGCAACCATTCTTGCTCTTGACCTGATATATATATATATATATATATATATATATATATATATATATATATATATAGGCCTATCAAATCTGATCAAAATATCTCAAAGGCATAAAATATATAGAGTGAACAAGCTTTCTTCTTGAAGCAAGATTTGTGGACGGCAGTGTTTTAATGCCCATAGTCTAAGTTCTATCCAAATATACTTATCTGCACAATAACAATGCTTGGCATTTGTAATGTAATCTTCCATGCTTCATTTGATGATTGATTTGATTCTTTACGTCCCATCAACAATCTTCCATGCTTCATTTGCATGAGTTTGATATGCAATAGGACTACTTACACAAAAGAAAAAAACGTGGCCTTTAGACTCAACCCAAGAGTCGAGTGTGTGCGTAAGGGTAAATTATTTGCTAACACATTATTGTATGCTTCGTTCCTTTTAATTTGATATGAAACATGACCATAGTCTGAAAAAGTGGATTTTTGCCATCAGCTGCCCCTAACCACAGGGGATCGGACCATGATCTTCATACTAAAATCCCATTCAATATGTTTTATGTCAATAATTCTTCTGTTTGCATGCAAAATTTCAGTTTAAGATATTAACAACAGACTTAGTTATAAGATAATTAACATATTTGACCTTTGACCCCCGCTCAGGGGTAGGGTAATGTTATTGTCCATGCTGTGCTTATCTACAGACACGGGTTACAGAGAGAAGCTGTAACATATGATAGCTTTGGGGTAATGTGAAGTTTCTTACACAAAAAGCCATTATATAGCTTTTGCATTATAACAATCCCTTATAAAACAGGAGACTCCTGGGATGGGCCCATTTTTTACCCAAAGACTGTCGTTTGAACAAACTTGGTAGAGGTATACTTGGTGAGGCTTAATAGCAAGTATCAAGGCTCTAGGCCTAGTGGTTCTAGACAATAAGAGTTTTTCATGTTTTCCTATATAAGCCTATGTAAAACATTAGACCATCTGGGCATAATTTTAACAAATATTAATATGTCCATAAGTGAAGCGTTATACCAAATATTAAGGCTTTATGCTCTGTGGTTTCACCAGACAAGAAGATTTATTTAATGTTTTCCCTATTTATGCCTATGTAAAACATGTGACTCCTGGCGCCGGGGTGGTGTGGGGTCATTTTTTTTACTCCAGGCCCATAACTTAAACTAGGTGATGCTACATACCAAAAACCAAGGCTCCAGGCTCTGTGGCTTCAGACAAGACGACGATTTGTTCATGTTTTTTTTATATTAAAGTGTTTGTTTTTGACTTTTAATATTTACTTGAATCAAAAATAGATATTTCATTATGTACTGATTTAATTTTCACAGATCAGGTATTCATCTGCTAAGTTAATTACAGGACTATTTATCATATTTATGCAAACATCTTGGAGCAGCCATCTTACAGCAACACACACACATTAACCTGAATTTACTTCTTTATGCAGGTCAGCTAAATGATTGAAGCAGCACCTTCAGTCAATTTCTTTATTTCAATATTGGATAATGTTTATTCTGTTTAAATTACAATCAACAGTCATATCAATGCCAATTAGAATGTTACAGCTATCAAAAGAAAAGTATTTTATTTTTCAAAAAGTTTCATTTGATTTAAATCTATCTTTTTGTACCCAAATGAAGAAACTTGTTATAAAATACGTCGTCTGCTATAGTAATAATTAGTGTTTTCACGGTTAAATTTTTAAAATAAATATTAAATTTTGGCCAGGTATCAAAATATACTTATTAATGCACCCACTGCTAAAAAATATTACTCTGAAACATGTTTATTTATATTATTTTTATTATGTTAATTATCAAGGATATATAACTGTGCTTGTGTTGTGTGCAAGCAGATGGAAGTGCTTCCAGTTTTCTTGTGTAGAGCTCATTGACCTGAAAATAGCCAGACCCCCATGAATAGACAAAAGTAATTAATTACAGGCTAATTGAATAGCATTCACAAACATTTAATGATGGATTATTCCTGCCATACTGTAAGCTTTATAATAAATGCATTTGATAAAAAAGTGCAAATTTTCCCTTAAACTTATGTAAAACATGTGATCCCGGGGCAAGGACTTTTTTGGCCCCAGTGACGTAATTTTAACAAACTTAGTAGAAGTCAATTACTGTAGGTGGTGCTACATTTAAACCTTCTGCTTTCAGATAAGAATGTTTTTTTTTCACATTTTCCTATATTAGCCTATGAAAAAAAATAGTAACTGATAACAGCGACATGACATTCCTGTGACTCGTGGGGTGGGGCGTTTTTTGGCCCCATTGGTATAACTTGAACAAACTTGGTGAAAGTCTACTATGTGATTCATTCTACATACTAAATATCAAGGCCTTATACTTGGTGGTTATCGAAATCCATCCAGTAGACAAGAAGCATTTTAACAATTATTTAAGATGACCACATAAGTATATTATATCATATTAGTTATCGAAATCCATCCAGTAGACAAGAAGCATTTTAACAATTATTCAAGAGGACCACATAAGTATATTATATCATATAAGTTATCGAAATCCATCCAGTAGACAAGAAGCATTTTAACAATTATTTAAGATGACCACATAAGTATATTATATCATATTAGTTATCGAAATCCATCCAGTAGACAAGAAGCATTTTAACAATTATTCAAGAGGACCACATAAGTATATTATATCATATAAGTTATCGAAATCCATCCAGTAGACAAGAAGCATTTTAACAATTATTTAAGAGGACCACATAAGTATATTATATCATATAAGTTATCGAAATCCATCCAGTAGACAAGAAACATTTGAACAATTATTGAAGAGGACCATACACGTATATTATATCATATTAGTTATTGAAATCCATCCAATATTTTAGAAGGAGATGTCCTTTGAAGCAATTGTTGACGATGCTAGACGCATGACTGATATCCAACGATCACAATGGTTCACATTGAGCCTATTGCTCAGGTGAGCTAAAATACAATACTGTAAGCCCGCAGTTATAAAATGTAAGCTACGCGGGTGAAGATGGGACAAACACAACACTATAGAGTGTATACATGTACACGTGTATTTCCTATCCATTCTGTAGAACAACTTGAATATGTTTTATTCAAATGTGTTCAATAAATATGGATTTCTAGCGGTTACAGAAATCGACATTATCAGACAAAAATAGACAACTCAGTTACAAATATTAAATACCAATTCAAAGAGTTTGCTTTCTTTCCAACAAGTCATAAATGGACATATCCATTTCTGTTTTAAGATTGTTGGGGGTATTCTTTTTTATTTGTATTCAAAATTAGCAAACAATGGAGGCCACGATCAGACGCTGCGTTATGTGGCGTCTGATCTGGGTCTGTACTGTTTGCCTATGTCCCACAAAAAGGACGTTATGCTAATAAGAGATAATGGGGCATAGGCGATCAGAACAATCCCAAATGAAGCGCCACAGAGCGCGGCGTTCGATCATGATCTTCACTGTTTGCTCACCGATGATGATCTATTCCGAACTTTGAAAATGTGCTTGTCAGATAGATAAGAATTGGACTATCATTTCGGCTTAAATAGATTAAACACTTCAAACTAGGGTAATGCTGCACCAAGAGACGCAAGTGACATGATACATATGTACAAATGACCATAATCCGACCTGTAGGCAGGCTAAATGGTCCGGTCAGAAGGCTGGGTGCGGAGGGGGGGCGGTGTACAACCACCTAGACTGGTATAAGAACAGTAAATAGAGCAATAGTAAAGTATGTGCACTTGCATATTCAAGCATACACTACCTTTGTAAAAATTGGGAACATTTTGACTTGTGACATCATTTGCGACACTTATGACTTAAGGCTTTATGCTAATTTTGGTGAAAATCGGAAGCAATGGCTGATGGCGAACAACGAGTTAAGCGATTTGTGATATTTAGTACTCTCCCACTTGGAGGAAATAAAACAAACCTATCGATCCATATATATCACATTGTTTGAGAAATACCATTAAGAGACGAATTTGTAATCTGGTCGTATTTTAACGTGCCATTTTGACTTGTGACTTTTTAATGTGACTTGCGACTTATGACATTTGAGTTGTGACTTGCGACTTTGTTGTGAATACATGTAGCTGAAGTAACGGAGTGCAAAAAATCAAAAAAAATCAGGGTACATGTACGTTTTAAGCTTTCCTAAAGGACAGTACCGCATGGATATATCCCGCTTTATTTTTGTTTTGTTTTTTCACTAGTATTCACAACCACCGTTAGTGTTTACATGTACCTCCACTACTTCTGCTTCGCGCCAAGAAATAGTCTAAATTTGCAAGTCACACTTCAAAGGTTATAAGTCGAAAGTCACAATTATTTGAGCCGCGGCATGAGATTTCCAAAAATGTGGCATTTTGACAAGTGTAGACTAGTACGAGCCTGTGCAGTCTCCTCTGAAGCTTAGAAACTTCAAATGCTGTTCAGTCAGTAGCTTAAAAGTCATAGAATATTCAAGCGACTTGCAAAGGCTCTGATCAGACTGCGCGTATGCGCAGGCTGATCTGAGGCTTTGCTGGTCGCACATACCACATTGTTGGAAATCTCATGCATAGGCTCATTTAAAAGTCACATGCCAAACATATAGCAAAAGCAGAGGCAATCATATATAGAACAGGTTCCACTTTACGGCATTATTCAATATATATTATACAGAAGGAGCAAAATCGCTTAAGCTCGAGCTCGGTGTTTGCCATCCGCCATTGCTTCAGATTTGCAGCAAAATTAGCCAAAAACGTCCCCTAAACTAAACTATTACGGCCCTTATACGTGATATTGCTAACATAACGGGAAGGCGCGGCCATGGATTTGGGCTTCAACTGGAGTTTTGGCCATCCAGAGTGAAATAGGGTTGAGCAAGTAGTTTGAATCATACCATAGCAGAGCATACCATATGCCGTGTGCGATCAAAACTGGTCAGTTCGGCTGCGAAAGACACTGGCTTTCCAATAATTGCGTTTTCTTTTTAGGTTCGTATGTGCTAACGTACGTTGCCCGCAGTTACAACTATGTCAGATATATGCGTGCTGAAGCTAATATGGCATGAGAATAAACGCCAATTACCTTCATTATGGGCGAAAACACTGAAATATACGTATTAAACCATAATAGATAATGACCATAGCAACTAAAACAATTACAGGACAATCTCTCTCCCCCGCTTAAAGAAATACAACCGCGAAAATGCACAAATATTGAACCTGTGCTCAGGGAGGGGGGGGGTGGTAACTACCTATAAAAGACATTGTACGGATGTGCGTACCGAATAGCCCTCCCCCCCATTTCAGCGCTGTCAGGTATACGATACATGTAAGCCCCCTTTTTCTAAGAAAAAGTATACATGTGACTAACCCAGTTTTTATCATTGTAAAATGGATGGTCTCATTTTCTGACATCCATGTTTGAAAATACTCATATTTTTGCTCAGATATTGAGCTTAGAAACCAAAATTGAAATACACTGACCCAAAATGAAAACTTTACATAGTATTCAAAAGTATATATTTTGATGATAAATTTAGTTTCGGGGTTAATTTTTTCGATCATCGAATCTTCAATGCCTTATCGATGTCTCTGAAAACAAATATTGGATGAAAATCATACATTGCATAATTTTTATGAATAATTCAGTTCAGAGTGGTCAAAATGAAAACTTCTAAAACAATTAAAACAGTCACACAGATTTTGGAAACAAGAAATAACTGACTACGTGCTTTAAGTGATGTTAAAAAGATCATCAGTCACCAGTGAGACCTCCATTTTTACGAATGCTTAGCAGAATACGTCGCCTCATTGAACTTACGTAACGTTGTATGAGCACGTTAGGGATACGTGTGCAATGCTAACAGAGGTGCATATTGGAGTCATTTAACGCATCCATTTGATGATTCGACCTGATCCTCCAACCCAATTCATCCTATACGTGTTCTAAGGGATTCATGACCCGGGATGAAGCAGGCAAAGCAAGAGGTTGACGTTATTTAAGCATGGAATTATGTGGTTATTTACGTGTTGTGTGAGGCATTGCATTGACATGCTGGAAAATGCCAGGTCCGTTAATTTGCACAAAATGACTGAATATCTTTTGTGCATGAACCCCGTAAAGAAGAGCAAAAATGGTTGCCGTTTAAAACGATTACGTGGTCGAGTTAACGCGTCAACGCGATAAGGACGTAACGTCGTCACACGGGCGCGACCAGGTCTTGCACGAACTCTGACATACCCAGTTTTGTTGTACCGGTTCATAAGATAATGAATTGTTTGTCTAGAGCAGCCAAAGTGATGCGCGATATCATTTACCGTAGACCCCGCAATGAGCACGCCAATAACTTGGTTTCTTTGATCTTTGGAAAGACGTGCCGTCACTAAATGGAAGCGTTTTGTAACAATAAATTATTTTTACTACCAGTACTCAGCTGCAAATGTTTTCGTGTCGGTTTTAAAGCTGTTAGTGAACTACCTCGTCCTCAGCACGTGCAGCGTAAGGAACACGTTTTTCAGGCGTTGACGCTTGAATAGACCTGGGATTGGAATAAAAATTGCATAATCGTTATCTGCGACGAAGTCTCGATAAGCATGCGTAAATCTTACAAAGACATGTATAGTAACAAAACAGTTATTCAAAGAAATAAAGTGTAAAGTTTTCATTTTGGGTCAGTGTATTTATTTGTAAACTCTGTTTACAGACAGAAAAGTAACGTGTCTGGCTACAGATGCGTGTCTGACTGCAGATCCAGGGGTCGCGAGTTCGATCCCGGTCCGGTCCCATACTTTCGTGGAGATTGATCATGAAATAATTTCTACGGTCATTCTCCTCCCTTAAGGGTTGTTGTCAGTTACAAGCGAAAGTATGTGCACAAATTACTGGTTAACCGCTTGTTCAAGCCTGCCCAGGAAAAAGTGTGGTTAAGTGAACAGACCGTCCCGCAATGACCATAGCTGTTGACTTGGGACGCAAAGCAACAAAAACAAACAAAATTTTGTTCAATCAAGTATATGAATGCGTTATTTTTTTGAAGACCAGGTACATTGTATATGATTGCTAGGTATATGATTGAGATATGTTTCAAAAATTGGCGTAGCAAAATTACCTTCAAGTTACCCCACCCCCCCCCCCCCCCCGAGGGTTTAAATATTTTCGACATTATTTTTCACTTTTACCAAGAAGGACAGGTCTCTATATAAGCTTAAATTAATTACTTTCTATTCTGTGAGAAGCGATTTAGTCACGGACATGTATATGCTCACTAAAAAGTGAATATGTATGAAAAGAAAGGCATTTGCAAACAACGAATGGTATGACAAAATGAACATTCTCAAATCAAAACCGGTTGAAGAGGTTATAGATATATGCGGTTTTCTTGACAACAGTTTAGTGCCGCCATTTTGAATATATAATGAGATGCATAGGATAAGGGGTATAGATTCTTTGCTTCAGTTGAAGAGCATGCAATTTTCATATATAATATATATGATATGTTTGTGCAAAATTAGACATACATGTATACATCTCAATTGGATGAAAATGAACTTTCTTATCTTATTTATTAAATTATTGCATTAATTAGGAGATTACGACGTCATAACTTCCAATTATTGTGGTCCCTATGAGAGACCTATTACATATAACTTTTTGACGGATTTTGTTAAAATTGTGTAGCAAAATACTTCGATCAATAACTCTGTCTGTTGTTGCCAATTCATTATTTGGTGAACATTTGTTTTATCATCCCCCGACGAAGTCGGAGTGATATACATGTAGTTTTGGCGTCGTCCGTTCGTGCGGGACCATATCTCAGTACCTGTTGCTCAGATTTGATATATTCTTAATATAAAAA
This sequence comes from Loripinus fragilis, assembly GCA_964019695.1. Taxonomy (NCBI): domain Eukaryota; kingdom Metazoa; phylum Mollusca; class Bivalvia; order Lucinida; family Lucinidae; genus Loripinus; species Loripinus fragilis. The sequence goes on from OZ026515.1 coordinate 94,580,574, forward strand.
AGTAATACCATGGACAATCAATATCCTATAAGTTTCGTCAAATTCGACTCATTAACATTTGAGATATTGCCCTTGACATAGTATAGGCAATAATAATGCATATGCTACATTGGCTTTTATTGTGTAATAAACTTCGTATTTCCCCAAAGCTATTATATCTGACAACTTCTCATTATAGGCCATGATTGTCCAGTGCCTGTAGATAAGCATGGCACTTTCAAAAAGTTTGCCCTACCCCCCCCCCCCAACCCATTAGGCAGGGTCAAAGGCCACATATTTAAATTTCGCAATAACTAAGTCAGTAGTCATTTTTTTCTGAGGTTTTACATACAGCCAGGGGAACAATCGATATGAAACAAGTAAAACAAGATTTTACTTTGAAGTCCTGGGTCCGATCTCCTGGGTGGACTTAGGGTTGAGGTCAAGGCGAAAATCACCTTTGGAATATGGTCATGTTGCACATCAAATAAAAGGGAATGACGCATGCAGCATCATAGTAGCAAATATTTACTCGCCCTGGGGGGAAAAAGGGAACAACTTATTTTTTCAGAAAGTAGTCTTGTTGCATGTCAAATTAAACGGTGTAGAGCACCATTAAAGCAAATAGTCTGTCCTTACACACGCCCTCAATCCCTGGGTTGGAATCAAAAGGTCATTTTTTTTTCTTTTCTGAATGTGGTCATGTTACATATTTTTTCTTTTTCTTTTCTGAAAGTGGTCATGTTGCATATCAAATAACAGGGAAAGAAGTTTAGACCAACATGCAAGCAAAACATTTGACCTTACAAACAGCCCTGACCTCTATGACTGGATTGAAAGGTCAGATTTTGAAATTGTGCAGACATGTATATTTTATTTTATTGAACTAAGCACTAGATCATAGTTGACAGACTTTTGTTATGATTTGAATGATACCCAAGGTGAACTTAGGGGTTTGAGAAATGGGATATACACGTTTCTTAAAATAATGCTTCGTCGGTGGATACTACACTTGACGAATTTGTCTTGATGGTTCTGTAAGCGTGTGCAGTGGATCTTGTAATTAGTGTCTGGTCCGAGCCTTTATACATGTTTATCATATGATGTTGCGTCTGGGAGTGAAATAACGCCATGCAATAAAATACATAAACCATAAGAGGTTTACAGATTTTCGGGAAACGTTATGACGTCCATAATAACGTTGCGTAAAATGACAAAATTATATTTTTTACGCCAGAAATGATATTTTTAATTAATCTTTTACGCTTGAAATGATATTTCAAAGTAATCTTAATGTCATATGATAAATAGAATCTTACATTCGTGCTCCTGTACTATAGACTTTATTAAACTCGTTTCCTCAACTCGTTTTATAAATTCAATAAAATATGAGCACTCATGTAAGATCCTCTATATAATGTACGTTAAACAGAAACTTTCTTGTTACTCGCAATCCATTGGACGAGTGGTTTTAATTCGAGTTATTAATGTTTCGAACTAAGATGAGTTGGGTAATAACTTGTAGTAATATCAAACCTAAACATGGTTATCATCTCAATTTCCTATATTAAAAGCATATGTTTTTCGAGCATTAAAAACGTCCCTTAAAGTACCAACAGCGCATATGTTTATATGAATTAACTCAACATGCTTGATACCACGAAACAAGTACTTCGGTAAACAGTGAAGACTCCAATAAAATGCCACATAATGTGGCATTTTATTAGGGTCTGCACTGTTTGCAAAGATAAACACAATCTTCAGGACAGAAATGCATCATAGTTTAAAAAGTTCTATAACTAACCCCTTAAAATACAAAAACGGCAATTCAATACTTATTTTATTGCATTGGAAATTCCACCAGATTGAAAGGGGTCTCTTTTATGTGTCACCAACGCATTTTTTAATACATGTATGATTATAGAAATTAAGGAAACAATCCCAATATACGCTCTATAATATTATGCAATATTTCATTCGAATTAGCGAGTTTTTCGAGTGATCAGTGTTCAAGTTATCTAGGTTTTACTGGCACAGCAAAATATGCGTTAGGTTTATCGAATGTTTCACTATTCGACTTTGCTATTTGCGCCGTTTTCATATGGTTTTGAAAACACAAGCAACGTACAGCACCTTGAAAGGCTCTTCAGGAATGTTCAATTGACAATTCTGTCATTTCACGGTCTAAAAATAATGATTGAGCATCCTTATCGCAGCACAGTTTCTTAAATACGAGCATGATGCAGTCGCACTGGATGAATGCCACAGAAAATGACCAATAATTCACACTTCTGTTGTGCCTTTCACTCCGATATAGATTTGGACATTTGTGTGACTTTAAATCAATCCGTCAAGATCCTTAGCTCTGTTCTTATTGGTCAGATTTGATGCATTTTCTGTATGAATGATTAATGACAAGGAGGATCTTAGTTAAAATAAAACATGAGTTACTGCACTTACTTAGTCAGAAAAAGGAATTATAATGTCAACGCAAGAATAGCTATTTTGTGTATTGAAAGTTATTATAGTTAGCCATTTTGATTCCTCTGTGCCTTTTAATTGGAATAGCAATGTCAAAAAGGTAATCATGCAAGTAGTCACGTTGCTTATCCAAATGAAGGCACTGAAGAGGAAAACAATGTATAAGCACCAATTTTGACCTTACGCACACTTCTAAGGTGGGTTAAAAGTTTAATATTGAAATTGTGTAGTTAAGCTTATTTTTTTATTGGAGCTTAGCATGCTGAGACTAAAATAAAGGGTATACTTTATATCTTACAGGCTTTAGGTTTGATATCTTGATGCCTAGGGTGGGCTTAGCGTTTGGAGGATCGGGACTCATGTTTCTTGTCTAAAACTAACCTTGAACTGGAAATTAAAGCTTTAGGTTTACATGTCAAAATACTTCCTCGGCAAACTAAGATACCCCCTAGCTGTTTACAATTTCTAAGATAGTATGAAAGTAAGTGTAAGTTTACACCAAAAGAGGCGGCAGCTAAGCTGTTGACTCACACACATTTTTACAGTGAGGTAGGCTTGTGAGGTTGGTACACCGTTAAACCGGTTTAAACCCTCCAGTAAAATATTTTACTGATCATTCCAAGGCGGTACTTCTTTTATTGATCTTTTATGTTTTATTTCTGTCTTGTATTGACAATGCCTTTTTGCGCGCCTGTTATTTTGTGCCTTGTGGTCACCTGCTTGCAAAGGGCTGACCTCTTAGATCTCGGTTGTGGTGTCTAACTGTGACTTTGTCCTTTTCTCATTCGTATCCTGGGTCAGGTGTGGTACTTGATTGTATCGATACCTGATCTTTGGACCCTTAGTATCTTAGTTTGCCAAGAAAGTATTTTGATACGTAAGCCTAAAGCGCTATGTAAACAGATCAAGGCAAGTTCAGCTTTGATTTCCAGAAGAAGGTTAGTTTTAGACAAGAAACATGAGTCCCGATTCTCCAAACGCTAAGTCCACCTTAGACATCAAGAGATAAAACCTAAAGCCTGTAAGATGCAATGGCTATGGCTTTTCAAAGATAATATCCGTTATTCTTTTTTCTGTGTTTATACTTTGTTTTGATCTCTTTGTTCTCAATTTCAGGAATACATGGCTAAAATATATCAATTTTTAGTGAGTCGTGGCACTTGTTTGTTAAGATTTTGTCATCACTCTATCTCCTTGAAATAGCAAAAATAGTACGCGAAAAAATCGTAAAATCAAAGAATTCCAAAATGCATCTTAAGTATGCATTATCGAAAGCATGCCAATTGTTTGATGATTTGTCTGTGAAAGTTTTGTCTTGATCCCTAGTTTCTTCGCCACGCTCTTAATGTCATATTACTCAATTTTCAGCCTTCAAACCATGCAGGAAAGCTGGGATTAAAAATTGCTCTGTTAAAAGACAAAATTATTTACGCGACAAATCAGGTGTTTAATTTCTAGACTTTTGTGCGTCAATATCCCCTACTTTTTGCGGACAGTATATTCATTCAAAATTATTTTAATGCTCTAGCTTATAGATGTCTGCATTCGCAATGACAATTCATTAAAACTGCACTTACAATATCGTCTAACGTAATGGTTTCTGAAAATGATGTCTGCTCAAAAACATGCTATATACAATATTTCCTGTGTTCAATAACAATGTCTGTTTTAAGGAAAGAGTAACTGACAGAATGTAGCGCTTGCCATACAAGCCAGTCATTCGTCGAGAGTTAAGAGCAAAATAACTTGATAATTACCTAGACGTTGGTCATGGGGGAATTGTTGCAAACTAAGTGCTTCCATCTTCTGGGCAAGGTCATTTATCTATTTTGCATGACGCCCTAAATGACCATATGTTCTAACATAAATCAGTTCTGGTGCCCCCGAATAAAATCAAATAAAAACATACACACAGCAATTCGTTGTGAATAAAAAAACAACAACACACACCAGTGAGATGATTAATCTGAATGAATAAATATGAAAGTTCGTTTTTCTGGGTATATTGGATTATGCTTTTTTGTTTTGGTACAGAGGATTTTCAAAACACATCAACATAATTTTGCATTTTTCTCGCAAACAGTAAATGGGGTTGAAAAAGTTACTTGTAGGGTTAAATGTGCAAACAACATTGATATGACTCAGTCGTTAATTTGACTCAATCCTAACTCGACATTGCTGGTGACGAAACATGAATGCATACAGCATTCAAGGACATTCATCAAGGCATCTGATGCTTTTGTAGTTATTTTCTGTTTACACTGTGGCGTTTATGATACTAAAACCAGCAGGGAGTGTATCGACTTTTCTTATAAATAGTATAAATAAGCTTTTTAAATAAGCGTCAAATTTCAAACTCAGTTTACCTCCCCTTTTTCAAAAGCACTTCCATATGTAACCTTTATGTAAACTTCCATTGCTGACATTGACTATTTACACTTACAATCATACGAGGTATACGTTTTGATGTAAATCATGACAGGAGATGTGTTGTCGGTTGAACAAGAATGTTTACGTCAACGTCACTTGCACAATGCAGAAGAACCGTTAAACAAGCGTATTTTTTTTCATAATCTGAGTCTTGGCATGAGATTTCCAAAATGTTGTATGTTCGACCAGCTTACACGCAGTCTGATCAGAGCCTTTGATAGTCGCTTGAATATAATGAGTGTCAAGCTACTGACTGAACATCATTTGGAGTTTCTAAGCATACAAGGAGTCTGCACAGGCTCGTCTGAGTCTAAACTTGTCAAAATGCCCCATTGTTGGAAATTACATGTCATGGCTCATCTGTCATTTGCATCTGAAAACAAAACTTTACGATTTTGTTTTAATTTTGAAAGGCTTAAAATGTTCGATTTTATTGCTATCCTTTTGTAATCAGAGTGAATGGGTTATGTTGTCATATTTGAATGTGATATTAATTTGAGCAAATTAGACTGTTAAGACATTTCGAATGTTCAATGATGAACATGTACAATCGCAAAGAAGCTCAAATTACATAGTTATCTGTTGAGCCAAGTGGGATGACTTGTAACTGTATTTTGGCGTCCTTCATAATCGATCACCCCTGCCTTAGAAAACAACTTAAATTGATTTTACTACCATGAACTTTCTAGTACAAACCTATCGCTGGCCAGACTTTAATATGCAATAAAATTTATCTCGCTGTAATCATTAGTGTTTGAACAATTGAGGATTTTCTCTGGGTGACCTATATTGCTTAATATTTGGTTAATTGGTCATTTGGAGGGCCGTGGTGCTTTTAAGCCGTTCATTATCACCAAAGAAACGACTAATACAGCTAGTATTCAAGATCACTGCAGCTGATGCTTCACCATTAATGTACCCTATATAATTTAACCAGGTATATGTTTATTAACTCTTTGTATGATAATGGAGTTTCCCATATAGATCAATTCGTTAAGGATGGGACTGTCAATTATATATTTCAAGGGGTCACAGATAGCAGTTTCCAAATAATTATGCACTTTAGTCCCTGAAAATTGTATTTTTTTTCCGGCACAGTACTCTTTTAGGGGTTTCCAGTATACAAAGTGTAAAGTCCTGTATCATTGTGTTCTGTGTTTTAATGGCAAGAACCACGCATGAAGCAATCACATTGAACGGTTTTGCTTGTGTTGATGCTTTACGTCACAGTCAACGAGTTTTCAGTCAGACGTTTTCTGACTTCCTGGGTTTAACTAGTACTAAGCAGAGGATGAAGTGTCTTACTAAAGGACATATACAATGTTTCAAGTGAGTCTCGAACCAGCGACCCATCAACCCCAAGATAAACACACTACCACTGAGCAACTGTGCTCTCTTAGTAGAATTAGCTTCGTTGGATAACATGCATTGTTATAGCTTTTATTATAGCCTGTAGGTGACTAACAACAATTCTAACCAGTCATTCGTCTCCCTATGCGCATGAGAATTGATTGAGATTTTGGTCCCCCTCAGCACACAGCAGCAACTCTGGCTGATCTGAATATTTCCTTGGTGCTAAACCAAATTATTGGTTAGCTCATGTCTGTATTGGCCATATATTACAACTAATAGCCGTTGGATTTCAACTAAACTTTAGTATGCATTGCATGTGAAAAGGTCTTAATTTAGACAGCTATTTGTCCTTTCAGTTTGAACAATATCTATTCTCAAACTCAATACGTCACCATACAATTGTAGCCACAGTATAAATAACAATTTTCCACAGGATTTGAGAACAAGCAGCATTTTTTATATCATCTGTAATACGAGGGTGATTCAATAAGTTCCACCCTGTGTTTGGTCACCATATTTAGACATATGTACTAAATTTAAACATTATTGGTCCATTCGTTGGTAATTTTTCGCGTCTTCAAGCATGGACAGTGAATCAAATGATTTGAATACGTCGAGTTTGGTTGTTACGTAAATTTTACTTTTTAATACATATCTTTAGGAAGAAACATGATGTGTGCATGTGTAATACATCAATGGAACGGAAAATTTGTCGCGATGATTTAAAAAAGCATGCGAGCTTGTTTTCAAATACTGTGGAAAATTGCTATTTATACTGTGACTACACTTATATGTAAATGTATTGAGTAGTTTGGAAATAAATAATGTTCAAACTGTAAGGACAAATAGCTGTCTAAATTAAGGCCTTTTAACAACGAATGCATACTAAAGTTTAGTTGAAATCCAACGTCTATTCGTTGTAATATATGACCAATATGACCAATACAGACGTGAGCTTGTTTGTTACAAAACAATCAATTTGGCTTAGCACCAAGCAAATATTCAGATCAGCCAGAGTCGCTGTTGTGTGCTGAGGGGGACCAAAAACTTAATCAATCCTCATGTACATTGGGAGACGAATGGCTTTAATTACACTGGTAAGAATATTGTTGTTTAGTCACCTACAGGCTATAATAAAGGCTATAACAATGCATGTTATTCAACGAAGATAATTCTACTAAGGGAGCACATTTGCTCAGTGGTAGTGTGTTAATCTTGGGATCTAAGGGTCGCTGGTTCGAGATTCACTTTAAACACTGTATATGTCCTTTATTAAGACACTCCATACTCTGCTTAGAACTAGGTAAACCCAGGAAGTCAGGAAAACGTCTGACTGAAAACTCGTTGACTGTGACGTAAATTATCAACACAAGCAAAACCGTTCAATGTGATTGCTCCATGCGTGGCTCTAGCTATTACAACACAAGACACAATAATACATAACTTAACTCTTTGTAAACAGGAAACCCCTAAAAGAGTACTGTGCCGCAAAAACAATAAAGGCCAAGATAAAATGCCGCTAAAAGCGGCATTTCATCAGGGCCTGCACTGTTTGCTTAGATAACATACGATTTTCAGGAACTAAAGTGTATAATTATTTGGTGATGATGATGATGAGTTGGAGTTTAACGACGCATCAACCCTTTTGGGTCATTAGCGTCATCAAGGTTAGGTAAGAGAAGTATTACTGAACATTAAAACTATAATAGGTAAGCTAAAATATAAACAATTTAACACATTAAACATATGAGTATAGCAAAGACGATAAAATAGTAATCATTTTACAGGGCAGACCATGTACAATATCTGACAACAACATAGGCTAATCAGATGACTATACATGATCCTCTCCTGCAAAAAAGAAAATGAAATGCTGAAAGCAAGTTTAAATAAATAAACAGTTCAAAGGAAATAGCTACAATTTGTTAAAAAGATTAATCTCTTTTAAGAATAAAAAGACATTATCAATAGGTACATCATTAAACAATTGTTTGATTGTATCAACATGAAAATATTTGTTTCTTATATGAGAAAAATCACCACATTCAAGTAGAAAATGGCGGACTGTAAAGAGTGTATCACATCCAAAACAATACGGTGGCTCCTCTCGTTTTAAAAGATATGAGTGTGTGATCCTTGTATGACCAATACGTAAACGAGCAAGGACGACTTCTTCTTGTCTCACATTCCGTACTACTGGTTGAGATTGTCCAATGACAGGTTTAATCTCAAAGAGTTTATTACCAACACTGTTATTCCATAAAATTTGCCATTTGTTTAAAATGTACCTATTGATAAAAGATTTAAAATTTGCATAAGGTATTGAAAAGTTTGTTGGGTGTAAATTCAATGAATCTTTTGCTTTTTGATCCACACTTTCATTGCCAGCAATGCCAATGTGGCTAGGGATCCAACAGTAAACTATTTCATTTAATTCTGATAAATCATGATGTTTTTCAAGTAGTTTTTGAATTTGGGGATTTTTTGAAGATGTATGATCTAAAGATTTTAAAACTGAAAGGGAGTCTGAAAATATAACAAATTTATTTGAAGTTTCACAATCGGCAATATGATCTAATGCTAAATCAATAGCTTTTGCTTCTGCTGTAAAAATTGAGGACCCATCTGGAATTCGCATAGTTTCAGAGAAGTCGTCAGATACTACTGCACATCCTACTTTCATATCATCTTTTGAACCATCTGTATAAATGTGCTTATAGTCCATGTAATGTGATTTTAGCTCCTGGAAATTAGATTTCATGATAATTTGACTTGTTTCTGATTTTTTACCAGAGTGTAAATCGAAAATAAGTTTTGGTTTATTTATACACCAGGCTGGAACATTTGGTGTAAAAGTTTTATCAATGTTTTTAAAGTTGATATTTGCAGATTCTAGGACTGGTAAAGTTCTGATGCCAAAAGATTTAATAAAATTTGGTTTGCTTTCATATAGATCTGTGTATTTTGGTTGAAAGGTCACATCATGAGCTGGATTTGAATTATTTTCAGCAATTCTAATAGCATATTGTAAAGAAAGTTTTTCTCTACGTGTATTTAAAGATGGCTCATCTGCCTCAACATAAAGACTTGCAGTAGGTGATGTTCTAAATGCTCCTAAGGCTAATCTAAGACCTTGATGATGGATAGGGTCAAGCATAGCTAAATAAGATTTTCTTGCCGATCCATAAACAATGGATCCATAGTCTAGTTTTGAACGAATCAAAGATCGATATAATTGTAAGAGTGTTGTTCGATCTGCACCCCAAGTAGTGTGAGATAAAACTTTCAATATGTTCAAGGATTTAAGGCACTTTGCCTTCAAGTATTTAATATGCGGGATAAAACTAAGCTTTTTGTCAAATATCAAACCAAGATATTTGTATTCCTGTACAACAGGAATAGGCGATCCATATAATGTAAGAACTGGATCATCATGTTGCTTTCGCAACTGACAGAAATGTACACACTGTGTTTTTGACTTGGAAAATTTAAAGCCATTGTTAGTGGCCCAATGTTCTATCTTGTTTAAGTTTTGCTGTAGATGCCTTTCAATTGTTCGCATACTCTTTGATCGAAAACAAATACAAAAATCATCAACATAGAGTGAGCAGTCTATTAAATTATCTAGGCATTTAACGATATCATTGATTTTAATATTAAAAAGGGTTGTAGAAAGTACACCGCCCTGTGGGACCCCCTGTTCCTGATCATATAAATCAGAAAGAGTGGATCCCACCCTCACTTGCATTGCGCGATCAGCAAGGAAGCTTTCAATAAAAGTAGGTAGTCTACCTCTTAGTCCTAGTTTATGAATATCTTTCATAATGCCATATCTCCATGTGGTATCGTATGCTTTTTCCAAGTCAAAAAAGACAGCTACAACGTGTTCCTTTTTAACAAAGGCATCACGTATGAAAGTTTCCAATTTAACTAAATTATCATTTGTACTACGGCCAGCTCGGAAACCCGACTGATACCGTGATAAAAGATTGTTGGATTCTAAATACCAAATCAACCTTTTATTAATCATTCTTTCTAAAGTTTTACAAAGACAACTTGTAAGAGCTATAGGTCTATAATTGGTTGGCTCAGCATGATCTTTCCCTGGTTTGGGTATAGGTATTACAGTGGCTAATCGCCAGTCTTCAGGAAAATCACCAGTAGTCCATATATGATTAAATATACCTAAAAGAGCTTGGAGGGAACTCTCTGGAAGATGTTTAAGCATTTGATAATGTATTTCATCTGGTCCAGTTGCAGAATCATGTGATTGTTTAATTGCATCCAAAAGTTCATCAAAATTAAAAAGATTATTATATTCCTCAGTATTTGTAGACTTGAAATTAAGTTTAATTTTTTCTTGTTCTGCTTTAACTTTTTGAAAATTTTCAGAGTAATTTCTTGAACATGAATTGTTTAAAAATGTTTCTCCTAAGGTTTCAGCTATATCAAATTTACTTGTTGCTTTTGTTTCTGTAACGGGATGGTTTAAATGGGTGTAACTAGGTGACTTTGTCTTACCAGATATTTTTCTTATCATATCCCAAACTTTTTTTATAGGGGTTTTGTGATTAATTTTTGAAACGTAAGAACGCCATGACTTTCGTTTCGATATCTTAATTGTTCTGCGAGCCTTTGCTCTAAATACTTTTACTTCATTTAAATTGTCCTTAGTTGGATATTTTTTGAATTTATTTAGAGCTTTTTTCCTCGTTTTAATAGCTTCTTTACATTCATCATTGTACCATGGATTACTTTTCGTTGGATTTGTCGAGGTCTTGGGTATACATTTAGAAGATATATCAATAAGGGAAGAGGTGAAATCAGACAAAGGGTCTGAAGAATCTTTGAAACTTTCTAAAGTTATTGTATCAGTACATAAAGATTGAAATACTTCCCAATTAGCTTTATTTAGTTTCCATTTTGGATTATGATCTTCTACTGTGGAAGTATTACTTTTAATGATGATAGGAAAATGATCACTATGATGTTGATCTTTACAAACAGACCAATTAAAGTCAAGGAAAAGGGATGGATGGCAAAAGGAAAGATCTATGGAAGAAAAAGAGCCTGTTGGATCATGCATATAAGTGTTTGATTTGTCATTCATAAGACATATATCATTGTTTGTAATGAAATTTTCTATGAGTTCGCCTCTGGAATTATTTTCTTTATTACCCCAGAGAATATTATGACCATTAAAGTCTCCTAAGAGTAGATATGGAGAAGGAAGTTGCTTTAATAAAGAATCAAGATGTTCAATTTTCAAAGAAAAAGAAGGTGGAATGTAAACAGAACAAATAGTAATTTCTCGATCAAGAGTAACTGAAATAGCTATGGCTTGTAGTTCGGTGTTAAGATTGATTTTTCTTTGAGGACAGGAAGATTTCACAAATATTGAACTTCCCCCTGAAGGTTTTTGACAATCTGTATGAATGTGATGATATGAATTAAAACTTTTTAATGATATACTATCTACAGTTTTTAAAAAAGTTTCTTGTAAACAGAAGACAGATGGGTTCTCTTCTTGTTGTAAGACACATATTTCTTCAAATTTGGTCTTTAATCCTCGACAATTCCATTGTATTATTTTATATTTAAAATCCATGTCAAATAGCATAAAAGAAAGAGTAACTATAATTAAAATATTGGAAACTTTCATATTCATGTCTTAAGTGAAATCTATGATTCCATAGATTCTAGGTGACCATATTTATTATCTGTCTTTATGGATTGGTCTTGTAATCTTGTAATTTTGACATTAGGTTTTTCTTTTTGTTTTGTTTTAGGGGATTTACTGTTGTCCCTACTTGTTGTCCGTGTTTTAGATCTAGATCTTTCATGTTGACTATTTGATTTGGATGAACCAGAATCAGATGATGATTTTGCTGCTTTAGTTGCTGCTGTATGTTGTGCTGATTGTTTGTTTTGTTTGTATTTGGTTGGTATGATGACTTTTGAACTGGCTGTAATGTTGAAATCTTTTTCATCAAAATATGTTTCAGTTGTTTTTGTCTCAGGTTTTGTAACTTGGGCTGATTGTACTACTTTTGAAAAGGTAAACTCTGGCTTTTGTTCATATAGCTTTTTTGCTTCAAGGTAGGTGATGTTATTAGTTACCTTGATCTTCAGTATATCTTTTTCTTTGATCCAAACCTCGCAAACATTTGATCTTGAAGGGTGGTCTTTTCCACAATTCACACATTTTGTTGGGTTTTTACAACGTGAAGTAAGGTGGTTATGACCACCCATTCCACAATTTTCACACACAGAGCCAATATCCTCAGGGCAGTTATCTTCATGGTGATTGTATTTTTGGCAGTTGAAGCATCTTAATGGGTTTGGAACATATATTTCTACTGGTGTTATGCGATAAAAAATTCTAACTGATTTTGGTAAGGTGATCATGTTAAAAGTCAGCAAAAATGTATTAGTTTCAATGAGTTGTTCACCTTTCTTGATCTTAAACCGTTTTACAGCTGTAACTCCCTGAGGTTTTAAATACTCCAAAATGTTTTGTTCCGTTTCTCCTTTTAGGTCACGATTTCTGATAATACCCTTAGATGAATTAAGAGTATTATGCTCAGAGACCGTGACAGGAAGATTGAAAAAGGTCTTCATTTTCAAGAGATTTTCCGTTTGGGCTTTTCTTGTAGTTTCAACTAATAACGTTTGGTTTTTTAATTTTTTCACACTTTTGGCTGTTCCTATAGCTGCTTCAATTTGTTTTTCAATGACGAATGGAGATAATGAAGTGATTGATTGTTCTGTATTTGATTTTATAACTAGGAATTTTGGAAAATTGTCTGGTTTGAAGAAAGATTGGTTTTCATCATCTGATTCTGCTCTTTGACGTTTGTTGTTTGAACTTGATTTTGAGAGAGAAGGATAATTGTCCTGAGACAATGCAAGATTGGGGGTCGAACCCAGGCTGGAACCTGGGGTAGAGGGTCGGACCATGGTTGAAATATTTTCAGAATGATCCATAGTGTTTTGTTTTGTCTTCCATAGCTATGTGCTTCACCCACCGTGGAGCCCAACAAGGGAACGTAATTTAGAAATGGCTCTCCTATTTCCTACGTTAAAGCTACATATCTATTATACTCCGGTTCATACTTTCCAGTCGTTCTTCTGGCTTAAGATTTACGTTCAATATATATCAAATGCTGATTCCTTTAAGAAAGAGATTTAACATTTACTGAAAGTCCCCACCCAAATGTTTTGTCGACCCCCCTCACCACTCTCAAAAGCCATATTAACGCTGGTCTGTATGCCCCAAGATTGGCCCATGAGCAGTCACTTTCGAAACCAAAAAGTAAGATATAAATGAAGATAAAATTAAACCCGGTTCTGTACCTAAAAGATACTTTAAAATAGACAGAAGGAAGAAAGAATAAGATGGTTTCTAGAGATGGACCACCCAGCCGATTGATCCAGCGCCGGACCAAGCACTGGACTCACGTCTAGCTGAATCCGAGACCAAAACAATGTGTTGGAAAGCTGGAGATCCCTGGGCTTTCCTCAATTGCCAGGATTCTCTTCTCCCATTCACGCGTCGCAAACCCACGGCAAACAGGCAGCACACTGTTTTAATAAGGGGTTTCACCTTATCTACTACAGAGGTAAAGCAATCTGTATATTTTAACCCTACAGACACGGTATAAGCCCGGTTGTGATGTACAGTTTAGAAAGTAAACTGTGATAGATTATTTAAAAAGTTTGAAATTGAAATGATTGTAGTAGACCCGATAAATTTGAGCCTGGTTGATAATGAAAAAAAAAACACAAATAGTATTAGAGAAATAAATGAATTTGAGACAGTAAAAAATATAGTATGTTCTTTCGAATAACATGTTGGAATTTAGACAAGATATTTCACAGGTAAATTGCTCTTCAAGTTAAATCTGAAGATATCCCTACAACAGAGAACTTTAAAGTTCTACAATACAGAACTTTAAAAATATAAGAGCAAGAATGTAACTTAGGTACTGGACAGTTAATCATGAAAACTGTCATATAGTTAAAGTAAGAGTTTAAAAAATAAATGTTCAACAAGATATAGAACTCAATAATTAAGACGATAGCAGTTATAAAAATTGCTATATTTGACTTTTATCATCTCAACAGTTTAACTAGTGTAAGACAATTTTTGATAAATTTAAGCTTTTGGTTATTTTATGAAAACAAGTTGATATAGTTGCGCTTTTACGGACAGTTACCACTGGTTTGCGTGAGGACTTTAACCCCAACCTGTCACCTCTCAAGTCTGCAAAACAAGAGACGTAAACAGGCCTGCTTAAGTACGAAGGTACATACAGTCTGTCCCCAGTGGTGCCGGGCAGCCATCCATATTTCTAGGGCGCCAGAGGGCGGGCGCCTGGCTTACCTTTAGCTCTAAGCAGAGGGGACAGTTATTCAAAAATAAAGTCCCCCGTGCGAATTAAGCCCCCGAACCACGGCAAGGCGGTAAGCAAACTCGGGGGATAATTATTTGGAAATTACTGTCTGTGACTGCTTAAAATATATAACTGACAGTCCCGTTCTTATCATATTTATCTGTATGGGAAACTCCATCAGCATAGTAGGGTATATAAACATTTACCTAGTTAAAGTATATATGGTACTCTTTAATGGTGAAGCATCAGCTGCAGTGATCTTGAATATAGCTGTATTGGTCGTTTCTTAGTTGATAATGAACGGCTTAACAGCACCACAACCCTCCCACATGACCAATTATCCAAATATTAAGCAATACAGGTCACACAGAAAAAAATCCTTAATTGTTCAAAAACTAATGATTACAGCGAAATAAATTTCAAAGCATATCAAAGTCTGGCCAGCGAGAAGTTTGTACTAGAAAGTTCATGGCAGAAGAATTAATTTAAGTTGTCAAAACAAATTGCACTTTTTAAGGCAGGGATGATCGACTATGAAGGACACCAATTCAGTTGCAAGTCATCCCACTGTAGTTATCGTTCTTGGCTCAACAGATATGTGATTTGAGCTTCTTTGCGATTGTACATACACCAATGAACATCCGAAATGTCTTAACAGTCTGATATGCTCAATTTATACCACATTCAAATATGACAACATACCCCATTCACTATGATTACAAAAGAAAAGCAATAAAATTGAACATTTCGAGCCTTTCAAATTTAAAAAAACAATCGTCTGGTTTTGTTTTCAGATGCAAATGACAGATGAGCCACGACATGTGATTTCCAACAATGCTGCGTTTTGACAAGTGTAGACTCAGACGAGCCTGTGCAGACTCCTTGTAAGCTTAGAAACTCCAAAATGATGTTTAGTCAGTAGCTTAATGCTCATTATATTCAAGCGACTACCAAAGGCTCTGATCAGACTGAGCGTATTCTAGTCGCACATACCACATTTTTGGAAATCTCAAGCCACGGCTCAGATTAAACAAAAAATATGCTGGTGAGCCGCGACATGTTGGCATTGTGACAAGTATAGACTCAGATGAGCCTGTGCAGCCTCCTTTAAGCTTAGAAACTCCAAATGCTGTTTGGTCAGTAGCTTAACACTCATAGACTATATAAATTCAAAGGACTAGCGAAGGCTCTGATCAGAGCGCGCGTATGCGCATTCTGATCTGAGCCTTTGTTGGTCGCACATACCACATTGTTGAAAATCTCATGTCATGGCTCAATTATCGCCGACATGATTTACATCAAAACGTTTACCTCATATGATTGTAATTGTAAGTAGTCAATGTCAGCAATGGAAGTGTACATACAGCTAACTTATGAAAGTGTTTCTGAAAAGGAGATAACTGCCACCGGAAATTTTTTGCCAAACCAGTTTTTGGCAAAATAACCTAGTACTTTTAGTTGACATAGAAAGCTAAAGTGACTTATTTCCAGTATAATAGACCCTACTGAGGAAATTCTATAGGTTTTTGGCTTAAAATCTGTAATGACCTAGAAAATATTCCACGACAAAGGTCAAAATCCCCGCGGGGATTTGCAAATCCCCGTGGGGAAAATATTTCCCCGCGGGGATTTTTCACCATCCCCGCGGGTATTTTTTCCCCGTGCAAAAAATTTCCCCGCGGGGATTTTCGAAAATTCTAAAACTCAGTATTTTATTCAAATATGACAAGATCTCATGTTAATGGTGTGTAAAAATGAATGTCCACCAGTAATAACAATTTTTCATTTTTCCCCGCGGGGATTTTTACCCGCAAGGATTTTTGGAGAAAAAATCCCCGCGGGGATTTTTAAAACATCTGTTTAAGGGTCTAAAATCAAGCTTAGGTTCACTCTTGCAATCTGTATGACACATTTGAGTATGTTTCAAGTATATATTAACATTTTGATTTTCCCCATGGGGAATAATCCCCATGGGGATATTTCCCCACAGGAATTTTTCCCCATGGGGATTTTTTTTCTGCACAGTATTCATCCTTAGAGGATCTTATTCAATGGCAAAGTATTTTTTCTGCATTTATTCACATTTATATTGTATATGGTATGGATCCAGCTCAGTTGCTGCATGTTGTAGTGAAGCAAGCGGGTAAACTGTATTTTAGATTTACTTGGTCACAAACCCAAAGACAGTTTTTCACATTATGCTGCCCATATATCCGTATTCACAGTAAAGCTGCACCTGTTAGGGCCACCTGCTTGTTCCATCTCTTTGTTCACTTTGCAAAGAGTTTAGATCCAGATCAGGCCCTACATCTCGGGCACAGATTACAGGATCAAAGTTGTTTGATATTGTGGTGTGTTTTTTCTGAATTTGCTTGGGCATAGTAATAAAACTAATATTATTAATATCAGCAAATAAAAATAAAACATTTGTCTACTTTAACAGTTTTTGTTAAATAGTTGACAGGTAATATGATTTTAGCATTTGTGTTGTCTGCTGATTCTTCATGATTTAACTTCTTCAAAACAAATTCAGTAATACCAACAGAATGACAAACAGTTGGATTCGGACTTTGTCTTAAGGGATAATTAGTAGGTTTGTTTTGACATGCACAGTCAAACAAGCCGTGCCTCCTTTAAGCAATAACTGTTTGAATACAGATCAGGCTCTACATCTCAGGCCTGATCAGAATCCAAACTGTTTGACATTGTGGTGGTATTCCTGGATTTGCTTCGGCATAGTAATAAAACTTATATTAATATCAGCTAAGTATACATAAAACATTTGTCCACTTTAACAGTTTTTGTTAAATAGTTGAGAGGTAACATTATAATTTTAGCATTTGTGTTTTCGGCTGATTCTTTATAATATTACTTTTTCAAAACAAATTCAGTAATACCAACAGAAAGACATACAGTTTTGATCCAGATCAGGCCCAAATGAAATATTTATTCATAATTTAGATGACCTTTTGGGCCATCTGCTAGGGTATTCTGTTGGTAGACTTTGAACAGTTTAAATCCAGATCATCATGTAAACTGAGTTTGAAATTATTATTTTCAAAATATCGACGTTATTAATTACTATTGATAAGAAAAAGTCAATATACTCCATTAATAGTTTGAGTATCATACACACCACAGAGTAAACATAAAATACCACAAAAGGATCAGATGACCTGGAGAATGTCCTGCATCCATGTTTCGTCAACAGTAATGTCGAGCTGTGACTCAATCAAATTAACAACTGATCCATATCAATTTTACTGCACATCACTTTTCAATCAAATTTACTGTTTGCGAGGAAAAATGCAAAATGTACAGATGTTTTTTTGTTTTTTTTCAAAGTCCTCTTGTATTATTTGGCGGTGCCAAAAAAAAAGCATAATTAAAAATACCGGCACAGAAAAATGTACTATCAAATTTATTCATTTAGACAGAACTCATTTATGTTTAATTTCGGCATGAACTAATGGTCATACAGGGCGCCATGCAATGCATATAAATTATAAATAACATTGTGCGGAAAATATAAGCACTTAGTTTGCTACAATTCCCCCACGACCAACGTCTAGGCTATTATCAAGTTATCTTGTTCTAAATTCTCGACGTATGGCTAGCTTGCATGGCATACCCCATATTCTGTCAGTTATGATTGAGCTGTGACATGTGATTTCCAACAATATGGCTTTTTTGCAAGTGTAGACTCAGACGAACATGTGCAGCCTCCTTTTAAGCTTAGGAACTCTAAATGATGTTTTATCAGTAGCCTTAGAGCCATTGAATGTTCAAGCGACAAGCAAAGGCTCTGATCAGACTGCATGTATGCGCAGGCTGATCTGAGGCTTTGGTGGTCGCAGATACCGCATTGTTGGAAATCTCATGTCGCGGCTCAAATAACTCTTTCCTTAAGACAGACGTTGTTATTGAGGACAGGAAATATTGTATATAGCATGTTTTTGCACAGACATCAATTTCAGAAACCATTACGTTAGATGATATTGTAAGTGCAATTTTAATGAATTATCATTGCGAATGCAGACATCTATAAGCTACAATATTAAAAATAATTTTGAATAAATATACTGTCCACAAAAAGTAGGGTATACATGTATCGGGGCACAAATTCCAGAAATTAAATACCTGATTTGTCGTGTAAATATTTTTGTCTTTTCACAGAGTAATATGTCATCCCAGTTTTTATGCATGGTTTGAAGGCTGAAAATTGAGTAATATGACCTTATGAGCGTGCCAAAGAAACTAGGGATCAAGACCCAAATTCCACAAAAAGATTATTATCAAAAACTGAAATGCTTTCGATAATGCATGCTAAAGGTATTTTTTTTGGAAATCTTTGTTTTTAAGATTTTTTTCGCGTACAATTATTGCTAATTCTAGGATAGAGGATGGTGACAGAATCTTTAAAAAGTGCTACGATTCACTGAACTTTGAAAGATTTTAGCAATGTATTCCTGAAATTTAGAACAAAAAGATCAAAACAAGGTACAAATATAAAACAAAGAATAACGGATATTTTCCTTGAAAAAAACACATAGTCATTGCATAATCGTTCGTGATATTCACGTGTGAAAATTGGGAAAATACCCCTACTCTAAATATTGTTGTCTGAGAAACACGTGACTAGATTAATCAAAGATTGTTTTATTTATATTGTCTGTGAGATAACTTGGCTAATAAATGTTAACTGTTTCAGGTACATGCCATTGGTTTGGTAATTGCTATAATTTTTAATATTCGAATATCTTCTACTTTTTGGGAACAGTATAGTAAACATTTACAAAGAAGGAATGCTATCGGGAGTTTCACAATAAAGTTCCCCCAAGTGTAACAAAATAGGCAAATTTTCAAACTAGTTATAATGGTTAATCATTATTATTTCTGTAAAGAATGGTGTTTGATGCACCTAATCCTAAAAAATCTCCCAGTATCATTTTGTCTTTTCAAAATTATAGACCAGAATGTATAGCCATGTGCTCAAACTTTAGAATCTTATAAAAATATGTTATTTGGCCAGTGTCATAGCACATTATCCTTCTGTTATGAAAATATGAGCCCAAATACTAGCTATTATGAGGGCAAATATTCTCCGGTAAGAAATTTTCCTGTATTTTGCAAAAAAAAAAAAAAAATAAACAAAAATCCTTTACATTTTGGTTGCTTATTTAACAACCTACTTACTTTGGTTTTCTCTGAAAATGTGATTTCACCAAGCAATAAATTGTTTTCTTTTTCAAAATGACAATGTGCAGAGGGGAAACGAGCAAACATTTCTTGTTTGCTGATATTTATGTTCTTAACCTTGTAATACCACTTTTAATTTTCTACTTATTTCGTTGCGGACACTACAGAAATTAAAGTTTATCACTTATATCATATTGTTTGCTTTTACCAGAATTGGGTATATTTTACATCTCTTTCTTTCATACAGACAGACATTTATATGTAATTTCAATTTGAAATACTTCTTGAATGAGTCCGTGTAAAAATATGTCGTTTATGTGGTAATAACATATAGACTCTGAATATGGAAATATCCAACATAAATATTAAGTGGTGTATGAGTATTTGGGCCAGCCATAGTTGTTGACCAGACAGTATCTAGGAATAATATCGATATCAATGTTACTTGCTGTGTTGTACCTTTCAAAATTGAATTACACCACGGTTAAAAATCGTTGCGGACACTACATAAATTCTACATGTTTATTGAAATGATCCTGAATGAAAGCAAGATCCCTCTGCAAAATATGAAGCTGAAAATAAAAGATGGTGATTACATCTTTGTCATAAAATAGACTAAAGGAGGTCTTGACTATTTAATCTGTTTTATATAACTATAACGATGATAAAAGAAAAAAATATGCCACAGTGCTAACTTCTCGTGTTATTTAGAATATACTCCATCGTACTTTACCCTTTGAGCAGAAATTAACAAAAAACATTGTTTGTATTCAATTCACTACATCTGTCTATAGTATTACTCATTTAAATATCATTTATTTGCTTTATTTAGTCTAAAAGTTGCGGACACTACCAGATCATTTTTTTTATATACCCTGACTTGCTAAATGTCAGAAGCATGGAGAAATTCTAACAAGATTAATAAAGTAAGCAATTCTGGTTACCTTAATGAATGAATTTATTGAACTTTTATAACATAAGGCAAAAAAATGTGTGTTTACTATTTGATGAAAATTTCAAACAGGGTAGGTAGGTCGATTTTCTTTTTTATTTTATTTAATTTTGTTATTTAATTTGAAATAGGGTAGGCATGTCAGGTCGATTTTTTTTACTCAATTTTTTTTTCACTCTATTTTTTCCCACTATTTATGTACCAAGCGATAATGCAAATTACTTGGTTTGTTGTGTTTTATATGATCCAAGCTTGGACCAAAGAATATTGAGAAAAGAAAATCTAGAAAACAATCTCAAACTGAAAATCAAACTGATTCGCTGGTTCATTTTATGACAAAATCCAAAGGCAAAGCACAGATTTCCCCGACATTACCTTAGACACTGAACAAAAGGAACATATCTGACATTCTTGTAAATAATAAAGCGCGAGTTTGTGTAGTCAGTGATAAATGCGTTTAACTTTCTTTCTTCCGATACTTACAATATCAAGCAACAGAAGAGGGAAATAAACCCAAAGCAGAAAGACGTCATCGTATGGATGGTTGTCATTTAATATCTCAAGTCATCTGGTGATGACTTGTTGCTTCAAACAAGCTTTTCTGATCTTGATGATCACATTTTTTTTAACGAAAAGCGACGAGAACGTCGCCATCGTTCGTTATCGTTATCTCGTAGAGTTCCGCCGCTGACTAATCGAAGCACCCGGATAAACAGGTAAAAGGGGGATAATGGATAAAAAGTTCTAAACACTAAAATCACCAACACCAATATACTGTACAATATAACACAGTGAGTAATCAATTGAATATCTTCCAACACCACAAGAAGTTCTATGTTCACAAATGAGCTTTTTTCAGTTAGTTTTGTGGATTTAAAGATTGGATAGATTTGCACAGCTGCTTATGTGAGGGCCAATCTGATATCTGGCAGACTTTGTTACAATAACTGAAGCTTTTACAGACTGTACAGCGACGTAATTCTTTCTGTCTTCCTTTTTTCAAGCAGTGCGCACACACTATGTCCGAAACTTCACAGTCTTCTGAAAAACTACTGGAATGCTCCACTGCAGCCTCTGCAGACAGTTTATTTAAATCCGAATGAACTTGGGCTGTGCCGACAGGTTCCCTTTCAATGGTTAAATGACTGAATGACTGAGAAACAGAAGATGTACGTTCCAAGGAGCTGGATTTCTATGGCTGTCTGACAACATGGACCTGTTGACTGGCTACCGTCTCTGTATCTTGCAGCTGGTATGACTGAGAAACAGCAGATGTACGTTCCAAGGAGCCGGATTTCTCTGGCTGTCTGACCACAGGGATCTGTGGACTGGCTACCGTCTGTGATTCTTGCAGTTTGTATGACTGAGGAACAACAGATGTACATTCCAAGCAACCGGATTTCTCTGGCTGTCTGACCACAGGGATCTGTGGACTGGCTACCGTCTGTAATTCTTGCAGTTTGTAGAACAAAGCGAGGTTCTCAGCTCTTAGCTGTCTGGGAACTTTCATGCGTTTCCAATATTCCTTCCGCCTGGCACAATCCCTTGCCACTACAGCTGGGGGTTTCTTCTTTAACTTTGGCTGTCCCGTCTTTACATTGGAGGAATCTTGAACAGAATGTTGTTTAGCAGACTTAAGTCCAGAAGGAAGAGTTGAGGATTTGTTCTTTTCACGCTTCGGCTTTCTTTTAAGCGGCTTTTCTTCGGAAGAAACTTCTTTCTTGTCCTGATGAGAAGCTGTTTGTCGACTGGAAGTGTAGTTCTTCAATGGCGTCTATTCTCCATTCTTGGCGGGAAATTTAGTGACGAGAGTAAAATACTTCCTCTTTCGTATAATTTTATACGAATGACACTTTTCATCTCTCTCAGGAATGCAGATGATTTCTATAAGGTCTTTTGGCATAAAATTGGAAGCAGTACACTCCGTTTCATCCATATTTTAATTATCCAAAATCACCCTTTGAAATTCGCGTGCGGCATCTTCGAGCGCCATCTACATCTCGGGATTGACAAAATCCGCAGGTATCCGCAAAATTGTTTGACTACATACCGAATAGAATAGAATCAGCCAATAATTTGAATACCGGTACTATAATCCGGGACCGCTCAAGCAGGACCGGACAACGTTTTCGGTTTTCTTATTTTCGGAGAAAAAATGGCAGGGTCGGCAGCTATAAAACAGGGTTGGTCGGCAAACCGTAAACACACATATTTTTTTTTTGCCTAACAAAGATATGAGCCGTGTCATGGAAAACATAGGCATAGGTGAGCTACGGTGTAACCCCGTAGCTGATCAGTGTCTAAAATGTTTTTCCCTATATATTAAGAGTATAATCTCTCTTATTCTTAATAGCTACTTCAGATCTGCAAAAAAATACAGCTAAAGAAATGATACTTTACTTTCTAAAAAAAAACTGTAGTGTCTGCAACGTTTTTTGAAATCATTGATACTATAATTAATGAGTAACAAAAGACAAGAAGAAGATGTATGTTTTATAGTTTTATGATACATGTTTTAAACTATACTAAAAATGCATATAAAGTGTCATTTTGCAGTTGACCAAATCACACCAGGCACATAATCCTAACGTTCGGTTATGTATCTCTAAATGGTATTCCTGTTCTCCCTCTATTTTTCTTACTTTTTGAAATTAGCTGGCAAAAAGCAATTGCACTTAACAAATGCTGAAACATATTAAGATGCTCAAAATGAATTGTATAGCTGCTTTTCAATTCCTAAATAGACTATCGTTGCGGACACTACAGTCCGTTGCGGACCCTACATTGGGACACTTTCTGTCCCTATTGTCTAATTTGTAGACATAAATGTTCAATATTTTGGCTGAAGTTTTATGATAGGGGTCTGTTTCCACAACAAAACCATAGGCTTCTTCAATACATGGATGCCAGAATCAGGCAGACTTTTGCGAGCGTTGCGGACTCTACGCCAATTTTCGTAGAAAAGTTAACCCGAAATTGAAAAGGTTGAAAAATAATAATAGCATTATCAATTTGTCTTAACTGTTGTTTATTTAACATGACGTATATTTTTGGTGTTTTTTACAGTAATTTGAGTGCATTTTAATGATACCAATGTATATATACTAATCTTTTTATATGAGATATGCTAAAGATTTTATAACGCATAATGAACCACTAAGTTTGATTAAAACGGCGTAAAATTGTTATTTATTGATCAAATCACATGCGGTAAAAAGTATTCAAGAGATTAGGAAAATATGCTTCAAAGGCAGATTTTGAAATTAAAATCTTATCTGTATTTTTGCATCTGCCTATCAATAAAAAAAGTATTTTTTCAATGTTACACCAGAACGCGAATTATTGGCTACTTTTTGGTGCAATATTTGCTTAGCTAGAAAATTTCATGTGTATATGCATGCCATATATCATTTTTTCGGGTAAACATATGTCTTACAAGCAAAAGTAAACTCTATTCTCTGTAAATGGCTTGTTAATAACACAGAATTTCCTGCACAACAGAGGCATTTTATCTTGGGGAACTTTATTGTGAAACTCCCGTATTGACGTTGGAAGGAGCTTGGTTGATTTTGTTGCATGCGAACAACAATGAAGCAGATCAAACTGCACAGTCTGATCATCGCCTGTGTTACATGTATTCGATCTATAGGGAGTATTCTAGCTTAACAGGCCACATACAAAAGTTCACGACAATAGCTAGTCTCTGTACCTGAGCAGGTGAATTTAAGGTTTTCCTGATATAAAACCTTCAATGCATGTTTTCCCACGACGAGGCCCATTTATTCTGGTCAACTTTGTAGATATATGTATGATGAAATTACATGTATATACACGCATATGCAAGATGTGGGGATGATAATAGTTGCAGTAACTATCGGGACCTCGCTCAGAAAAACAATTGAAGGATATTTAGATTCAGCCCCATCTCTATCATTCAATACAATAAAAACTTTACTAATTATGTATGCATTTCATAGTTCCAGACTTCTGCAATCAAAATGGATGTTTTATTTTAGTCACGCTTCAATGGTTTAAGTACAATACACATCCAAATGGTACAACCCTCTATACTGAAAAGTCAAATAGGTTCAAAAATGATTGAACCGCCATTTTTATCGTTTGTATTCCATAATGACTGGCTCCAAAATCATCGCGGATTCTCGCTCCGAAAAAATGGCACCTAATTTTGAAGCTGTTGTCAGTGTTTTACTACATATTTGTGGTCAACTTTGCCGGGGTATGCCATATCCGTGTACTTTTGTTGAAGAAGTTGTCTTATTATTAGGGGCAATGACTGATAAATTGGTGTTAACTTTTTTTCTGTGGTCGGAATTAGAACATAAGCAATGACCTGGTATTGGTTTCAGCAAAAATTGAGAGCGCTAAATTATTTGCTTGTGAAATTTGGGTAGAGAGGGTCGATACATTTGGTGTAGTACTGTATCGTAACCAATGACCCGTGAATTTCAATTTGCATTTTGGTGAATTGCATAGTGATAATTCTATCAATGACAAAAATAATTTGTTTGAAAATTATATTCCCAAATGTGATAAAGTCAAAAGAATTTTAATATCCTTCAATTGTTTTTCTGAGTATATATACAGTAAAACCTCGAAGATTCGAACTTCGATAGTTTGAAATGCTCGTTAATTCAAATTAAATTTCGAACACAACGCAATGAATTTAGAGCATATTATTTCGCCTAATTATGACCTATTTTTTTAAAAAAATGTCTAAAATACATGTAACTTAATGTTTTTGGTGTGTAAAAGAATGTTTGATGATAATCATGTTTGGGGTTATATATTTTGTGTCTACCTCCCTTTAATTCAAACTACTGATAATTCAAAATTAAACCTTTAGTCCCTAGGACATCGAATGTAGGAGATTTGACAGTATGTATCGGACTCTTTATCCATTACACATTTTGTAAAACGCTAAAATAGCATTAAGCTCCTCTTTGACATTCAGAATGATTGGAACTACCCGGTGTACCACTGAAACAAAAATCAGAGGAATCCAACCTCAATGACCCACGTTTTATTTTATGTGGGTCTAGTCGCGAGAAAACGCGTCTTGTGGATATACGATCAGGCCTCGAGGTTATAACATGTAAAACGTTTACAAAAAGGTATGCTCAACGCTTCTGAACATGAAATTTTAACTGCTAATAAAAGCTAAAACGTTGAAAAATGCTGCTTGCATTCAACAAAATCAGGGTTCCTGCGACGAGGTACATGCGTCTTTCATCAATATCGGGTGATCCAGGACTACTTTCTTCATATGGGCCCCGTCGCCACAATACCTAACTTTAATGCAAGCGAACAACAAAGGCGCATATCAAACTGCGAATCAGCCCAGTCTGATGTATGTTTTTGTTGTTTGCTAATTAGTAAGTATAATATCTAAAATAGTAAGTCAGTATGATCAGGAAATACCACAATCACAAACTGCAGACAAACCAATGGCACCGTGAGGAAGAGCCACACAACAATCACGATGCACAATTTCAATACTTAAGCGGCCACTAAAATAGACTAATCAAATATCTTAACAGCAGATAGTAGCTTAATGAAGGTCGAAAGTATTGCATCATGCTGACCTGCATTAAGCGATAATTGGTCTTAAAAACTAATTTTGGTCTTCTTTTTAAGTGGCCGCCTAAGACAGTTTTACTGTATTCAAGCTAGTCTATGTAGCCAAGCAGACTGGTTTGAATCTTACTCGATTGGAAACCTCGAAGACAGGTTTTCTCGCGTTACGGCCCATCTATAGAAGTTACTGTTGTTTCTAAACTTGTTGTATTCTAATCGTTTGATGAACGAGATTGCAGCAATTTCATAAAGATTGTTTTTTAAAGTTATCTTACGCTTTCAGCCACAATTCTAGTCGTTAGAATTCATCGATTCTTGGTTTATAGCACCACATTCACAGATTTTCCTGATGCCCTACTTTTGGTGACCACTTTCAAAATTCAAGCAATTTCGTTTCCATGAAAACAGCTCTTAATCTTGAATGCAATTATCTATTCACCTTAAATAATTTCATAAATTACCTTAGAACGGAGGTCATTAGGGTAGGAGTGGGTTTAAATTATTTTTACCTGCAATATATTGGCACTAAGGTTTGAGTTTATAAGCATATACATATTAAAATGTAATAGTGTGTAAGCATTTTGACATCACACATCGCGTCATACATTTATATTTTTTATGCATGTATGACTCCTGTAAAAGACGTCCTCTGAATGGCTGAAACCAGCTTTCATAGTTTGTGAAATATCTTGATGTCTACCAGTGATGAGCTAAATTTAGCCCAGAGCAGGTCGACATCAGGATTTGTCAGCGCTGACAGAAAGTTAAAAATAGATTGAACTAAATCAAGCACAGGACAGGCAGACATCATGTTGTTTTCACTGCTGCCTGACAGCTAATAATAAATATTGGATAAATTGACTCAAGAGATAATGAAATCATGTTTTTCACAGGCCAAATTAATTTTTTGAAGTAAAATTTTGGAAAAAGATATATATTTACCCAATGAAAATAACAAAGTACTGCATTCTACAGTGGTTTCAAGTTTGTTTAAACCATGACATATTAATCACAAACATACGTCAACAATATATGGGTATAAAGGATGATTCACTGTGTACATTTTGTAAAACTCATGTAGAAACAACTGTCCATCTACTGTGGAATTGCAGCATAACAAACTATTTTAAATCATTTTTATCATGGCTTCAAAGTTTCTATATTCATATAGAACTGCCTAAAAACTATTTTGATTTGGACTAGAAACAGAGACAAAAATATCAAACATCAATAATTCATATTGTTATATTACCAAATATTATATCTAATGTTCCCGCTGCAACATACATTAATTAATGCTTGAAATTTTCAAAAAAAAATATATTTCATGTATAAAATACGCATGGAAATAGCATATACCAATAACAATTTCGATAAATTTCAAATTGAATGGAGACCAAATGAGGATCTACTCTATGATATAAATATATATTGACTCCTTACTAAGTAAATGAGCAAATTTTAAATAAAATGCCAAAACCAGAGCCAATCTATATACTTTTAATTTAAAATATCTTCATGCATGCAACCATTTGAAAACTTGAACAATATTGGGCAGACTCCGTTCCCCATTCCTCCCAGTCCCTCAGGTATACACTCACATACACACAAATATCTGTTTGTTTTAATGTTAAGATGTACAATGAAAGATAGTACATATTGTATATATGTTATAAGTATATGTTGTACAATAGATATGATGGTGTAACTATGTTATAATAGAATGGATTAAACAGATAAAAAAAAGAGAAATAAAATTGTTCATTTTAAATGTATTAAAACAGTAATTTAAAAATGCAATTCTTTTGCACGTCTCATAAGAGTTTCAGAAACTTGAAAAGCAGGTGTTTGAATAATCTTGTTTTCAGCGCACAAGAAACATCTGACTTCAGTTAACTTAATAATATGAAAAGATTTATATAAAACTAGGAAAAGAGAGACATGCAGTGTCATATAACAAATCAATTGGTGCATTCGTTTTTGGTTAATCTCAGGATTAGTCAACCCTCGAAACTGATGAACGTCACTTTACTCAAGTTGACAAATCCTGATGTTAACCTCAAAAGAATGCATTAGTCGTATAATGTGCTGGTCTTGCTTCTATAACAGTGAAACCACAGGATTAGGATAAGCTGGGGAAAGCAAAACGATTTACTTTTTAGAAAAGCCTAGTTGGCAACAAATTTGGTACAGTAGTGTTTCAAATGATCTAACTAAATATTACGATTAAACACATTCAGCGTATCTTCTTTAATTGCACAACGGCGGATCAACCCTCAGACTACCTAAAACTTTCATGCATTGGATAATGTCTGGTGTTTGGGCCAACCGTGTCTCAACATTGGGCTTAGCTCTGAATGTCTGTACATGTGCAGATCCAGAAAGTTTTGTCAGATGGGGGGGGGGTTTAGTTGACTAGGGTAAGGAGGATCCAAATACATCTATAAGCGGGTTAGCATCGGCCCGCAAGCGAAACGCCATTTAAGAAACTTATTTCAGTAGAGCTCATGTTTTAATGTACAATTTGTAACTCACACCATGTCCATTAGTTTTGCCTCTTTAAAACATCTCGATCTGCCTATCAGTATTAAATACCTGTCACTTTATATTTACATGACGGCTATATTATAAATTTGATTTCATGAACTATGCTTTTGCTAAGTTGGTATGATGAAATGGTTGTATATTTAAGCCCCCCCCCCCCCCTCCCCCACCGCCGGTGGCCTTGGCTACCGTCCAATTTAGGCGGTGATTCTGTTGTTGTTTATTCGTCGTCTGTTGTTGCTCCGACTGTGCGTGTGGGTGTTTTTAATGTCTTCTAATTTTGCAATCATCTTGCTGAGGTGGTATAGATATGGTTGTGTACTCTAATTGTGATCTTGCTGTCATGTGGCTGTCTGTGTTCTGTCTTACTTCCCTGTGGTGCCGTGTCTGTGGTTGTGAAATTTCCTGGTCATACTCACTTATGAACCACGACATGTGATTTCCAACAATATGGCATTTTGACATGAATAGACTCAGACGAACCTGTGCAGCCTAATTTTAAGCTAAGAAACTCCTAATGATGTTCGGTCGATAGCTTACTATTCATTGAATATTCAAGCGACTATCAAATGTTCTGATCAGACTGCCCGTATGTGCAGGCTGGTCTGAACCTTTGCTGGTCGCCCATACCACATTGTTGGAAATCTCTTGTTGCTCAGCCTTTTCTTTGGTCAAAACAATTTATAGGAAACTCAGATGTTTGGAATTTAAAAGTGGACTCAAGGAAGTCAATGGGGAAAGTGTATATTATATTATACCACTGTTGAAAACATTATTTATACATTCAAATACAAAAGAAAATCCCCATATTCCATTGCTATGTACATTTCAGTAGAGCTCGTGTTTTTAATGTACAATTTATAACTCACTTCCAAATTATTAAGTTATTCAATTGTGTTAACAGTTGAAAATGTTCAAGCAACCAGCTGTGTATTAAATTAAACGTCACCTACATTCGAAAAAGGTGTAGCCTTAATTAGACCTGGTAAGAATAAACATGTGTCATAAAACAAGTTTTATTTAATTGTATGTTCCCAGAGTAAAAGTTAAATTTAATTTTGAAACGAAGATTTTATTTATTTATTAAGTTGTGTGTCACTCTAGTATGCTTAATGTAATTGTGGTGAAATAAAAAAAACCTTAGCGTAAAATCAGCACAATGAAATGAGAAAATAGGTTAATTGACAGATCACTCAACCATTTGTATCCGGAAAACCTCTAAACGAGTACTTTTGCAAACAGTGAAGACCCAGATAAGGGTCTACACTGTTTGTTAAGGTAAAAATGCCCTTCAGACAAAAAATACAATATTTTAGAAAAAAATATCCTGACACCCCTAAATATGTACAAAGAACTATCCTAAATTGATTGTATCAAACCAAAAGGAAGAATTAATTAGTATATAAAGGGTTAAAATACTTTAAAGGTAAGTGCTGAACAAACTGATCACTAGAGCTATAAATGCAAAGTACTGACTACCTTATGTCTAATAAAACTGAAAGGATGGGAAATGACTTTGCAGCATGCAGTCATAGTTATAAGTCTTCTCCTATTTATATTGCACGCACCTTTATGAATGGTGTGGAAGGCAAATATACAAAATTAATTTTGGCTTAGAACCCCTCCACAATTTACAGAGTACACTATGATATGGAAGGGGGACTGTATCATGTGTCAATTCAACTTGTAGTCAATATGATCACACATTGACCTGTCAAGCATGTTTGATTTGATGTCTGAATATGTAAGTTGATAAAATATTAAGACAAAAAAAAACAAGTAAGGGAAGACGGGATCATTTGGATGTGAGTTTGGCATTTGGAGATTAAACATATAAGTATCGCATCAGAATCGCCTTGACATTGATATATAGTTGTATACATGGTCAAAGATACTCCTGCTACTTTCTTCAGGCAAATCTGGGTCACCATAAAATAAGATGTAAGGAAGGGTTTTGAATTAAAGATGTACTGTTTAAAAGTTCGTGTCTCATTGCTTGATAGTTTCAGTGATTTGAATATTCGAAACCAAGTGTAAATTTCATATGAACAACAAGCATGCACATCTATTCTAGAGAGTCTCTGTAGCTGAGCAGGCTGGTTTGAGTCTTACATATACTTTGTCGAGAACCCCGAAGACAACCTCGTTGATGCCCTCTTGGACCCAGTATACTGTTGGACCTGCTATACTGGGTCCGAGATGCCCTTTTATAACATGATGATCACTTGTTTATTTTTTCTACGTTTCCACCATTTGAATGGAATGAAACAATGACGATTACAACAGGTCTAGATAAAAAAACTTTATAGCGTAAAAGTGAGTTATTTTCTTATCCATCAACTTAATCATGTGTGTCTAAAAAGAACAGTCTCATTAATAACATATGTTTTAGTTGAGAAAGAAGAAAAATAATTTTCAATTATGCACTATTATCTGGAAGCCTAAACTAGGTGATTAAAATAATCAAATACAAGTTAATACTTACACATGAACTCCCCACATGGCCAGTAATCAGTCCAGTATGTCGTGTTTGGTATGGCTGTTACCAGATACAAAATATCAGCAATTGCCAGATTCAACAAAAACAAGTTTGTGGCTGTCCTCATTTCTTGCTTCTTAACAATGACATAGATCACCATCCAGTTGCCACAAATACCCACTACAAACGTTACCCAAAAGAATATTGGCCATATCCATAGATGTAATAGCCTCATACTCCCTGGTATATCCGTGAAGGTCATATTTTTTAGTTCAAACAACGTGAAATTTGATAAGTCACTGTAATTTATATCAAAGTCTGATGGCTGCTTTGTTACAGCGGATTGTTGGTCGAAATCCGTCATCCTGACTGAATCGTTCTCCAAACAATGAAGTCACGTCACGTCACGAGGATACCTTCTACACAGTTAACACCTGGTTAAACCAAATCTGACTGTGCAGATAAAGAGGTTAGGTAGAATAATGAATATTTTTAGTTAGCCAGAGGTTGTAAAGCTTTTTACATGTTCAACTCAGGATGAAATTCATCCTGTTCATAAATTGTTGGCATTTTCATATTTATAAGAAGGATGAATACAGCATTTGATAGTTTCAAAGCAAGACTATTTAAGACTTATTTTTCAGCATATTAGTTTTTAAGAGCAGATGAAATTCATGCTCCTTGGTTTAAACGTATTTATTTATATTTCCATTACATAGTAATATACAAATATACATTTTACAATTGAGTTGAGCATAAAATAACGTAACCTCGTGGCCAGGCTGCACAGAAGCGCAACCTGGTCACTGCATTAGTCGCTTGCATATAATATTTCATGCAGATACTTTGTTCATATATGTCTGGCGTACTACATTGAAGCATGTTACATATTGTGAAGACCCAGATGAGAACGAGCAAGAAGCGACATATCACCAGGGTATCCAATGACAGCTACAGTATCATCTAAAATATAATTTTCAAATCAGTGCACCTGTTGAGCGTGACTAGAGATGCAAAAACTACCTAAGACTCATAGTAAATTTGCAAGCAGCTCATATGTACACCATATGCACGAATGGCGTCAAATTTAGTTGTGACCCCACTGTATCATTAACCGAATTCAGCAATACATGTGCCCCTTACATGAAGTTTTGGCATTCATCGCATATGCGTAAATGCCTCAGATATGTACTGAAGGACTTTAGAAACGCACCACCTAAAATACTAATTTATTATCAAAATGTAATATTTTAATTATGTGAAAAATAAAATTGACAAGTCCCTTCATTTACCTTGCATTAAATGAGAAAATCGAAACGCTGATGCTCATGGTTGCCATGACCTCACGATTATTCTGAGACATTCCAACATTAAAAAGTAACATAGTATCAATACCTTTCATAATAAGTACAAGAAAGTTTTCGAACCGATGTTTGTTCTCGAAAGCACAAGGAAAGACAAAATCAAATCGTGAATTTTTAGGCCTCTGGTAATGTTCGTTTCGTGTTGGTGACGTCATTATCTTTTGACGTAATTGGCTGTTTATATCCTAAGGAACAGAAATACTCAAAATGTTTTACTCAACCTGTTGCATAGAAGACTAAAGCATCGCAGCATGCGCGAATGTCATCGGCCTGCTATTACTGTTTGAAAAATTAAGACTGACGTTAGCAAAGAAACGCTGCGACTGGGATTGTAAATTAAACGATTATATCCGATTACTTCCGAAACTTTTCGTGTTTTTCCGTTGGCTAAGACATCTGGCTACCAGCTCAAAATGACTGCTTTGACGACATTGTTGAAAAAGACTAACGCCAGTGTAACGTCACAATGAACCGCATGAGCAAATCGAAACTATGATAAATCATGGTCCATTGTATAAAGAAAACATCCTAAAATCAACCATGTGGAAGAGACTGTGAATATATCAATTGTGCGTTTCTAAAGTCCTTCAGTATACATCCGTGCTCGCGTATCCCGCAGCCTAGAAGTCTAAACTTTGGTCTGAGGCTTCGTCTACATCCATACTTTGTGTATGCGAGCAGCGAAGGCTCTGGCGAGTCTGCGCATATGCGCAGACTCGCCTGATGCTGATGCCATAAGATTAGGAAAATCGTGTGCTGGCCCATATATTGTTTTGAAATTCTATCGAATAATACCTTTACAATATAAGAATAACATACATTCAAACTAGAAATTAAATATAATTTCTCATCCGCTTCAGTAGATTAAGTGTATTGATACAGCCTTGTACAGAGGTGGTCCAGTTCTACCTTGAAGTGAATAGATTAGCACATGATATAACATCATAAAACATCATACAATCGGGGACATGCAAATTGCGAATCCTCCAAATAGTCTGCACACAAGGACGCACCTGCTACAGTATGCTTGTAAACACCACAAGCCCCACGGCTTAATTCCACATCCTATTATATACGTTGTTACTCTAGGTTAACATGGTTAACAAGATAACCCACTCTTATACTGTAACACTAAATTAGCTTATAACGACTGATCTCAATTATAATATTTAAACAAAGTATTTCGCATTTTGCACGTCAGAAAGAGGCTGAATGCTGAAATGCTTTCACACGACACTCGAAGAAGCATTGTAGTGGCACGCATGTCACAGTATTCGCTTGTTTAGGCTTCGCTATTATATAACGATTTTTCGTTTAGATGCCGTGGTTTTCTAATGACATTTCTCTCTGCAATCAAACGTTATACAAACGTGCTTTCATTTTTTTAGCTCTATCTGCCACCTGATTCTCCGCTGGTATTGTTCCTGTTTATTACATGTAGCTCTTAGCCTGTTAGTGACAAAGGTCGGACATGATCTATTACTCTGAAGGTGTTTCTGAGATTCTTCTAAAATATTACTTTTGAATACAAAATAGCAGATGCCAAATCAGCATGAAAAATTACCCGGTATGCAAAGCGTTAAAGACCACCCATATAGCCATATTTTGTTTAAAAACTCATTAACCCTTTTGAGCCAACTGGCCTTGCCTATCCGTATCAATAGAGACGAGCCCATTTCACGTTTAGGGTGTTAGGTGGTATAATTCATTTTTCCAAAGACCATAAGACCATTCTGTTAGCTAACAGTGCAGATCCTGATCAGACATCGCACGATGCGGTGTCTGGTCTGGATCTGAACTGTTTGCCTATGCCCCATAAAGAGGTTGATGGGCTTGTATGGGTTAACTATGAGCACTCTGACCAAAGATTAAAAGAAGTCAGCCCAGCGCTGGTATATAATTATAGAAGTGGAAATAACCAAGAGGTGCCACACTAACATTATGGTGGAAGAGAATATAACCACAAGGGCGAAATTAGCAAAGTAATCCTGCGAATAGAAGGGATCCAAGTCACTGCGACACAGAACCGGGATGAAAAGCAAGTGAATATGACTTATCACAGACCAAATTTTAACACGTAGAGGAAGAGATGCCTGAACGATGACAAATCAACACACACGCACGCACACTAATCCAATAAGCAGAACAGCCAGTTCTCTCTCTCTCTCTCTCTCTCTCTCTCTTCAGCCTACCCTATAAAAGGTAAACGACAAGTTTAAATCAACACCAAAAGAGGTGGCAGCTGAACTTTCACCCCTTTTTACGTAAGCTTACATGTATATATACTTTCCTACTAAAACAATTAAACAATTTGAGGCCAACATGTCTCCAGTGGTACATGTTAAATCCGGATCAATACAAACGAACAGAATATAGCTTTTAAAACACACATCAATTATAGGAGCAACAAGAAGTAGAAACAAGAAAATGACCTCCTTGGATATGACAGCTGCCGTAGCTATGGGAAGTTACTGACTGATTCCTCACTCTCGACTGTTGTTGCAAGCGCATAGAATGATGAATTCGCATAAATGTTTCCTAGTCTACTCAATATATTATTTCAAGCAAATCAACATATTTAAACTGATTTCACATAGTTTTGTCATTTAAAGTTTAATAATTTGCACAGATTTCATATTTTGTTCATTTCACGCGGTTGTATTCCTTTTAAAATCACGTTAACACTCCAACTGTTCATTAGGCTAAGCGATTTCCTTTCTGGTGACGGAAAGGTAGGTTATAGGACAACACAGTAAATAGCTTTTCCAACTTATTCCAAAACTGAACAATTACGGAAATTATTCTGCCAATGCAAAAAATATTTAGCTCCGACATGCCATATGATTCATATTATTTTTTTAATATACTGTAGCATCACGGACATATCCACTCGGTTAGTGCGATTATCTGGTCGGTATTATAAATGGGTAAAGCAAAATTCCCAAGAAATCCACCGAAGCTAAAGATTACTTTAACGTTACGTTAACTATATACATGTATTTCATCATTAAAGGTTGCCAATCCACAAATGTATTTGCTTTTATCACGCTATAGGACCCTGACCATATACAATGTATTATTTGAGCAAAACAAAACGCGGAAGTGGGCATAAGAAACACCACTACTAGGGATTCTGTTGGTGTAAGTTGCTTTTATTCTCACAAAAGACCAAGTTGGATACATGTTTAGCTCTGCCATTGTCCAGACCTTGTTAGTGCATGCAATCTTTGTCTAATTGGCTAGTATGTGTAACATAATTTACAAAGAAACGTGCTTGAGAAGCTCTGCTCACGTATTTTACATTCACTTGGTCAACTTCAAAGAGTGAAAACACATCATCAAATGTGCATTTTCGCTCAAATATTCTGCACAAATACCTATATTTTATCATACTCAGAATAAACAAAAGCTGGTAAAGGATACATTGTAAAAAATGGAATTAAACACTTAACTTGACCACTGTACATAAACTAAAAGTTCCAAAACCGCGCGCAGAACAGCTCAGTTTATTCGAGCAGCACTGACCAGGTATTATGAACACATATTTTACACTGAGCAGGTATTTTGAGTAAAATTCTGTTTGGGTGTTCCGAGTATTGAAAGTTTTATTATAATCTTTTATGAATAAGTTATTTGAATCTTTGAACGCACCCACTTATGTTATATGCCATGCACTTAATTCCCAGCATTGGAATTTAATTCTACTATGCACAGCAAGGTCTATTAGGATAGCCATGGCTGTTTAAAGCAAAACTCTCTAGTGTATATATAGAAAATCACCCAATAAGCCTTTGTATCATGGTCTAGAGTTTTCTAATTTTAATTTGCGGTTGATTTTTCTTTATTTAACCTCAACTATGGACTTCAGCACAGAATAAGAAATGTTTAAAATATTTAACCTCAACTATGGACTTCACCACAGAAGACGAAATGTTTAAAATGCTAGAGCATTTAATCTTTTAATCCAAAAGTTGCAAACAGGTAATCAGGGCTTCAAATATTTTTGACCAAAATCAGTAGCTGTACAAGTCCAAATGAAACTTGGTCTGTACATGCTTTTTGCATTCTGTACAAGTAATCTGATTTTATATAGACTATATTTACCTTGTTTATATAGAAAGTTTATAGAACATGCTGTCTTCTGAGAAATTCATACTTTCAGTCTCTACACTGGCTGGTTCACACGAAATCACTCTGACCAAACGGATAGCATTAACTCCCCAAGAACAAATTCTTTTGAAATACATGTTCTTCAAGGAAAGAAATGACTGCTAAAGGACGCAACTGTAGGTGAGTTTGTATCAAGAAAAAATAAGGTTGATAAGCAGTCTAGCAGGTTGATTAAGATAACTGAAACGCATAGATTTTAGTTGATTCACAAACCATTTAAAATGTAAAATGTCTGCTGGTTCAAAACTGATGAAATGCTCCATGGTATTACAGGCTACTGGTGAAAACGTACCGTACAGGCAAAAACACACCTGTATTCATTACGTACTAATTTTCAACTCTATCCATATTTTGGGAAAATGCACCTGTTATTTGCGCCTGTACAGACGTCATCTGGAGCACTGAGTAGGCCTGATCAAACATTGTTAACTCAAGTTAGCCTGCTTCCAAAGGAACACTCTAAATAAGGATAATACTCTTTGTGATTACAACCCAAATCAAACAAACATTCCAATGGGCAATCACAATATATTGGCCTACAAGTCAAGCTTTAAAAGTTTGTGCACAGCTACGTTGTAGGCATAAATTCTAGTCTGGCTTTCATTTACTTATTTACTTCTCATCTTTGTGTGCTTCCTGAAGCAAAGGCTTTTGGCAATTATGCATAGGGTTAATTTGCCATTAGTGACAGATAAATAAACTTTGGACAGCGTATAGACATTTAGTGCACATGAACCTGAAGTGAATTGTCTATCTAGGTATCCCTTGAACCCATCAACTAATCCAACTCAAATTTGAGTAATTCAGGTTTGGCTGTACTCTAAAATGTAATAATGACCTCAAATGAGATTACTACCACTGGCTGAGGAGAGAAGAAGAGGAGCCCCAGTTTTGAAGCGATTTTAAAACATACCTGTAACTATGGCTACCAGTATTCACCATTATCGTAAAATGCTACGTGTATACAAATGCTGCAATTGAAAATGAAATTTGGGGTAGTCTAAAAACCAATTTCAAAGTCTATATTGACGACATTTTTGCAACCATACCGAAGATGGTGTTCACTCATTACAACTTTTATCTCGGCATGGTACATTGAATTCACCTGATTCACAATACAGTTGAGAGAGAGAGAGAGAGAATGATTGTTTATACCAATAACCTATCCAAGATCATTAAGCAGAAGTCTTGTTAATAGCTTGACATTACTGAACAGGTAGTTGAACAGGTTTGTGCAGAATCTAGGGCGATTATTTGGTACCAGTTAAATGCATTTATGCCCCAGGTGGCTAAGGCTGCTGTCCGTTCTAAGTCAGTGGTTCTGTTGTTGTTGATTTGTTGTAAATTGTCACTCCCATTGTGGGAGTCTGTAATTGTTCTATGTTTGGTTGTACGTAGCTTTACCTCCATTCTAGTTTTGCAATCATCTTGATGGGGAAGAGAGAGCTGGTTGCTTTGCTTAGTTTGTCTTCTTGACGTCTTGTGATTGTTGTGTGGTTCTTCCTCACAATGTCATAGGTTTTTCTGCCGTTTGTAATTGTGGTATTAGCATTTTACGAATCTTTGAGAGTTTTCAGGTTTGGGCAGAACATGCTTCCTGCTAGGTAGCTTTACACGAACTGGTTTGTCGCATTGTGCCAAATATTTGTCAAAAGCATGAGCATGGCCTCCCATATCTACTTCACTCAGACTACCCGTTCAATTTTTTGGATGATTTATTTCTCAAAATACACGTTCAGTGGCTTGTGACCTTTCTCGAATTTTTTGACCAGCTCTCAGAAACATTTGGCATGAGTACAGTGGACTAAATTGTTGTTTTTTCAACGTAATTACACACTTTTATAGATAAAGTCTCACAAAATCTTTGCTGCATTGACTATCATACTCTCTCGTGCAAAGGACCCTGATCAATGTGTTCAGTTCCATGTTTTGAATGGTTTTATAAAATATGTCCTCGATTCAAATGGTGAGCAAATCACATGTTCATGCAACTTGAAACTAATCTGCTCAAATCTAACCATTATTTGTTTAATCAAGACGTCAAAAACCTTAAATAACTTATTTCCTAAAACATAGCTGAATATGAACATCGAAATAGTGCATTTAAGCTTTTAATATTACCTTCTTTTGGAGCAGCTACTCCAGGCGTGTTTGTATTGTCCGCCATTATTGCTCGAAAAAACATTGTATATGGTCAGGGTCCTATAGCGTGTTTATGTTCGAATCGATATTTTCATAGACAAAATGGAACATCTTGTGTCTTAAGTCAAAATGCTCATTGATGGAAGCAAATATATCAGTAGTTTCTTCCTCAGCGACAGCGTCCTCTTAATTGTTGAATTATTTACCATAATACATGTAGTTCCAATGGTGCATGTTAAACCAACCAACTAATGCATCAGTCCAAATTAGAAAGTATAAAGGAAAAATTGCAATATGATTTACCTTTATTGTTAAAGAGATGAGAAGAAAGGTAGCCATAACTACTGTCACACATATTGCGCGCGGATGATAATCAGGTACATGTAGGAAGGTTAACCAATTTATTACACAATGAATCATGAAACTAGAGTCATGGTCTCATTAAAGAGACTAGATCTGTAACTATGAGCATTTTTCGAAAAAAATATTTTCTTTTTAAATCATTTCTAAAAATAGAATTAAGTTATGTATTCACAATAAATATGTTCAGTACAAATGAAAGCTGCATGGAACAGTGAATTATCTAATAAAAACAGGTGATTTTTCTCTTGTTAGGAATTATTTACGTCCCTCCAATAATTCTAGACTGTTGATTTTTAACATAAATGCTGTTGTTTTGATAGATATAATTTGTTAAAATTTATGAAAATGGTAAAATGTTTACCTGAATTTGAGTATTTTTACTGTATTCTTGGAAAATAGAAACTTTATTTCCAAAATTAGAATATCAAAAGTAACAGACTATGCAGCTTTAAAGTAAAACATTAAAATGGTAGTTTCACCAGCGTCAGTGCATTGCATTTAAGCACCTAAGTGGTTTTCGCTGCTGTCCGTTCAAAGGGTACGGCGTATTTCTGTTGTTGTCGATTCATTGTTTATTGTTGCTCCCATTGTTTGGTGGGGTTTTGTGTTTAATAACTGTTTTGTTAGGCAGTATTTAGTGCCCTCTCTTGTTTTGTAATCATCTCATGGAGGAAGAGAGAGCATTACTCTAATTGTCTTCCTGCTGATTTGTGACTGTTGGTTTTCGGTGTCTCTTCCTCGTGGTGCTGTGGGTTTGTCTGTAGTGTGTTATTTTGGTATTTCTGGCCTCGAGATTATAAACCTGACACATGTCCGCAAGCAGCCAATCATTGCGCTTTATTTTGAGTCTGAGAATGAACTCCTGTTTTATAACCTCGAGGCCTGCCCATACTTACCTACCTTTTGAATTTGCTCTGTGGAAAGTATAATAGCTAAACAGCTGCATGCAAGGGTCAGTATTTATGTCGCCCCAACCGAAGGGGTGTGGGCCATATTGTTTTGGTGCGGATTCCGTCGGCGGCGGCGTCTGCTAAGCTTCGTTTCCGAGCCTTTTCGTCTAAACCTTGGATAGATTTTTACCAAACTTGTATAGGTTCATTGTTGGGAAACGTTGTTTGGATTTTGGTGACCTTGATCTTATTTGCAAGGTCACATCCCTCTTTCCTACCAAGTTTTGGTCAAAATCCAGCCAGTAATTTAGGAGGAGATGTTGTTTGAAGCAATTGTTGACGACGGACATCCAACGAATACAAAAGCTCACCATGAGCCAATGACTCAGGTGAGCTAAAAAGACGGAAACCATTTCGGCCGTGTCGCTAATTATAGTTACATTACAACGTGTTTTAGATCCACAACGGGATTTCTAGTCTGAACATTTATGTACTCCAATAATGGCGAGGTTCTGGTAAATCTCGTCTGAGATCTGGCCCCAAGATATTTTTTTTCATGCTCAACATGAACTTTCAAATGCTCATAAAAAGTAAACTACTGAACAACAACGATTTATTCCTGCTCAAAACACACTGTTGATGTAATTATCCTCACTTTTAAATGTTAAAATGGCAACGTGTGCTGGCATTTTTATTTATGGTCACAATACATTCATGCTCAGTTGGTTTGAGTATGAACAATGCTATACAATGTATAACCTCCGTCCTACTAGGAAAGCGTCTTTCAAATGAGATGATTCATTTAACAAAACTTTGTCAACTGTTACATACAAATGTATCCACAAAACATAGTCTATGTTATTCCTAAGAATTGCTTATAATTAACACATATATCTTAATTTTCTGTCTTTATCAAACTTAACTTTTCATTCAGCTTTCTATTTCAGTAATATCATATTGTTCATATGAAGACAATTATCAATAAGTCTCCATGACACCGTCGATACATCAAAGCCATATATTGTCATGTGCCTTCCATTTCGAGTATCGCCCTTACGTCATAATTGTACCAAAAGTATCAAGATTATAAACATGCAAACCACTGCATGAATGTTCTAGCTGTTTTGTTGTAAAATCTCTCGGATAGTAGAGCTTTCAAGCGCTAGTATATTCAGAACAGCGAAATGATCAAGATGCTCGCTTTAACCCATAACGCCACCTATAATTTGCAACAGATGACAATTTCAAATTTTGCCGCGTTTTCAAAAATAAAAAATAAGGCATGATGTTTAATAAACGATTAGCCTGCTTGCAGACGATTTTCATGAAATATCATACTTTATTTTTTCTGAAAATTAGGAAAAATATTACAAAATTTGTCGTCTGCTGCAGTCGTGATTGCCGCTTTAAGGGTTAAGACCGTTTTAGCAAAGAAGCGCCACGGTATCACGAACACTAATAAAAATCTAAGAAAATACCTTGCTATTACAGAACTTTGATGCCATCTATGATCACTCGATTTCTGTCGAGATAGAGCGGTTTCGGGCAATAATGGCGTTTAAGTTTAGGTATCTGTTAAACGTATCCAGTGGTGCAGGTTTTGGAATTAAACATCCGTCTTCTTCCATTTGCAAAAGGCGGATTTGTAACTTGCAGCATTCAGTGATGGCCTATTTCACATATATCGTTAAGTGTAAGTATCAACTGGCTCAATTTATTGAATCACATTGAAAGAAAACAATAATGATAGGTTGTCACGGC
The DNA here is from genome assembly GCA_964019695.1 of Loripinus fragilis. Classification (NCBI taxonomy): domain Eukaryota; kingdom Metazoa; phylum Mollusca; class Bivalvia; order Lucinida; family Lucinidae; genus Loripinus; species Loripinus fragilis. The sequence goes on from OZ026515.1 coordinate 94,622,672, forward strand.
AGAAGAACTTATTCCTGTTCTCAAATTTAATGGAATATAGATGCGGAGTTATAATTAGACCAGAACCGCATATTATTTGTATTTTTGCTGTAGTTTTACTGATTAATGAATTGCCTTCACGACAGCATGGCACGCACAAAACTGTATATTAGACCGCGATAGTTACACTCTTCTAATGTAAATGGGCCGCCACGTGAGAAAACCTTATCTATTGTTTAATATACTTCCCATTGTTTATGGGGGTTCTGTGTTTGTCTTTGGTTAGGTTTGCATTACTTTGTTTGTTTGTTTGTTTGTTTGTTTGTTTGTTTGGTGCTTAACGACGCATCAACCCTTGTGGGTCATTAGCGTCAGATGATATTAAATTAAACATGATTTGGATGAAAAAAAGTAAAAAATAGTAATAAATGAAATGGATGATAAGAATGAATTTGCTGAAGATTGTTGACAGGAAAGATGATGTACAATATCTTCAAAGAGCTATTCCAGACGACTGTACATGTTCTTCGACTGAACAGAATATAGCGATTATGCAATGATACTATATATAGGGTATTATAGGTATAAACAACACACAGTTTTTAACAAATAGCGATTAGATTTTGTTAAAAAAAGATTTATTTCTTTTAAAAATGTCATAATACTATCAACTCAATATGTATATCTTGAAATAACTGTTTCATGTTATCAACATGGAAGCTATTATTTCTTACTTGTGCAAAGTCGCCATATTCCAAAAGGAAGTGACGTACAGTGAATGGTGCGTCGCAACCAACACATTGTGGCTGCTCTTCACCTTGCAGTTAGTATAAATGAGTGACTCTTGTATGACTTAAGCGGAGTCGAGCTAAAGCGACTTCTTCTTTTCTAATGTTTCGAACAACCGATTGATATTCACCAATTGTTGGTTTTATGTCAAGAAGCTTATTTCCAATGCTGTTATTCCATAAAGTTGCCATTCTACCAAGATATATTTATTGATAGATGGTTTAAAATTAGAAAATGGACTCTTAAAAGAAGTTTGTCCTAATGAAAGCGATGTTTTTGCTTGCTGATCTACCATCTGATTCCCTAGAATGCATATGTGACTAGGAATCCAACAGAGAACAATTTATTTATTCGCTAAAAGCTCGTAACATTTTTCTAAAAGTTTCTGAATCTGTGGATTCTTTGAACTGGTATGGTTCAGAGCTTTCAATACAGAAAGCGAGTCAGAGTCAGAAAATATAACAGATTAATTGTTAATGTCACAAGTTCTTATAAAATCTAAAGCTAGATCAACTGCTTTGGCTTCAGCCGTGAAAATGAAAGAAGCATCAGGTATACGTTGCATATTACTAGAGTTGCCTGATATACCAGCACAACTAACCTTTGAGTCTTCTTTTGACCCATCAGTATAAACGTGTTGCTAATTCTTATAACGACTTTGCAGCCTTTTGACATCATCTTTAAATATATGTGGATTTGATTCAGATTTTTTCACAGAGTGTAAATCGAAAAGTATTTTGGGTTCTTTCACACACCAAGCTAAAATATTTTTTGTAAAGTGTTTTTCAACATGTTGTGGTTTGATATTGATAGATTCTAAGAGTGGTAAAATTCTGATGCCAAATGATTTAATAGCTTTAGGCTTCTGTTCATATAAAACAACATAATTTGGTGGGAATGTGACTTCATGAGCAGGATTTGATGGGTTTGCAGCAAGTCTTATAGCATATTGTAAAGAGAGTTTCTTTCTTCGAGAATATAATGATGGTTCATCTGCTTCCACATAGAGACTAGCGACAGGAGAAGTTCTAAAAGCTCCTAAAGCTAACCTAAGTCCTTGATTGTGTATAGAATCTAGCATTTGAAGATATGATTTCCATGCAGGAAAGGGTTAAGCGACCCATGTAGGCAGCTGTGTGCATTAGAGAACCAATTCGATCCCATCTGAAGCCAAAAATCAGTCGCCATTAATCAATATCTTCTGAATAGTTTATAAGAACAGTTTACTCAATTCTAAAGGCATGAGCGGACCCTCTCTCCCCTGAAAAATAAAAAATATAGGGTTTCCTAACAATATTGGTCTGGATCCTCTTAAAATCACAAAGCTACCAAGCCAGAATTCAATGTAGGGTCATCATTGACGATGATGGCCTGCTAAAGTGGTATTTGGCTCTTCCTCCCCTCATCAACTAAAAACAGGCTCTCAAAGTTGGACCCCCTCTGACAAACGCATGAAAGGTCTGGTTATTATTTGACTTGCTCGTCTGCTATGATTACAAAAATGCCTGCCAAAATGAAATTAAATTAGGAAAAAGTTTATTTGGTATTTTGGATCCACTATTATTTAAGACTTTTATTTGAAAATTGAACATAGAGCACAAACAAATACCACAAAATATCTAAACAGATGACGCATTAAACAATATCAATTTTGATTATTTTTTTTAATTTAGCTTTGCTGATATCTTAATATTCTAAAACAGAGATTTTTTAAAGTAGCAGGTGATAAGCTAACTATGTTCAGTCCTTTTCAGCGGTAATTTACACTATAGCAATCATGGTAATTTTGAGTCGAACTTATAACAGACTTTACGCCTACACAAAGGCCATTTCTGTCAATGAAACTAATCAGAACAAATTAGTGCAAATAACCTTTATATATTGGCTTCAGAGGGAGCCAAATAGCCCTCAAATCCACGTAGCTCTTTGAGTGTTAATTTGGAGTCAGGCAAACTGTTCTGCTGATACATATTTAGGCCAGATTTTTTATTAGTTGATTTACGGGAATTTTTTTCAGATCTAGGGTCGGGGGGACGAAAAAAAATAAATAAAAAAGCTCTGAAAATGACCAGTTGACTGGTCATTTTCAGAGCTTTTTTTTTCTTTTTTTTTTTCAGAGCTTTTTTTTCTTTTTAATATCTCCAGAAAAACAGTAAAACTAGTAAGGTAATCTTTAAATATTTCATCATTTCCCTAAAACTCTGGACAGGACAATCACTTTTAACAGTGTCACTCTCAAAAATGCACAGACAGAACCTCAAAAAAATATTATTTTTTTCAACCAAACAATTAATATTTAGAGTCGGCGGATAAAATAAAAAAAAATAGAAATTAAATTTTATTTTTTTCCTACTTTCTGGAAAATTACAGTAGGAGGGTTCGTAAATCAACTTATAAAAAAATCTGGCCTTAGAAGCACAATCATTGGCACTGCGTGTCACTTGACAGTTGATTCTTCTGTTGGCCTATCCCTTGTTGCTCCATAAATGACATTTGAGCCCGTCATAAGATAATCGTATTTATAGCATAAGCATTAAATCACTATTTAAACATGCCTGTACAGCTATTTAGGGGGACCTGAATCATGGAATTTCTTTGGAGCAATTTTGTGCTTCCATACTTGTTGTGTGCGAGCAGCGAGGGCTCAGACAAGACTGCGCATATGCGCAGTCTCGTCTGAGCCGTCGCTGCTCGTCAATGTGATAAGTACCAATTTCACATGTGCTGGCTCATCGTTTTGTCACTGTAATAATGATTAAAGTACAAATGTCAGTATTGATATATGAACCCATATATAATCTTAAGATACAAATCAAGCCACTCTAAATGAGGAGCGTATTGGTCCAGCGTTACAGTGCTCGACTTGTGATCGAGGGGTTACTGGTTCAAGCCTTGCCGGAGACATTGCGTTGTTTAGGAAAAAGACACTTTATCTCTGCTTAGTACTGGCTCAACCAAGGAAATGTCTTGACATGCCTGAAAAATGGTTGACTGTGACGTAAAACATCAACTCGACCAAGCCGCGTCAATACAAAGTTTTTGCTAAATACCAAACTCAAACCAAACTGCTCAGCTATACGAAGAAATATTTATAAAAAAAGTAATAAAGTAAGTAAGAAGGCAGAGATCAGGAATCGATGCAATCAAGTACCACACCTGACCCAGGACACCACATGGGAAAGTAACAAAACACGGTAAATCATCAAATACAAGAGAGCTCAGAGGTTAGCCCTCTCCCAGCAGGTGACCACAAGACTGCAATGAACAGAAAAGAAAAGCATGACAAACACGAAACATTTCTACGAAAAAACAGATGTCTCCCCCCTTTTGATGTCAAAAGCATAAGTCATTAAATACATGTACAATTTCAAACAGAAACATCAAATACAATTTCTAACGGAAATTCTAGTCATTTCATGGAGACAATCAGCTCGTATCTAGTAAAGATATCTGTCAATGTAGTTAACTATTGCACAATCATAACCTTGTATAAAATAGTCATAGATAATTGTTTTTGTGATGGACAAAGTTCCAAGGGAATTAACTCAAAGAGTATAGATTACATGGTTACTATTCATGCATTCTGCACGTCGACTCATGTGAATATAGCTTAAGCGGTTCTCAAGTTATAGAGCGGACACGGATTTTGTGATGGACAAAGTTCCAAGGAAAATAACTCAAAATGTATAAAAGGCTCAGTTACCATTCTTGCACTCTGCATTTGGCATTTCTGCGACATTTAGCGAATATTCAAGCTTTTATGCCACTATAAATGTTCTTTGTTTGTTTCTTGGTATTTGCGTTGCTGTTACCATAGGCTGATTGATATTTGTATAAAGTTTCGTGAATATGGCTTAAGCGGTTTTAAGTTATAGAGCGGTCACGATTTTAGTGATGCACAAAGTTCCAAGGGAAACAACTAAAAAAGTATAAAGGGCAGAGTTACCATTATTGCACACTGCATGCCATCTTATGCGGATTGATATTTGTATTAATTTTTGTGAATATAGCTTAAATGGTTTTCAAGTTATAGAGCGGACACGATTTTTGTGATGCACAAAGTTCAAAGGAGAATAACTGAAAAAGTATAAAAGGCAGAGTTACCATTTTTGCACTCTGCATGTCATCTCATGCTGATTGTTATTTGTATAACGTTTCGTGAATAGAGCTTAAGCGGTTTTCAAGTTATAGAGCGGACACGATTTGTGACAGACAGACGGACGCCCGGAGAAAAACAATATGTCTCCCGACCCTGAAGGGGGGGGGGAGGGAGAGACATAAATAACAAAAAAAAAGGATTCACAAAAGAAGCATCGCCTTGGAACAGTCAGTATATAAGAATATTTTTTATGAATTTATCCTTATAATTTGGGAATATAACGCTTTACATTTATGAACAGCAATGTCACAGGCCAGGGTAATCTGAAAAACAAATCGTTTAGTATCTAGCGGACCACTATTGACCCATCAGGGAAACGCGAAGCGAATGTCGTTTCGCGGACGGGCCTATTGTGGTACGATTTAATCTGTTTTTAGTGAAGATGTGCTCATGGCGAGAGCCATGTGTTCAATGTTACGAACTATTGGATTAATGGTGTTGGTTGAACATAAACTAACCATATAGTCAGGGCCCTTAGGGACAAAAAATAGGTCCCGTGCGATTTGTGTGCCGATTTATGGTGACCTATATCAAAATCTTCAATGGAGTCTTACCTGGTCACCCATCTCAAATCCGCGTCTGAGGCTAGTTATGACGTCATAAATATGGCGACCATGATAAGAAACTGCCCGTTAATAAAAGCTATAGTTTGTGTTGGTATGGTCATATTTATCCAACACGAATGCTTTTTGTAACACAATATCAATTGTTTTAGTCATATGATGGTTACATCAATGCTTTACCTAACTTTGACAAAGAATTATTTATCGATAACTATATTTTGCATGCAAAATACCGTAGATTTCCTATAAATACCCAGCTTATCGGGCCCCCTTTAGACTGATGGCTTAGAATGTTATTGCTTCCCCTCGGGAATTTCGCAAGCTATCCTATCTAAAAGAGAATTTCAAGCTGCGTCTTTTAATAGATGTTTGCACTATGTTCGCCAGGGCGTTAGTCTCTGACAGCCTGTTACATATGTTACCATATTGAATTTAGAAAAAAAATGATAAGTTTGTGCTACAGAAAGAAGGCTTATTATTTAAATTACTCATATGGTCTGCATATTGACTACTTTTAGCTACATATAAATTCTTTTGGCGCAAAATTACAGCTTCCTGTGGTGTTATGTGCGTTACTTTGATTAGATTTCCCTTTAAACATGAAAATTGTGACCAATATCATTAATTTTTAGCTGATATGTGCATTTTCAAAACGTTTTGATTATTTTGTACTAAAACTCATTTGGGTTAGAGAAAATCCAAAGTTTGCTTTTATACTTTAAATATAGTGGTCTTATACATGCAATTAAACAACCCAATGGCTACACCCAATTTTAAGGAGCCGAATTTGGTAGGCATCATTTAAGTAAAAATATATGAAAATATTTGCCGCTGTTGGATATCTTGTGAATTTGGGATTGTCTTGCTCATATCATAAAGAATTATAGATTTTGCAGGTTTAACAGCAAGATTGAAGCACTAGTTAAAGGGTGTAACATATGTTACATGACATAATAAATGAGCAAGGATATTGACTTGATGTAAGAGATGATATTTCAGGAAAAAAATGAATATATTTCGCATGTTTTCCTAGCTAAAGTCTCTAGCCTCTGGTGCCTAAATCTTAGGTATTTATGAATATTAAGCCCCTGTACCTTTGTTACAGATGTTAGGAATATTTGTTTTCAATATTTTCTAATCTGAATAATTCTAAAATAAAGATACATCCTAGAGGAACACAGAAAATAATCGTTTCACATTTAAACAGTACAATTTAGTAAATGCCCCTTTCTAATGTAAAAAATTCTAAACCAATCCTTATCCAAGTCATATACAATATCGATTATTATTTCTGCTTATCTAAAATAATTGTCCTCCTCATCTCATAAAAATCAGAATAATCATCAAACACGATTTGGCTGCAAGCTGAGTAATGACCTGCTCCATCACAAACCCTTTTAGACATACTCTATCGTATGTACCAATTCAAGGTGCATCGAATGAGAGATGTTTGCACTCTGTAAGCTTGCGGGTGTTAGCCTGTAACAGCTTCTTACATATGTCACTTTATCAATTTGAGAATAAGAAAATTGAAAGTTTGGGCTACAGAAAGAAGACATTAAAACTAGCTAATCAATGAACATTCTAATAGTCTGCAAATTACTGGATGTCTTTACTACATATGACAGCTGTTTACGGCTACATGTTGTATTATGTGCGTTACATGAACTTAAATATAATTTGAAGGTGGTAATTTTAGCTATCGTCATTTAGTTTAACGACTGCTCTGAGTTAGTTTAAACCAGTTTTAGATTATGTTTAACAAACATATACTCAATTGACGAATACAAAAACCAAAGTTTGCTTCTCTATCTTAAATATTTTGTCTTATATGAGCTAATGCACAACCCTACCCACAGTTTTGCAGTGGAGCAAATTTTGTTTTCGCCGCTTAAATAAAACATATATAAAACCATTGCAGAGTGTTCATATTTTACATTTTCTTAAACAGTCTTGCTCATATATCATCAAGTTTCTAAAAATCAGGACACTTATTAAAGATGTCAATGTGCCATTGGTGATGTCACAACCAGGGCTCTGATCGAATTCCATGCACTCTAGGTGCTGATGTTAACTAGTTCAATGTCAGGAAAGAGCAAGAAATCATATTGGCAGGCATTTAGCTATGCTGGAGACTCTATCCACGAAGCATTCTTTCACCTCGGCGCAGGCCCCTTAGAAAGCACTGTGGCAATGCACTATAGTAGCATATTTGTTAATTGTCCTGACCTCTTAGCTCTCGTTTGTGATGTCTAACTGTGAGTTTGTTACTTTCCCATTGTATCTACGGTCAGGTATGGTACTTGATTGTATCGATTCCTGATCTTTGCCGTCTTTCTTACTTTGTATTAGCCAGTCACCGATATTGTTTGACTCACTGCGTTGAGATAGTGGATATTTTGGAGAGAGAAAAAAGCTGAATTGCAAAAACTACCACTTCCTAGAGCTGTGTTTCTCGAATGTGTCAAACGTGCGCAGTACCAGTGCATCATTTGGGAAACCTCACCTGTGATTAATCCTGACAAATTAATGCCTGACAATTATGGTTAGAGGCCGGACTGTGATAAATATTGTCCCGTTATCATGACATTGCCCATGTGCGGATCCAGAGGGGGATAGGGGGTCCGGACACCCCCCCCCTGGAAAATAACAAGTACATATATGGGTTTCTATAGAAAGTAACATTTGGACCCCCCTGGTGAAAGTTGGGACCCCCTCCCCCTCCCTTGAAAATCATGGACTTTTCTGGATAAAATAAGCTGAGGACTAAATAAAACTGACGAAAAATCCTGGATCCGCGCATGTTGCCTCCTGCCCCCAAAACCCCTCTGCAGCTGATAAAATGTGGTTGCAGCATGTCTGTATGCGAAACATCTCGGTGTAAGTACTAAGCAACCCATTTATATTGTACTGATTTGTGTTGCTGTGGAGCAGAAGAGGACTCATGTAAAATATTGCCAGTGATCAATATGCTTATGACTTTTGAACAACTATTTTCATGTGGATTCAGATATTTCTTTAGCCGTATCAACAAGCGATTTTGACCTTTGAAGACGATTCTGCCTATAAGCATGCAAAAGATAAAGCAGATTGTAACATTTTTCTTTTGCCCGTGCTATCGAAGTACAATGGGTAACTTGTAGATGATTTTATCCTTATTTCCATATCATGAACAATTAAGTAGACTCTTCTAACTTTTGATCCTTCAGGGGTCAAAATCGGACTTATGAGTTTGGTTGATAGTGTATGCAAATGATTATTACTACTATCTTTTCTTTGGGTGTAGGATAAGCAGCTATAGATAAACCAAAAGCTTTAAAGCGTGACTCTATTTACAATATTAATATGTTGTTCTAGAAAAAAAGGGTTTCAGGCATTTATTTACATTTACTATAAAAGCTTTGAAATACACATATGTTCTAGCCGGACTGGCTCATTTTACGTATTCTGCATCAATCGTTTGAAACAGAAAGACCCAAAGGTCATTGGTCAGAGGTCGTGGTACATCTAAACATGTATATATTAAGATATGAGATTATATCTACAACGTTTATTATCAAAAACACTGTTTGTTTTTCATTCACCCCACTGTCTTATTATTCGTAAATCGTGACGGCATTTACGTCCCACCCTCGAACTGACTTCACCCTATCTGAATATATTTTGTATGTTACGATTTAAAAGAGTTTGCATTCAGTCATGGTGAGGCTACCAGTTCATTAAAGGAATATTTCCATGTGTATGAAATGGACAAAACGCATATATATGTGGTATTTACATATTAGGCGTCATTTCAATGACGTCATCTTTTTGTTCTGATGCGAAAACAATATGGGCGACATGTTAATTTTAATTATTTACCCCCTAAGATTAAATTTGGTGCATTTCGACTCAAATTGGCAAACAAAATGCAAGAAAGTCCTGATCGCCATCGGCTACAATAGACATAACGTTTAAATTGCACTGATACAATATACGTTTATTTGATGACGTCATAATGACGCCCAGACGTGAAACCCAGATGGGTGACCAGGTGATTTTCATTAGTTATCCCCTAAAGTTTGATTTGGTATAGGTCACCATAAATCGGCATCAAAGTCGCACGGGAGTCCCGATCGCCCCTGACTAATATGACAATTGCTGTTTGCTGTAAGGGATTGTGTAATTAAATTATACAACCTGAATATATATCACCAAATAATTTGTGTAAAAGAAGGTGGTAAAGTAATCAGAAAGTTGGTGCCATTTTTTTTTATTTATTTATTTATTTTTTTTTTTTTAATTTTTTTTTTTTGGGGGGGGGGGGGGACCTGTCCTTCAGGATGAAGCTAAAAATAATGCTGTAAGTATTCCAAACCCGCCAAATTTGCGACGTTTCTGCAATTAAAATACAATGTATAAACTTAATTTCAAATTGTTGTTTAACGTCCCAGTCAACAGCTATAGTCATGTTGAGGCGGTCATTTGCAATGTAACATGACCACACTTTACTTTGGCAAGCTTAAACTATTTATAAGCGGTTAATTAACCAGCTCCGTGCATATACTTCATGTTATTTAGCTTGCTGCTGAATTGAATCAGCGGAAGGAGGTGAACGAGCGTAGAAAATATTTTTTGATCACGAAAGCATTGGGCTGTGCTGGGATCGACTGAGACTCGATACCGATTGCGCCACAGGGTACAATGTATTTAATTGATGCCATATCGCTGCATGATATCGATATACCGAGTACATGCAAACTTGCCCTTCTGTCGAAATCCAGATTTAGTTTTCAAACATTTCCAGGATTGGGCTGACAATATATTTGAAAAATAAACTCAGAGTCTTTAAAAATGCATTTGATAGTTCTTTCTTGTTGTAACAGTCGCGAGAAATGTACAAGCACAGGTTTCATATTTTTTGTACATTCACGCGGCTGTACACCTTTAAATGCTGGATAACGGTATCGCTTACATGCGTGAACTTATTTCTTGAACGTGCGTGCACAACTGGTGCGGTGTTTTTGCACGTGTATCATAGTTTGCACATTTCCTGCAACAGTAACAGAACGCAATTAACACACTAGCAGATCCGTGCAGTCAGGTAAGTACCACGAAAGCAAAGCACATTAGACATACATCACTGTACAAAAAATAAGTGGACCCAACTGTTTTAAAACTATGTCCTGTTCGAGTTAAGCGGGAGTTACGAGTCGAGTAGACCCAAAGCTATGCGCATCATGCCAACTCGGTATGTTCGATATGCAACTCGGGTTATTCGGGTTGACTGCCCAAAACCGAGCCAAACGCCATAAATCTACAAGTATAAGCTTTCACAAAACAGCGTGGTCTACGCTAAGCATAAATTTAAGCTAATGGGGGAACGTAGGCGGGCGGGCAGGCCGGCAGGTACATGTACATTGTAAATATTAATTCTTTAAAAAAATCCATTTTCATCTATTAGAAATTAAGATTTTTCGCACCAACATATAGTGCAATCTGTGATCTGCGGTACTGAGGGAACTTGAAATTTCAAAAATTTATTTTACAACTTCACTTTTTCTGCTCAAAGGATTGTAAGAAATCGTCCCACCAGTACTCTCAGTGCTTTGATTTACAGTGCGGTTAGGCTGGGTACTGTAGTCTTAGTTGGTCGCAAAACCATAAGACATGTTTTCTCTATTGAAAACGGCTCTACTGATGATAAGGCAGTAAGGCAGCTTTGTTTTTAAAGTATCTCAATAAAATAAAAGCTATCTCAACCAATCAGACACATCGAATGCGTTAAATTATATTTATACCACCAGGGTCCATTATTCCACCCTCTCCATAGCTTAGAGCAAGTTCATTAACGTCCAATAAAATCTGACCTTGTACTTTAACAGGAGCTATGATAAGAACATCGTGCTTGTTGTCCTTTCTACTTTGACGATCCCCAGTCTAATGAAGAAAAACTATTCACCTGGCTTTTTTTGTGCTTGCTAGTATTACATGCGCTTATCAAGAGGAGTGACACGGGGTAACGACCCCCGCCTGGAAAGTCACAAAGCTATAGGGTTCCTTAGCAATACTGGTCCGGATCACCTGTAAAACCACTAAGCTACCAGCCAGCATTCAATGTTGGGCCATCATCAACCCTCAAATGGCGTTTCGCTGGCGGCCGATGATAACCCGCTTTTAGAGGTATTTATTCCACTCTCTCCTCATCAACTAAAACACCAATGTCAGACTTGGACCCCCATCTGACAACACTTTCTTGATCCGCGCATGTATGCGCATTATGTGACTTGTTCATTTGTAGTCAAGTTGTGTTATTATTTCCCTATGTAGTCATAGGGTGGTTTGCGGTCTGTGCTGGTGGAATATCTTGGTTATTTTCACGATGTCGTTTATAATTCAGAGATGAGTGAGGTGATTGCGCTGTTATTATAGTCTATCTCGTTTGAATGCAAACCCTGCAGACAGCAATTTCTCTTAAAGATTGTTCAATGATGATAAGGCACAGAAAATGTATACTAAACCTGGTATTAAGACAATCTCTGAAAGAGCTAAGCCAAACACATTGAATACATTGAGATCAATTTACCATAGCAGAGGTCTTTCAAAGTACAAACTGACCATTAGGAGAACTCGGCAATTTCATTTGCATCTATTATCAGGAAAATTTAAATAATTACTTCGATTTTTTTCAGGACAGCGTGGTTTGTTTTCCATTCTAATGTATAGTCCGATTTTGACCATATAGGCTCGCGATTAGATTTATAGTAACTATTGGGAAGACTATCTTATTTTACAGTATATCTATAAATTCGGAATTTTTCGCGTGAAAAGTCGAAATAACTCTGTTGTTTACGGATACAGGCAAATTATGCCCTAGTCATGAATTTTAAACGTCGCAAATATCTCTTTTAACGTTATTCGCGAAAATAACATTCTCGCGAAAATTTCCGAATATACAGTCTTTTACCTCTGCCTACTGGGACATTTTACACACTCTTTGGACGCTTGCAGTACGTGAGAGAAGTAAGAAAGGGGGCAAAGATCAACAATCGATGCAATCAAGCACCACACCTGACCCAGGATACCAATTAGATAGTGACATCTTCACAACAGACATCACAAACGAGAGCCAAGAGGTCAGTCCATTTTTATACGACCTTAAAGAACAAGTATTGGTTTCAGACGCCGGTTTAAGCAAGCTAGATATATATGTATGCTTGTGCTAAATTGTTTAGTACTTTATATTCTAATAAAGCCGTATTGTACATTAAATGATGACGAACCAATATGTGGTATGGAATGGTGTGTGTCAAGTGTACAGGATACATACAGTCAATAGTACTGATCTATTAACTGCTCGCACATGCTTTTGAAATCAAGCCTCTACTTTACGCACTGCCAACTTCATATTTGTTTTCTTAATGCACTACTGCTTACTTTACTCACATATCTTGGTCATTTTCAAAAAAGCGTATAAAAATCAAGCAGGTTTTTTTTTTCATATTTATTTTAGTAGCTATCATTTCTACTGAATTAATCAATAGAAGCAAAGTTTTTACAACAAATTATGCACTTTTTGTATATGAAGGCAGTAAAAAAAAGTCAAAAGTTCGTTTGTCAGTATACGTCCTCTATCCAGAATTTACGCTATAGCTTTTAGATCGGTTGAAAAGTGATACACACACGATTTCGAATGAAAAACGAACGCGTGTAAGAAGCATTTTTATAAAGGCTTTAATAGGTCATTAGGTTGATTTCATCATAATTTAAATATGCAAAATATTTATCCAATGAAATTGTCTATCATAAGTCCAGATCTTTTTATATTGGCCAATAGATACTTTAGATAAACAGAACAATGCTTGCTATAGATGCCTTTGGCTGAATCGCAAAAAAATAACTTAGTTGAACTTAATTTAAATACTTAGGCTTCACATCAAAATTACAGATGTCTTTAGATACAAGGTTGGTTTCTTTTAAACAACCCTATCATTTTGATATAAAATGACTACAAGTAGAGAGTTTTAGCTTGCATTTGCTTGATTTTGTGTTCTCGTATATACTGCCGATATAATAGTCAGAATTAAATTTGAAAATTGTTTAAATGCTTTAAATTCTAACCTGGAATGTTTTTAAATGGCCCATTTACGAGTTACCTGTGTTTTATTGTTCTTGACCTAGATTATTCGCCAATTAGGAACTATCTTATAGGGCATATTGTAGTTTTGGCAAGAAATATATTTTAAAAAAAGACAAATGAACGAAGACATGTTAGATATTTTTTTAAAATAAAAACGAGAAAAAACAACATTTTGTTGGATGTTTTAGGATTTCTGAAAATACTTTGTTTTGTTTCCAGTCAGTAAAGTTCCGTAAAACCTTTGGCTAATTGTCAACAATCATGTGATGTAGACTTGACTTATTGTCTACGCCAATGCGGTGTAACATGGGTGTAGACAATCTAATGAGTGTTAGTTAAATCCACGTTGAATTCAAAAGAACCGACAGTTATACATGAATTACCAAAAATTGTACATTCGATTTCGAAATGAATTTTTGAGACGTCCCAATATGAAAGTGCCCAGAATTGGTCAAAACAAAAAAAAGCAGTTTGTTGTGACAGTGATTTGGACCACCCGAGGGTTGTGAGCTCAAGAGCAAGGTCATTCTCTCTGTCCATCTGTATGTGTGCGTGCGTTTAAGTGTGTGCGTGCGTGACCGCCAGTCTGCTTGTATGTCACCTTTTTGTGTACTCTATATTGTTTACAATGTCGAAAAGAGTACCCCCTGGGGTCTGTCTGTCTGTCAGCCCTTACCTACCTTTTCCTGGACTGCCACCCACCTATTTTCCTCTTTGCCTATGATTTGTTCAGAGCGTAGACCAAGCATTTTGTGAAAGCTTACACTTGTGTGATTCTAATCGGGAAAATCTGGCAGAGATTCAAAACTACTGTCGTGCCAACCAAGAGTGACTGTGATGCCGTGTTTTGTTTACAATTCTTAAGTAAAACATTAACTTGTACACTCCATTTGAGCTAATGCGATTCGAAATATCACTCGTGTATTAATCCTATCCTGCGGATAGAATTAATACAAGAGTGATCTATCGATTCTAAGTCCCTGATAACTTTGTAAACAAAACATGACGTCACTGTCACTCTTGGCTGGCAGGATAGTACATATACTCTATTTCTACAATGGAAGGTCACTGGTGTCTTTTAGTCTAAGTCTTTCAAATGACAGTTTTTTCATGGTATTTGTCAATTTCAATCTTCAGGATCTTCTGCTTAACAGTTAAATATATACAGACATTGAATTTAATTTAGTAGAGATATAAATACCACCATTGATCAAATTGTGTCAATATTGTAAAAGCCACTGAAGATCTTTCTTGTTGTCTCCAGAGCTGTTTCTCACACCGGGTAGGCGGCAATCAAAAACGCTCTTCACAATCGATAAACGCGGATCAAAAATCGATAGAAACAGTGTTTATGATTGTCATTTGTTGCCAGTCGGGCGAATCGAAAACTCTGTTTCTTAAGATTTTAGATCTACGTTCGTAGATTATTTTGACGTATTTGATTGCCGCCTACCCGATGTGTTTCTGTTTTTACTTGTAAAATTTCACAACTAAGGGATACGTAGCGCAGTCGGTAACGTGTCTGGCTACAGATGCGTGTCTGACTGCATATCCAGGGGTCGCGAGTTCGATCCCGGTCCGGTCCCATACTTTCGTGGAGATTGATCATGAAATGATTTCTACGGTCATTCTCCTCCCTTCCGCTGATTCATTCAAGAAGGGTTGTTGTCAGTTACAAGCGAAAGTATGTGCACGAATTACTGGTTAACCGCTTGTTCAAGCCTGCCCAGGAAAAAGTGTGGTTAGGTGAACTGACCGTCCCGCAATGACCATAGCTGTTGACTTGGGACGTAAAGCAACAAAACCAACCAACCAACCAACAACTAAGTTATCCGGTATAAGCGGTATAATACATGTACCATTACATTCGAACCAGTATGCGATGCTTTTTTATCTTGTAATTTATTTTGATGAAATGCAATATGTGCATTTTGTGACCTGTTTGGGACACAGTCATCATATTTGTTTGCTTGGTTTAATTCTTTACGTCCAGCTAACAATTTTTCAGTCATGTCGGTTAGCGCCATCCTGGGTTGAACCAGTACTTAGTACTAAACACCGTACATTACTCTGCTGGCGACTAGGCTCGATGCGGCAACCCTACGATCCCCAACGCTCTACCACTCACTCTCATTATTTGAAAGATTGAGATTGAGAGAGAATCTTCAGTTACTCTTTGATCCCGAGCAATGTAACTGCCCCCCCCCCCCCCCCCTCTCTCTCTCTCTCTGCTTAAGTCGATATTGCACAATGTTTCACTAACTTGTGCATTGAGCAATGTATCACCACAGAGAAACAATCTAATCAAATAAGCACACTATAATGACACAAAGAATCGGACTCACTTGAACCATGGATGGTCCAGCCAAAGGCAAGCATCATGCACCAGCTTTACATTAGGGCCGCCAATGAGTCTATAGCCTGACCCACCGTCGTGTATATATAGAGGAAACCATAGCTATAAACGCTGATTTGGTTTACAATTAGACGTGTAGACCTCCACATGATATCCATTTTATATCCAACTTTTTATAACGTTTGGTTATTTTTTTTAATGTTCGGTTTTCTTGCGAAGAGGCTCTAATAAAAGGAGAAATCAGTAAATTTTGCTCTTTTCACCAATGTTACTACAGAAAATAGGAACTACAACATGGCAATGATTTTGTTTACTGCACTTTTGGCATTTGCAGCTCAAATAATCTAATTATAAATGTCGATTGTCACAGGTGTCATAAAACAACCTGCTAAACAATTCACATTCAGTCAGTCTTGCTGAATAATTTATTTAATCACGCATGATACAAAATCCTTGGGTTACCAGATTGATTTTCTTATCTGCAACATGTTTCAAGTTTTTTTTTATTTTACATGCTAAAATGTGTGTAGCTGTCAGCGCCATCGGCAACACTGTGCCACCAATGTTCATCTCTCTGAGAGTAAAGTACAATGATCACTTCACCAGAGATAGCCCCGTTGGTTGTGTTGGTACAACACATCATTCAGAATGGATGACACATGACAACTTCCTGAAATATCTCAAACAGTTTGTAAAGCACACAAAACTATTCAAAGAGGAAAAAAAGCTCTTTTACTGCTGGACAATCATGAATCTCATCTCCACATTGATATACTGAATCACACACGAGATAATGGGATGGTCATGTTATCATTTCCACGCCAATGTTCCCACAAAATTCAACCCCAAGACCAGTATGGTTCGTGCCTTTTAAACGTTACTTAGCAAGTGGCCAAGATGGTTGGATGCCAAGTAACCCAGGGAAAATGATGACCATATATGACATTGCTGGTAGTATAAAGGAACTTTGGCTGAAATAAGCCACACCTGTATATATAGTGCATGGATTCAGTGTTTCCGGTTTGTTTCCTTTCAACATGAACGTGTTTCGTAAAGATGAATTTGTACCAAGTAGTGTAATTGACCGACCTTATCCAAATACAAATTGCGAGGTATTTGCTTCTAACATATCAAAGGCTACAGATAGGCACGGTGAAGAAATCCAAATAGATAACACGTCTGAAACCAACAATGGAAACAAAAATGATATAATACTACTTGCGATTGGGACATTATTGACTTATGTGTACACACATTAAACAGAAAGGATAATGCATGTCCCAGGTAATGGAAATTACATCTTGCATTCAAAACGTAGAGCCTTGAAAGACGAAAATATATATGATATTTCTTATGATGTAATATGCTTCAAACTGAGATATGAAAGTATCATTAACAAAGGTTATTACTTTGCTGGTGATCTTGGCATTGTGGCTGATATTGAAACTAATTAACCAAAATGAAATTCAATAATGGTACGATAGATAGTAATCGCAGCACTCTGTAATAGCTTTGGTACATTTTCTATCTTATACCAAGTTGTACAGAAAGAGGTTCAGGTATTTGCACATGTCCCTGGAAGAGAAGGAGTCATGTTCAGGGGCGACAAACATATTGCTAAGGTAGGAGTAAACGGAAATGACCATTACAATTGTATTGGTTTATTGACTCACCAAGAAAATACAGACCACAATATGAATATAGAAACTAAAAAAATAACATGTACGGATATACCACAGTTCTCACCAGAGCACATTAGACCCCATCATAAAGCACCTCCCAGGGAAGGTAAAGCCAGAAATAGAAAGAGAAAAAATGCCATTTTAACGGATACGCCTGAGAAAGATGCGATCGAGGATGCCCTTCGTCGACGCAAACAGAGGAAAACTAATCATCACAATGATCTAAAATAACAAAAGCAACACCGCATCCACTGAAAAAGAAACCAGCACAAAGGAGAAAGCAAGTTGAAGAATCATATTGACTGGCACTGCCTAATAAGTGTAGAACCCTACGCAAATCAAGAGAGAAATGGATTCAATGTGCAACATGTAAAGATTGGGCACATGAAGAGTGCAATACTGTATCAAGGTGTAAAATGTTTGTCTGCCAAAACTGCGATTCAGATTACTCGGATGAAAATTAAGTTGACCAATCCATTGTGATATTGAAATGTTTATCAGTTGATAAACTTAGTGTCAAAAATTCACTATTGGCGTGGATCTGCTGATACTTCTTCGATTACTCTAATGAAAATTATGTTGACTTATCCATTATGACGTTGAAATGTTTAAAAGTTGATAAACTTTGTGTCTGAGAATATTAACTATTGACGTGGATCTGATGATACCTTTTCAATTACCGGGATAAAAATTATGTTGATTTTTCCATTATGATGTTGAAATGTTTAACAGTTGATAAACGTTGTGTCTGAAAATTAATTATTGACGTAGATCTGCTGATACATCTTCAATTCTTTGCTGTACACGTAATAAAGTGTTTTGGTTGATGTTTTCCAAATCTTCATTACTAGTATGAGGATGATATTATTGCTTGTAACACTTTGCCCCAAAGCCAGGGGCAAACTGTTACATTTACTAACATTTTATGAAACCTTCTGAATTGTAAATATAGCGTTGTATTCTTTTAATAAAAAAGCTATTAGTTCAAAAACATGACATTGTGTATTTTCAATTAAACAAAAATAAAAAAAAGGCTCCGTATAAGTTAATGGTGTATGAAATGGAAAATATTTAAAAAAAATGTAACTCTTTGCTCAGAGGCGAGTTCAACGATGCGAGCGCTCTCGAGCGCTCGTTGTACTGATACCAGGCTTTACACATTACGAATAAAGATAAGTACCAGAACAATGAGCGCCCGCGAACGCTCGCATTATTGAACTCGCCTCTGGTCTCACCTACAGTTGGGAGAGATTGTAACCTTGACCTCAGCTCCAATAGCCGCGACACTCTGTCAAGCGTTTCATGACATACGCTATGTACCCACGAGTTGCACAATTGGACGCATATCCTCTGCCAGCATTTGAGACTTGAAGTTATGGCATATAACCGATATTTCCTAGAGAGAGAGAGAGAGAGACTTAATAAATTTAATAAATTGAACGATGGTGAATTATTTTCTATGGTCCTTTGAGAATTTTGAAAGAATTATCACTGCTGTTGGAAGTGCAATGGCTCAGTGTAGAGTGCTTGACTCGAGACCGAAGGGCCGCGGGTTCGAGCCTCACCAGCGTCACTGCGTTGTGTCCTTGAGCAAAACACATTAATCCTAGCTTAGTACTTGTTCAACCCAGGTAAACCCTTCCAGACGTGACTGGAAGATTTTTGACTGGGACGTAAAGAATCAAATCAAGCAAACAAACCACTGTTGCGTCATCTCAGACGTATGGACACATGAACTGAACATGTTTTCCCTGGTTATTCCCCGAAATGTGTGCTTTACATTATGCTAAGTCTATATGACAAAATCTAAACGAATTGTTTACAAAATCGGATGAAATATATTGAAATATTGAAAGTATTCATAAATTGACTAATATCATTCCACGCGTACTTCTTTCAATGTAGTGATATTGCTATACATATACTTTTTCGTATACGTTTACCCAGGATAACTCTATTACGGGAGTTATATACTGCTCAACAAAAGTTTAGCATGGATAAATAAAAATTGATTTTTATTTGAGCAAATGGCTTAAAGTTATAAAATATCTGCTGAAATGATGGTTTGATATGTGATAAAGTTGAGGAAAGCAATTGGTGTACTTTAATTGGATTGCTACTGCGTCGCTCATTACCTTAAACAAGATAGGGGCCAAAAACGTGTTTCAACTGCATTATTGGCAATACAAAATTGATACAGCATCGGTTTATAAAGTCCTTTGTTTTCCAGCTTGGTCGAATCAGCCATTCTGAAAAAAATAAAGGTCGTCTCCATTGAGCATTTGAAGCAAAATTTGAGTCTTGATAACAACTAACGTCGTTTTTATAATAACGTTTACTGGTCGAAAACAGTACTGTTTTCGTTGTGTAGGCATGCTTAATTGAAAGGGTTTTCGTGTTTAAGAGGATGCCAAAAGAGAGACAATTAAGGGTAAGGCACGTTTATAAAATTTTGTCCCTGGGTATTTAATTCATAAAAAAGTGACGTTGATCCGAATTGAGGCTTAATGTAGGCGGTAACGCTATCTAAAGAAGACGTTTTCAAATGATCAACTTACATAAATGATCGGGATGCTTGTGCCACTCTAGCATCAAAAAGATTACTTGACCGCTTGATTCAATTCGCTGAAAAGTCAAGAAGCGGAAAATACCATTTGAACGTCAAAATGGAACGGTAAAACGTGGCATAAACAGGTATCAAACTTTGATGTTTTTAACGTTTTTCATCATTAAGAACCTTTTGCTTTACATTAGAATCAAAAGTTTCAATTTCCGATGTAGACGTGTATCCTTTACATCATGTCCATGACACCAAATTTAACGTCAATCCACTGACGCCTATTAGTAACCTGATTCCCTTTTGTATGGCGGGCAAGCAAAAACGCATATTTCAAGATCCCCATACATGTTGATAACATCAAATAAAATGTTTCATTTTCATTCAAGTGGCGCATCATATTAAAATCCATGCTAAACTTTAGTTGAGCAGTATAGTATTAGATTTGTAATTTAACAAATGTCACTTAAGTTGCATTTTGATATTTACATGTACAACGTGAATAAATTGCTTCTCAAAATATAGCAAACACATTTGTGAAAAGAAGTGGGTAAAACAGTTGCTGTTAGTATGGGGACCTTTCCTACATTTATTCGGTAAAGCTGGAAATAGTTTTGTTATGATTCAAACAACGGACCACCATTCCCTTTTAATTGCGATTACATACAGTAAAACCGCGAAAATTCGACCGTCGATTTTTCGAAATACTTGCTAATTCGAAACGAATTCGACACATACTGGATTCAGAGAATATGACATATTAATGATCTATTTCAATAACTGTCTATAAAAGCATAACAACGAAACCGCATTAGACATGGCAGCTGAAGCATTTTGTGAATTGAATGTATTTTACTGTCAGTCTAATTTTAGCCAAATCAATGGAGACACATATTACAATTATGTCGTCTGTCGCAGTTCAGTGGTTAAATTGAAACTGCTGTCGAAATAGTACTAGACACATACATCAAATCATCCTGATATCCTTATGAGACGTGTGTTGCTTAACTCTTTGCCAACTAATGTCGTCCGTCCATAACTTTTGCCAACAGTTTGGACCTAGATCAGGCCCAACAAAATGTCGGGCCTGATCTTGATTCAAACTGTTTGACTCTCTGATGGTATTCCTGATATAATTTTTCGAAAAAAGTTGATTTTGAAAAAAATCAGCAGACGACAAAAAGCATGCAAAATTACCCAGTATGCAAAGAGTTGATTCTTTGCATGCTGGGAAGTTTTCATGATATTCATCGTCTGCTGAAGTGTTCAGGAATACCATCAGTGTAAAACAGTTTTGGTAGTTATCAAGCTCGAAGTTTTATCGGACTTGATCAGTATATAGACCTTTTGCAAAGGCAGACGACAAAAGTTGTACATAGCAGGCAAGGAGTTGATATATTCAGATGGGAAAATAGCAGACACTTTCTAATTAACCTATAATGCGCCGCAGAAGATATGAAAGCTTAAAAAAATTAATTCATTTTTGGGTGATTTCGGTATGATAATTTATATTAATGTAGATAATATTCTGGTCTTGTATATGAGTGTCTATAGCATAACCCAAACCTGTTGATTTTAGCCTTCCAGCGAAGTGTCATTCGAATGGAGTTTCGCTGATGGGCAGATTATATAGTTACTGGGACATTAATTGCCTATTGCATTGTGATCTACGTGATATTATACTAATTATTTGAAATCATGTTCTAAAAAGTTCTGTGCAAAATGACTTGATCTGGAAGTTCAAATTCTTGCACACCGGATAAGGATATCTGATATTTTACCATGGGATAGAAAATCTTATCTTACCCATACTATCTTACCAAGGCTGTCACGTGAGGGTTACAAACATTTGTTGCATTGGAAAAAACGCACATGGTCGTCAAGTGACGTCATTGTTATATCAAAGTAACGTCATCATGTGAAATGAAATTGCATGCATTTTAGCGTATTCAGAGACTTCTGAGAGCTTATTTTTAAAATAAAAAACAGTGGTGAGCAAGAAAAAGAATCCATTATTCGTGTAAGGATAGGATAGAAAAATCCGTCCCTCGGAGTCACCGTTTGTCATCACTCGGCAAGCCTAGTGATGCCAAACGGTGATCCTCAGGACCGATTTTTCTATCCTACCTTAATACTCATGACAGATTCTTATATTCTTAGCGTTCTTAAAATGCATGTAGATTATATTGAGGACCGTCTTCATCCTAACCATTTTCCCGCCATTCATGACAATTGTCGTCTGCCCTCACGTTTGCTGTTGACATACATTAGTAGCATATGTTGCAACAATATGGACCAATATCAGACTGATCAGGGTCGTAGTATATGCTTCCATGGTAAAAATATTCTGGAGTACACTTACATGTAGGCAACAGCCATAAGGAAAGGTTTATGCCTTTAATAACTGACTGTCAATCAGTGATCATCACGGCATTTGAAAAAAAAATCATAGATTGAAATAGTGGCTTAGATTGAATAATGTTTTATCATATGACGTCGCATCTGGGAGTGAAATAACGCCATGCAATAAAATCGATAAATCACTAGTGGTTTATAGATTTACGGGAAACGTTATGACGTCCATAACAACGTTGCGATCATAATGACAAAATTATAACGTTTTTACGCCAGAAATGAAATTTCAAATCATTTGTCATATGATAAATATAATCTAACATTCGTGCTCTTGTATTATTGAATATATTAAACTCGTTGCGAATAAGAGATAAAATGCTCGGCAAGCCTCGCATTTTATCTCTTTTCCCCAACTCGTTTAATAAATTCAATAAAACATGATCACTCATGTAAGATCCTCTATTTAATCACCTTATTTCACAGGCAATACAATCAACGTATAGTGTGCGAGTGATCAAAAAGACATTGTGGACAATGAGCTGGCAGATAGGCAGATATACAGTCAAAAGAGGCAGCAAAAGCAGTGAGTGAAAAGTAGAACATATCTAAAGCAATAGATAAGAAATGGGCAACTAGTGACTCGCCTTCTAGCAATATCTACAATTCTGTGCCCAAACATATTCTACCAAATGTAGGAGCACAAAAAGACTAGAAATGTGTTCATCGGACACAGATGCCCCCGCTATTGCCAATATCGAATGAATAGGGAATTGTCTTTAACAAAGAGCAATAACTCTTGAAGGCCTGATGCGAAATGGGCCATTCTGAAACTTGCACACATTTATGGTACTTAATAATTTGACCAAGTTTCATAAAATTAAAATCAAAACTGTTCATGCAAGAGAGCAGACGTCGTTTCAAGCGATGATTTTACATAAACTAAGGGCAATAACTCATTAAAGCATGGTGCCATATAGACCATTATCAAACTTGAAGAAAACATCATGGTACTAGACAATGTGACAAAGTTTCATAAAATTCTGATCAAAACTGTTTGACTTAGAGAGCGGACATCGTTTAAAACAGTGAATTATCATAAACAAAGGGCCATAACTGCTGAAAGCATTGTGCGTTATAGACCATTATCAAACTTGAAAAAGACTTCACGGTGCTCAATAATGTGACCAACTTTCATAAAATTCTGATAAAAATATTCGACTTACAGAGCGGACATCGTTTAAAATATTGAATTTTCATAAACAAAGGACCATAACTACAGAAAGCATATTGCGATATGGACCATTATCGGACTTGAAGAAGAAATTGTGGTACTAAACAATGTGACCAAGTTCTATAAATTCTGATAAAAAATGTTTGAGTTAGAGAGCGGACATCATTTAAAACGGTGAATTTTCACAATCAAAGGGCCATAACTACTGAAAGCCTGGTGCGATATATCCCATTATTGAACTTGAAGAAGACATTACGGTACAAAACAATGTGACCAAGTTTCATAAAATTCTGATAAAAAATATTCGAGTTAGAAACGGACATCGTTTAAAACGGTGAACTTTCATAAGCAAAGGGCCATAATTACTGAAAGCCGGGTGCAATATGGACCATTATTATATAATCTATAAATAAACATCTTCTGATTGGCCCAGATGAATATCCACTCGAGTCAATCAAACTACATATTGCATGGTTTGCCGGACGTGACGTTGCAAAGCATACGGCACGAGGTAATATTGACCGGCTTACGGGAAGTGACGTCAGAACGTCAAGTAATTTTGCATGATCCATCTGTAACGTCAACGTTTTAATGGTCTACAATGGCAGGAAAAGCATAACATATATTTATCATATAATAAAACAATTGTTGACTGATGTTTCGGTAGACGTGGAGTGTTATTGAACAGTAAACTTAATCATATTGACCTCCGCTTCGGGTCGTTCAATATGACGTTTACTATTCAATAACACTCCATGTCTACCTCAACATAAGTCAATAATTGTATATTATCGCACTTGAAGAAGACATTATGGTACTAAACAATGTGACCAAGTTTCATAAAATTTCTGGTAAAAATATACGAGTTAGAGAGCGGACAACGTTTAAAACTGCGAATTTTCATAAGCAAAGGGCCTTAACTACTGAAAGCCTGGTGCGATATTATACAATTATTGACTATTGAGGCATTGGACATGATGTGATATCGACCTGAGAGTACCAATATTGACCGAGGCAGAGCCTCGGTCAATTTTGGTATTCTCAGGTCGATATCAAATCATGTCCAATGCTTCAATAGTCAATAATTGTTTTATTATATAATTTCTCTAAACAAAAAGCAACAACAACAAAATCTTGGCTATGGACTAAGTCTTGGACAGTCTTTAATTATTTTTTTTTACATGATGACTTACTAATTTCATTCAATGAATGTACACTTTATTTGTAATTACAATTGCAGACAGAGAAGATTCAGATTAAATGCCGCATAATGTGGCATTTCATCAGGGTCTACACTGTTTGTGTAGACAAAAATGATCTTCAGGGAAAAAACGGCAATACGGCAATTTTGTTTAGAAATTAAAACCTGTGACCCCTTGAATTATACAATGGACCATTCCAAGTTTATCGCATCAATCCAGAAGGAAGAATTCATTAGTTCATAAATACTATATTCAACAGCAAAGTCTGAATTACATGTATACGATGAAACACCAAATCTTGTGAATTTCGTGCTGCTGTCACTCACTGAAATGTATTTAAGGCAAATCATGCAAGTTTCATGCTGAAAGCACATCTGTTATGGAAAATTCTATGAAGTCTTTTTTAAGTAACTAATATTGAATGGGAAAAACCAGCAGCCAATGTGATATGTAGTTTTGTGGACTCGAGTGGAGAGGCATCTGGGCCAATCAAAAGATGTATATTTATAGGTTATATAATAAAGACCATTATCAAACTTGAAGAAAACATTATGGTACTAGACAATGTGACCAAGTTTCATAAAATTCTGACCAAAAGTATTCGATTTAGAGAGCGGACGTCGTTGAGACAGACGTACGTATGTAAAGTACGGACGGAAAGGGGTAACACTTAATGCCCCGGCCATTGTCATGGGGGGGGGGCACAAAAAGTGGGACAAGTTAAGCGCTTACTTTATCAACCCGTGGATTAGCAAATTAAAGTAGAGCTATATCTGATAAATTGAGTAAATTACGTTTTAGCAAGGTTAAGCAGTCGAAACCATGGGGCACATTTTACAGGCGGTTTTAACCGGTAATACTGGTCAATTGGTGTTCGACCGAGAGGTCGATATAAATCTTTAGTTGTCATTTGAAAAATGGGGAAGTCTTTTTGGTTTTTACTTCGGTGGATTTTATTAAAATGTAATAGTTGATCTGAGTGCCAAGGGTACTTAGCAGGTAAAAACCACATTACAGTAAAATGTGAAAACTATATGATGAAATGTACCACCTTCCATTTATGTGTGTTGGTAACTCTTTACCTGCTAGACTAGTGCTAGTACCATCTGCTGATAGCCTTTGCTAATAATTTGGACCCAGATCAGGACTGACAAAATGTTTGACCTGATCTGGGTCTTAACTGTCTGACACTCTGATATGGTATCTCTTATGTTATGCTGTAACATTTATTTTTTTGGGGATATCAACGTCATTCCTTGTATTTCTTGAAATGCTCTAAGGTCATCTGCCAATGGCCAGAGTTATTTAAATCAATAAAGTATGTTGTATTGTATATTGTATTGTATTGTTAAAGAATTCTTTGAGAGTTAATCTTCGGAAAACAACGAAAACCCAAACAACATTACCCTGCATGCTAAGATGCAGGATAATGTTGAAATATGTCTTTTTTAATATTGCAATAAGGTGTGAAACTACTATCAAAACAAATGGTCCTTTATATAATTATCTTCAATTTGGTATTGGTTCTCTTAAATGTGTTGAGTTTAAATTATTCTTAGTCATGCTGAGCACAAATATGATCCCTGTTGCTTCAGAATTTAATAAGCTAGCGGATCAGGGTCACAGTTTTTAATGCAGTCTGTATATGATGCAACCAAATTGGTTGGAAAGTTTTATTTGGAAGTGACTCATACACCAGATTATAAAAAGCAACATTACCATCAGATGGAGTGTTGAAACCAGATTTAATTAAGATGCATGAATAATAGCAATATGTTGCCTTGTCTTGATTTGCCAGTATCAGACTATAAAAGTAGTGTTAGGATTACTAATTTTTGTCACAAAATGACCCTACATAGAATTTAGATCTTGTATACCATTTTTGAAGATATGACTAAATTCACACAGATGCACAGAAAAGGCCTGATTTAGTAGATCAGAGCGAACAATTGCAGCAGCAACTTAACAACATTGACACGTATATTAATAAAGCAGAGGCATATATATTTGTTAACATGTGATTTACATGTAATCGACCCCATCAATCACTTCAACCAGTGATGACCGTTAAAACCGGTTGTACCCACTTGCCCGGTCAATTATTGACAGCCTTTAAGCCAACCTTGCATTTCAGGATACATAAAGTAGGTCATTTTCAACCTAAAAACGCTGTTAAGGAAAATTGTTACTTTACACCAAATTTTGTGGGAGCTGAAAAAGCTACTGACCTTAATGGAACTTGAACTGGAGTTAAACTACAACTGTATCTGGTAGAAACGTTTAACGCTAAATGAGTGTTGGCCTCGCGGTGATGTTATTGTGTAAAAGCAAGTCTTAAGTTCAGTATAAAGGATGTGCTGCCACCTCTTTTGGTGTCCATTAACACGTATTTTACAGTGGAAGAGCACAAAAATAGGAAATATATGACCCGTTTAACAGCCTCGGGACGAGAATCGTCCCTGGGACTGTGTTGGCAAATACAACATATCGGCCAGATCATGATAGTTCGCTATTTAATAAAGTCAATTTTTAAACATACATAAACAACTATCTAGTAGGATATTCTAGTGTTCATTATTTTTTTCTCCGGCAAAAAAATGTTTTACATTGCAACCGTTTTCGTTCAAGTGATTTTTATTGTTAATGCATGTACAGTCCCTAAGCTATACTTTCACTTTCAAACAAAATACCTTATATTTTGCTGCTCCCAAGTCTGTTTGTTGGAGTTTTGTGTTTGGCCCTTGTTTAGATATGCAGTATGTATTATTACCCAACGTACTATATATGAAGAGTAGTTAAGCAGTTTTGACTGTTTTATCGAATTGTCAGTCATTGCCAGTTTGATCCGGTTTCGATGGAATGTTTCCGTGACCACATTTTTGCTGTTCCCCAGTCACGTGACACGCTGATCACTGATGACGTCAAACTTAGTAGCGTCACTTAAATGGAGTTGCTGCAGGCGATGCGGTTGTATTGTAAAACAGAACATTTCGTCTAATCTGTTCAATTTTTGTCTGAAAGTGGTCCGCTCATCTTAACTAAAAAAAATGAATACCCACACTTTATTTTTCTGACCACAATGAAGTTAGTAGCCAAATCATACCTTTTATCCGCCATTGTTAATGAAAGTCTATCGACGTAAACGAACCTATTTTAAACGCATCGATATCAGCATCGCGCAGCTGATATTCTTGGGTAATACATGTAAAACAACCATTTCATACCTTTCTGTGCAACAGTAAAAACTATCACCCCTCGTTGCTGTGGATGACCCGATACACTGTTGCCTTTGGCCTTCGGCCATGGGCAACAGTGCATCGGGTCATCCACAGCACCTCGGGGGTAATAATTTTGACTGTTTTACAGAAAGGTATAAAATAGTTGTACACTGCCCTTCCTAGTTTTGCAGTCCTCACGCTGACGTTTTACTTTAATTGTGTGTTCTTGCCATTGTGTGGCTGGTATTGTTCTGTGCCTCTTTGTCGCGGAGTCATAGTTTAGACTGTGATTGTGGCAATACCTGGTCATTCTCAATTCTATGTTAATCAAATCCATCGTTTGCCAGAAGCGTCTGTTGTGCTTTATAAAGCAGAAAATAGATCTTTAGGTTAACCAGTCCCGCCCGTATTCTCAGCTATTTTATTAATTAGGGCACAGCTTCTATATAGACAGATATAACACTGTCGGCCATAAGAAGCTTGCCCTCCTTAAAGCACTAATCACGAATAGATCGCATAATAAATGTATGGACATATTTTATATAAGACACCCTATTCGTGTAAATTGACAGTTGTCAAGACAAATGAAAGCCTTATATGGTTTCTGAAAGAAGCAGCGCTGTATTAAAAAGTCACCTGCTATAAATTATTCGTTTGCGCATTTTAACGGTTAATATTATACTCAGTCTGTAATCATAAACCATTATATGTGCATTATAATCACTCAGCCGATTCCAAGAAAATAACCATTATTGCCTATTTTGGAAACGTTTAGAATCAGTTCAGTGATCCGTTCGCCATTTATAATCTGTTTCTTCTTTACTGTCGTGAGTTGGCTCCCGGTACCGTTAGTTTAACAGGTGACCTGGCCCAGGGCGACGACAGTAAACATGATTCGCACTATAGTGATAGACATTAGCTATGCGCTAAAATATGAATGCTTCGATCGAGTTGAGTGCACTACCAAAATGAAGCATTATATCGAGGACCTGTATTCATTTGTATGACATGGTCATGCGATGCGGGGACCCAGAAAAATTGTCAGAGGGGGTCCAAACTAAATAACTTTTTTGTTGATGAGGGGATAGATGTTCCAAATATCACTATAAATGGGCCATCATCGGCCCACCAGCGAAACGCCATTTAAATGGCGTTTCGCTGGCGGGCCGATGAGGGCCCAAAATTGAATGCTGGCTCAGTATCTTTGTGATTTTAAGGGGATCCGGACCAGTATTGCTAAGAAACCCTATATTTTTGTGATTTTTCAGGGGGGGGGTCGGACCTCCGGTCCCCCCTCTGGATCCGCACTGGTCTTGGTCCACGTATATAGGGGCCCTTTTCCTGAATACCTGTCACATTTATCTTCTATGGAATGCTCATCCTGATTATACAAAAGCTGAAACCGATAAGGAGAATAAGAATAGAATAGAGGCTTGTATGGCTGATATGAAATGTTTATAATTAATATTCTGTCCTTAGGATATTGGTACTTATCTCATTGACAAGCAGCTAAGGCTATGCGAGGCCCGCTTGAGCCTTCGCTGCTCGCATATGTATAAATTATGTATGTCGATGAAGGCTAAAACATACAGTTGTACATAAGAATTCTAGACCCACTAGATAGCTGCGCACGCATGCTTTTATAGGATTGACCGCATGCATATATACGCGACATCTCCTGACCAATACAACCGAGTAGAACATAACTTTCCAAGCAGTAGAAATATTACATCAAGATAAGATGCATGTCAGGTGCCACCAAATATGGTGTTAGTCACAATGGTTTTACAGTGATACATAACCTGTATCACCCTCTTACACATTTATTACTTCCACGCCAACGATCCGCATTTATACTGAAGAAAGCCAAGCTAGAAATATATTATTCAACATTTATATAAGACTGACTCATGCTGCCTGTCTTACTTTGGAAAAAAACGTATGTATCACTGTAAGACAGTCTTAAAGAATGGAAGCTATATATCACATCCTCAATATTATTCCCTTTAGAAAAAAAAACTCTTTTGGCGTATTGTAATTGATTTATGACCCTGTTACAGATAGGGGCTTCACAGACATCTGTAAAATATACCCGATGACATTTGCTATGTTAGCCAGACTCAGTGACGTTCTAGTCGTTCCGAGATACATGTAAAAATAATTTCACCATCGAAAAATAGAACTCATAAAGGATCTTATATGAGTGCTCTTTGTACTATTGATTTGTTTTAAGCTCGCAACAAATAGCCGATAAAATATTAGACACGCCTCGCAATTATCTCTTGTTCACAACTCGTTTAATAAATAATATAATTCAGGAGCACGAATGTTAGAAACGACACTTGCAGTGTTTACTGTGCAACCCATACTTGGTAAGTATCCGTCGTTAATTTGACTGTATCATAACGCAATGTTGCTGGTGACGTCACGTGGTAGCATGCAGCATCCAGGGCTATTCTGCAATGTTCAGCTGATTCTTTTTGGTTATTTTTTTATTTACACTGTAGCGTGTATGATACCAATACCGGTAATGCAGTTTATTAACTTTTTCTCATCATCAGTAATTGGTAACGTCAATATTTTGAAAATAGTGTAAAACAAATACATCAATTTACATTTCATTTTAAGAAAATTCTCCATAAGTTACATTTATGTACACTCACAATTTTGACATTGACTACTTCCACATGCAATCCTATGGCGATTACGATTCAATGTAAAGCATGTCAGGAAATATTTTGTTACGTGATTGAAAACGTCTTCAAAACACACGTAATGCAGAAGAAACGTGATGCACGGCATAATTCAATCAGAATCTGTTATTTGTAAATGACCTTTGCCCCTGAAAACAGAAACGAACGGAAATAAATAAAACTTTGAAAGACTCAAGATGTTCAATTTTATCGCTATAGTAATCAGAGTGGGTGGGGTATTTCGGTATCTTTAAATGGCTAATAATTTGAGCATACCGTACTGTCAATTCATTATGCATCGTTCTATGAATAATGTATAACCATCAAAGAAGCATAGGACACATATCTGTTGAGTTAGGAAACAAAACTAACGAGGGTTAACTTGCTGCTGAATTGGTGTCCTTCGAAATCGCCTACCCCTGCTTTATAGAAGCCGTTATTTCAATACCTTCATTTAACTTTACAGCAATGAATTTTCTAGGACACACTAAAAGGTTGTCAGACTCTGGTGTGAAATGAAATATATCTCTCTGTCATGCAATAAGGATTTAGTATGGATGATGCGTTTTCAAAGTCCTTAAGTATACATGTAGTAAACTAAACTCTACGTTTTAGTAACATTTTAGTGAAGAATTTAAGACATCAGGCCTCAAGGTTATAAAACTTGAGTTCATTCTCAAAATAAAGCGCAATGATTGGCTCTTTGCGGACACGTGTCCACAAGCAGCCAATCATTGCGCTTTATTTTGAGTCTGAAAATGAACTCAAGTTTGTTTTTTTAATCTCCCTGTAACATGATGTGCAGAGGGTCGGGGAGAGCCATCCCTCTGTTCACATCTTACAATAATTTTATACAGTTGTATGTTACTCGATCTCACGCCTTTCATTCTTCAGTGTATGTACATATATCATATGTATATTAATACGGTATGAGTAATATTAAAATTGAGCCACAGCATGTGATTTCCAACAAATTGACATTTTTACGACTGCAGACCTGGACGAGCCTCCGCAGCCCCCCTTTAAGCTTAGAAACTGCAAATGGACTCAAGTTTTATAACCTCAAGGCCGGATTATTTACAGTTAATACAGGACTATAAACATTACTATATTGTATAATGCCAGACACTTTTAAGTTCCTGGTTCGTCCGATTATGTGTGCCTCCACCGGTCAATGACAGACAAACTTACTTCCCTGAATATGAGACATGGCATTGAATTAGATCTAATGGAAGAGGGCTTTTGAGACAATTAGATAAGCAACGATATATATTCTACATTTTTAAACCATATAATTCACAAATACGCTGTCATAAATAATCACGTAGGCCACCATATTCTAAACTATGCCTTTCTACCTTTAAACAGAATTGTTTCAACAATGAATGAGCTAAATAGATTTAAGGGTCTATCATTTTTACTGTATTTATCTTAAAATCTTACTAAAAGAACCGGTTTTATATGCATGTTGCAAACATGCGCGGATCCAGAAAGTTTTGTCAGAAAGGTTGACAACGGCTTTTTTTCTTTAGTTAGCGAGGAGAATGAGAAATGATCCAAATAGCTCTAAAAGCGGGACATTAACAACCATCCAAATGATAGTTGGCTTGGTAGCTTTGCGATTTTCCAGGGTATCCGGGTCAGTATTGCTAAAGAACCATATTGCTTTCTGCTTTTCCAGAAGGGGTGGGATCTGGACCTCCGGTCCTTTCCCCCGGATCCCATTTTGTGTTTTAATCGGTGCATTGGTGCCTGATGCTTGTCTGTAGCTGGCTCAACTTGAAGTAAGAAAGAGGGCAAAGATCAAGAAACGATACAATCAAGTACCACACCTGACCCAGGATACTAATGGGAAAGTAACAAACTCACAATTAGACATCACAAACGAGAGCCAAGAGTTCAGCCCTTTCCCAGCAGGTGACCACAAGGCAACAATAAACAGACGCACATGAAAGCATAACAAACACACGACTGAAATAACATGAATGATCCACAAAAGAAGTACCGCCTTGGAGCGGTCAGTGAAGTTTCCTTAAGCTCTGACTATCCGTGAGTCGTCAGCCATTTTCTTTGCTTCATCATACATGTATTATGATATTTTGATTAGGTTGTTTCTCTATGTTGAAACATTGCAATAGTTAGGAAGCCTCCATGCATGCTGAACATTTTTGTGCTTCAACAACAGCAGATACTAGGGAGAATATTGGTACCAATAAAATGCATTTAAGCCCCACCCCCACAGTATGATTCGTTGTTGATTGTTACTCTAATCGTAGAATTCTGTCATTTTCCTATGATTCATTGGGCGTTACTTTGTGTCAATTTTAGTTTTGTAATTATCTTTATGGGGAAGAGAGAGTTGTTTGCTATGCTTTTTTTTTGTCTTCCTGGTGCCTCGTGATGGTTGTGTGACATTTCCTCACGGTGACAAAGGGGTTTGTCTGCAGTTTGTGATTGTGGTATTTCCTGATCATACTCACTATTTTTGTGGTACAGATTCACTCTTAGGGATGTCTGTTACTACAGTAGGTGGTTCTGGCCGACAGTCCGTTACTGGTTCATGACGACTGTGTTCTTGTGCTGGACGACAAGTTACAGGTTTGAGAAGACAGATTTCGGATTTTGGACGACAGTGGAAAGGGGTAACATACAGATACGTCGCAGAAAAAGATAATATAGTGTAATTTGCTTATTTGGATCATTACTATCATTTAAGTGTTTGTTAGATTGGCATTAGAAAGACAAGTGTCGTAGATATTTGTAGTTAAATTGTAAAACTATGGTCCAGAATAGAAATTTCAGAAATACGTCATTTGTGGTCAACTTCTTGCATTTCCGCCCTAGAATTAGCATAAATCGTCTAACAATATAATCCACACGATTTTTCATTTAATTTTAATATGTTCTTATTTAAAGAAAACTGAAAATCTCAGATTTGATTTTATTCAAATGATACTGGTCAGAGACGACTGTGTAACAGGTAATAAACGATGTCATATTTTCTGTAACATGTTAGAGACGACAATTTTCTGCCTTGAGCAGATGTAAATACTTCTCTGAAACCTTTTCAACGCTGGTCAAATACAAGACTTGTGTCTTCAAAATACAGGGCCCCAACATTAAGTGTACTCTTGATAATATAGCTCTGCTAATTTCAACCGGTTCTGGTTCAATCAGTTGTCCTATCCATAAAATGGCAAATGTAAGCACCTCCACAAAAGGTTGGCATAAGAAATTATTCAGTGACATATCACTAACGGATGATCAATCACTCAAAAAGATATTTTTTTAGCAACTTTAAGTGACCCCTCTTTCTGAAGAAACTGGAATATCTGTAGATCCGACTGTAGTGGCATGGATTTATTGTCGTATTTTTTTGACCCTGACGTTCAAAGGTAGTGACCTATGCAAATTTTATATCAGACATGTGATCGATAGTTTTCGCCAAATATACGGGAATTAATTAGGTTTTCTGAAATTCAATATATTGTAACGGTAGTAATATGAATATATCGTCCGCTGTGGTGTAGTTGTCTAAGTCCAGGACTCCTGTTCTAGAGAAGGCAAGATCGAATCTCGCATGGAGTTTTTTTTTTTTTTTTCAGTAAAATAGTTTATATGTACTGACATGACGGAAAACGCTTTAAAACGTGAAAATGCTTAATTTTTTTTGTAATTGTGCATATGTATACGTGATCACATGTGTACAGTCGCTAGTAAATCGAGACAGTTTCGCCTAAGAGCCAAGATTGGTTGTCCGACATTCTTGGTTTACTAGCAACTGCAGTGATATCATGTTTATATTTACATTTACTTTACGTATTTTGCACGCGCGCAAAAAAAAACATACAAAAACACCATGTTCATGCTTTCTTATTTTTTTAGCGCATACAAACTTTTCTTACAGGAAAAAAAATAAAACGAAACCTCCTGAGATTCGAACCTACCTGCTATATGCTACGAGTCATGCGCCTTAACCACAACGCTACAGCGAACGATATTTTCCAATCGCTATTTACATCAGACATTTCATTTCAAATAACGTAATTTGTTCGTATATTCGGCGAAAACTACCGATAACAGATCGGAGATAAAATTAGCATATGCCACGCCCTTTGAACTCCAGGGTCAAAAAAATACGACAATATCAGGTATTTCAGTAACTGTTGATGATTGTTTGGACCAAGATTAGGCCTGCATTTTGTCAGTGGCGAAAATATTTGGAAAAAGGCTGTCAGCATATGACATTCGCAGGCAACCAAATCAAATTTTCGTGTGACTAGGTCAATTCATTTCACACTAATTTTTCAATAGCATTTTGTCAATCCTGACCAAAACTTCCCTATGTATAAAGTATCACTGGTATCCTTATAAATAAGAAGTTTGATGTATTATGAACGAGAATTGGTTATAATTAGATAAACAGATCCCTGTGAAAATACAGGAGATGATATCAAAGGGGTGGGGGTGCATAATTAGACTACACCAAAACATTTAGAAATACCCAATTAAAGTCATATTTGGAAGTCTTTTAAAGTCAAAATCATTAATATTTTAATATTTTTGTTATTGCTGCTACTGCTGTTGTTGTTGTTGTTGTTGTTGTTGTGTGCAAATAAAGTATATTCTACCTTGATGACAATATATATATTTACCTGGTGTAATTTTATGCAGCAATGTACAATAACAATTCATCCATGCATAAAGTACACCTATTCAGGGACCATGTCGCTTATCTGTAAGTTTATGTACAAAATTATCTAACAGAATTTAGTAACGTTAAAAGGACAATTTTCATAATCTAAGACAGGAGCCGGACAAAACATCCCGCGACAAAACATCCCATGCCTTTTTTTGCCACCCTGGACAAAACATTCCACAAAGATTTGTCACCCCAGACAAAACATCCCATGCTGTTTTTGTCACCCCGGACATAACATCACATGCTGTTCTTGTCACCCCGAACAAAACATCCCACACTCAGACTGCTCTTTCAGAGTAAGTCTCATTTGGGACCTTCATCTACTATTACATGTACTAGCAGTGATTGCCCTAGTAAGACTGTTCAAATGATATAAACTAGATCTTAAATTGATTGAAAGGCAGTTTCATAATGTAAATAAAATTTAATAAAAGATAACTATATCTTCTTGTGACAAACAACTAAATTTAAGTGTTAAGAAGCCAATTACATCTTAAAAGAAATCATTTCACAGTTTGGGTCAAACAAACTATTATAATTGGGAACATATGTCTAATTAGTCTTATCATCTATCTACCTTTGATCTCCAATCATTTCAATAGGTATGGTACATTAAGAATATTAATAATAGTGACAATTAACTAAATGGGACGTTATATGCACTTTCATAGGCTTTAAACAGAGTGAGGGGTGGCAGAAATGGCATGGGATGTTTTGTGCAGGGTGGCAAAAATGGCATGGGATGTTTTGTCCGGGGTGACAAAAACTACATGGGATGTTTTGTCTGGGGTGGCAAAAAATGGCATGGAATGTTTTGTCCCGGGATGCTTTATCCTACATTAATCTAAGACATATATGCTAAAAGCTGATATATTTCAGGACTAAGGAGCTATGTAAAGGAAGCTTACTTGTACTAATTATAACATTATATTTGAAGAAAAGAGTTTCAAAAGAATACACACGAAAACCTATTTATTGGGTTGGGGAGGAATGGTGTAAAAAAAAATCTATTTTCCTATATATTTAATACAAAAATTGACCATTTTAGCTAAAAAGTAAAGCCGTATATCCATTGAAATAGAGACTAACAGCGAGACTATATATGCAGATGAAAAAATTTGAACAACTTTGATTTTTTGTCCAAACATATAGGCACAGTGAATTAATTACCACTGTCAGAGGTCCTTTGGAACAGTATAATTAGTGTTTTGCAAATGATCGAATCAATGTTCACATTCTCTGTACATTTAAAGACTTCTTCAACAGGTCCCCCATCAGCGAAAATCTTAACGGGTATTTCACCTTCACCCGAAATAGAAGATATTTCGTATACAGAAATCCAGAGAATCCACTAGACTGTGGTCTTTACCTGTAACGCTGTCGACATTAACCTGTAACAAACTATTTGATGTCGTTCCACATCTGTAACATTGGAAAATGACTGAGGTAGCTGCAGTTTGGTTTTAAAAACGTGTTAGTCTAAAGTAACCTGATTTATAAGAGAAAACTTATTTCGCCTATGTGATGGACAATGCAATGCCTCATCATATCAAGCCATGAACAATACAAAGAAAACGAAAGTGAATGCACAAAATAAGCATATGCAGGCATATGTAGTAGTAAAATACAGTTTCAAGAACAATAATTGTATCAGATAAGCGTAAACTGGATAAATTCGCCTTGCTACAGGATTAATTAAGTTTTGAGTATTATCCCAAACAAATTTACAACAACAAAATAAGATTCTTGCGATTTAGTATGCGTCAAGGCTCCCAAAGACATTACACATTCACCTCAGAACTCTTAATTTCGTCAGGAACCTGTAACATACCGTCGTCCAGAACCACTTTGTGTAGTATCAGACATCCATAAGCGTGAGATTTGTGTACCATTTCTAGTTTTGCAATCATCACGCTGAAAAGGTGTGGTTGCTGTACGCCAGCATTGGTTTTTTAAAGAAGAACTTTGCGCATGTGCGGTAAGTACCAACATCTCATGTGCTGACCCATGTCATTTGCTTTATTCTTGGCGACCTTTCTAGTTTTGCACCCCGTGGTGCCACGGGTTGGTCTGTTAATGTGCAATTTGTCATACCCACTGTTTCCTTTTTGAATTCTGTTGTGTCACCGGCAAAGTATGGCAGAAACACAGAGATCGTGTCTCCGTCCGCGTCGTCGTCAGGGACACACTTTTGGTTTCCTATCAAAAACGTTTTAAAAGTTTATAGATGACTGCAGCATTATAAAATACGGATCAATTTTGATCATCGGCAAATTTTGCCTGTGTTGTGGTCCTTTTTTTACTTTAATTTTGTTGTTGGGTTGAGATACTGATTTTCGCTTGATAACTCTTTAGGTGGTAAACCTATTTCATTCACATTTTGCAGGTGGGTACATTTACATGTATATCATTATAAAATACAGATCACTATTTGTTTTTGGAAAACTTTGACTAAGTAATGACTCGACTCTTTTTAACTAAAGTTTTGTTGTTTGGGTAAAATATTGGTTTCCGCTTGATAACTTTATAAGTGATGCATTTGTTTCATTCAAATGTTGCAGCAGGGTAACACATTATAAACTATAGGCCAAGTATGATTTTGGTTGTCATCGCCAAATTTTCTACGTAGTTTTTCCCTTTTTTCATGTGAGAAGATATAGTCTTGGCATAGTCCCTTTGAAACCATATCTCTGAGCCAGGCTTGATGCATACTTTGTATAATCAACAAGTACAATAGTGGTTTGATTTCCGCATAGTTTCGGTCATATGTACTCCTTAATATCTGAAATAATCCCCTTGACTTCTTCAGAATCGGCAATCATAATACAAAGGCTATAATTAAATTCTGCTTAATCAACTTCAAAGATGATGTATGTAGCCAAATTTCACTATGGACCGTTATTGTCCCGCGTCATCAGATAAGCACAACTGTTAACAGTGCCATACCTTTTCACCCATTTATCTTGACATTAGGCATAGTCAAACCTTTAAAATGCGAAATAACTGGTTCACAGTTTTATTGCTTTTGCTTCATCTTTTTCATGAGAAATGAAAGATACGTAGCATATAAAACGGGATTTTATTTGGATGCCTGATTCAAATTCCTTGGATAGACTTAAGTGTTCAGACTTTGGTCCAAAATCTGCTTTAAAAAAACAACAACAAAAATTTATGTGTTAAATTGAAGAGGGCCAAATGTATAACAACATGCTAGCAAACTTTATCACAAGAGAGTGATATCACGCCATGCAATAAAATCGAAAAACTACTATTCTTGCATGGGGATTCGTTACGCGAAGCTGTTTGAAGCAGCAAAATCAATGTTCAAATCATGAGATTCTCGTGCTTTTTGAACATGGCTTTTACTTGAAAGAGCCTAAACTGGGCCCTGTTTGTATGCATGACGTTACATGGGAAAGCGTTACGGCCGTGACAGGTCAATTCGCCGATGCTTTCGTTCACGAAAATGTTGCACGCGTATATATGACGTTGTTGCGCCGAAATGACGTTCGGAAGTCTGACGCTGACGCCATTTTGTTTTGAGAAATCAAGTGTAAGAAAAGGATGTTTAATGTTTAAGAGACGTTTTCCGCGCGGTGTATGCTGAATTCAGGTAAAATATGCAAGAACATTAAACACTTGTCGGATCCCTCGGACGATGATTGAACACTCGGCCTAACGGCCTCGTGTTTAAACAACTTCCTCGGGACCCGGCAAATGTTAATGCATGAAAAAGCATGTATAATCCCTATAGTGATTTACGGATTTAACTCATTGACGTCCATTATAACGTTGCGTAAAGAGGA
This sequence comes from Loripinus fragilis, assembly GCA_964019695.1. Taxonomy (NCBI): domain Eukaryota; kingdom Metazoa; phylum Mollusca; class Bivalvia; order Lucinida; family Lucinidae; genus Loripinus; species Loripinus fragilis. Next base: position 94,662,083 of record OZ026515.1, read on the forward strand.
ATTTAATTACAACGCACTGGGAGCATTTTTTGACGCATTGATACAACGCACTGATGGTTGCCCAGATGTACCATGGTCGCTGGTGCAGCCTCACCACAGCATTTACTGTTCTTATAAACGGTACATAAATCGTTATTTGAGCCAGCACATGATATTTCAGTACCAGGACGAAGACTCAGGTGAGCCTGTGCAAATGTACAGACTCGCCAGAGCCTTCTCTGCATAGAAAAAAATAGAGTAGTACTCGTTTTTGTATGTTATTTCATGGGGCTATGATAACATAGCTGCAGCTGTGCTTAGACATGCAGAATTTTCCTGAAGTTAGGCAGTTACAATAGAAAAAAACACCTGTCACTGTCAAACTCCACAACTGTGTCGGATTTGTCGGTCAAACCATGAAATAAAACGCATATTGCATGGCAGAGCCATAAACTGCAATGTTACTGACGGTTTGTGCGCATTGGGTCATTAAAAGTAAAATAAATGCAAGCTTATAAAGAAATCATACAGTCAATAGGCATAGAGTTTGTGGTTTTTGTACACTGATGGAGGCTCAAGCGTGACTCTGCAAATGTGTAGCCTCACCAGAGACGCTCCATAGCCAGCCCTGTTTGCACTTTCAGAGTATTTCCGCCTATTTTTAGATTGGTCCCAAAACATTTAATTTAATGAGATTGTTTGTCCGTTATGATACATTACAATAGTTAAGAAGCCTCTATGCGAGCTTAAAATTTTTGCGCTTCAACAACAGCAGAATCTAGGGCGAAAATTTGGTACCAGTAAAATGCAATTTTAGCACCCAGAGATATAGGCTGCTGTCTGTTCTAAGGCGGTGATTCTGCTGTTGTTGATTCGTTACATGATTCTGTAATTGTTCTATATTGTTTTTACTTTATGTCCATTCTTGTTTTGCTATCATCTTGATGGGGAAGAGAGAGAGAGAGAGCTGGCTGCTTTGCTTAGTTTGTCTTCCTGGTGTCTCGTGATTGTTGTGTGGCTATTCCGCTCAGTGCCATGGGTCTGTCTGCAGTTTGTGATTGTGATACTCACTTACTATTTTTGGGTGTCATTCATGCGAACAGCGATGGCTTTGGGAAGTCTGCACATTTGCTTGGTCTAGTCTGAGTCTTCGTCACAGTTCAAAATTCTCATGTGGTGACTCAAATGGCGATTGAATGCCATTTTGTGCGAGCAGCGAAGGATCTGCACATTTGCACAGGCTTACCTTAGCCTTCGTCACTGTACAAAATCTCTTGTGCTGCCTTCAATGGCGATTTGTGTGCTATTCACGCCAGCAGCGAATACTCTGGTGAGTCTGCATATTTGCGCAGGCAAAGTCATTGGACAATGTAATAAATATCAAGATCTCTTGTGCTGACAGCAAAGGCTCTTGGGAGTCTGCAAGTTTGCACAGGCTTGCCTTAGCCTTCTTCACAGTATCGAAATATCATGTGCTGGTTGAAATGGCGATTTTTGTAACGTTTCTGTGATCAGCGAATAATGTGGTGAGTCTGCACCAGCAACCACAGGACTTCTGGGCAACCATCAGTGCGTTATATCAATGCTTTAAAAATGCTCCCAGTGCGTTGTAATTACATTCCTCAATAAAACATTAGCTAGTTTACCAAGAACAAAGATACAAAGTGGTAATCGTTTTTGGATGTTATTACATTTTAGGCAGTTACACTAGAAAAAAGCACCTGTCACAGCAAAACTCCAGAAATTTGTTGGATTTGCAGTCCAAACCATGAATTAAATCACCAAATGCTTGGCATAGCCATAAACTGCAATGTTACCGGTGGTCTGTGCGCCAGGTGTCATCACAAATAGAATAAATGCAAGTTTATAAATAAATCATAAAGTCAACAGTTATAATGTTTTTACCTTTTACCTTTTACGCCACCACCTGTGCTGAAAAATGCAACCACTAGCTTGTTGTATCAACCACCGGTGCGTTTACATTGACCAGTGTGAGGTAGGCTATCGTACACTAGTGAAATTTGGCACATGCATGCAATGAACTGTCTTGATTGTTTTGCTTCAGACATGGGGCGAATTACTTTTGAAAGTAATGCATTGAATTAGCATTACTTGCCAAAAATGTGCATTGAACTAGCATTAGCATTACTTGATTTTGAAAAAGTAATGCATTGAAATTAGCATTATTTAAGAAAGTAATGCATTGAATTAAGCATTACTTTCATTCACGTGAAACAGAATCCTACAATACTCTTAGCTCTGAACATTGTTGATACACTGAACAAAATATGTGCATACCGTAAACATGTAAATTTCGCATATAGATATTTAATATTATATATAAATATTTCAAATGAGCCACACTGGCTAAAATATGTACACTTTTTGTAGTGAATTCATGTTCTTGTCAGTAACATTCGTTGGAATTTCATAATTTTCTGAAAATTGGAGGGAATATCACTCAGATGTAGCAACCCCAGTGATCATATTTCATTATATATTATAATTATACCACTGCGAACCTTTCCAAAAAAGTTTCTTATTTGGAAGTATATTTTATGGGCGGAAAATTATAAACAATTTGAGTCTCTTGACTGGATTATCCCATCAATAAAGTGCCGGCTCTATCTTAATCCCTCATCTCTTATATTTTTGACCCCAAAATATTTACCCTGTAGAAAAATTGACCACAGAGACACACTGTTAGTGTCAAAGGTCAAGTGTCAAAATGTATGAACAGAACAATCAAGTGATCAAAACATTCCACGTTTGTTTCTTTGATATTGGATTGTAACAAATTCACACCATTTAAAGCTCATTTAATTAGTTTAAAATGATTTATAGATTTTAAAAACATTGACTTAAATAGAGTTGGATAAAATATCTTACATTTCAACACTTGCCAGCTATATGTTCACTATTCTAGGTTCATGTGGGATTGCCAGTAACTGCAAGCGGTTTCACTTTATTGATATAAAATCAAAACTTTTACTTGCAAGTTTCAAAGATCATTTTGCATATTCCATAGTCAAATAACAGTCTTTACAAGCAAGTTAAACAAAAGGAAACTGTGAATGGAAATAATTTATGGAAACACATCCTTTCGTTGTGTATTTCATTTCTCTATTGTGCAGTCTGTATATGGCAAAGTTTTTGTCAGACAGTAATTCAAAGCAATGCAAGTAATGCAGTGAATTTTGACTAAAGTAATGCATTGAATTAGCATTAAAGTAATTCAAAAACTGGTGAATTAATCATTACCTTGAATTACTGGAAAAAAAATAATGCATTAATAATGCATTAGCATTAACGATTAATTCGCCCCATGTCTATTTTGATTAGCAACCGAAGAATGTGAAATAACGTCATGTGTTCACGCTGGAATGAAGCGTTGCCATGGAAACACTATACACAATTTAAATTACATAAACTTGTGCTTTTGTGCAGAAGTATGTGAATGTATTTTGTGAAATGCAACATCTGAGATTGAGGCGTTGGAATTTTATTACATTTGATCGCCTATCTGAGAAAAGGTCCTTAATGCATTTCAACTATAATACGTAATACACATTTGAAAATTGCCTAAATGACAAAAATAGCATGCTTTTATAGTACCACAAAAGTGGTTATATAGCTTGGTGTAATAAAAGTAGCTAATGTTACTGATTATATTTAAGGTTTTGTATGTTGCCTGTTGTCATGGTAACAATAAGGCCATATCACCTACATGGCCTCAAAATGAAGGGTGGGTCACTTTAAGCGCCTACAATACCACTTAAATAGTACAAATCCGTACAATTTCATTTGCAGCTACATTAAACCATAGATAAAGCATACGCATGCATTATATTTACTAGATAGTTATACTGAGTCGACTAAAATCAACTAGCAACTGGAGACTAGCATTCTGACGTCATATTAGGCTTAACATGTTTCTTGACGTCGCATTCAAAACCTGATTACAAATGCTTATTCAAACCTCAATATATTCGTCAATTTGGAAGATAATTGCTTCAAATTTTTAGAAGATGCTCTTAAGTTGTAATACTTTGCAGACACATCATGAGTTTGATCTTGATTGATAAAGCCATAGGGTACCTTTTGTCATATCCTGGCCCATTTATAAGAAGAAAATTAACTAAATTTTCTGAAATTTTCACCCCAAAATATATACCCACCCACCAGTTACGGTTCATTTTGGAGCAATATTATCAACTAAGTATCATAACATATGACCATTTCATTATATTTAGTTATTGGTTTTGACATCTGAATGCATGTCTAGAATATTCCCAGGAATAAACGGTTGCCATGGCAACAAAATCTGGTCTTTTTGTTTAAATTTGAATTTCCATCGAATTTTGTTGCTAGGCAACGAACATTGCATGTATTGCACTTACTATCTATTACACTTCTTCAAAACATTGCTAACACATTGTTCGATACAATTGGAGAGATAAAAGGTCCGTTATAATACTGTTTTAGATTTGAAATGATTTAAATTCACGGCTGCTTAGTCAGAAGTGTCGTCAGCGCGAACGCACATCGCTGAGAGACGGCCTTCGGTTGCCTAGCAACAACGCATTGAAGATGATAAGATGTCAACTTCTATATGTTATGAAGCCCGAAGGCTCATTCTATATGTGTATAAAATTTCAGCCAAAACTGTCGACCCAGTAACAAAATTTTTGACTGACCCTCTATGTACCAAAAAGCTCCATTTTGTTAGCCGGAACTGGCGTATGGAAAATTAGTTCTGTAGCATGATGGTTCAGCTCTATTAAAATCAATTATTCTGATTATCCGACAAGTTTACATAGGGTTCAATGTTATAAACCTACCCCTTTTGCATACGATGACTTTTGGTGTGGAAATCTTTATAGTGATCCTCATCAAAATTTGAATAGAATATTTCAAATTTACTTAAATCTTTCACGACGAGCCCCGTCATACCACAAATGGATATCTACGGTTACCATCAACGTCATGCCATTTTGCACGTTTTATATCTATCCATCAGTTCAATGTATCTTTATGCAAATATCGGTTGACAAAAATATGACACAATATTGTGATAAATGGAACATCTTTCTGAGCACTTATTGTGTAATTTGAGAATGTAATTTCTATGTATTGCTTTTTTGAGGCTTCATTATTTTTCCAGACATTATAAATCAGGTATTTTCAAGAAGCAAGCCTAGAAAATCTAAATTGCTATTTCAAAAGTATGAAATTTTGATAAAAAAATAACAGAAAACTTCAAATGTTTCTTCATTCTCTCAATCCCGTATAGTTTTCGCGACATCCACCGTTGTTGGATATTTCAATTTGAGCATCGACGTGAGAAAACCTGTCTCCGGTGTTTGCGACCAACAAAAGCACAGACCAGCCTGCGCATCCGCGCAGTCTGATCAGCGCATTTGTTATTCGCTTACTGGGAAGTGGCTTATCTAAGCTTGCAACAAGCGAAATTTCAATAGTCTAGCTAGTCTCTGTGACTCAACATGGTGGTTTAAGAATCACACAGTCGGAAACCCAGAAGACAACTTTTCTCGCGGCGAGGCCCATTTTATACGAGCCCTCTAGGTAGATGGGTACATCATTGCCATGCAAGATGACTTTCTACGCCATAGTCTAATAACCTTTAGCGGACTCATGCTCACTTGCAGCCTGTTGTCAACATGGTCAAGCGATAGCGATCTAAATTGTGTAGCGTTAAAACCTCACACGTCATACTATTTTCTCATTGGATCCATTTTACTTGTCTATTTCTCTAGATATTTTTCTCATTTTCAGCTGCGGCCAAATACCTCCAGGGAGAAAAAGTAACTCTAAAAAGTGATGACCTTATAAAGGCATATGCCGTGAGATAGAAACGTTGTCAGGTCAAAGTGCAGCAATGTAGTTTAACTGATAAATTGTATTATTCCTTGACAGGTAAGTGAGACTGGTTGGTTGTAACATATATTCAATATCATCAGTCACGAAAAGCAACAAGATCAAATGTTATTTGATGGCCAAAGCGTGTTGTACCAATTGCCGTCATTTATTGCTTCAAACCAATGCTAAGCTCATTCATTAAGAACAAATATGTTTCTTCTAAACCAATGTGGGGATTTGACTTTGAACTTGGCATAAATCATAGCTATTCAATAATTAATCGTGGCTGCCTTTATGGATAAGTTTTGATAAATTGCGTAAAAGGGGTAAAACATAACTCAGTGAATAGTATTAATGGTTGGATGCTGTTGACACGATTGGTGAAGTATTATATACTAACTTAAAATTTATGATAACGACCTACATGTCTACATTCCATCCTTAAAAAATCAGATTTGTAACGTAGTGACGTTAATGTGCGATCAGTATGAATAAAAAAAATGTTGAAAGGCGAAGACACAAAATGACCACAGTTTTCTTAATGTACTGTAAGGCTGTAGTTTTGGCACAGTCTTCAAAAGGGCATTTAAAATTATGAATTTGTTCTAACTTTCAAAGATTTGATAGAATATACTGTAAGGTAAATTCACGTGCATGACCCTTAAAATTAATAATGATAATACCTTCTGTTGTACATCGGGCAATTGCATGTGAGCTTTTTACCCTGGGTTAGAAACTCTTATTTTACCCATGTTGCCTTGTAGCTGAATGTGAATGGTATGTGAACTTGTTGGAAGATAAATCACTTCATGATCACGTTATGTTTCATCTCAGCGTATCTGGGAGACTTTTTTGAAATTATAAAATGTGGAAATTAATGCTGAGCAAGTTACAAGAATTTATTATTTGTGTGATAATGGGATAGAAAAACCTGTCCCTCAAAATCACTGTTAAGGCCTTTCATTGTCATCTGTCTTCAAGCTTCGTGATGCCAAGCAGTGATTCCAGTTACACTTCCAACAAGAAACTCATGATACATGTATATTGTTATAATCTGTCACTTGGGAGTGCCGTTTGTCATGTCTTGGCAAGCCTCCTTATGCCAAGCTGTGATCATCAGGACGGTTTTTATATCTCCAGCTCATACTTGTGTACTTGAGTTGGTATTTTCCCAATGAATATTAATGATGGCTTCTATTTATCTCCCACTCACGATATTTTTTTCATAATGGGGGCCTAGTATTTACCGCTGGACCTCCTGATGCCAAGTGGTGTCCTTTGGGACAGAAATGACTATCTCACACCTGTGATAAATTCTAATGATCTCAACCTAGTATTCACCCTTGGTCATCTCTGGGCAAGCCTCCTGATGCCAAGCGGTGATAATCGGGACAGGTTTTCTATCTCCAGCTCATACCAGTGTTCTACGGTTGGTATTTTCCCACTGAATAATAATGATGGTTTTTATTTATCTCACACTCACGATAAATTCTTATAATCTGGACCCAGTATTCACCCATGGACCTCCTGATCCCAAGCGGGACAGACTTAAAATCTCCCACTTATGTTAGATTCTTATTATCCGTCCCTCTGGGTCCCCAATTGTTATCTCTCAGAATGCCTTGTGATGCCAATTCTTTTAATTCGTTCCTTGGGATCACCACTTGTCATCTCTCTGAGAGTCTCCTATTGACAGTGATCCTTGGGACATATCGCACCCTCACATCCATGATAGATTCTTATATTCAGACCCTTGGGATCACTGCATGTCATCTCTCAAAAAACCATGTGATGCAAACGGTGACCCTCTGGACAGATCTCGCTCTCACACTCATTGTAGTTTCCGTGATAATTTCATAGCTAAGATGCACACTAAGAGTTGTCCCTGTGGTGAAATCATCGCAGAGAATCTATAGCAAGGTCAATGTGTTCACAGCCGTTTTAGTTTGATAAGTTTATGTGTTAGAAAAAGAATATACTCTATATATTTTTGAAGAAATAATGTTTCATAGTGTTTGTCCATGCGTAATCCATTTTTTCACATTTCTTTCTATATTCAACATGTTCAAAGGAAACCAAATCAAAATAGAAATTATTATCAATCATAAATCATATGATCCGCATCGTGAAAAAAACTTTTTTCGAGTTTTCCGACAAAGCGGGACTAAAATCTGTCTCCTTAGCTTCAAAAACTGGCTAGACAATTGAAATTTCATTTATAGCTAGCTTATATGTGATACTGTCCAATACCTGAACACCAAAGGCGCTGATCAGACTGCGCGAATGTGCAGCCTGTTCTGCGCATTTGTTGTTAGCAAACCTCAGAAGACAGGTTTTCTTGCATCCAGGCCCATATTCTACCACACAATAATGAGTGCAGAATTCAGACACTGAAGTCATACCATAATGACATTAAAAGACATTCACTTTCATGATAAATTAAGTGAAAGAGGGACTTGGTAATATCCAGTAATTATATCCAATAAACTTAATGGTATTCAATGACCAAAGGCGTCAGTTGTCATATATGTGTTAAACTGTGCTTTGATGTTTTTTGCTCTGTTATAATCTAAGAGATAACCCCTTTATGTCGAATGGAATTTCCCATCTCTATCAATTGGACGTGTTTATTAGCAATTTTAGGGTCGTTAGGTGGTAATTTTCATTTTTATTCAAAGTAAGTAAGGTTGCAAAGATCAGGAAACGATACAATCAAGTACCACACCTGACCCAGGATACCAATGGGAAAGTGACAAACTCACAGAAGACAGCACAAACAAGAGCCAAGAGGTCAGCCCTTTCCCAGCAGGTGACCACAAAGCACATATACACAGACGCGCACAAAACATAGCAAACACAAGACAGAACAAAAACATAAAAGATCCACAAAAGAAGTACCGCCTTGGAACGGTCAGTAAAACATTTTACTGGAGGGCTTAAACCGGTTTAACGGCGCCAACCTCACCCTTAATTCAGATGTGGATCAAGTCAAGTTTGATCTGGGTCTACGCTGTTTGCTTTTGTCCCACAAGAAGGGCGCTATGCTTAAATGGGTTAAATGCCACAATCTAAGATCACTGACACACATTACACAAGATGGCAGGGACACAGTATTGCAAGAAAAATGGTAAAATATAAATGAAAAAGTGTACAGAAGATATCGACACGCTTCGCATTTTATCTCTTTTCCCGTTTAATTAATTCAATAAAACATGAGCACTTATGATCTTTATATAACATAACAAACTACATTTGCTTATTTTCGTCCTCATCGGATTTAAAGTGTTAAGTGGCGCCTGTCCACGAGAGAATCTATCTTCAGGTTTTCATGTACATGGTTTGACTCAAACCAGCCTGCTTAGTTATACCCCTATTCCACACAGGCTCCAGATCCCACGAATTGACAAATATTTGGATTCGTGGCTGAATCGTACTCAGTTCGTGAATATCTTAACTGATTCGCACAGTCCGTAATGAGTTCTTGCAATTCGCAGGTCTATCGGGAATTCAGCTCAAAAGTTTTAAACTGTTCAAAACTTTGGCCACAAATTCCCCAATTCGAAAAATCGTGCGTGATTTGTACCAAATTCCTAAGGCATTCTTGGACAACGTAAGTGAATCGTAATCGATTCGGAGGCGTTTTTGGGCATTCGTAACTTCTCTTAGCTCATTCGTGGAGAATCCGGAGATTAAACCAAGCAATAAAACCAAAGAAGAGATAGTAGAAGGATTTCCCTACAATTTTACCCTGTCACCGGTATGTGAGCAGTCCTAGAAGTTTAAACAGATTTGGCAGATTCTGGAGCACAATCAGGATCAGTCAGTAGCTCCTGGCTGGTGATTTTGCCAATGGCGAACTTCCATATTTTTCCAAGTCAATGGTCTGGGTCAGGGCCTCTCGACTATAACATAGTTGTTTTCTTCTAGCTATATTAGAAGCCGTTTTCAACACACAAGTTGCAGGATCAATCCTACTGCTGCTTTACGAGGAACATTCATTTTGGAACTAATGCCCTGAAGCATGTATGGGCCTTTTTATTACTATCGTGAGAGAAAATCTTGCGAATGGTGGCGAATCGTCGCGGATTTCTGTTAATTCGTGCTGCATTCGGCATATTCTTAACTGATTCGTAATTGATTCCTTAACTTTCGTGCAGCATGTTCTAATGTAATTTTGCTAATCGTAATAAATTCTTGCGCGATTCCAACCGAATTGAGCCGATTCCCCCGAATATTCTGACGACATCGTATCTGAATCGGGACTGACTCACAGAACATCAAGATTGGAGAAAAAAAATAATGAAACCTCACGAATCCCCCTCCCCGAATAAAAAAATCAATTCGTGGTGATTCGGGCGATTCATGGCCTGTGTGGAATAGGGGTATAACAGAGACAAGCTGCAGTGTTAGTATTTTTGGTATTTTGTGTGTATAGGCCCATAGCGTTGCTGTTTGAGGTTTGTTTACTCAACGTCACCTGTTTTTGCCTTTTACGTAAACGGAACAGGGAACCAAAACTCACATTTAACACATTGGGTTTATAAGCTGGCTCTGTTGACAATCTGTATCAACTTATAAATAACAAAGAGGTAGGTGCATTAAGGGGCTAATTTGGCACCCTCTGGAGCCCAAAACTGAAAGTTACTTTTCACCTATTTATTCTGACTGGTTTATTAGAAGAATAACCGAAGTGTAAACGTCTGGCATTTATTCAACTTTTACCGTTGCTATAGGACATTAAAATAAAAAAATGGCTGCCAAAAATAAGTTTAAAATAGAGAAATTGTCATTTTGAGGCTTTGGGAGACCTATGTTTTAAGAATCTTATATCAGCATAGCTAATAGCAAACACAAACTTTAAGATGTTGTTTGCCATTGATATTCTTATCACCTGTTAACATGATATTATGGTATTGGGTTGTGCTCTATGTTAATTTCTCTGTCAAATATCTTAAATTTGTTCCAAAATGGTCACTTTCCTATTTTCAGCCTATTTTGGCGGCCATATTTGTTAATATAGCAACGATAAACGTCAAATTAAAAACATATTTTTTATACTTGGGCTATTGTTCTAATAAACTAACAAGCTAATTCAGAGAATTTATGTCCCCCGCCACTTTATGTTTAGCATCTAGCTATGCTGCTGACTAAAACACTCGCAATAAATTGTTAACTCAGAAACTTCTTAAACAAGGCTATAGGTATCATAAACGTCGCAAAACATTTTCAAAATTTTATAGACGATACTATGATTTGATTTCTAAATTCCAAGTTAGACTTAAATCTCTCTTGCGCCAAGTACTTTCAGAAACCTGATTTCTATGGTGACTTGGTGTATAAATTGAAGAAGATTGTTGGCTCTAATAATTTTTCAGCACAGTTCATTAAAATAATTTCCCATTATAAAAAGATTGGCTATAACATTAATGTATTGCAACAGACTGCATGCTTGGTGGTCAACCCAATCACGGTTGGCAGCTTTGCTTTTCTCTTTTATTGCACGCCGGTTGGTAGGAATTCAGACTCTATGATGGTTCCGACTTAAAGACTTATCTATTTATGAGATGGTGGGGGCCTGATGCCTTGACAGTTTGTCGGGCCCACCAGGGTTTACCTGTTGGATTTCTTTTGCTTCGGTATTCAGTTTATTTACTGTTGAGTCCTTATCTTTGCTTTATCTCCTTGTTATATCTTGATTTATATTTTTTAGGAGATGATGCATTGATAAGTTAAGGGTCTTTCATGCAAACCAAATATCTATGTGTCTTGATCCACATCTGAATTAAGGGTGAGGTTGGCGCCGTTAAACTGGTTTAAGCCCTCCGGTAAAATATTTTACTAACCGTTCCAAGGCGGTACTTCTTTTGTGGATCTTTTATGTTTTTGTTCTATCTTTTGTTTGCTACGGCGTTGTGTGCGTCTGTTGAATATGTGCTTTGTGGTCACCTGCTGGGAAAGGGCTGACCTCTTGGCTTTCGTTTGTGGTGTCTTACTGTGAGTTTGTCACTTTCCCAGTGGTATCCTGGGTCAAGTGTGGTACTTGATTGTATCGATTCCTGATCTTTGCACCCTAACTTACTTTGAATATTTGAACTATCATGGGACAACTTAAGTTCGCAGAACAGAAAACAGAAACAAAACTTAAAAATTTTATCCAAAGCAAATACATATCTTCAGGCCATGACATAAGCACATACAGGTGTTTCATAAAGAATTGTATAAAACTGTAGGAGCATTTGCACTCAAAGTTATTACATATATATCTATATATATTGATAAGATATTGATAGCAGTGAATGCGAAAAATGCTGGAAAAGTGATAAACGTTAAGCTGAGGTTGTACATGATAAAAATAATCTGAGGATTATATCCAAACCACATGCATATCTTCAGACCATGACCAAAACACCAGTGAAGTTTCGAAAGAACGGTAGAAGAAAATTAAGCAGGAAATGGGGGTGCATAAATGAGATTGATATTTTTTTCTTCAGACCGTGCGAAGGGTTTATCTTTGCTTATTTTTGAAATAACTAACCAGTAAAGAGACATGTTATATCCAATATGGTTTACGCGACCTTCAATGTTGAGTAAGATAGCTTTTAGATCCCACAAACCGTTTGACAGTGTTTTACATAATCCTCTAGACGTACTAAGGATATCCTAACCAGATTCAATATCCATCGACAAAACTTCAATACCACTTCAGTAGATCTCCATTAAAAGTGGGCCCCGCCATCGAAATGCCATTTTAATGGCCTTTCGCTGGCGAGTTAATGATGACACAATATTGACTGGTGTGTCGGTAGCTTTGTGATTTTTCAGGGAGTGTCCCCACCCCCCTCTGGATCCGCGCATGTGAGGTGCCAAATTTACTTTTATTCTTCAGCAGTGGTGTGCACCTTCAGTGTCCGACAGTTTTGTGTAAACTCTAGTCCAGGCTTTACTGTTTGTTACTATTCAACTCTTTGGTCACAGTTCAGCCACGCCCCAAACTGGTTTCTCTCCTTGTTAGCTTTACAAGAGACCGGGGCATTGTATACCACGTGCCGATACAGTCTTATATTTGAATAACACATGGACTGCCCAAAGTCCTTTCCTTTTTCGAACGTTGTGTCTGTAATGGTCGATACCGTCAAATGCTTTTAAAGCATATCACCACGCATTTTTGTGCTTCTCAGTTTGAATTTCCCTTAGGACTTTTTGACGAGATTGCAATTCAGATTTCATTTACTGGACCTGTCGGTTTCGCAGACTGACTTTTCACACGAATAAATGCCTAAACTCTCAAAGCACCAGTCACGGTTGTGGCAGATGACGAAAATAAGTCCTTAGTGTCAGGGAAAATAGGACTGTACATTGGCCAGCAAATGAGATATTGTACGCGTAGAACTCTTTAATTAACCCATTGGAGTCAATTTTCTACTTCTATCCGTTGGACCAGTCCATCTCTGCTTTAGGGGTTGTTGGGTAGTATTTGTGCAATTTTTATACACATTTCAATATTAATTATGTGAGCAAACAGTAGGGACCCGGTTTGTCTATGTCCTGCAAAAAGGACATTGTTAACATGCAACCCAGGACTTGTTAAGATTGCGTTACAGAAGAACAAATTTCTTATTTCTCAGCCAAAACATATGTTTTGGGTAATCAAAAGAACCGTCTCAATGACACGGTTCTTTTTAGCATATGCTAAAAATTATGGGCAAGAAAATAGTCACAATTTTACCCTGTAAATTTGTGTTTATCTAAACATGTGCAACCATAGCTATCTAGTGGCGCTATAAACATAATTTGGTTTAAGCCTTCCCTATTTCTGTACTTTATGAACGCAAGAAGCGAATGCTCTGGTGAGGTGGGCCTGAGTATGGTTTGATAGTTGCAATGAACCGCCTATTGGGAGCACAGTGGCTCAGTGGTAGAGTGCTTGACTCGAAACCGAAGGGCCGCGGATTCGGGCCTCAACGGCGTCACTGTGTTGTGTTCTTGAGCAAGACACACTGATCCTTGCTCAGTACTGGTTGTCCCAGGAAGACCCGTCCCAACGTAACTCAAAAATTGTTTGCCGGAGCGTAAACAATCAAATCAAACAAACAAAATAATGTTATCCAATTGTATTTCGTCACACAGAGCAGCTACAAATGTAACATCTGCCGTCGACTTCGAAGGAGGTGTACTTATCGCATATATTTTGTGTATGCCAAAACGTACAACATAAACATCTTTTCAGTTAGATGAACAGCATCAAGCTGCATGACGGTCCATAATAACCGTGTCCTTGATATGAACATGACTGTGTATGTACCACTTTGTAAAGTTAAGAACTGTTGTGACCAAAAGGCACTCCGATGGTCTCGGTCTTCTAAGATTTCCTTTTTAATTAGGCTAGACGCAATCTTATTCTTACACATGATTTCTCCGTTTTGTGTCCGTCTATGATATTTCCGTCTTAGAAGCCTTGAATATTTCCTGGAATTCGATTCCAATCCATGACAGCGACAGAAAGCTAATTAAAGTTAAAAAACCGCGGGAAATGGACAAAACATGAAACCTGTGCAATCTCGCACACGTTCATTTTTTTATAGAGATGTCACATGCATTTGCGCACTTTCATTTCTACATGCATCATGCTGACAGAACATTGATGAAAGGATTGGTAAAGTAAATCTTCATGGGCGGATCCAGAGGGGGGGGACAGGGGGTCCGGATCCCCCTAAAAAATCACAAAAATATAGGTAGTCGTAGCAATACTGGTCAAGATCCCCTGAAAAATCACAAAGCTACTAAGCCAGCACTCAATGTTTGGCCATCATCGGCACGCCAGCGAAAAGCCATTTAAATGGCGTATCACTGGCGTTCAGATGATGGCTCACTAAGAGTGGTATTTCGATCCTCTCTCCCCTCATCAACTATAAAAAAGGCAAATTTGGAGCCCCTTTCTGTTGGCCTACCTACCCTATTTTTTTAACCCTACCCTAAACATTAAAAATGGTCTTTGGAGAAAAAATACCTAAAATGGGCACTTTTTCAGATTTTGTCACTATTTTCTTTGTTAAATGTTATAACAAAAGTTAATAATTTCCCCACCTAGCTACCCTAAATTTTGTTGGTATGCAACAGAAACCACACATATATTTCATTTAGGCCTTACAACAAAATCCATGGCAGTTCAGCTTTCACCAAAGTTGGTGTAAAGATACACTTATTTTTTTTATTTTGCAGCGATTATTTGGGAATAGATATTGTAGCCTATTGGTCCTAATCAACAACAAGATAAAACGAATTATAATTGAACCAGTGACTGACAATCCTAACAAATGATTTGCTTCCATCAACGACGCTGATCAGACAAGCAAACCGACAGATCCACCAGTCTGACTAGAGCTGTCTGCATATTGTTATGGCTGATCATCACTCTTAACTAATCAAGGAAGCCCGGCCCAATTCGGGAATCGAATCAAACCTCGAGTGTACGTAAGGCGCATTACGCGTAGTACGAAAAAGCTCCATTTTGTTAGCCCCAACTGGCCTATGGAAAATCAGTTCTGTACATAGCGTGTGGGTTAAGCCCTACTTAAATCCATTTTTCTGATTACCCGAACAGTTTAATCAGCAGGATAAATGAAGTTTATATATTGTCAATAAAAGATTTTATTGCAGAAAGACATAAACTTCATTTATAACTGTTTGATTTGCTGCAATCACACCTATTATGTTGGCATGGTTTCTGTGACGTCAGTGCCAAGTGATGTACTGTAACGTCAGCGTCACGTTATCAAAGTAGAACCTGGATGTAAATCGGAGGTCTGATTCCATAGGAGTTGGCCGAGGCAGTTCTTATTGTACTCTCAACTTGAATTTCAGCTATGCTTTATAATTGTAGCTTCTTTCATGTTGGTCTTTATTTTGCCAAAAATGTATTTCCGCTATCATAAATGAGCACTTCTTTGAATAAGGGGGGAATGGGGTGGTGTTCGGCCGACCACTCCCACCTTGATCATTTACACAAAGTATATTTCGCATAGCTTCAAATATATTATTCAACCTCTGACAACTACGTAATGGTGACGGTTTTTGACTCAGTGGTATGAACATTTGTATTGGACCCTTACGACCCGGGTTCGATTCCCAGCCAGTGCCATGGAAATATTTTAGCTATGCTTCATACATGCTGCGACTTATGGCATAAAATATTGTAAACATGGCCCATCAATTGAGATTAGTCTAACCAAATGGAATTGACGGAACTGGCACATGTATCGCATGCTATTCTGAGTTTTTGCAGAGACTTTCGTATTTAGCATGCATAAGTTCGTTGGCTAATGTCATGCAATCCCCTTTCGTCCTTCATGGTGTTTTTACGACAATGTAAACAAAATGACAGACACGAAAACATTATCCAACCTTAGCATCTTGAACTTTAATACGAGCCCTATTGCGTAAGATACGTCTTTTAACCATTGTCCTGCTTAACTTTGAGTTACAATTACCCTGTAAAGTAAGATCAGCTGGCTTCTAACGAAGCCATCTGATTAGAATTCACACTTTTTTCACTCTGATTGAAGATACATGATGACATTTTGAGTGGTTAACAAGATAAATAATGAGGAGGAGTGTAGTTAATAAAAGTTTTCAGCATGACAGGAATCGAAAATGAAAAACAATGAGCCTCCTCATGTGGCTTGTGCTACATGTGTTGTCTCAGATCAGCTAATCTGGCCATTTCTTGTCATGCGCATTTTGGGCAGCTAATGACCCATGGAATCATCGGGCGGACAGCGAAGACTCAGATCAGTCTGGGCGAATGCCCAGGTTGATCTCAGTCTTTGCTGGTACCGCAAATGATGGTGGTTTTGTAGTGAACCTGCTGAAATGTCTATTTGTCGTCTAAAGCAATTTGCATGTAAATAGAGTTTGAAATCGAAAACAAAATGTTTTTGTTGAACAGGTTTTCGCATAAAAAAGACATTGAACAGTCTGATGTTCCTAAAATAAATTATCTCCTGTTAACAGGAATTAACAGCTGAGGTTAGCTCTTTCTCACAGCCAAACATGCCACGTCTGGGCGCGCTAGAACATAAGTTTTCGTTTTTTAAAAAGTTTGTATCATTTTAATTTAATTTCTGAAAATCGCCATTTCCTAACTTCTTTTGGGGAAATGCTTTGTAAGGTTTCTGTAACTATCCAATGCACATTCTCATAAATAGCATGGTGGTGACAATTCGTACCAGTGTGCATAGATGAACCTAGGCCCAGATCAACAAAATTTTACAGCGAATAATTGTGTTTATTTCCTTACATATCAGTTTTGACATTTACATATCAGTTTTGACATTTGGTTTGGGTGCTCCAACAAAGCATCTCATTAAGAAAAATCTTTTGAGTACTCACAACCTATGTTTTGGTTAAGATAATCATTTTTATAGCGCTCTCTTACCAAGAGGCGTGCTTGATACACAAAGTACACTGTTGCACAATACTGGAAATAGTAAATATATTGTTAGCAACATTTAATTGACAACATCTGCTCTTTAACATATTAAAAACTACAAAAGTGCCCTGACCGATGCTCTCAAACTAGATTTTGTTCGCTTGTCCAACCCTTGGGGTATTGGGCAATAAGGTCGGAAGTCACTGAGCAAATGTAAACTCTGAATAGTGCCTATTGTTCAACTATAAATGAATCCATAAAAGAAAAAGAAATTTAAAAGACGTCCTAAATTTTGACCTCTAGTCCCATCTTTTGGCATGATTCCAAGCGCCCGAAGCCGTCGAATGGAAGCCAATCATGAAAAGTATCATTTGTCAAAATTCGAATGTTTTCTAATGAATGATTGGTATGATACATGTATCTGCATAAAACAGAAAAAAGCTCATTTTAAAGGTATACTAGATTTTGGCCTTACCCTAGTAGGGTCACACAGAGAAAGTCAATCCTAAATAGGAATGATTCTATACAAAATAAAAATAATTAAAGATGTTCTAGATTTTGACCTCAATCCCCACAATGGGGCATCAATCCAAATGTCTGAAGCCGTCGAGCGCAAGCCAGCTACGAATGGTACCAATTGTCCAAATATGAATGCTTACTAACAAATGGTTGGTTAAGATATCTGCATAAGTCAGAATAACAGAATACAACTTTTTAAAGGTGTCATAGAGTTTGGTCTCCAGGTCCGAAGTGATGATGTAAATACCAATCCTCCAGGGAAACGAATGCTTTCTGATCTTAGTGGCTACTATAATATACACCACTTGCGAAACTTTAACCAAATCTTTGTCGTAAATTTCAGGAACTTGACTGAAGGAAGTACATGTTCGAACGAACGAACATGCAAATGGACAAACGGATGAACGTAAAGCCAAAACTATATAACCAACGGCATACATGCTGGGGGTATATAAATCATATGAAAAAAAAAACAAACAAAAGAAAACATTGTTTCAGAAACCATTAGGCTATTTGATCGCAAAATCAAAATACAGCCGCCCCAATCAAGTAATACTTCACTCATTAATACAAATGGTTTTGGTCACATAACCAAGATGACTGCTACGCTAATATATGTTAAAACCCCTTAGAAAATCTTCTCATCAAGAACTAGAAGGCCGGTGCCCTTGGGATTTGGTATGTAGCATTTGGGATGCGCAAACGTGCATGTATTTCGTGAAATCGTAACCGTATACACACTGAACTCCCATTTATTAACCCTTAAAGCGCATTATCACAAAATGTATGTTTTTTGTCATCCACTAAAATTCTTGAAGCCTCATGGACAAATAGTGTGGACCCAGATCAGACTGCTCCTGTAGGAGCAGTCTGATCTGGTTCCACAATGTTTGCCTCTATGCTTATGTTAAATAGATATTTTCCGATGCAGTTATTTTGTTGGCGTTTTAAGGACTAAATAATGTGTTTTGCGTCTACACTGAGGTAATGGCGCAAGATGATAAGTGACTTTTGAATAAAACCAAGCCTCATTTACAGCATATACCTATGTCTAAGGTTGACCAGTCCTAATAACACATTCATGAGGTGCCGCCTTTACAGTAACCAAAAAGTCATATAATACGATTGTGCATTAATTGTCCTAAATTGCTTAATATCGTACCACTAGACAAAAGTTTCTGCTGTCAATGCAGCTGTTTAGCTGATATTTTGAGTGCATGACAAATACTGCGTAATATACAGCTAATGCGATAAAGTATCCTTTTTAGTGTCATTTATAGAGACATAATTCAATTTAAAATTACGAAGATAAAATACTTTGCACTTAATCATTTTATGTTATCATTGTACCAAATGTCATTCCTTACTGTAGAGTAGTAATTCTTTCCCATAGAGTAGCCAATACACGCAAGACTTAGTATTCTAACATCAAAACATGTGAAACATTCCAAATGCAAACACAGTTCATTACCTGTAATGCATTAGTCAATTTAGTTCAAATCAATGTGTTTTCTTCTCTAAATATGAATGAGGTAGACACATTCTCTGAAGTTCATCAAGACCGATGCGTAAGAGTCTTAACCAAGAGACATATTAACTTTGAAAATAAGAACAAACACAGTTAAACTTGAGTAAAACGGTCACTCTCAAAAAGACCGTAAATTGGTTTTCAACACCAATTATCACTTAATGCATGTCAAAAGTATTGCAGAATGCTCCAAGGGGAGCATTCTGTAATACTTTCGACCATCATTAGCTACCATATGCCATTAAGATCTTTGTTTTGCCTATTTTTGAGTGGCCGTTTTACACAGGGTTTACTGTACATATGATTTTGCCGCTAATTCTTCGTGTAATCATGGATTTTGTTCTCGTTAATCCGTAATAAAATATAGTTTGTGTTTAACGGCGGTCATATGAAGACGGGGTCACGGCTAAGTCTCATCCGACAGACTGGTGAAAAACAAATAGTAATAACACATTACTGTCCAGCCAGCCAAGAGTGACAGTGACGTCATGTTTTGTTTACAAAGTTATCAAGGACTTAGAATCGATAGATCACTTGCGTATAAATCATATCCGCAAGATAGGATTAATACACAAGTGATCTATCGATTCGTGTAAGCTCAAGTGAAGTGTACACGTTAGGGTTTTACTTAGCGATTGTACAGAGTATTACGTCACTGTCACTCTTGGTTGGCATGACAGTAGTTGTTTCGTTGTCTAAGGATGTTATACATTTAGAACAGGCGAACTGATTTCAGAATAAAATGAAAACAAGTTTAAAACACAAAGGTGACAGTTATGCTCAGCTGCCGAAAAAGTATGGCAAGTATAATCCGTTTCTTGTTTACTGTCGTGAGTTGGCTCTCGGCACCGTTAGTTTAACAGGTGACCGGGCCCAGGGCGACGACAATCAACATGATTCGCACAATAAATGCCACAACTATAGATCACAAACTAGCACATTACACCATACAAAATGGCATTAGAACAGAGAATATACACATAAACGCTAGGACAAAATCTACGTAAAGCAACCGACTCTCTTACCCTCATTGAGATGATTGCAAATCTAAGAAAGACAAAAGGAACAAAACCAGGACCTGACACACACACGCACACACACACACACACACACACACACACATAAAGGGAGAGATGGGGGGAATATAGTTTAACAGTTTATTTCTTTGGTAACATAGGCCACAGGCCGAATAACAAACATGCACAAATAATTTAAACCAGTGACAAAATACTCGCCGCCTAATGAGTGCCAGCAGCAACAGACAAAAATTGAGCCACGACATGTGATTTCTAACAATGTGGCATTTTGGAATGAATATACTCAGACAAGCCTGGGCAACCTCATTTTAAGCTTAAAAACCCCAAATGATGTTCGGTCAGTAGCTTAATATTCATAGTCTAAGAATAGTTAAGCGACTAGCAAAGGCTCTGACCAGACTGCGCTAATCCGCTGGCTGGCCTGGTCCTTCGCTGGTCGCACATACCACATTGTTGGAAATCTCATGCGGCTCAATCCTCACGCTATATTTCTGCTCCTGAAACACGTTAAGTTTGTATACAGACATCCTCACTATTCAATGTATCATTAATCGGAACTTATCAAATCAAATATATCAAAAAAGGCACTTAACTGACATGAAGTCAGAGCTTAAAGATCAACTGAAAAGGTAAAAATTAGTTTTTAATCAAATTATCCAGATCATTAATAGCAATTTTTGTCAGTAAGAGATTGCTGAAAACCGCATCTAAAAACTCCTATCCATCCAAAGGTATGCCAATTTGAAATTCGGACTGGAATTTTTTCCCAAAAGCAGACTTCCCTATAGTGTAGGTTTTATTTTCTTGTCCTTTGGGATCATGGGTTTCATTGTGGAACTTTGAAACTATTAGAGGGACACTGATGAAGCCTAAATGGCAGAAACTAGCTAGTCTGGCCCAGGAAATATACACACTCTGGTTTCAGTTCTTTGGTGCAGTCTTTGCTTCCAATGGATACCCTTTTAAGAACATATTTGAAAAACTAACAATAGATTCTATCCAACAATGCATCATTCTGAGATGTCATATGAGGTTTGAAATTTTCAATGAAATTAAATTTTTGCAAATGCAAAGAAAATGTCAAAAGTAAGTATGCTTTTCTGCGAAACAACGAAGATTGATCTCTCATAAATGGTTTTGTGTATCTTAAATTCCATTTTATTAAAATTTTATGCTTCAAATTCAAATTTAAATAAAAGAGTAAAACACTTTTTTCATGCATTTCTTATTTTAAATAATACAAAAATAAGTAAATTCAATTTTTATGTTAACTTATTTTGAAACATTTAAAAGATAATCCAGAAACATGTTGTCTGAAAAGAAAAAATACATTTGAAAATTTCAAAATGAAAAACTAAATTTCAATTTCTATCTTTTCTACGCAAATTGACCAAAAATCATTAAATTTGACAAAATGTATTTTAGTCAATTAAATCATTGGCATTTTCAAACTGAAGATGCACTCTTCAAATACACAGTTTGAGATATTCGAATTTAAACCACATTTTTAATCCTCATATGACATCACAGAATGGTGCATTGAGGGATAGAATCTACTTTAAGTTTTCGGAAAACCAAAACCAAATCCGAAATTCAAATAGGCACAACTTTTTTAATAATTAGAAAATTTTTATGCGGTTTTCAGCATTTTGTTGTATAAGTTGTTTCATTTCAATTCATTTTAAATAAAGTAAGTAAGAGTCAAAAATTAGGAATCGATACAATCAAGTACCACACCTTACCCAGGATACCAATGGGAAAGTGAACAACTCACAGTTAGACACCACAAACGAGAGCCAAGAGGTCAGCCCTTTCCCAGCAGGTGACCACAAAGCACATATAAACAGACGTGCACAAAGACATAGCAAACGCAAGACAGAACAAAACATGAAAGATCCACAAAAGAAGTACCGCCTTGGAACCTTTTCATATGATCTTTAAGTTAACCACCAACTAAGCAATGGTGGTATCAGTCAAAGACAACCATCGGACACTAACCCAAGGGTGGTTAGTCACGTGGTTTTTGTTGGATACACTGCACGGAAAATTGTCCGACTTCTTTTCCACAGTGAGGTTTTAAGCGAAAATAAGTATCGATTTCTCCATGTTTTTTATCGTTATCCAAAACGTTATACACCATTTTCCAGCCCACATTTTCCCTATCTAACGATGCCAGGATATCCCTCATAAAGCTTCTAACTTTGAGTACAGACTCTGTCACAAAAATTTAAAGCTGCATACACTGTAACTATGAACATTTTTCGAAAAAAAAATATTTTCTTTTTAAATCATTTGTAAAAGTAGAATTAAGCTATGTTTTCACAATAAAAATGTTCAATACAGCTGAAAACTGCATAGAAAAGTGATTTTTCATATCAAATATTAGATGTGTTTTTCTCTTGTTGGTAATTATTTGCGTCCCTCCAATAATTCTAGACCGTTGAATTTTAACATAAATGCAGTTGTTTTGATAGTGATAACTTGTTAAGATTTGCGAAAATGGTAAAATGTTTACCTGAATTTGAGTATTTTTACTGTGTTCGTGAAAAATAAAAACATTATTTTTAAAACCAGAAGATCAAAAGTTACAGACTATGCAGCTTTAAGGCAAAGATCGAGCTTAAATAATACTACTAATACTACTAATACTACTAATAATAATAGACTTTATTTCTAGAGGGTGACACATTTAGCAAAAACTAGTCTTCCATGAGGCCCTCACTTACTACAAAAGTGTACAAACTGAAATTACTAGGACATGAAGTGTCTAAACATTAAAAAGTAAAATATGTAAAGTGATAAGGAAAAAAGTGTGTATATGTGCATATTTACATACATGTATATAAAATATAGTGATAAACTGCACGGGCGACAGTTATTTTGTTTGTGACAGAGTCTCAAAGTAAGAAGCTTAAAGAGAATATCCTGGTAGCGGTTGATTTGGAAAAGTGTGGGCTGGAAAATGGTGTATAATATTCAGGGTATAGATGAGAAAACATAGAGAAATCTACTTACATTCGATCAGAATATCTGTTCAGTGTATTCGAACATACGTGCAGTGTATCCAAACAAAAACCATGCGACTACCCACACTGATTAAAGATTGATGTCAGTGTCGTCATAGAATCTGAGGCCTCAGTGACTTGATGATACCAAAGTTCGCTATGCATAAAAATTAATCCCTTAAATAAACAGGACTCGATAAAGTTATTCAAACAAAACAAGTTATTTCAGGATGCATTTGATTAATCCTTTTTAAACTGGAAACAAGTACTTTGGCAAATAGTGAAGACACAGATAAAATTCAGCATAATGCTGCATTTCATTAGGGTCTGCACGGTTGGTTAAGATTAAAACAACTTTACAGGGACAGAATTACATCATAATTTAGAAAAATCTACATGTGACTCAAAGTACCCAATGAACATTCCAATACTTGTACGTACAAATATGTATACGAAAACTTAAAGCACGATCTGCTAAATAACCACTAAAACGTTGTTAATCGCAAATTTCTAAAAACATAATGTCAATTATCTATAAATTGATCCATATCCTCATAGCTACAAACAAGAAGAGGATAATTATAGTGGTCGCATATTAAGCCTACCAATTTTACTTGTTAAACTGTGCAAATGATTTCTCATTTATGCTGTTTTATCATAATTGAACTTACACATTCATTGATACATATATTTTGAACAAAAGAACTGTCAACATGTAGCCATAGCGATAGCTGAAATATTCAATCGCATACATGTGTAATAAATACATGTATATTGATTCTAAAAAGAAACACTTGATGTATTCATTCTTGACATCTTTTTAAATAAGAAAAGTGTGGGTTCTGGTCAGGACATTTTTTCATCTAGTACGCGATAAACTCAAAACTATATTTAGCAAACATATGTAATATTGAACATTTGTGCAGGCCTTTGCTTAAGAGTACTCAAATGAACCATCTTAATGAGACAATTCTTTGAGCACGCAAAACACCTGTTAAAACTAATGGAGAATAAATATGAGATAATAAAACTTTTTCATGCTCATCTCAACACATCATGAAATTTATCATGTTCGTAAATGTTTTAAATGCAAACATGTATTACCATGATATGATAAATATAGCATATGATTTATTTAAAAGCAAGAAATGTCAATATTTTCAGCAGTTTAGTTTTAATGAGCCATTGCAATTTCATGCTCAGCTGAGTTTATCATAAAAAAAACTTAATAACCCCGGGGACCGATCTCCTGCTTACAAGTGAACACGACCAGGAGGCGTCGGACGGACAGACCACAGACCAACCTATGGTACCAATACATACATACAAATGCAACAGCATAATTACCAAAGCAATCAACGTTCCCCTCCCACAACGTGATAACTGGACTTAATAAACTTGGCAATCTACTATTTGTTTAAAACATTAAGGTAGTGCATGAGATTTCCAACAATGTGTTATGTGCGACCAGCAAAGCCACAGATCAGCCTGCGCATACGCGCAGTCTGATCAGAGCCTTTGCTATTCGCTTGAATATTCTCTGAGTGTTAAGCTACTGACTGAACATCATTTGGAGTTTCTAAGCTTAAAAGGAGACTGCACAGACTCGTCTGAATCTTCACTTGTCAAAATGCACATTGTTGAAAATCACATGTCGCGGCTCAATTATATTGTGAGTGTTCATTACAATACACTCGTCGAGACCATTTTACGGGTATGTGTTGTACCAACATGTTTTTTTTTTGTTTGAGTGGAAATAAGCAAATGAAAAAATACTTATTATGTGTTTGAAATGTGGCGAAGTAGCGGGATGAAGTGTAGACTACCACGTTCTTTATGACATACCAGTTCATCTCAATTTATCGTTCACATGCCTATATATTTACAATGAAATGATGAGCAAACTGTCAAATAGAGTGGGATTTCCGTTACCTTTATAGACATGAAATTGAGGTTCTATTTATTAGATAGTATTGGGGAATAGATTGGAATATGTTTCTTACATGGGAGGGCGTAATGTATTTTGTTTTCGTTTTCGAAATTGTTAGTAATTACAAAGCAAAATGTGTTTACATTCATTTTGGATTTAAGGTATTATTATGCCACCCTTGCCTATATTAGCCTCAAATGCAAGGTGCACGCATTCAAATAAAGTTGATATAAAATGGTAACAAGATGAAGCTCATAGATTATAACTAACGTACTGGCGGACAAACCCTGGTATACAACGATGTAAAAGTAAGTAAAGGTGCAAAGATCAGGAATCAATACAATCAAGTACCACACCTGACCTAACCCTTACGTATACCAATAGTTCATCGGAAAGTGACCAATTAAATGATATAAAATTGTAACCATGTCGAAAAAGACGAAGGGCATTAACACTTGCAATATAAATGTGAAATTTAATTATTGAATTTGTTCTTGGTCAAAAATAAAGAAGCCGTGCGGTTTCAAACTGTATAGAGAAAGCCACATATTGTTATTTCTGATTGTATAACAGTTTATACTACTCTTACCAACTAAAGCACGGACTTAGTTACAAGATGCAAGGTCTACACTGATGTAGACGGTACTTGGATCTACACCTGTACGTGAGATTCTCCACAAGCTTAAGCTCGTAGATTACCTCCACCTACAGGAACACAAACCTTGATATAACTAAATGTAATATTTGCATGTAATTGACACTTTTTTTAGATGCCACAGTTCTAATGTGGGTAAACGATATGTACTGCAAGAAGCTTTTTTTCTAAATAATTGACCCCAAAAAGTAACCCGACAAAGAATTGTCTGGTTATGCTGTAAAGTCACCAACTTTAACAGTATGTCTGCGTGTTCATATCTTCAAAAATGGCATTGAACGTTAAGGATGTTCAAAATTGTTTAAAATATCAAGGTTGTCTATCGACTTTGGTCAGGTAATTAAGGAAATCTGGACACTGGATGAAACCGGACAGCTACATGTATTGCTTATATTCTTGTACTTATGAAAGAATACAAAAGCTGAAAGTCCTGATAAGGCAGGCATGCCCGAACTGAAAATAATAAAGGGTCAAGTTTTGTATCTCTGGACAATAAATTTGACCCTTTTATAATTTTAATAGGCATACAAAGGTCAAATTGATTTGCATTTTAGTAGTCAACTTTATTTCGATTTTTTTTTCATATTTTGTTAGAAATGGTGTTTTTACACATGGACTAGTGTATAATGTGGAGGCTGACCCAAATCAAAAGTGCTATAGGTTTCAATAGGAATAAGCATAATGATACCCCTGGAAAAGCTTGGACCCCACCCCCTCTTAATATTTTAGTTTCCAGTTATTCCATGTATTCCATGGAAATGTCAGATATTTATGTGGGCTTGGACGCCCCCCCCCCCCCCCCAATAAAAATGTATTTGATCCCCTATGGAGCATATAGAAATGATGTCTGATATAATGATATATGAGAGTGATGCCCGGAAAACTGCACAGCAAATCAGACTCTCCACATCATTCAAATATTGCATTTGGCTGGTGGCTAGATACATGTAGCAACCCAATATTGTTAAATGGCCGGGTATTTTTTTTTCCAGAACAAGTTGGATGCTACAATACATGTTAAGACAACAATATCGCCATCCGAAATTACCCGGGGTCCGGATTTAACTTGCACATTTGTTTGCACATTTGTGAATGATCTACTTACACATAAACTCTCCAAACGGCCAATAATCGGTCCAGTAGGAAGTCCGGGGTATAGTCGTCACCAAATATAGTATATCAACTATGGCGAGGTTCAGCAGGTACGTGTTAGTGACGGTCCGCATCTGTTTAGTCCGCATGAGGACATAAACGACCAGCCAATTTCCGCCCATCCCCACAACAAAGGTTATCCAGAAGAAGAATATCCATATCCGGTGACGAGCAAGAATTTGGGTCACCTCATGATTATCCAGAAGATCTAACAGTGATATATTGTTTAGCTTTAATGTACTGTAGTTCGTTATTCCGTCGTAATTCATTAGCTTATCTGGTGACCATTGCTGGGTATCAAGGTGTGCCTTCACGGTTGACATAACAAAACATTCGCCCTCTACTCTGCTACATTTGGGCATTGCGATACGCAGCGCTTCAGCTAGGGCGAGCACTAAATATCGCACTTTCTCAGATGTCAAATTACTTAAAGGGAGTCTCCCAGAAAAGCATGGCACCGTGACAAATGTTTATCCTTCACATAAAACACTAAATAACTCGCTTTCTTAACTGAATAAGTTTCCCCAGAAAGAGCATGGCATACAAATGTTAATCCTTTACAAAAACACTATATAACTCTCTTTCTCCAAGAATGCTTTCCCACTCTTCAAAAAGCACTATATAATAGCTCACTTTGTCAGCTGCACGAAACTAACTTGAATTTCCCAGAAAGAGCATGACACACAAATGTTTATCCTTGACAAAAGGTACAATATAGCTCGCTTTTACTAAGTGCATTTCCCTGAAAGAGCACGGCACACAAATGTTCATCATTTACAAAACACTATATAACTTACATGTTCCGCTGTGAAACTAATAAGTGAATTTTCCCAGAATGAATATGATACACAAATGTTTATCTTTTCCAAAAAAGCACCATATAGCTCATTTTCTCAGCTGTGAAACTACTAAGCGAGTTTCACAGAGAGAGCATGACACACGCATATTTATCAATGACAAACAGCATCCAATTTTAAGCACCGTTGATGGCTCGCTTTTTACAACCTTTAAAATCTATTCTGGCATCGAATGAAATATAGCTCCTTGCCGGCACTGAACAGATTAATTTTAAAATTTTGATATACGTGCGTCAACACGACTTAAATAAGTATAAACCATTCACATAAATAAGGTAAACAACGCTCTATATGACAATCTAATTAGACAATTATATGACGAAGTTTATATTTCTCTTATCAATTTAGCATTCTGAATGTTTGACGGGCATGCAAGGCCAATATCAGCCTGCGCCATTGCGCAGGCTGACATTGGCTTTGCATCTCCGCATAAGAGTAAATGCCAGTTTCGAACGATCAGACGCATTGCATTACAAAAAGGCAACATCCTCTTTGGCGCGCTATAGATATATAGCTTCCCTTCGCTGTAATGGTTTTTTGAAATATCGTCTTTACCCAGCACGAAAGCAGATACTAGTGGAGGATAAACTCATTTCAGGTCATTGCTGGTGATTATGAGGACATCAAATGGCACAGGGTGCAATGGATTTGTCGTAAATGCATATCAAGTTATGCATACCATACCCTGTGAAAGATCCATGTTTGCGCGCATTGAAACGTTGTGGGACTGCTTTAACTATCTGCATGCTTGGTAACTCATTAAATGTTTTTGTTATCATAGAAGCAGATGTTATGTTTACACGTCGTATTGTCTTACTTTTCGCTTTTTGGACAAGATACCCCATGGGATTATAGCCTTGTCATTTCGTCTTTTGTTCTAAAGTAATTTGGCCTTTCTTTTTTTGTATCCATATAAGGTATCATAAAAACTGAAATCTTGCACTGTATCTCATATTATCATTAACTGCATTGTTGCGCGTTGCCTGATAAACTTTGTCTATCTCAGGGCATGTGCCTTTATCAGGTCATGATGACGTTGCACTTTTTGAATGATGTCGCTAATGACGCTGTTCAATCAACAATTTAATCGGAAATTTTGTCATAATCGCTAGTTTGAAGAGTAAACCAACTTGTAAACTGATAAATAGAATACCAGGTTCGCGTCTTTTGATATCAAGTTTACAGGCTTGGCTTTAAGAACGTATATTGAATTGCTCGGCAAGCCTCGCGATGTCAACAAGCACTCTCAAAGCCTTGCCTGGTAAACTTCATATCAAAAGACACTCACCTGATATACTCTATAACTCGGCAAGCCTCCCAATGGCAACAAGCATTCTCAAAGCATTGCCTGGTAAACTTGATATCAAAAGACACTTACCTAGTAATCTTTATTTATAATATTTTAAGGGAGTCCATGTTATCTAATCTTATAGCACTCAGAATGGACAAACTCTTCTGAGCTATACTCATTCAGAGTGATTTAATAATAAGTGCCTTATGCATTCAATCTTTCCAAGTTAAAACATCCATTTCAATATGTATCCTTCCATACTATGACCATCTGCAGCATGGTCATTTCTTAAACATGATTGTTTATCCCTGATTGTCAATATTTACATAAAATAACATGTCAAATCGAGTTTTTTCTTCAAAAGCTTGCTTTGTTAAAGACATATACGGCTAAATCCCATTCCTGCGTCGGATAAATCAGAAATTAATTGAGAATGTTTACCTCCCCTGTCTTTCGGTCATTTACAAATTCGGATCAATCCATTGCTCAAATACTCTTATGTCAGGTCGATGATTCGACATGTTCTAAAGTAAATAAAATGTGCCTGAAATATATGTGTCAGTACCATGACGGAAAGATGTGCAAAGCGAAAATAGGCGTCAAAACAATTTCCAAGCATTAAGTCGGATCACAAACATGAAAGCTGCTGAATTCGGATTATCTATTCTCCATGTACCATCATTGCTAGCAGTAAACGACCTAACCTCTTGGTCTAATGGTTAATGAGTCGGTATATGGACCCAGAGAACCAGGTTCGATTCCCCTGTGGCCACCATTTTCCAGTATATTGCTTAGCGTTTTAATGCTGAATTACTTCATATTAGTAAACTGGAATTATAAAAAGGCAAAAATGTCACTCCCAACGTTTTTATGCTGAATTATGCACAAACTATGTGGAGTTGGAATTCGATTAGGCCCTCCTGAAAGATAATAAGTGTGGTGACCCAGACTATTTCTTTTCTTTTTTTCTAAAAGATATTATGATAGACCATGAAATAAAAATTTAAGATATTCAATGTCAGATTTTTAATATATAATTTACTCTAAATAAACAAATCTTAATTTCACGTTGAGGAATTACCAATATATATATCATAAAGTATCTTGTCACGGCTTGGAATAACACATCAAGGGGCTCTTACATGGTACGAGAAATTAACATTGGAGTCTGTCCACGCTTGGAATTTGATATTATGTTAATTTATTGTCTGGGGTATGACTTTTATATTTATGGTGTAATATTTGAGTTTGTATGCAATTCCATTGCTAATTTATGACGTCATGTATGATATCACTACAATACCTAAGGGTACCCAGTTATAATCATTCCTTAAGTAATTGAAATACCATGTAACGGGTGCAGAATTGTTTTATTAAATAACTATATCATTGATAAGTTCGTTGCAACTATTAATGGCTTTGTATGTATTAGGATAGTGGGTGGGCCTTCATATTTATGACAAGGTAACCCAATTCTAAACTGTATATTTTGTATTCAGTCAAATTTGGAATTAAATTTTTTACATGTTGCAGTCTTTGTCATGATACCATTTCAACATAAAAACTTTCCATATATGTTAAGAATAATTTCATGAAATTCAAGGACCGGTAACATACCTTTTCAAAATGATGTAAACACATGGCCCTAATTCATCAAAATGTGAAAAAATACAATTATTATGTTTCAGTGTAAAACATACTTAAATACTTGCTTAGTTTGTATCACCACGCTAGTACGTTTATTTGTAGAAGTTTATATGTTCAGTGTTTTGCCTATTATGGATTGAAAAAAGAAATAAAAACAATATTCTTTGATATTAAGTGCCACGATTCTTATTTAATGAAGTGCTTACACAATAATATTATCCAAAATGATACAATATGGTGACGCGTGTACTTACCACATCTAGTTTCTAACGTTAAAACTACATCTAACCAATGTTACACTTAATATGTAACATTATTAAGAATTTCAATTCATACAGAAGAGAAACCTTATGGCATATCAGTTCATAGAGGAGAAAAACCTTGTATCTATGATTTTATAATTGTAAGCCTCATTAATAAACCTGGTTCACAAGAATAACTCCCTGTCAAACCTATTGGTTAAAATTCACCATTTTGATCACAGAGAACTCTTGGCCTCAAAGGTATTGCTAATTCAATGCTTACATCCTCTTTTTTCATTCTGTTTTGTAAAACTGATGCTTATTTCCATCAAATAGCAACATATATACTTAAGCTGACTGTATATTCCAGACATACAGTTTTGTTTCGGGACCTCACTTATTCATGTAGAACACTGTTCTATGATACCTTTGATAAGACTCTGTTACACTTTATCCTGGTCACGGCACCAAAATGTGGTTACTCTAGTTCAGTTGGGATGTAAAGGAAATATTTGGTCGTCTTGTTTTCATAGGTAACTTGTTAGGACATTATGTTTCTTAAACAATATCATGCAGGACTTGAGGAAGTGATCCACACTGTCTTTGCCCCATAGTGCCATGACATGGGGCCATGACCTTTGGCATATCTGGCCATTGCAACAGTTGAAAGTGTCTAAACATATCTTTCTTTAAGAAAAGTGGAAGCATATTTAAAAACAACCTCCTTAAGTCGAGTTATTGATTCATTTTAACTAAATAATTAATTTTGCTAAAACTGACCTATATCCATAATAGACGGATGGCTGAGAATGGGTTTGCTCCCCCCCCCCCCCCTAGGGAATTTTGCAGACATATCCTATCTTGTAGAGAATTGAAAGCCGAGTCTTTTAAGAGATGTTTGCACTCTGTGCTCCGGGGCGTTAGGCTGTAAGAGCCTGTAACATACATTACTTAATCAAACTAAGAAAAAGTAAATTGAAAGTTTGGGCTACAAATTAAAGACATTAAAATATTTATTTTTAGAAATCATTCATATAGTCTGCATACTGGATATCTTAACTACAAATGACAGCCATTTGAACAAAATTGCGGCTTCCTAAGGTGTCATATGCCTTACATTAATCAGATAACCCATTAAAATTTGCAAGTGTGGCTAACATCATTTACATTCACAATCTCTCTGTGTGTTTTGCAAAATGTTTTTAACCATTTCTGACTAGCTTATGAAAATTGGCTAACAGAAAAATTAAAGTTTGCTTCCCTAGCTTAAATATTTTTTCTGAAATAAGCAATTAAACAACCCTAACCCTACCCAGTTTTAATGTGATATGTTTGGTATTAAAACTAAAGTAAAAATAGTTTAAAAATATTTGCAGTTGATGAATGTGTTTGGGATTTATTTGCTTACATGAAAAGACTCTTAAATCTATAAGTTTGTTGCAATTTTTTTAATATCAGAGGCTGCAACATATGTTACCTGATGTAATAAATGGGCAAGCTCATTGACTTTACGTAAGATATGCATAAAAATGTTTTAATCTCCTCGAGGGAATTTTGCAGACATATTCTTTCTTATAGTACAACTCAAGCTGCATCGAATAAGGGATGTTTGCACTCTCTATGTTGGGGCGTTAATCTGAAACAGCGTGTTACATGCGTTACTATATCAAATAAAGGAAATGTTGTTTGAAAGTTTGAGCTAAAATTGTGAAAAAACTTGCAGCTGTTGGATATCTTACATTGTTTAGGGATTTTAAACTGGCTCCTATGATAAAGACTTATAGATTTGCTAGTTGTCATCAAGTTTTAAAGATCAGAGAGCGTTACATATGTAAGCTTGATAAGTAAAATCATCAAACAGTATTTTGACATCAAGCTGAGTAAGGGCCTGCTCCATCCTAATCCCCTTTAGAATTCTGCAGACAAATTACATCTTATGTAACCATTCAAGGTGCATTTAATAAGAAATGTTTGCACTTTGTAAGTGGGGGCGTTAGCCTGTAAAGGCTTGTTACATATGTTACTATATCAATTTGAGAATGAGAAATTTGAATGTTTGAGCTACCAAAAGAAGACATTAAAATTATCTAATAAATTGACATTCTTATAGTCTTTTTACTGGATGTCTTTACTACATATGGAAGCTGTTTAACATTAATACGGCTAACTTTGGTGTTATGTGCGTTACATGAACCTACTTATAATTTAAAAGCTATAATTGTGGCTATCGTCATGTAGTTAAACAACTACTATGACTTGGTTTCAAACTGTTTTATTAGATTTTACAAACATATACTCAATTGATGAATAGGAAAAACGAAGTTTGCTTTTCTATCTTAAATATATTGTCTATAGGAGCTAATACACAGCCCTACTCCCAGTTTTACAGAGAAGCGAATTTTGTTATTACCGTTTAAGTAAAACACATGAAAGCGATTACAGCATGTGGATATTTTTCATTTTCTTAGTCTGTCTTGATCATCTATCTACAAGATGTCATTAAGTTAAAGATCAGGACACTTAATGTGTACTTATAAGTCTTTGGTGCCAAAACACTAGGAATTATATTCATTTCTGATTATCAAGCCCATGGACTGGTGTTACAGATGTTATCAATGACCTTTTGGACACATTTCCTAGCACTGTGCATATAATGCTAAATATAGAGCCACAAATAGAAAAGATAGTTTTACATTTTTACAAGAAAATACAATAAATGAAATGGTCCAAACTATTTCTCATCGATTTAACACTCAAGTTAAACGTTTGTCGTTGTCTGCTTCTGTGGCAATCATTATAACCGGGTATCACACGCCTCCTTGCAACTAGTAGAATCATCACACAATATTTCAATCACTTACTAATATAAAATGCTACCACCTGTCCACTCAAAATTGATGAGCCATTATCAACTTTCCAATTTTGCCATTTATGGCTTGGAACATTCGGAAACTGATATGAATTCCTAATAGTTGGCTCTTTGAGTATGTGTTTCAAGTGATACTCTGCAAGTAGGAGAAAGACTAAAGCTTTACAAGGAGGAAAACTATGCCATTAAGAGCAATGAGTACCTGGACTGATGTACCTTGATATTTCTGTGATAAAGAATCATATCTTAGCTGGTTAACTTTTATAAATGTAGCCTCTCAATACAATGTACAAACAACCCACATATTTTCATCTAGTAATGTCTCTGCACTTATTATCTTTCCCCAAGCATTCAAAAGCTTATTTGAAGTCTTAGTACATCTGAAGTGCTGAAACCGAGATAACTCTTTCCCTTCAGATAAACGAACTAGATGTATCACAGCAGGTAAAGCAATGAAATGCAGGATGAAAAGAGCGCAAATTAGACCCTTTCAATTCAATGATTCACTAAGTTTCTAAGATAAGAGCGCTTATTAAAGGATGTAACATATATAACTCGTCATAATAAATGAGCAAGGGCATTGTCGTGACATCCTTTTTGATTACACAGTCAGAGGCAAGTGTTTTCAATTTCAGTGTTTTCAAGGGATCATGAAATGAGGCACCTTGTCAACTTGTTTACTCTGTATAAATCTTCCATAGAGCATAATATAGAACTACTGGTTATCCCATTCTACCTATAGTCCACTTTCCTACTTTTGCAATAGCTAATGATATGGCTGCAAAAACTGAGAAATCATAGGTTTTACATTATTTTAAGACATGCTTCAATGTACTGACATCAAAAAACAACCAACTGCAAACATAATTGATGGCAATGTCCAGCTTCATATTCTTTCTCAAATACCAGATAACTTTCAAGGTGTAACAGAAATTGTTTCAGACGGTCTGCCAAAACCATCTAGAGTCAACATTGTAACTAAAGAAAACTTATAAAGTTCTTTGGGCGCAGCAAAATACTATTGATCTAAGACCTGAGGACTTAAGCACAAAAAGACTGGATAGGTTCCATGGCAAATGATGCAAAAAAGCAGCCTAGCAAATTTTTGTTTGACCAATGTCAGAAATCTTAAAGTAATCTTAGAGGTACACGGTAGAGACATAGATTTTGCAAAATCAGAGCAAAGTTATCATTTGACTAGCACGGATGCAGAGGCAGCTGCAGTTAGATTGCTCTTGCCACTTCACAGGAAGAGATATATACCAGAGTCATTCTCCATTGTATGCATAAATATGAAATGGCATTAAACCCATATTTAATCAGGTGTTTGATCCCATGACACTGACATGCTGTTTCTGCTTTTGAAGAATGCTAAGGATTCAAGTTTGGCTGAGTCAAGTTGTTTGACGCTGGTACTGGCCACACATACAAAGAAAATTAAGTCTTTTGGTGGCTAAAGAGGAGGATCACACGAAATGCTTATAAGTGATGTTTGTCACAATTACCAATTTTAAAAGTAATCTTAATTAATGTAACACATATAACACCATAGGAAGCTGTATATTTGTAAAAAAATCTTTTCGTATGTATCAAAGGTATTCAGCATGCAAACTACATGAATAATTCAAATAGATAGATAGCTTTATGTCTTCTTTCTGTTTCTCAGACTTTCAATTCATTTATTCTTAAATTGATATGGTAACATACGTACCATACCATTACAGGCTAACCCCCTAGTTAATAGAGTGCAAACATCTCTAATTTGATGCAGCTTGAATTGTTCTTTAAGGTAGGATATGTCTGTACAATTCCCAAAGGGGTGGAGAGGAACAGGGTTGTAGTCAGTTTGCAGTCCTAATACAATGCCATGATTCTACTGGTTGTGATGAAATGGGTGATTATTTTGAAATAGAAGCAGACACAATGATAGACATTGTGAGGGTGACTTGAATAAAGATTGTTTTTGAATAATTTTATTTAATAGGAATATTTATTAAATTGTGTCATTTAAATGAGAACTATTATTTTCTATCTATATGTCTATATATTTTAATATTATAGGCATTAGGAAATATGTGATTACAAAGGTTTTATATAACATAGGTAACACAATTCCAAGGGCTTGTTATCAGCAATGACTGTAATTACTAAGACTAAGGCACCATCGGCTAGAGATTAATAGGAAAACATGTAAAAAACGGTATTTTTCTGAAATATCATCTCTTACTTCCAAGAAAATTTCCTAGCTCATTCATTATGCCATGTAACATACGTTACATACTTTGATAAGTGCTCTGATCCTAATGTCAAACTTGCAAATGTATGATTCTTTATTGCATTAGCAAGACAGTGCCAAAAATGTAAGATATCCACGAGCGTCAAATATTTTCATATATTTTTCTTCAATAATAGATACCAAAATTGGATACTTAAAATTGGGGTTAGGGTTGTTTAATAGCTCATATAAAACAATGAATTTGAGATAGAAAAGCAAACTTTGTTTTTTCTATTAGTCAAATGAGTACTTTAGTAAACTAAGATTAAAAACACTTGTAAAAATGCACAAATCGTCTGTAAAATGAATGATGTTAGTCACAATTTCAACTTTCAAAGGGAAATTTAATCTATGTAACGCATATAACACCATTGAAGGCTGTAATTTTGTTTAAAATGCTGCTTTTATGTAGCTTAGGCATCCAGCTTGCAAATTACATAAGAAATTTGAGTAATTAGAGGGTTTAATGTCTTCTTTCTGTAGCTCAAACTTTCATTTTGATTTTTTCCTTAGTTTGTTACAGTAACATATGTAACAGGCTGTCAGAGACTAACGCCCCGGAGCACAGAGTGCAAACATCTCTTAAAAGATGCGGCTTGAAATTTTCTTTAAGATAGGATATGTCTGCAAAATTCCCTAGGGGGGAGCAGGACCTTTTTTTAGCTCGAAGTCTATAAGAGATAGGAAATGACAAAGTTACCGGTTTTGGATTTTCATGAAATTTGGCTCAGATCAGCAAGATATATAGTGCATGTTTTTGTGATAATATGGTATCTTGACAAAGACTGGAACATATCTATCTTTGGGATTGAATGTTGAATGTTTTGTAAATTTTTGAAAAAAAATATTGCAATTTTATAATCACTTCCTCAGAAAACGTAAACCATAATTTATCCAAATGGTTTCCTGGTATTAATATAATGCCTATGGTATTTTGGATTCAATCAATCTAGATGACAAATCATAGAAATAAACAAAACTACAGATTTAAGACTTGAAAATTTAGAGACAGGTACCACCTCAAGGGTGGAGCACGTCAGGGTTGCTTCCTAAGCCTTATTCGTAACTATCTAATTCGATAAATACATTTTCATAGTTTGTATATAATGAGTTATTAAAATGAAAAGTTTAAAGAACATCCAAGCGTGGGCACAGATGAAAGCACCCCTTTGCATACTTTCTAGAAGGCTTGAGGTGATGAGGAACAATTAAAATTTAAAGAAAGAAACTGACTAAAGAATGCAACTATTTTAGCTTGATAGTTAGGACTTAAAGGTTTATTATTTCATTTGTTCTGAAAATTGGTCAAATGCTAAAAACTTCCATATGAGATATGAAAATCAGAAAAAAGGCACATACATCTTTTTTATTTCATAAATTGACAGTCCATGTATTAACAATCTGTATGCCAAGTATTAAACAGCTTTCAATGAGGGAAGTATTTAGAAGCATCTGTCCTTAAGAAGATATTACAGTAACATGTATACCAAAGGTGTGTATGATAAATATAAATGCAACTGCTGCACTTGCACCAAACAAGAGTTATTGCCCTTGAATTTACATTTTCGGTGAAGACAAACAATAAATGCTCCAAAATATTGAAGGAGTATTGATATTCGCTATCATTTTAACAGATGGAATGGAACCTATTGTTTTATGTATCAGCATAAAACATGCATATGTCCAACTGTTTGGGTTATTTCAATCTTTTTATCATGCCCTAGTAGGTCTTCATTATATAACAAAGCGGGTATGGTAACAATATATTTTTATTTGTCAAGGAAGGTTTCATTTTAAGTCCTCTGATTAGAACTAGTCCAGGCATAACCAGACATCAATGTATTATTTCAAGTGGTTTTGACTGTTAGAACTACATAAATTTAATTCCTTGTCATGTTGTTAAAATTTTGACAAAATATTGTGGAATTATTTTGAATTTGGACCAGTGGTTCAGTAGGATATGCCGTTAAAAATATTTCTTATCTAGAGCTCTGGAGGCCCCTTTGTTCGGTAGAGCGGAACCATTTGTTCAATTTTGGTAGAAGGCATCATTAGGGACAATTCATTATCAGCATCATCATAATCGGATTTTTGATAAACGTGCAGGTGCAGGGACATCATTCACACCAGTCGGCCTCCTTCCAGGTAACTGGCTAGCTGCACGCATAGCAGATCTCACACCTGATATCCAGGTGCTCCTTTCTTGAGGCTCAACTGTCGTGAGCTTCCACTTACGGCAGTCTTTCTCCGTCAGTTTCTTCCATGTAAGCTTGGGCCTCCCTTCCCCCCGCATGCCATCAATCTGCATTATTACATACTGTTCTGACTGCAACACTATAGCGCTCCACATGCCCAAACCAGCAAAGTCTCTCTCTCTCAAAATGAGGCCAAGTTGCTCAAGCTCAAACTTTGCCAGTAGTTTCCTTCCTCTTACCGTAGCCACATTCTCTGGCTTGATACTGCAGATCTGTCTGATTATGGCCTTACCATTGCGCTGCAGGTTCGCCGTGGTCAGTGGCCAAGTTTCACTGGCATAGAGCATGGCGCTCCGCATGCAAGAGCTGTATACATGGCCAAGGGTCTTGTTAATGAGGTGGCGGGATATGACAACTAGTAGTAGCTTCCTGAACTTCTTCCAGGCTATTTTCACACGAGTAGTGGCCGTTATTTCACAGCCTCCACCAGCGGAAAGCATGTCATCCATGTAGCAGAAGGAAGCTACGAGCTCCAGCTTATCAGGTCCGACCTTGACTTTACTCTGAGGTCTGCCGTCCATAGGGCCGGCATTTCCAATGCACCGTGCACACCTTTAATCGAGATTCTGTGATATTATTTTGAATGTGGACCAGTGGTTCAATAGGAGATGTTGTTTAAAAATATTTCTTATCTAGACCTTTGGCAGCTCATTTGTTCGCCAGAGCGGAATTTTAGTAGAGGGTATCATGACGAACAATTCTGTGAAATTATTTTGAATTTAACAGTCTTTCAAGAGGAGATGTCGTTTAAGATTTCTTATCTAGATCTCTGGCGGCCCTCGTGTTCAGCAGAGCGGAGCCATTTACGCAATTTTGTAGAAGGCATTATGGGGAACATTCATTTGAAATTATTTTAAATTTCGACATTTGGTTCAGGAGAAGATGTCGTTTATAGAAACGATTACGGACGACAGACTGACGCTCAACAGACAAAGACTGATCACAATAGCTCACGTTGAGCTCAGGTGAGCTAAAAAAAGAGGGAGACGTTGTCAGGACCCACACGACGGAATTTTCTGGATCCGTCCATGAATATATGAGCCGCAACATGTGATTTCCAACAATGTGGCATTTTTACAAGTAAAGACTCAAACGAGCCTGTGCATCCACCTTTTAAGCTTAGAAACTCGAAATGTTGTTCGATCAGTAGCCTTAACATTCGTAAAATATTCAAATGACTAGCAAAAACTCTGATCATATGCGCAGGCTGGTCTGAGCCTTTGCTGGTCGTACATACCACGTTGTTGGTGATCTCATGTCGCGGCTCAATACAATACGTACCAGCAGTAACTTTATAATATGTTTCCCTTCTCTTTTTCCATTGTCTCTGAACAGTGTTGGAGAAAAGGGACTAATAAGGCATATTTTCGAAATGCTAAAACTCTAATACCAGACGCTGAATTAAACTTTTTTTTATTTTTCTATAATATCATTGATAAGATGGATACAGCAGTGAAGAACATCTATTTTTCAAATTAAAAATGGCAGTAAGTATTTTTTTATTAAGTTGATATTATACCAAGAATTCGACTATAATACTGAATAAACTGTTCATTGAAATATATAAGTGCATGGGAGTGTGAATGGGGTGGCCATTGCCCCTAACATCACAGTTATACAAACAATTATTCAATCGGAACTGCCTCTGCCAATTCCGTGGAATCAATACCTCGGATGTACATCAAGGATCTACTTTAATAACGTGACGCGGACGTTATATAAACGCAACAGAAACCATGTCAACACAATAACAAGTGAGATTGAAGCAAAACAAACGTTTAAAAATGTACTGATTTAACTTTTCAGGTAATCAGAAAAATGATTTTTTTTATATGGCTGAACCCACATGCTACAGAAATTATTTTGCTCACGCCAGTTCCGGCTAACAAAATGGAGCTTTTTCATACATATACTACGTGTAATGGCCTTACGTACACCCGAGGCTTGATTCGATTCTCGAATTGTGCCAGTCTTTCCTGATCGACAATTCATATGCCTTACTTTGGTGCAGTAGTTATTTACAGCCTAGTGTATTGCGTTGATCAGTTCTTTGTATTAGACATATTGCTTTCAGATTCATCAAGATATTCACTTAATGTATTGTTGCTGCACGATGCATTAGTCTGTAAAATTAATTTGTCTTAGTTTGGAATGCTACATTTGATAAGGGTATTATCAAGACGTTTTACAGCACATATATAATGTTTAGCAACAAATATTTAACTTTTGGTCTTCGTTATACGCATATTAGTTCTTGTATTACCTGTTTTAATAACCAACACCGATTCAACTAATGTAAGATTGATATTATTTTACTGTTGTCATCTTTTAATATCGCCAAGTAATGTCTGGGTTTCCTAGCTCTGGCAACGTATAAAAAATATGAATGATTAGTTCTTCCCCTTCGTAGGAACTACAATGAAATTCCATTTTATATAGATATTTTATTTGGTTAGTTTCTATGATTGATTATTGTTTGAAACCATTGCACGTTTGAATCATAAAAGGGTACAGAATATACGAATTGTGTTCAGTGATGCTCAGAAAATTGAAATGGCAATGATTCATTTTTTTTAAAAAATATTTTGTCTATTTCTTTTAATCAACACATGTGAGCATAACTTTTCAACATGGGGAACTACTGATACGATGTTGTTTTCCTACTATTACTTTTCAAAACAAATTTGAAAATGGAATTATAGAGGGAGAGTCTGTCACTAAATATCAGGAACGCCACTCCGATTTTCATTCTATATTATGTGGAGGTTTCATGTTTGGTCTTTGTTTCGTATTGTAGTTCTCGGGAGTCCTTTCTTGTTCTGCAAATATCTTTTTGAGGAAGAGAGAGCTAATTGCACATTTAAATTTGTGTTCTAGTTGTTGTATATGTGACTGTCTTCAGTATCTCTTCTTTGTTATGCAATGGGTTGCTGTAAATTCGGAATTTTTCGCGAGAATTTTTTTTTCGCGAATAGCGATAAAACACATCTTTG
This sequence comes from Loripinus fragilis, assembly GCA_964019695.1. Lineage (NCBI taxonomy): Eukaryota > Metazoa > Mollusca > Bivalvia > Lucinida > Lucinidae > Loripinus > Loripinus fragilis. Next base: position 94,703,625 of record OZ026515.1, read on the forward strand.
TGACGCTCAAAGTTCGCGACTAAGGCATGATTTACATGTATCAGTAAACAACAGACTGAATTTGCTATTTCGCGAGGGTTTTATTTTCACGAAACTTTGCATGCGAAGTTTCGCGAAAATAAAACCCTCGCGAAAATTTCCGCATTAACAGTAGTCTTTGATATGTGATTATGAAATTGCGTGGTGATATTCACTCGTTTTTGCAGTCATAATATAGCCATTAACACATTTAATTATTAAAAGTTTGGGAGTTTTCATATATGTCTGCAATTTGTCGAAAAGCGTTTATATTTATATGATACATCGAAAAGTTAAGGATATTGCATGCGAACCAAACATCTATTTGTCTTGATCCACATCTTAATAAGGGTGATACATTGCATTAGTTAGGAAGCCTCCATGCGAGCTAAACAATTTTGTGTTTTAATAACAACAGAATCTAGGGCGAAGATTTAGCGCTAGTAAAATGCATTAAAGTTTCCCGGTGGCTTAGGTTGCTGTCCTTTCTTAGTCAGTGGTTTTGTTGTTGATCTCATGTTTAAACTACTTCCCATTGGTTGTGTTACTTTGTGTCCATTTTAGATTTGCAATCATCTTGAAGAGGAAGAGAAAACTGGTTGCTTTGCTATTATTGTCTTACAGATGTTTTGTTACTATAAATGTTATGTGGCTCTTCCTCACGGTGCTGTGTGTTATTGTGGTGTTTCCTAATCGTACTCACTTCTTGGTACCATAAAGCTACTAAAAATATTTTTTTACTGACCGTTCGACGTCGATTATGATTGTTATTTATGTTTCGTGTTTGTCATGCTTTCTTGTCTGTTCATTGCAGCCTTGTGGTCAGATGCTAGGAAAGGGCTAACCTCTTGCCTCTCTTGTGTGTGATGTTTGCTTGTGTTTTTGTCACTTTCCCATGTGGTGTTCTGGGTTAGGTGTGGTACTTGATTGTATCGATTCCTGATCTTTGCCTTCTTACTAACTTTTATACGCAAAATTATTTATACAACACACATTTTACTACAAACTTTGTTTTGTTGAAACTGATGTTATTCGCATAAATGCATAAAAACAATACATATTGCTACACAATCTAAATTATGAATATTACGCAAATACTCTGATGACTTATTTTAATATATTATCCATTTTCTATGTATGTGATAGACAATATCTGCCACAATTGCAATTTATCTTATTTTTAAGTGAACGTATAAAAAACAACGAGTATGATCAGGAAATGCCACAAATAACAGACCGACCTGTGGCACTTTCGGGCAGAGACAGAATTATAACAACAACATGACAGCAGAAACACAAATGAAGCTGAGGTGGTTGCAATCAAAAGTGACAGCAAGCACTGCCCCGCAAAACAAGAACTAAACGCCCCCACAAATAGTGGGAGCAACACGAAATAGAGGATCTTACATGAGTGCTCATGTTATATTGAATTTATTATACGAATTGAGGAAGCCTCGCATTTTATCTTTTTTTCGCAACGAGTTTGATAAATTCAATAATACAAGAGCACGAATGTTAGATTCTGTTAGATTCTATTTATCACATGACTTAAGATTACCTTGAAATCTCATTTCTTTGAAATTTCAAATCAGTTGGAGCTATTTCCATATAGCCCAATTCTCTTCAAGCCATTTTGGTTTGGTAGATTTCATATCTTTGTCTATAGAATGCTTGGTCAATTTATGGCCTTAGACATATGTAAATCTAGGAGTCATTATTATAGAGTTTGTCCTAAGTGGCTCTTATAACCTTCAAAGGACAAGTTATATGCTGAATGCCATTTTTACATGTCGTTGGCTTTCCATATGTTTTGGACCAGGGCCCAAATTTGCAATGCTTCCTCGCAGTTAAGGACGACTTAAGTTAAGTAAGGATATTTCAACATGTTACAATCAATATTTAATAAATTGTCAGGTTCGATGCAGTACTTATGGTCAAAGATATCATTGTAATCTACCGATAAAGAGAAACTATTTTGATATTAATAAGTTCGAAACATAATTTTTGCGCATCCTAAAAAGCCATACTTAACTTAAATTTTCCTATATAACTTTAAGGAGGATTTGTAATTTTAGACGCTGAGCTAATAAGCATTTTTTATTGTGTTATAATATAAATTATTATTATTCGAAGTTCACCACACAATATTTGATTATGTTCATTGACATTTGACCTCTGGTATATGTTATACGTCCATATATGTGTAACTGTATTAAATGGGCGACTTAGACTCTGTTTCATATATGTAGTAACGTATACGTAGATGCAACGTTTTACTTCAAATACACATTAGACACGCGAGTTTCCTTTCTATCAAAGTGTGAGGTGGGCTTTTTTGATACTTTTAGTCTTGAGTATCGTGGTTTGCTAACTGTTTAAATATTTAAGACATGCTGAGTGCACAAGATATTGTGTGTTTTATTAGATGAAAAAGCCAAATAGAGACTCTCCAGACTAAATTTGAGGACATAAAGTCTGATCGTATGTTCCGAAGGTTTGATGCGCAAACATTTGCTAATAAACGAATATGCCCTGACAATGCAAGTCTATGGCTACTTTAACAGTATAGCTTAAGAGATGAAACCCCAATAAACAGCTACGTGCATTAAGGGGCTAATAAACGGAGGCCAATCGCTGAAAATTGCTTTTTACAAATACCTTTTGATTGGTTATTAGAAAATATTTCAAGTGTAAAAGTTGCATGTATATCAAACTTTAAACTTTTACAATTGCTAAAGTAACATAAAATGAACTAAAAAATAGGCTTCATATAGATAAATTACCAATGCATTCATGGGCAAATTTGGCCAAATCGGAGGCCAATCAATGAATGTTGCTTTTTACCAATTCCTTTGATTGGTAATAGGAGAAAACCTATCTTGCCGAAAACTTTGACATACCTAATATGTATGTAAAGATTGATTGTACTTCCCCAAAACTAATGCCCACTTCGCAAGCTATGCTTCGCAGGTCTCGCCTCCTTTAACACATAACCATGGTGTGCACGACCTTGACATATTCATCAGTGGTGTGATTTTTGGGGCGGCCAGACCGTCAATCTTTCCCCCCTCTTAAACTCTGCTGCCCATTATTTCACGGTGCCATAAGAAGGAGACTCTCTCCCAAGAGTTTCCATTAAGTCTTCATGAATTTCCTTGGGAGGCATTTCTTTCTTACAGAAGTACTTGATAACCGCTCTGATTTCAAGTTTCTCTATTTTGCAAATAAGTCGCATCCTCCTATCTTAAACGTGCTTTACATAAACAACAAATCATGACCGCATGCTTTTCACATACCCAATTTATCTCCTTATAGTTTTACTTAAATCTTTTTGAAACTTTGCAGTTGTTTTTGTCAAGGTCTAAAGACGTGCCTCAGGTTTGGCTGCAATCCTATTTTTTTGGCAATTGAAACTTAGTCATTTATGGCTCAACATCTACCAAAGCATACAGACACTGGGTATCTTGTGATTGGCCAGATTTTTTTTTTATAAAAAACTTGCAGGTATTTTTTTTAACTATTTTTTTCTGGAAAAAATATAAATTTTTGCATTTTTTCAAAATGCATAAATTTTTATATATTTTTTTTTGTAAACTTGAAAAAAATCTAGGTTTCACCAGTAAATTTAGATAGGGTCGGTTACCTTAAACACAAGAATGTTTTGAATTGCCTCCACCAATTAGATAATTTGTTAATTCTAAAATAATGAGTGTCCCTTTTAAGGTTTGTTTTTCCTCTTCCCATGAGACTTGAAAGGTCCATGAGGACTCAGGATGGCGTTAGATATAAATCAAGAAGACCGTTGCATACATAATTTGGTCTGGTTTTATCACATTGATATAGAATTCCAATCCCTGTTACCAATTGTTGGACCATTTTCCATTTTTATGGTGTTAATACATGTAGATTGCTTCCATAAATATTCCCTCAGTTATCCTATTTCAGATACATTATTTTATTATCAGCTTCTTATCTCATCAAAGCGATATGACCATTAAGTAAAAACTATTTGATTGTTTTCTTTTCATTCTCCTTGAGGATAGTATCCCCTCTGAAATTGTTATCTAGTAACATGTACTCAGTCTTACTTTGTGCTATAGATATTCATAGCACATGAATGGTCGGAATCGAGGATCATATACATGTTGTATACTACGATCATGTTTTTAACCTATTTATGCATGATGGAATTCCCATCCCTATCAATTGGACGAATTCATTTCAAAATTGAGGGATTTTGGGTAATGAAAGTACTTCCTGGTAGCAAACAGTGCAGAACATGATCAGACGACAACACGTGGCGTCTAATGTGGTTCTGAATTGTTTGCTGATGTCCCACAAAAGGAACGCTAGGCTTAAATGGGTAAACTTTACGTCAGGTTTGACATTTCCCTCTGTGATCACATCACTGGGAAAACATGCAATAAGAAAGAATGCAATTGAGATCAAAGACGAAGTACAGAAAAAAAGAGTATGATCAGGAAATACCATAATTACACACTGCAGACCAACACATGGAATCGTGAGGAAACGCCACAAACATTTACACTAACAAGACATCTGGAAAACAAAAAAGCAAAGCAATCAACTCTCTCTTCCTCGTCAAGATGATTGCAAAACTAGAAAGGACACAAAGTAATGAATACAAAACAAAGACTAACACAGAATCCCCACAAACAATGGGAGGTACATAAAACGATAGATAAACAACAACAGAACCACCGCCTTAGAACAGACAGCAGCCTAAGATATCGGAGAGGGGGCTTAAATGCATTTTACTGGTGCCAAATATTTGCCCTAGGTGATGTTTAAGCTCACGATGTTTAGCTCACATGGAGGCTTCCTATCTTATGCTATGCATCATCACAGAGAAACAATCTAATCAAATTAGACACCATGATGAAACAAAGAAAAGGGCTTATGACTCATAGATAGTTATAAAGTAGATTTGTAACGCTACTCTGCTTGATATGATGCACCATTTTCTCGATCTTATAACGGTGTATCTTTCTTCTTTACTCATCCAAGCCTCCCATTCAGTCATGATATGATTTTGAAATTACTTTTTCAGATATACAAGGCCGCAAAATTTTGAACAATGGACAGGCACATGACAGCTGTCTACTCTTTTGAGTCTGTAATTTTGATCTTTATTCAAAATGTTGCAAAATCATCGAGAATTCCTGACAAGATTTAATCCAAAATAAATTGCCAATGAACTGGAGATCCACTGCACTGCTGTCTATTGAATAAAGTTGTTATTGTGATCAATTTAGGTATGTAGCTATACTTTTTGTTTGATTTGATTCTTTACGTCCCAGTTAACAATTTTTCAGTTAGCTCGGAATGGGTCACCCTTAGTTGAACCAGTACTAAGCAAGGGTTGGCATGTCTTGATTAAGGACACAACGCAGTGATGCCGGTGAAGCTTGACCCCTCGGTCTCGAGTCAAACACTCTACCACTGAGGCATAGTTTTCATCTCTTCGGATGTATGAACTAAAATAATGAGATAAAGTAAAATTTCAATGAGGCTTAATGTGTGAGTATCTGTGTACTTTGAGTGAAATTCTAGTTAATAAATATTTCATTGAATACATGCAACTGGATCTCTAGTTTTTTATTTCGCTTCATAAAATAAATTGTTTAATATGAGATGAATCAAACCAAACAATAAAACCAGAAATCGCTGGTCAGACGGAGGAGACAAAAAAGCCTTATCGTGATGTCATGTACTAAGCTAAATGCTGAACAAATCATTCGTTAACTATTCCTGTACGGATACTTAGGCAAGCACTGATGACCCAGATGAAATGCCACATCGTATGGCATTTCCTCGAGGTTTAAACTGTTTACTAAGACGAAAACGACTGTGTAGATTTTATTTTCTTGTCCTTTGGGATCATGGGTTTCATTTGGGAACTTTGAAATTATTAGAGGGTCACTGATGAGGCCTGAATGGCCGAATTTAGCTAGTCTGGCCCCAGAAAACTTGCACACTCTAGTTTCAGTTCTTTGGTGCAATATTTACTTCCAAAGGATAACCTTTTTAAGAACATTTCAGTGAAAAATTCAAAATCATTTGGAAACCTTTGAAATATACAATAGGTCATCGAAATTTTATTTATTAAACCAGATGAAATAATCTATTAAATAGTACACTAAGAGTAAGATACAAATTTGGGTCACTTTTAAACAGAGAAGTTTCCGTGATGTGTGTTTGTGTGCTTGAACATGCAGGTGGAAAATGCAAGAAGGATTGTAATAAGTGATATTTAATTACGAACTGTTTCAATTTATTTTCTCTGTTAGGCATTATGAAGCTATTAGTCATTACTTCAGTCATGTTAGTTGGCAGTAAAGCGCTTTCAATACTGATGCATTTTACATTGCATGTTTGTATCCTGAGTAGAATCTTTCACGAATCTCACCAGTACAAACACAGTGCACGACATTAACCCATTTAAGCTAAATGGACTTGTTAACCCTTATCAGTGGGACGAGCCCATTTCCGATTATAGTGGTCAAGGTTGGTATTTTTCATTTTTATTTAAATTTTGGTAGAACATTCCGTAAGCAAGCAGTGGAGACCCTGATCAGACGCCACATTCTGAGGCGTCTGATCGGCTCTGCACTGTTTGCAAATGTCCTATAAATAGGACGCTAGGCAATAATGGGTTAGGAAAGCTAACCAAAGTCAAAGCTGAATGTTGACTTTCAGCGCCTTATAATCAAATTTCCCCCGAAACGAGTAAGAATGGCCAGGAAATGCACAATCAAAGATTACAGACCAACCCATGGAACCCGAAAGGAAAGAGAAACAAGAACAAACACACACACACACACCCCTCCTGGACCAATGGTAGAACACGGTTATAATAAATCAATCAGTTTTGTCTTCTCCAGAGGGATGATTGCAAAAAATGGAAAGGGTACAAATAACTGTATCCAACAAAACCAGGCAAATAACCATTTAAAGAAAATATTAGAGATAAATAGACAGGAATGTTGATATAAAATGCTTTTTATATACTGTCTTGAGTTGGCTCTCGACATGTACCTTTACTTTAACAGGTGTCTGGGTCCAGGGCGATGACAGTAATAAATACGCTTACAGAAGTAGCTTGTAAACTTTTTTGAGACCTCATATTCAGGTAATATGGGTAATTGAAGATAAATGCAACATCAATATATTGTTAATATTTTCCACAGCTGATTTAGTATAAAAGTGTTTAGCTTAAAATAGTGAAAATGACGGATAATCCCTCCCTATCAGTAAAATAGAAAATGATTGTTTTAATGCTATGACAAAATGTTTAAGTTTCTTGCGCCGCCAGAATTACTTTTTTGAAGCAGGGCAGTGGTATTAAAATTTGGCAAAAACTTCATTTTAAGAAGTGAAATTGCGAATTTCTGAAAAACTATTTGCAGCAACAGATACATGACACCAGCAAACAAAGACGGAAAATGATGATTGGGTTTTATAAAATCCCATTATGATTTTATTATGATGTCAAAACCAGAATGGTATTGCCTTGATATTTGGATGAAAAGCAGTATTTCTATAAATTAAACACGAATTTTTGTAATCTGACTATTATTTAACTTGTATCAAACTTGATGCTGCATCTTTCAACTGACACACATCTTGTCGTGTATACTTAAATACACTTGCCAAAATATTTTCATTTTTACCTCAAAATCCGACATTTTGATATTCAGGTATATTTTGGGAAACGCATTGTTTACTTGTACATCTGGGCATTTCCATATACAAATAATAAACATTGCAAATGGAAGCAGCCTTTATCATGTACTGTGATATCATATCAAGTAATGACACAATAGAAACGAGGGTCAAGTGACCCTGGATACCTCACTTGAGTTTTGTTTTAAATGTCTTATCTATAGGTATCTATTGGAGACTGGCCACGCTCCTGGTGACCCACCAGGTTGGCCATTTTCGGTCCCAGGGCTATAACTTGAGCATATTTGAATAGTGTCCGCTAGGTGATGCTGCATATCGAATTTTCAACATGTACGTCGATGTAGAAAAGTGGCTATGACCAGGAAATGCCACAATCACAAACAAGATTAGGTCATTTTCACCACCGAGCCTCAATTTGAACAAACTTGGTAGAGTAACACTAGGTAATGCTACATCTCAAATATCAAAACTTTAGGCATCTGATATAAGAATATGTTTAAATATGTTCTCTTTATAATTATAAATAAAATATGTGACCAGGGCGGCCTCATTTTTGGCCCAAGGACCATAATTTGAACAAACATAGTATAGTCTACTTGTTGATGCTACATAAAGGATCTAACATGAGTGCTCATGTTTTATTGAATTTATTAAACGTGTTGTGGAAAAGAGATAAAATGAGAGGCTTGAAACCAATTTAATAAATTCAATAATGCAAGCCATAAACTGATTGTAAGTATATTTTACCTTGTCTTTTTATTCCAATTGCATTACGGTGATAACAAATTTATGTTGTAATATACCATTGTGCCATATATGAACACCCTTGGTCATAAAAATGAAAGAGGAGTTCAGGTTACGAGTCATAATACAGAGTTTTGGACTAAACTTTACCTTGACCTTTGACTCCAAGATCATATTGGTAATTCAATATACACACCATAGGCAAGTGATACATGCAGGAGGACAGTGGGTGGTGTAGAAATTCTAAGCTGCTGCCAATACCAAAAGGCAATAATTACTATTGTTTTAATCAACTGATGGATATAGGGTTACACTTGAGTTACAATGCTTTTAAATCGTATTTACTGGTAATCAGTGTAAAATGAAGAGAATAGATTAAAATAATGACATCATGGTACTTAATGATGATGTAAAAATAATAAATCAGGTTTTTACATTCTGCAAATGCTACATTTAGGTCTTACTGTTTTAATGCATAGATAATTTGGTTAAATTTACACCCATCCTGTTTCATAATTTTGAAATTATTTGCATTTGTTTGCATTATTTTCACCCGCAAACCTTTGCTTATTTCAGATGATATGATTCTTTGAATGAGGGTGCCCTTCTTCGAAGCATATAAAAAAGCACTGTCCCCGTTTTGAAAAATAACTCCAGTGGTTTTATAATGTACAGTAAGAACACTTTCCACTGATATATTACAATATTATTTTACATGTAGGGAACTAAACGACTTACAATTCGCCAAATTTTTGAACAGGTTATGTGGAGAAAATGTTAAAGATATTATTGCAAGAAACAAAAATACCCAAAATTCTAATATTTGGAAGTAACATCATCTCGTGGTACTCTACCAATCTTCTTGCTCAAATTGTGGTTATGTGGTCAACATTGTTTCATCTTGGAGGTCACAGGGTCTAAATTGACTTACATATTGAAAATATAAAATAAGCTCCTGTTTGAAACCACTAGGTATAGAGCCCTACTATCTAGTATGTAGCATCACCCAGTGGACCATATAACTTGCATTTGCTCAAAATATGACTCAAGGGACAAAAATGGCCATACCGGGAGGTAACCAGGAACATAGTCAGTTTTCAATATATACCCAGATTAGAGTTTTTTTGACAAAACCCAGGTGAGCGATCCAGGGTCGCTTGGTCCTCTTAATACTTGATTTGATGTCATAGTACATGACAAATGCTGTTTCAATTGGAAATGTTTGCCATATGTACGTCTTTTTCTTAATATGAAAAAACTCAGATATACAAGTACATGTAATTGCAAGTCATGCATTTTCCAAAATATACCTGGATATCAAAATGCAGGATTTTTAGGAAAAAAAGAATTTATTTTGGTGGGTTTTATAAGTATACATGACAAGATGAATGTAAGTTGAATAATACAGCATCAAATTGAAACAAGATAAATAATAACAGTTACTATAACTTTTAAAAACTTTACCTGTCTGATTACAAAAAAATCGGATTTATTTTTATAAAAAACACTGATTTTCACCCAAATATAGAGGCATTTCCTTTTTGATTATGACTTCATAATAAAGTCAGGGTAGGATTATACAAGACTCAATAATCATTTTTCAGTCTTTCTTTGCTGGTATCGTGTATCTGTTGCTGCAAATGGACTTTAGAAATTCGCAATTTTACTTCTAAAAATTGATTTTTTGCCAAATTTAAACACCACTGCTCCGCTTCGAAAAAGTAATTCCGTCGATCCATGAAACTTCAACACATTGCCATAGCATTCATGCAGCCGTTTTCCATTTTAACGATGGTGAGAGATTCCACCTTAAATAAGTGATTTTTTACAATATATTTGCTCTATCATGGATGAATGACGACGAATCGGACAAAGATATATTGTACATACATTCCCGAACTGATGTCATTATAAGAGTTCATTACACCTAATATAGGTAGTTGGAGATACATGTAGATGGAACTTCTACATTTTGTGCATACATTCAAGATTCTGAATTACTTCCAGTATAAGAATTCATCACACCTAATATATTTATTTGAAGCTAAATGTGACTTAAATATATTGTACTCATGGCAGTACAAGACTTTATTCAACCAAATAAAGATTAATTCATGTACAATACTATGGTCACATTATGCATTTCCGTGAACTCAGTTCCTTCTACTAAACGTACATTATTTGCTCCGTTTACTTTACATGTGAAGTAATTTCCGGCTTATGATCATATTTTGTATCGAGAAATATTGAATGAATGAAAACAAAAATGTTCAGCCGTCGACAGCATAAAATTATAGACGGTTCGTGAGTTCATTTATTTGTGAGATCAATCTTGCAGTTCTGTCGCACAAACTAATCAAAGCGGGCGGATGAAAAATGTTTGCTATCAACTCTACGAAGAACGACATTTATTAGTTTAATTACAGGCATGTTGGCTTCACGCTTAGAATTTATTTTGGCGAACTTCAAGTCAAGGCTGAAAATGCTAAGAATCACTTCATAAGAAATTTTGTGATCACAGTATTTGGGCAACAAAGACGCAGATCAGACTGTGTCGATACATAGGCACAGTCTGATCAGCGCAGTTGTTACCCGCTTTCTAGAAGGCTTACCCTTGCTGAAACCAAATGCTTAAGATTATGGCCAGTCTGTTAACTGAGCAGGCTGACTTGAGGCGTGACTTATCGCAAAATCTGGCGACAGATTTCTTGCGACGTGGTTGATATTAAACAATGTTTGCTTTGCTGCTTCTTACTGGCGAACCTTAAAGTTAAATTTGTCAAGACGACAGGTTGACAAGTAATTGGTAGTACTTTACATGAACTTCTACATGATCATAAAACTGTCTTGTGTTTCTGCCATTTTGTTTTGCATTGTATTGATTCACGAATTTTTTCTACATAATATATAAAATAAAGTAAAATGTGCGTGGGGAGGAGAGGGCACGGTAGTAGGTTTCATTTATCTATTAGTAGAACCGTTGAGCAACAAGGATCTGTGTTGTTTACCAGGACCCAAGGTTATAAAACTTTTTTCATACTCAACTCAGCTGAGCATGAACGTTATCATGCTCAGAAATGTTGAAATGGCAACAATTGTTGGCATTTTAACATTTATCAGCGTGGTAAATACAACATCTGAGAGACTTAAAGCAAGACACTTCTTCATTTGTTGGTATTTTAGATTTTTTTATGAACAGTTGAAATGGAGTGCTCAGTTCAGTTGATCATGAACAAGTTTTATGACCTCAGACCCAAACATTGGCCATTTACTCGTACTTGATGGAGGACTTCCTACATCGAAGATAAGACTTTGCTTCGAATGTAGATGGGAGTCGAATGGGACAAAATATGTGGAATATTGAGGATGAAGACGTACTTTAGAGCCACATCATTACAAAATAAGGTGTTTGCGCTAGCGCATTATCATGCAAGAGCAGAATGCCTCGAATCAACTGGAGACTGTGACATTTCCTGGTCATACGCACTTGCTTTTTATTGTTCCGTTTGTGTTTACAAGGAATACAAGGCAGGCAGGCCTTCAAACTGAAGTACTTATGATGCCAGATTCTACTTGAGACGCCTCTCTTCTAGCTCTGACTTATGGTTTTCAAATCAACCCCATAGTAAAGGAAATATTTCCAAAAAGGGGGCGCTTATATATGGGGAGAAAAATATTCATTCAACAAGAAAGACTTTTGCAGCTACACTTGTCTAGGTTGGACTACCACCAACAGAGGTAGAACATTTACGTGGCTGGAAAAATATACAATCATTACAGGAGTACTCTGTTCTCTCCATTATGGAGCAGGAAGCTGAATCAAGAACCATCAAATGAGCCGTGACATGGAATTTCCAACAATGTGGTATGTGCTACCAGCACAGGCTCAGACCAGCCTGCGCATATGCGCAGTCTGATCAGAGCCTTTGCTAGTCGCTTGATTATTCTATGAGTACTAATCTACTGACCGAACATCGTTTGGAGCTTCTAATCTTAAAATGAGGCTGCAAAGGCTCGTACGAGTCTACACTTGTCAAAATACCACATTGTTAGAAATCACATGTCGCGGCTCAAATATTCTGATACAAATGTACCTAAACGCTGCACAAAATGGTTTCAAGCAAACTGAAAACACTTCTGAGACATAAGTGTCTTTGCCAGAACAGAACGGAAATCCAGAGAACGGAAATCCAGATGCATCTCTGAAACAAACACTTGTCATCAAAGATAATGCTCTGTCTATTTTACCAGGTGATACTATTACAGGAAATGTCACTGTAAATAAAATTATGCATGTTTCGAATGCTGGGAAACAATGTCACTGGAATAAAGTCACGCTTTTAGGTAGGAACTAAAGTCACAGGAAACAAGAAACATCTTTAAAAAAGATAAGTGGCGGAGATTAAATGGATAGGTGCTTGGTGCCATAGACGATGGGGTCGCGAGTTCGATCCCGGTCCGGTCCCATACTTTCGTGGAGATTGATCATGAAATGATTTCTACGGTCATTCTCCCCCTTCCGCTGATTCATTCAAGAAGGGTTGTTGTCAGTTACGAGCGAAAGTATGTGCACGAATTACTGGTTAACCGCTTGTTCAAGCCTGCCCAGGAAAAAGTGTGGTTAGGTGAACTGACCGTCCCGCAATGACCATAGCTGTTGACTTGGGACGTAAAGCAACAAAACAAACAAAACAAACAAACATAGACGATGGACTTTTTTTTCAGAAGCTGGATATGGTCTAAACGTCACCATCGCTTCATCATTGGGATTAGAAACTTTATTGCCCAGTAAGAACTCAGGGTAACAAAAGCAGTGCATACAACGCAATCGCAGTGCATTGGAACCATGGAGACGCCCACATGATTAGCCCTTCATTGGAAGAACCATTGAATATAACTGAAGGTCTGGATGTGGTGGTTGGGGAGGGGGTCTGGCAGTTTCTAATCATTAAATATTTAGCTATTTTCGCTTATTAACTACTAATTGTCAACCTTGTGACCCTTTGATATTGTAAGATAATCTTTTGGTATTGCACACAACACATTCAGACTGTAGCATGAAACTCAAAATGTGCATGCCTGCCACATGGCTGATTACGGAAGTGCGTTCAAACTTTTCGCTGAAGCAAATATTGCCAAATTCTATCCCGTTTAATTCCAATGCGTAAGAACTTCGTTCATGGCCATATTAGGAACGTCACATTTTTCAGACGACATAGGCATACGTCATAATAACAACAAGGTATGAAATGTATGCCAAGCTAATGACAAGCAGTTGGTTCAAATTGCTTCAAAGTAAGTAAGGTTGCAAAGATCAGGAATCGATACAATCAAGTACCACACCTGACCCAGGATACCAATGGGAAAGTGACAAACTCACAGAAGACACCACAAACGAGAGCCAAGAGGTCAGCCCTTTCCCAGCAGGTGACCACGAAGCACATATAAACAGACGCGCACAAAACATAGCAAACACAAGACAGAACAAAAACATAAAAGATCCACAAAAGAAGTACCGCCTTGGAACGGTCAGTAAAACATTTTACTGGAGGGCTTAAACCGGTTTAACGGCGCCAACCTCACCCTTAATTCAGATGTGGATCAAGACACATAGATATTTGGTTTGCATGAAAGCAAAGACGCAAAAAGGTTCTCATTTTTTTTAATTTCAAATGAATTGCCTAAATTGTATGGAAAATCAAATATAAATTGAAATCGTGCTAGGCTTATGGTCAGCAGTATTTGCCACAAATTCAGGACATAAAAAATCACTGTTCATCATTGACCTAATACATTTATCAACATAACTCTTATTTCTTCTGATTTATATCCAAGGCTATTTTTTGCAGGAGTGCCATATCTTGATGTCGTAAAATGATTTGTCGGCGAGAACTGAAGCTTTCTTGGTATTTTTCATAGCTTCTGTTACAGACGGCACCTCTCCGCCCTCTATTTAACTTGTCTTTGTATAATGATGCGCTCTAGACTGGCTTCATCTAAAGTTGGACGTATATGTAATTATAGATACAGATGTCTATGCTCGTTTTCACTTATGTCAAATGTTGCGAAGAACCCTGATTTTGTTACATACAAACAACAAAGAAAAGACGCACACTAGCCTGTGCATACGCACAGGCTGATCAGCGTCTTTGTTACTCGCTTTCTGGGGCTCGCTAGATACCAAACGTAGCATCTGATGTTTTAGAAAGGTGTTTGTGTTACAGCTGCGCAACACCCATTTTAATACAGTTGATTCCCATTAATTAACTCAACGTCCGTGGGGCCAGTGTTTGAACTTTGTAAATAATGTTAATAAAAATAAGCCATGACATGAGATTTCCAACAATGTGGTATGTGCGACCAGCAATGGCTCAGACCAGTCTGCGTTGATCAGAGCCTTTACTAGTCACGGAATTCCCCACCAGTATCAGTTGGATTAATCTATTTTGAACTTAAGGGTTGCTGGGTAGTAAGTTTCAATTTCATTGATTTTTTAAAAGTATACTATGTGAGTAAACAGTGTAGAACCTAATCAGACGTTAATGCGTCTGATCTGATTCTACACTGTTATCTGATGCGCAAAAAAAGGACGCTAGACTTTATTGGGTTAATACATTCATAAAATTTACATTTGCACGAACATTTCTAAGAGAACCATACTTTAGGTGGCATATACGTATGCAGGACAAAGAATTGCAAAAATCAGTCAGCTATATGAGTAAACGATAAGGCTAAATCAACCATAAAGACCCACGACACTGCTGAGAAGTGTTGAACCACATAACAAGAAAAGACCCTGTCTTCGATTATTGCGTTTTAGGACCTAGGTAAGTCTAATTATTTACGCTGAAACTTATAACTACTAACCGTGCATGTACTATCTATACAGTATACAAACACGGCGCTGATCAGATTGTGCGGATGCACATGCTTAACATTGCATGCCATCATGTTTCCGCACGACGTGTCGCATATAATATTATCATCGTTAGACATCTAAGGCGTCTACTGTTCACACCAATCGGATTTATAGGAAACATTCCTGATTTAACTCTTTTCTTGCTAGTCTAGTGGCAAATTGTGTCGTCTGCTGATCGGCTTTGCAAAACGTTTGGATCCAGATTAGGCCCGACGTTTTGTCGGGCCTAATATAAATCCAAACAGTTGTATACCTGGAAGAAATGTTTAAAAACTGTGGATTTCGAAAACATCAACAGACGACAAACGCATGCAAATAATAAAATATTGGCATGTAAATGACATCACAAATCAAAATTGTGAAATATAATTTATTATGCTGCGAAAAACTTTTACTTAAAAATGAGCATGATCAGGAAATACCACAATCACATACTGGAGACAAATCCAGGGCTTAACACGAGCCTGTTTAACGAAGTTTTTAATGGCACAGAGAACAAAGATTTACTTATAATTACGTACCAGTAACCATTACTCTTGCATGAGTACTGAGGCACAATATAGAAAAACATGCAATAACCATATTATATATTTTTTCTCTGGTCCTGGGCATGCGCGGACCCAGGATTGTTTTTAGTCCTCAACCTATTTTACAGAGTGGTTTCAATGGTACATTTCAAGAAAACTATACTTTTATACTTATGTGGGGGTTGAACCACAGAAGTCGAAATATTTATAAGGGTTATGTCTCCACTGTACAAAAAGACAATTGTCGCTGCTATCATTATTCTGCAAGTAAACTAGTATACTTTTATAATTTCTAAGGTTCCAGGGGGTCCAACATTTTCCAGGGGTGAGTCCAATTGCTAATACCTATGAAAACCTATAGAACTTGTGATTTTGCAATGGGGGTTCTGGAGCCCCTATCCCCCTTCTGGATCCGCGCATGCTGAGCACCTGAATAGTTTCGGGAGAAAAAAAGACATTTTATCTTCAACGGATTTATCATGCTTGTTTAGTAAGGGAGATATTGGTTAAATTACGAAAAAATATAATATAATTATTTCAGTGGATGACATGGCTTTTGCTATAGGAAAGAGTGTAGACCCTAATGCTATGCCACAAACTCTAAAAAATTACATATGAGTCTTAATCGTTGGACTTCTGGCCTGATAAATAAGAGGTGGCACCTCTTTTTCGTACATATACTTTCCCACTAAAACAGATTGAGCCAAGCATTTCTCCTGAAATAAACGTTTAACATTTACCTGTAATTATTGATAATTACAATCGAACTTACATACAGGGTAGGCGGCAATCGAAAACGGTTTTACTAATCGACGAACCTAAATCAAGAAGCGTCAGAAACAGAGTTTTTGATTGTCATTAGTCGCCCGACTGGAGACAAATGACAATCGAAAACACTGTTTCTAGTGATTTTGATCCACGTTCGTCGATTGATAAGATGGTTTTCGATTGCCGCCTATCTGGGGTGTGACAGGTTACACCAAGATTAATGGCAGTTTATCTGCCACCAAATCTGACGCAAACCACTTTTTTAAGTATATGCATAAAAAAGGTCTGAAATGAGGTTT
Source organism: Loripinus fragilis (assembly GCA_964019695.1). Taxonomy (NCBI): domain Eukaryota; kingdom Metazoa; phylum Mollusca; class Bivalvia; order Lucinida; family Lucinidae; genus Loripinus; species Loripinus fragilis. Next base: position 94,720,607 of record OZ026515.1, read on the forward strand.
GGCATAGATTGGAACTGGGTTTTTTTCTACATTCTGTATCCTTGTCAGGTCCCAAAGGAGCATCTGTCATCGATTAAAAAAGCTTATTTAATTTATTTTTGTTTTCTGTCTTCATGAACCCGACATATTTACATGTGTTTGCCACAAAGGCAGTGTCTGTGACAGGTCAATTGACTTTCAAATACATTTCAGATCCTCTGGAGTCACTGATAAGCATATCTTCCATGATGCGAAAAAGTGATTTAAAATTAAGTTAACAATAGAATCAGATATATGTTTTTTTTATTTCTCTCTTCGACGCTCCCTTCCGAAAAAAATGGACCAGCGCACAAGCTTTTGGTGCTTATAGCATATGCATAAAGTGTTTCTCAAACCATGCTTGTATGACTATCTAGGTGGAGAAAAGGCCAACTATTTAGACTGAGCCTTCATTTACTTCGATGATCAACAAAGATTCCTTGGCTGCTAGTTGATGCAATTATGGATACGTACATTGACTCATGAATCACGAAAGGGCTGCTTGTTGCTTTCCACAAGTTGTTTAACTTTGAATTCGGAGGTACACAGAGGCTCAGTAGTAGGGTGCACTAGAGTGGGCAGGCGAGCCGGATCCTCTGCTGTTTATACATGAATATGATAAATAGTATAACTTCCAGTTTCCAAGGTAGAACACTGTATAAACAATTCATCTTGTAATTTTGAAGAGAAAGTCTACACAAGCTGTCAGATTTATTAATTGCTGCAGGGAAGGCGGAGTAAATATCAAGCTGACATACTAGTTTCTAGTAAGCCAATCATTGTCTGACCACAGGGTAGACTGAGAATAGTTTTTGCATGTTCTTATACGATAAAGCGGAAGTGTTGTTGTTTTCTCACAAGTTAGACTGTGTCGTTTTAAACATATGTAAAGAAAATTATCGATTTTTTGTTGCTTTTTCATTCGGAGAGGGTGCATTGTTAATCTACTTTTGAAAGTTTTGTCATACATATTGCGTTATATACCACATCGTTCATTCCACATAACATAAGTTGATCAGACTTAGTTTGAAAAGTGTCTACCATTGACGTTATATTGAGTTATGGATTTAGAACTTCAATATTACAACAGTTACAGTTCATTTAGTAGTATGATACACTGCACTTCTTCCATGCTAACCGTTTAACCTGTAACTTACGTTTAGAGGAGAAAGTGGAATTTTAATAAGATTCTGCAAATTTTCATTGTCAAGGACCATTTCCGTAATATCGAGCACATCTTAGAAGCACCTTTCATTGAATACATTTACATTAATAAACCCCTTTACAAATGAGACTATGGAAGCTCTCTAATAAGCCGAATTAACCCAATTCAGGGATACAACAAAGCTAACTATATTAGGGTCATTACATGAGATATTGATACGGTTGCATACAGTAAAGCCTGTATAAAACAGGCACTCAAAAATAGACAAAAAGTCTGAGCGACAGACTGTAGCTTAACTAAGGTCGAAATACTTTTAACCTGCATTAAGCGATAATTGGGCTTGAAATCCAACTTTTGGTCTTCTTTTTGAGTGGCCGCTTGAGACAGGTTTTACTGTATACACAAAGCCCTCAAATAATAATAAACACTCATCTTGACGTGTCTTGAGGAACTAGATTACTTAACACTGGCCCAGAGGTTATAAAACTTTGGATCACAAACTCAAACTCAGTCGGACGAGTCTGAGCATAAAACCGAGGTTATAAAATTTTCGAGTACATTTTCATGCTCAGCTTAAGTACGGCATTGAGCATAAAACAGCGATTTCTTGAGCAAGCACTGAAGCAGTCTCAGAGCCGTACTCAAGGGAATAAAGATGGCCGCCCACGTACGACGTCTCAGGAGAATTAAAGCAAGAAGATTTCGTCAGTTCCGAGACCGACCGAATCCTTTGGAAGATTTGGAAGCTGATGAGGTCTCCCGTCGGTATAGATTCTTACCTGATACTACAATGTACATTTTAAGAAAGATAAATTCTATTGGCATTGTACGTCCAACAAACAGAAAATCGTCATTGCCCCCATTTCTACAGCTGTAAGTTTGTCTTAGATTTCTGGCTACCGGCGCGATGCACCTACTGGTCAGAGATAGTTTAAATCTATCCAGATCCGCGGCTAGTAGGTGCATCCGTGATGTTGCTCTCAGAATTGCTGAAGTCTCCAGAAGACACATCAAGGTTCCGAGTGGCAGAGGAGCTAACGAGATGAAGATAGCCTTCTGAAAAGTGGCAGGTTAATACTTGGATCAATGTTACTTTGTGTGACGTCACATTTAGTTTAAATAAGGACTTTTTTAATCTATAACAACCAGTTTAGCTGACCGATTTGAACAACAACACCCGAAGCAACTTGAGAATATGTCCATCACTGAAAACCTGACCCATATTTTCAGTAGACCAAATGAATAATAGATAGTTGACTAAATGATATTCATGTTATTGTTGACACAATACCCTTACCCTAACCAAGGTATACATGTTATAAGTTTAATCTTGTAAATTACTTCATGTATTTAAGCACAAATCTCCCAGTGAACACAACAAATAGTGGTGGACAGATTCACAACCCCTAACTAAACACACACAGTGTGACCTGAGAATTCCGGAATCCAAGATGACAACCAAGATGGAGTAGCTCTAGGAATAAGACAAGCAGGGCCGGTAGCCTAGTGGCCCTAAATTTTGGAATAGAATGTCCTAACTGTAAAAAACACACCATTCATGAGAAGTCTTGTGAGATTTCTAAACGTGCAGGGCATTCTGTCCATTTGTCGCAATATGTAACCTGCAGTGGTTTATATACCTGTGAAGTTTCAATAAGATATTTCATATAGTAAGCTTACTACAGATCATAAACCCATTTTTCAAAGACGTCCAAGAATAGGAATGACCAGAATAGATGTCCTCGTCTATGATAAGATTTTAGTGATCTATATACCTGTGAAGTTTCATTAAGACATTCGCTTTGGTAAAGGAACAACAGGTCAAAAAGCATATTTATCAAGAAAAGATAACTCATTAAATGGAAAAGTCAGAGTGACAGTACATATAGTTACAATATGAAACCTTTGATGTTAAACATATCTGCGAAATTTCATTTATATATTCTATATAGAAAAGGAACTACAGATCATAAACTATTTTTTTCAGTTATATCAAGGGCAGATAAATTAAGAACTGGAATGGTCATAGCAATAGTTCTTAGTCATAATATCTAACTGTTGATGTGAAACCAAAAACTATTTTTCAATTTGATCAAGGGCAATAACTCTGTTTAAAAGGGCAATTTTTGCTGGTTAACAATCCCATACCACTCATCCCTCCGATAACAATACATGTATGTATGTAAACATTGAAGAAATTAAAAGAATAAATACTCAAGTTATCGATCGGAAATGGTGAGCACGGACGGACAGACACCAAATTCTATACCATAATGCCATGCCTTTATCGTGTCGTAGGGTATAAAAAGTGATTTGTTGACATACATTAATTTTTCTGACACAAGACAACTTAAGGGGCGCACAGTTTGTTGATTGGACCAACCTGCGAGGTCCAAGGACATAATTAACTGCTGGGTTTTGGTAGTTTAAGTGTTAGCAATTGACGATCATAGGTTTTGTTTCGTAGACGTACGGCTGATCTAGAAATCTATTTTATGCAATTTCCTTGAAAAGCATTTTTGACGAGTTGACAAAAGTCTTATTTGGCGCGTGAAATATAATAAGATTGCTGATGCAGTATCTCCAAACATCAAATATCTTCACCATCAGCAGGAGTCCTCAGTTTCGCTTCTTAATTTGAGCCGGGATATTTGATTTCCAACAATATGGTATCTTTACAAGTGTAAACTCCTGCCTCCTTTTAAAGTTAGAAACTCCAAATGGTGTTCGGTCAGTAGCCTAAGAGTCATGGAATATTCAAGAGACTAGCAAAGGCTCTGATCAGACTGCTCGTATGCGCAGGCTGGTCTAAGCCTTTGCTAGTCGCACATACCACATTGTTGGGAATCTTATGTCACGGCTCATTTGAGCACAAATCACAAACTATTCACCTAGCCTTCCTCTGACAGTACTTTTTTCTAAATCTGTCTTAGAAACAGTAATGTGTCTTCAAAACAGTCTGCTGTACGGTTCGGGCATGTGTTTTTATTTTACGATGTCATATTGTATTGAGATTCATTTAACTAGAGGACCTGAAGGTCCTGAGGCGCTCACCTGACATCTTTAATTATGTTAAAATAGGTCAAGGTCAACTACAGCTTATAATAAAACATATTTTGTTTTACCATATATGGGGGTTGCAGCCATTTTGGTCAAGTGACTAAAAACAATCTAATGAATACTCCATCAAACAGCCCGGTGATATCTGAGAAACCAATGTTTATATAGGTATGTGGCAGTCCAAATGAGTGGCATTGGATAAAAGATCACAGGTTAGCTTGACATTTGGTACTTATATAAAGCCATTGTCTCATTGGGTTAAACATTTCTCGAAAGTATTATGATTGTGGCTTAAACAGTCATAGAAAATGAACATTTCAAGATTTTTCCCATATAAATACATTAGGAATCAAATTTGACTTTGCCATAAAGTAGGTCAAGCTAAATTCATCATTTGTGCAAGTCTGGTAGAGACCACATCCCCAATGCTACATACCAAGTCCCAAGGCCATTTGCCCTTTGTTCCAGAGAATAAGATATTTAAAGGGGTTTTAATATATATGGGTGCGGTGGCCTTGACCATGAAACTTATTTATAGCCATTGTCTCATTAGGTTTCACATATCAAGTGAGAATAATGACTTTGGCTTCAACAGTATTCAAAAAATCAACTTTTCCAAAAATTTCACATTTAAATCATTCGGAAGCAAATTTGACCTTGATGTTAAGTAGGTCAAGGTCAACCTAGGATCATCATTTGAACAAACTTGGTAGGCCCAACATCCAAAATGTTACATACTAAGTCCCAAGGTCATCAGCCTTCTGGTTCTGAGGAAGAAGATTTTTAAAGTGTTTTTACCATATATGGGCATGTCGGCCATCTTGGTCTAGTGACCTAAACAATTTGTTTGAATCTTGGCTAACATTTTGTAAGGAGTTTTCATATGAAATTTGAGTTCAATTGGCCCAATGGTTTCTGAGAAAACTATGTTTAAATATATTGATGGGACTCCAATATGAGCGGCTTGGCTGAAAGGTCAAAGGTCAACCTTGACCTTTGGAACTTGTTTTTAGCCATTGTCACATTAGATTAAATATACCAAGTGAGAATAATGACATTGGCTTCAGTAGTTTTAAAAAAAATCAACTTTTCAAAAATTTCCCCATTTAAATGCATTAGGAAGCAAATTTGACCTTGACGTTAAGTAGGTCAAGGTCAACCTAGGATCATCATTTGAACAAACTTGGTAGGCCCTACATCCCCAATGCTACATACCAAGTCCCAAGGTCATCGGCCTTCTGGTTCTGGAGAAGAAGATTTTTAAAGGGTTTTTACCATATATGGGCATGGCGGCCATCTTGGTCATGTGACCGGAACCATTTGAACAAACTTTCGTTCCCCCATCCTAAGGAGTCTCCATATGAAATTTGAGTTCAATTGGCCCAGTGGTTTCAGAGGAGAAGATGTTTGAAAATGTTGACGGACGGACGGACGGACGACGGACGGACGACAGACGCCGGAGTCACTGGTATACTAATAGCTCACCTCGGAGCCTTCGGGTCAGGTGAGCTAAAAATAACACGTGAGTTTGACCAGACAATGACACAACCACAGACCAAAGCAAGAGACTTCAGAACACGGCATGGGCGGATCTGGAAAATTTCGTCGGGGGGGGGGGGGAGGGGAGGGCGTCCTGACGTAATTTGTGTTGTTTTTAGTCATCAATGTATACTTAAAACCAGAAGTAACTTTACCGTGTTGTTTGCAATTTTTTCTTCTTTACGGATGGAAATAATTATCCGATGCTCTTGTCTCATGCTATTGACAGAGATCCAAATGAATCACTGATAAAAAAAAAAAAGCCAAATAATAGTTGGCCATCCAGAGCCTGAAAAAAAATCTGTTGGCATTTTTGAGTACATTTTGGCATCCATGCTCAAAGTGTATCTTGATGTGTCTGAAGAAGGACAGGGGTGGATGCCAAGTCTGGAAATGCCCTAAAGTCCCAAAATTAGGTCAAAGGTCAACTGAGTGCAAATTCTTGTATATACGTCAGATTTTAGCGTTTTTATCTATTAGCTATCCAAAATTATGATTTAAAGTAATGCAAAATCTCTTTTGGATACTACAGCCATGCTATATAAACAAACAGCATCATCAAGGCATGATGTGTGTTTGGATCAAAGGTCATTTAAGTGCAAAATCGGTGAAAATTGTAGCAACATTTTTTTTATATAACGGCAAAATTTAAATTTTAAGTTCCCTTCTATCCTAATGGAAGACTTTGTTTATTGCTATCGTGCTAGGTGTGTGTCTATCATGTTTGGAAAGCAATGATTTACCAAGTTTCCTGCGGTCAAATATTCATAATAGGCATGTAAAGTATGTTACTTTATTAAATCAATTAAAATGTAATACAACTAAGAATAACCTTTTCATTTTAAAGAAATATTTTTTTTTGTTTAATGCTTTGTATCAATACGTCATTTTATGCAATAATCTATCCTTTTATACATAATATGTGTTTAAGTTGTTACTTACGTTACATTTTACCATCTGAAATTGAGTCATTTCTCAAAGGTATATGTTCCTAGCTACAGCTTTCATGAAGGACTTGGCCATGATCTCATGCTTATAGGACTAAAATATATAATTCTTTTCTTATTTTACACATTTGTTGTGTTTGTTCCAATCTATGAGTAATTGTAAAACACTTTTTACAAGGCCACTACCTGCTAATTGCATATACTAAGCATAGCTTCATGAAAACACAAAGACCAAGCCTCCTTTCATAAAACATCAGGCGTGCTGAAACTAAGATAGAATATGGTAAATACCATATACTGGAAGGAATATATCCTCACATTGGTCTTCACATCGGCCTGTTAGCAGATGGTAACATACATAACATAAAGCTAATATACAGGTACATTCCTAATAATGACCATCCAGTGACCTTTTGGTGGGGTATATCATGGAAATACGCCTGGCATTAAGGGTAATCCTCCGTATAACTTTAAACATTTAATTGTAGGGGTGTCCTTTCATTGGCACATATTAATGAAATGATTTGGATTCAAAAGCAGCATTTCTTTGAAATCAGGCTGCTTGTGCAAACGTATTCATCCATATATAGAAGCAGTATAGATATGATATTAAAGGTAACCTCTAATTTTAAGATACCATAAAATATGTATATATATCTTTTACAGCGCAACTTTTTATACATTGTAATTGTTTCAGTGTCGATAAATTCAATTCTAAGTATCATTATTAAACATATTTTGCTTATTATGTATTGCAATGATGATAGAGATCAAATGACATGAGGTTATTGGCATGTGTTTCTTTATGCTATTCATTTTAACTGCAAAATGCCAATGCAAGTTGTATTTCAAATTAAATTTCCCCAAAACAGATGTCTGGTGACTTTTTGGGAACACAGGCATTCACCATGTTGGAGTACCTGGTGATTTGATTGTGTTTGGGTCATTTCTTAGTATTTAGAGTAAATGTGTCCTGAAATGGTTATCTAATATGTACATTTACTAGCATAATCCATTGGTTTAACATCTCCGATTTGCTTGATGTATATAAGAACCTAAGGTAGTCGCCTGTTCTAGTGTAGAATCTATCGGTAAACCATGACAATTTGCTAAGACATGGATTGATTGCATATAGGGTAGGTGACTTACATTAATGTATACATCTACTGCTCGTAGATACAAGTGCAATATATCAGATTGGGTAGCACTTGTAACAGGTAACATACTCGCAATGTGTAGTTTTAATATGGCATTACTCTTGAAACAAAACTGAACTACTTTCCTTTTACTATATACAAGACAGTCTTCAATCTAGTGTAAGTCTTCACAAATATCTACAAGGATATAGGTACACGAGTGAGCAAGTTTATGCTTAAAATGCTTTCTGCAAGCTATTGTCAGCAATGTTGTTCACATTTTCGATGGTTTTGCAAACAGACCATACTTATATTTTCATAGGACATATATAAAACATGTACTAGGGTTACAAATAACTCAACAAAATCAAATAGTGCATAAACAAAATCAAAAACAAACTACCTTGTGAATAAGAAAAGCAAAGAAATCAGCTGCGTGTGACACTACTTTTTCAACATTCAGTTTAATCTGTGAGTTTCAGAGATGCAAACCATACTAGTGAATTTTGGGAGTCATGTTTTTGTTTTATGCTTAAGAATAAAACAGTTAACTGATCTTTAAAATAAAGTATCACTTACGTTCGAATGTTTTGTTGTTGATGTAACCATGAAATATGTTCAGATGTTTTACAAGACTGCTATATGGCTCAGGTAACCTTACCTAAACCAACCTTAGTCTAAGATAATTAACAAGTGGAATAGTTTCTATCAGAATTGCTGCAGAATATAATAAGATAATCATCATTACAATATGATATGAAATCTAGTTTAACAAAACATAGAAGATTTTAATGGGAACAGATGGTAAATTAATTTTATAATGTAATTGTCAACAGTGAAAAGTGAAAATTAAAAGCATTCAGCATTCAGGAAAATCTTTAATACTAGATCTATGTAACATCCTATATTTGGACATAAACCATGCTGGATCTGTACCACAACAGTTTATTTGCAATCTTCAAAAACCTATACCTGCTATAGAAGACACTCAGCACTACCCCTGCCTTAATTCCTGCCTTGCCACTTGATGTATGAAATATTGCTATGCTTTTTTAAGTAAATTATTGATATTAAGTCAATATTTAAATCATGATGTAGATTGCATGTTTATCGTTATATACCATTGGTAGAAATCTGGAAACTGCAATATGAATGTAAAAGAACCAAGCAAATTACAAAAAGTAATTGAGTAAGACCAGGAAATATACATTCACATATTGCAGACCAACCAATAGCACTCTTTTAAATTAAGTCTTATATAGAATAAAATGTGTGTAGTATATGCAAGCGAATTGTGGAGAGCAGACCCAAATTTTATATAAGCCTAACAGCAATTACTACCTTTATCCAGTTATGCAAGGCACTCTTTGTTACCTACGTTACCTCATTAATATATGTGCATCAATTTAAGATCCATTATTGTTAATATAGTTATAATTTGATTTCATTATGAAAGATATTTTGTCAATTCCAATGCAATGTAAATAATAGAAAATGAATCTGTAAGCAGCTATGCGTTACATGCTGGAGCCAGTACAAATTACATACTAATAAGCATATTTAAATATTTACTTGATTTCACTTCATTGCAAGTTAAAAGTTATAAACAACTTCAAATATAAGAAAATGAACATTTTCAAATAGAATATAGATCAATATCATGTATATTTCAGGTCAGGTATCATGATTTATTCTAATACATGTAATTTGTAAAGTCATTATCTGCAATTTAGTATAAAATGTAACATACGTATCGCTGACGAGCAGAAATACATATCACAGATGTATGCAATTGATTTTTATGTCTAGTTTAAACATTTAATGCTTAAACTGTTTCACTAATACTATTAAAATAAATCAACATTAGCCTTGTACTGTGTGTACTGTTTTTTCAATGCCAGTAGGGTAACGTTGATTACAGGTGATTTATAGAAAAATGACCACAGAAAAGTTATTAAATTATGGGGTTCTAAGGCCCCAAGACATGTCCCAAACTGAAAATAGTTTTACTTTCTCAGAGGTGCGGCAAACTCTCAAAGTAGCCCATATATCTCAGTTTAGCCAAATTGAGGGAGAATTTCCGTCAGAATTGCACAAAATTTACGATGTTTGTCTTTGTAAAATCCATAAAAGGATGCTTCGAAAGGGATTCCTTTCATGATAAACATGTTAATTTAAGCCTTCGAAAAGACTTCAACCCTTTTTAGAGTTTAAAAAGCATCTTGTTGTTGGACCAGAGAAAAAAAGAAACACAGTTTGTAAAAATGCTTCGATTATTGCACTTGATGACCTTTGACCCCATTTTAAAGTCGACATATGAACATTTAGTTATAAAAACAGTTTCTCAAAGTTTTTCAGACTTATAACTATAAGCATACAAAATTTGGCTTGAAATAAAATATGTTTACATATAAAAAGATAAAGTTGTTTTACAGTAGTAGATATTTTCTCATTTTTGCACTCAATGACCTTTGACCTAATTTCTGGCCTTCATATGCAAATTCAGACTTGGCATTTACCCCTATGGCTTTGTACACATGCTAAATATTATGTTAAAAGTGGTCTAACAAATGTACTCAAAAATGCCAACAAAACCAAAAATATGCATCTTTTTTCGATTCGGATTGCCAACTATAAAGCTTTTAGATAGGGCTAATGTTTACTCATATTCACCAACGAAGGTTTCGTCGTATCTACCTTTCGACAAACCTTGGTAGGACAAGATGATGTTTACTAATGTTTTAAATTCTAAGGGAGATAATTTTAATGTGAAGCAACTTCAAGATACTGACAAAAACAAACCAAGCTTCAAAAACAAAAGGTCTGCCAGTACTGACAAAAACAAACCAAGCTTCAAAAACAAAAGGTCTGACAGTATTTTTACCGACGATCAATGGACTTTGAAAAATCGTTTTCAAAACATCCTTTTACTAAAAGATTTGTAAAATAATATTGATTTTGTGTTTTTAATGAAAGAACAGGTAACTTGAATGAAGGTTATCTAGCGTTAGTTGTTTTTCATAAATAATGTTAGGGCAAATGCTAGGAATTCACTGTATCATTTATTTTCCTTAAAATGAAAACAAGTATATATATTTTAAGTATTGACAAGTGTAACGATACTTTTGGTTTTATGTTTATTTCACAGCTACCTGGAGAAGCAATTGGACCCAATAGATCCTATAAGTGGGATAAGAAAATCCGTCCCAAGGATCACCATTTAGCATCATGATGCTTGCCCAGTGATGACAAATGGTGATCCCGAGGGACGGATTTTTCTATAGCACCCTCACACGAATTATAGATTCTTTTTCTTGCTCACCATTAGATACCGCATTTCATGTTGAAACAAAGGCCCCCAGAAGTTCCTAAATACGCTGAGATCCAATAAGTCACGATGACGTCAATTTACCATATCAGTAACGTCACTTGACGACCATGTGCGTGAGTTCCAATTTAGCCAATCTACAGCCCTCACGTGACAGCCTTGGTAAGATAGTATGGGTAAGATAAGATTTTCTATCCCAGGATAAAACCGTGCTAGAGTTTTTAAGGAAACCTATAGCCACTTGTGATTTTCCAGGGAGGTCCTGATCTCCTGCCCCCCCCCCCCCCTCTGGGTCCGCCCATGCATAGACAAACAAAGATACACTAAACACATTTAAAGTAAAGCAATCCTTGAATCAGATGCGATAAAATAGCATTTCCTAATATGCACTCAACCTTAAATGATGGTGTCTCGCCAACGAACCTAAAACCAATCAGTCATAATCTTATTTACAAGTTTATGAACCAAAAGGGCAATCCACTTACAGCTTGACACATTTCAATTATGGTTATTTACAGCCAAGAACCAGGCTAATTCACTTGATTGAGAATAAAAAACTTGAACTAGCACCAGAATGAAAACTAATTAATTCAGTGCCACAGACAAGAAAATGAAATAAGTATTTTATTCACTTATTAAAGGTTCAACGAGTATTTTATTTCCTTTGCCCATTAACTTATGAATTTTTGTCTACTGGGTAATTTTGCACGTTTTTTTTTCTCAAAAAAAATATTATTGGAATGCTATTGGAGTGTTTAACAGGTGGATCAAGAGTTAATGGTATACAACTACGTGAAGTTTTCAAAAATATAAAACCTGTACGTAATGCACCGGTTTCATGCCGTAAGAGAACGAAAATTCGAACTCCCATTAATCGAAGTACTCGCTAATTTGAATTAAATTTCGGACACAATGGATTTAGAGAATATGGCGTATCTATGAACTATTTTAATAACCATTTTATATGTATGTGTAACGTGTTCTAGTCTCATACTCGAAAGTATTGATGTGTCTGATTTTCCGCTGCACTAATGGATAGAAACGCAAACAGACCATTAAGGCCACCAGCGATTAATCAATCTTATGTACAGACCATGCAATTATATTGCAGAACAATTGACAATTCGCTGGGATAGCACAGTTGGCCGGGTTTTCCTTTTTTAATGTATTGTTTTTCAGCTTTTCCTTAAAGACCAGTCCCCGAGAATATAAAACTTGTTTCATGCTCAACTCAACTAAGCATAAAATTTCAACAGCTCACGATCACCAATAACTCACTATGAGCCAATGGCTCAAGTGAGCTAACGAAAAGCTTTCTTATCTTTGAAAAGAAACCAAGAACCCTATCAGGCCCCACATTTTTTTCCGCGCAGTGAACAAAGACAAAACTAACGTGATTTAATGGCCACCTGTTATGTGCAGACACCATTTTAGACGATGTAACAGGCTACGCATAGAAAAAGAAAGGTTTTCACTTCTTTGAATGGCATTTTTTCAATGCAATACCTTTTTCAAGAAATCCAAATTTGCCTTGAGCATTGATGTACTTTTACATTAAATCGCATGGACAAAACCGAGTCAGTTGTTTTTAACGAAAACGGAACACGAACTTAATCGCTGTGCAAACTAGAGGACCTGACGCTCCTGAAGCGCTCACCTGATCTCCTTAATAATGTTAAAATACTCAGGTCATTGTCAATTTAGGCTTATTATTGAAACATGTTTTGTTTTACCATATATGGGGGTAGCGGCCATTTTGGTCAAGTGACCTAAAACACTCTAATGAATACTCCATATGAAATTTGAGTTCAAACAACTAAGTGATTACTGAAAAAAAAGATGATCAGATACATATATGGCAGTCCAAATGAGTGACCTTGGATGAAATGTCACAGCTCAGCTTGACATTTGGTACAAATGTAAAACCATTGTCTCATTAGGTTAAACATCTCTCACAAGTATTATGATTTCAGCTTAAACAGTTATAATTGAATTAACATTTCAAGATTTTTACCCATATAAAAACAAATCAAATTTGACCTTGCTATTAAGTAGGTCAAGGTCAACCTAGATTCATCATTTGTGCGAACCTGGTAGGGCCTACTTCCCAAATGCTACATACCAAGTACCAGTGAAAAGATAATTAAAGGGTTTTACCTAAAATGGGCATGGTAGCCATCTTGATCATGTGACCAGAACAGTTTGTATAAATTTTGGCTAACCTATCATAAGGAGTCTTCATATGAAATTCATGAGTTCAATTGGCTTAGTGTTTTTTTATGAAAACTTTGACTATATTGATGGGACTCCAAAATGAGCGACATTCAATTTGGCTGAAAAGCTAAAGGTCAACCTTGACCTTTGGAACTTATTTTTGGACATTGTCTCATTAAGTTTAACATATCAAGTGAGAATAATGACTTTGATTTCAACAGTATGCAAAAAATCAACTTTTCAGAAAAAGTCCATTTAAATGCATTAGGAAGTTAAGGCTTTGAAGTTAAGGAGGTCACGGTCAACCTAGGATCATCATTTGCACAAACTTGGTAGGCCCTACATCCCAAATTTTACAAACCAAGACCAAAGGTTATCTGCCTTCGGGTTCTGGAGAAGATTTTTGAAGGGTTTTTACTATATATGGGCATGGCGGCCATCTTGGTCATGTGCCCAGGACCATTTGAACAAACTTTTCTTCCCTTACCCCAAATGAATTTTGAGTTCAATTGGCCTTGTGACTTCTGAGACAACTCTGTTTTAATATATTGATTGGACTCCAGTATAAGCGACCTTGGCTGAAAGGGCAAAGGCCAACCTTGACCATTGGAACTTATTTCCATTGTCTCGTTATGTTAAACATTTTAAGTGAGAATAATGGCTTTGGCTTCAACCCTTTTCAAAACATAAACTTTTCAAAACAATTCCAATTTAAATACATTAGGAAGTAAATTCGACCTTGCCGTTAAGTAAATCAAGGTCAACCTAGGATCATCATTTGAACAAACTTGGTAATCCCCACATCCTCAATGCTACATACGAAGTCCCAAGGTCATCAGCCTTCTGGTTTTGGAGAAGATTTTAAGGGGTTTTACCATAGCGGCCATCTTGTTCATGTGACCATGATCATTTGAACAAACTTTGGTTTCCCCATCCTAAGGAGTCTCCATATGAAATTTGAGTTTAATTGACCCAGTGGTTTCAGAGGAGAAGATGTTTGAAAATGTTGACGGACGTGCGGACGGACGCCAGAGGCATTGATATACTTTTAGCTCACACATGAGCCTTTATCTCAGGTGAGCTAACAAGTGAAAGTTAAAACCAAGAGAGGGTGCAGCTGAGCTGTCATCACTTTTGGTTTAACACAGCATTTACTTCTCTACTCCAGTCATAAATTTTAATAATTTCTACTTGTTATTGTTGTAGTTATTCTCCGAATAAATACAATCAAACAGAACATAGCTTTTAAAGATGTTGAAAGGTTATACCACAGGAGCTTGAAGTTCTGCCATTATTTCAAGAAAAAGCTCATGACCAGGAGTGCCACTAAATTTCAGGCATCTTTGAATCGCTATAGTATTTTTGTATCTGAAAGCATATTGCATGTTTTAAAGACGTAACTTCAGACACATGTGGTTACACCAAGCCCCGAGGTTATAATAGTTTTTTCATGCTAAACTCAACTGCAACTGAAATTTCAACTGCTCATTAAAACTAAAATACCGACAAATAAAGAAGTTTCTTGCTTTAAGTCTCTTAGATGTTGTATCTATCATGCTAATAAATGTTAAAATGCCAGCAATTATGAGCAGGATAAATTTTCTGCTAAGCTGAGTTTGGCATGAAAAAGTTTTATAACCTCGGGGCCAAGACTCGACTGGCAGTTTAACTGCCACCAGATTTGGTGTAAAGTTACATTTTTTACAGTATAGGTTCCAAAGACTCGGATTTTTGATTGCTGTTTATACAGATTTATATGTAGTACTTTATGGACTCAACGGGATTTCATGAAATCAATTGAAACGTCATTTACTTTCCTGGGCTCTGTCAGAATGTTTTATTTTCTTTCCCCCTAAAATAGAACATTTTAAAAGACACGCGGATAGTTATACAATCATTAATCAAATAAATGAGGCTTCATTTAATAATTTTCTTACAAACTCGACAGTCAAAAGATGTTCATCAACGCCTTTTCATTCATGAAGACACTTCCTAACGATACAAGTGTATTTCAGAGCTGTTTGAAATCATTTTTTCAGCCACACTGTAAAACTGCCCTTCAAGCATATGCGAATCATCAAGGCTATTACGAAACTTTTGAAATGCGCCTATTTTCATAACATATATTGCATACTTGGTCCTGTTCCTGAGTGTTGTTCTTTGTTTTGAGGTACACATGTGCGATTCATCAAAATAAGAACGGAATACAAAAATCCCGATGATTTTCTGTGTCCCTTGACTCGGAACACTGAGAGTTTCAGATTAATAATGAGTAACCATGTTAATTGTGGTATTTCCTGATCATACTCGCTTACTTTTTGCCTAAACTGTAAATCTGGGGCGTAGTGTACATGTACGCGGCGACACCCCACATTTATGAACTAGAGGTTTCAGTTATTGGGCCACGACATGAGATTTCCAAAATGTGGTATGTGCGACCAGAAAAGGCTCAGACCAACCTGCGCATACGCGCAGTCTGATCAAAGCCTTTGTTTGGTCGCCTTATTATTCAATGACTGTTAAGCTACTGACCAAAAAGCATTTGAAGTTTCTAAGCTTAAAAGGGAGGCTGCAAAGGTTCGTCTGAGTCTACACTTGTCAAAATGCCACATTGTTGGAAATCTAATTTCGTGGCTCAAATGTCATTATACTTCTAGCTAGGTAGGTGGCACGCGATAAGCTGGGCCCCAAAAGTGAGTATGACCAGGAAACACCACAATCGCACACTGCAGACCACCCACGGCACCGTGAGGAAGGCAGTTAGTGAAAATGCTCAGTCTGCTCATAACTTACCATATGATATATTTTGATCAATTTTGCATATGTATGCATGTCAACATTGTGTATCCATTGGCATGCGTAAAAGCTGAGCCTTTTTGACGGACAAGGCTTTGCCGAGCATCAGTCAGGTCGTTGTCGGATAGTGAAAATGCTCATAATTGTTGAACCACATGGTTTATTTGGATCAAATTTTGCAAAATCACAAAGCTACCAGGCCAGCATTCAATGTCGGGCCATCATTGGCACGCCAGTAAAACTCAATTTAAATGGCGTTTCGCTAATGGCTCGCTGGCGGGCCGATGATGGTCCGTTAAATGGCGTTTCGCTGGAGGGCCGATGATGGTCCGCTTATAGTGGTATTTGGATTCTACTAAAAATAGTTGTCAAAGTTGGGCCCCCTCTGACAGAACATTCTGAATCCGCATGTATCGAGACATACATGTGTAGACGTATACTGAACTACTAAAGAAACCTGCCACTTTTTACTGGATTCAAACTCCTAAATAACAAATTATAGAGCTAAGCTGATATGCTTATTTTAATAACAAGACATTAGAAAGTATTCTTCGAAAAAACATATTTATAAAATATAGAAAATGACGTCACGACGTCGAAAATACCGTTTTAACACTTTTGCCTCGGGAGTGTTTGTCTAGATATTTTTTTTGAAAACTTTTTTCGTGTTTGCAATGCCAATACCAGTACAGACAAAAGTTCATTTTAAAAATTTGCAATTTCTTGCTGTGACGTATGATATGGGGGTTTTAAATTGTGCTTTTGACGTTGTCTGAACGGCAGTGTTTTTTCCTTTGTTTAAACAATTTCTAGAAACTAAAATGACTTGGAGTCAACGAATCATTGTTAGAGAATGCATTTTCAATAAAAGCACCGCAAGCACTGCATAATACCCCGCCACTGCTGGGGGCACCAAAAGCTATTTTGTGAGATATATAATGCCTAAATAGCAACAGAACTGATATAGACAGTGATATGACGTCCTTAGTCACAATATGTAACCTTTGATGGTCAACATATCTGTGAAGTTTCATTCAGATACTCCATATAGTAAATGAACTACAGGTCAAAAACCATTTTTCAGATCAATCAAGGGCGGATAACTCATGAACTGGAAAGGTAAGGGTGACGGTCCTTACTAAAAATATGTAACCTTTGATGTTCAACATATCTGTGAAGTTTCATTCAGATATACCATATAGTAAATGAACTACAGGTCAAAAACCATTTTTCAGATCAATCAAGGGTAGATAACTGATGAACTGGAAAGGCAAGAGTGAAGATCCTTAGTCACAATCTGTAACCTTTGATGATCAACATATATGTGAAGTTTCATTCAGATATTCCATATAGTAAATGAACTACAGGTCAAAAACCATTTTTCAGATCAATCAAGGGCAGATAACTCATGAACTGGAAAGGTAAGAGTGATGGTTCTTTGTCACAGTATGTAACCTTTGATGTGAAACATATCTGTAAAGTTTCATTTAAATATTCCACATAGTAAAGGAACTACGGGTAAAAAACATTTTTTAATTCAATCAAGGGCGGATAACTCACAAACGGGAAAGGTAAGAGTGACGGTTCTTAGTCACAATATGTTACCTTTGATGTGAAACATATCTGTGAAGTTTTATTCAGATATTCCACGTAGTAAAGGAACAATAGGTCAAAAACCTTTTTTCAGACCTATCAAGGGCGGATAACTCACAAACGGGGAAGGTCAGAGTGACGGTCCTTAGTCACAATATGTAACCTTTGATGTGCAACATATCTGTGAAGTTTCATTCATTTATCATGAACAGTAAAGGAATAACAGGCCAGAAACCATTTTTCCAATATGAAAAAGGGCAGTAACTCCGTTAAAAATGGACGGATTTTGCCCATTAACAATCCCAAAGGAAAGACAAGTGTGCATCGTATTCATTTTCTACCAAAAAATTGACACACAGTATGTGTCAGGTTTCTTTAGGAGTTAAGTGTATATGTATGACCCAACAAAACTCATTTAGATTTAGACTGCAGTCTGGTCAGGGTTTACACTGTTTGTGGCAATACTTCCAATAATTAATATACACGTTACGCTTTTTTGTATTGCTAGATTAATATAAGGGGAACCCAATCAACGCATGTATTAATCGGCCTTGATTCTATACTGAGGGAAAAAAGTTGAGCAATTATTTATAATGGGTTTTCCCATAGGCGAATTTTTGAGCATTAAATAGTTTTTATTAGCAGGTGCGCAAACATATCATTTGTTTGGTTTTTTGGTTTGGTTTTGTTGCTTTACGTCCAAAGTCAACAGCTATGGTCATTGCGGGACGGTCAGTTCACCTTACCACACTTTTTCCTGGGCAGGCTTGAACAAGCGGATAACCAGTAATTCGTGCACATACTTTCGCTTGTAACTGACAACAACCCTTCTTGAATGAATCAGCGGAAGGGAGGAGAATGACCGTAGAAATTATTTCATGATCAATCTCCACGAAAGTATGGGACCAGGCCGGGATCGAACAGTTGTTTGAAAATGATCTAATGACTACCCGCAAGAGGTAAAAAGAAACAAATTCCAATTTCATAGCGAGGATTTGATCTGCTGAGCATTTTAATTTCAAACGCTATTCAATTGAAAGGGAGGCAATTTGAACAAAAACGATTTTCAACTCAAAACAGTTTTTCAACTAAAAACAGTACGAAATCGGTGAACATAACCTTCAGTTTTAAGCCGGTTTTCACTGTACGGCTTTTAGGCCTAAACATTTGATGGAAAAAAGGAAGTTTTAGCAGAAAAACATTCGCTCTATTGCCAGATAAGCTGTTTATATTAAGCAAGGGGGCTTAAAATTGGACTTTACGTTACCGGTTAATTTCATCGTACTCCTAAACGTTTGTCAACATATATTTTTGATATAATGAAATTAAAACTCGTATTGCTTCTAAACTGCAGATCCAGGGGTCGCGAGTTCGATCCCGGCGCGGTCCCATACTTTCGTGGAGATTGATCATGAAATAATTTCTACGGTCATTCTCCTCCCTTCCGCTGAATCATTCAAGAAGGGTTGTTGTCAGTTACAAGCGAAAGTATGTGCACGAAGTACTGGTTAACTGCTTGTTCAAGCTTGCCCAGGAAAAAGTGTGGTTAGGTGAACTGACCGTCCCGCAATGACCATAGCTGTTGATTTGGGACGTAAAGCAACAAAACAAACAAACAAACAAACAAAGCTTCTAAACTATGAATCCCCAAAGTATATTGCTATTTTTTCCCTTAGTATATTAGAACAGGATCCAGAATCTACTTTGGCAATCTTATATCATCTAGTTAGTCGGGTATGTGCATGTTAAGTGGTAGTAGATTTAGTCCTGTATTTGTTTCTTCATTAATTTTGGTAACGTGTATAGACCTACTTATATCACAAGTTTCACAGTTCACCCTTGTCTTAAAGGGGGCTGGTACATAAGGGTTTTTTTATAAATTAAAATACAATGATCAAAATTGCCTAATGGGTGATATTCATTCTATGGGTACCTAGAATAGTGCAGAAGAAAAAAACTATAACTTTAAGAATTAAATGACAACATCATTGAAAATAGCCTATTCAAGTGTGTTTGAGAATTCAACTTTGCGACATGTTGCACACGTCTTGCTGTTGTGCACCTTTTAATACGTGCCATTATCAGAAAAACGCCTTTTGTTGTCACTTTATGTTGTCAGCTGTGTGTGCGTGATCGAAGAGACTCGTAACTTAACAATCGACGAACGCGGATCAAATTTACGAGTCGGGGCGACAAATAGCAATCAAAACTTGTTTCTAATGATTTTTTATCTACGTTTGTCTATCGTATTAACGTTTTCGATTGCCGCCTATCCGGTGTGTTCCTGCTACTAGTTTAAACATTTTTTTGCCCATGGGGTTGAGTCACAAGTTCTCACAACCTGTTATTGTTTGGTCGTCTATGTTGTGGTGCTGTTGACAGGTTGTATCCTACCATGAATATGCTCATGTACAGTTATTTCATGCCTGTTTGTGGTATAGTCAAAA
This sequence comes from Loripinus fragilis, assembly GCA_964019695.1. Lineage (NCBI taxonomy): Eukaryota > Metazoa > Mollusca > Bivalvia > Lucinida > Lucinidae > Loripinus > Loripinus fragilis. Next base: position 94,740,850 of record OZ026515.1, read on the forward strand.
CTATTACCCCGAGGTGCCGTGGACGACCTGATGCACGAGGCCGAAGGCCGAGTGCAATAGTTCATCAGGTCGTCCATGGTACCGAGGTGTAATAGTTTGACTATACTACAAACAGGCATGAAATAACTGTTTTATTATGAAATACTTAGCAGCGTTCCTTGAATGGAGTTGCTGTTGACGATGTGGTTTTGTTGCAAAACGAAAAAATTCACCAAATCTGCTCAATTTTGGTCTCAAAATGTTCCGCTCGTTCAAACTAAGAAAACGAGTACCCACACTTTATGGTTCTGACCATAAACAACAGAGTTGTTGGAGTTTAAAGTTGCCAAACCATGCCTCATTTTCACCATCGTTGCATAACGTCTCCTTTCATAAACGAACCGTACGCGCATGGTCGTCGCGCATGATAATGAGCGCCTGTGTTTTTTTAACAGGGAAGCTGGAAACCAGGCCCATGGTATAGTGCCAGTCTATAGTATACAATTATTGACTAATGAGGCCTTGGATTTGATGTGATATCGACCAGAGAATACCAATATTGACCGAGGCGAGGTCAATATTGGTATTCTCTGGTCGATATCACATCATATCCAATGCCTCATTAGTCAATAACTGTTTTATTATATACCATTAAGAGAAAGATGTACAGGTATCATTGCACCTGGAAAAAGTACTGAACTTATATACGAGTTTTGGAAAAGTCAAGCATATAGCAGAATCAGTGCAGACCTAGATAAGGCCACCCGTTTACTATTTTATATATGTTGTGCATGAGCGTTATAATTCACCATTTACTCACAAAAATTCTAACGCGCCTCGCCTGTAGAGCCAATGTTAAAATAGTGTGATATATCATGGACGTTATATTACCTGGACTGGAAACACCAATAGATTTACCGATAATCGTTATTCGATCTTTGCCGCGCTGAAATCCAGGTAGGCGGCAGGCAATTTCCGATAAAGTGACGAATCACTTAACGAGAAAGAGATGTGTATGGGCATGTGTTTCTTCGCCCCTAGCATCTCGGTAAGAAGCGATAGGTCTGAAAGAATAGCACCGTTTTATGGAGAAGCTTCTAAGCTGCAATTTGATACCAAACACGATGTTGTTCCGGTAAAAAGTAAATTAATTCAAGAAATGAACCTATGATTTCCATTTACCCCCCCCCCCCCCCCCAATATACGTCCGTGGTTATGAGCGCTAATTAGCCAAACATCGCTTGGTAAAACAAATGAAATGTAAAACTATTCAACAAAAGAGAATGAACTTTCGATGAGAATTTAAAAATACAAAACAAAAAAAAAAAACGTGGGATGCAGTTCATTCACTATGCACGGATCATAAATACAGCTATAATATTGGCCTCGACGCGAGAAACCCTGTCTTCAGGGGTTTGTGAACAACACAGGCGCAGACCAGCCTGCGCATCCGCGCAGTCTGATCAGCGCCTTTTTTTTTCTTTTTGGAAAGTATCATATGTAAACTTGCTGCAGGTGAAATTTTAATTTTCAAGCTAGTCTCTTTAGCTGAGGACTGGTTTGAAACACTCTTTGTCGAACCCCCCCCCCCCTCCCCCCGAAAACAGTTTTTCTCACAACGAGGCCCATATGATACCAAACAATCTAGTGTTGTCAGAAAAAAATACCCAAGAAAAAAAGATAACGCATCAGGCTTTTCTTCATTTCTCAGACATGGAAAAAGGCATTTTTTCATACAACGCAATTAACCCACATATGCCTAACGTCCTTTTTGTGGGGCATAGGTAAACAGTGCAGAACCAGATGAAACCCAGCAGAACGCGGTATCTGATCAGGGTCTCCACCGTTTGCTTACAGAATGTTCTATAAAAATTTATGAAAATGACACCAACACCCTTTAAAACGAAATCGTCTGGTCCAATTGAGTGGAGAGGTCGTAAATGAGTTAAATAGAAATTCAGTAGGTTTTGTTTAAGTCTTAAATTGGCTATTATTGTCAGTTGTTGACAATATCACTCTTAAAACAAGTCGTTTTGGTTGAATAGATATTTAACGCAGTCACGGAAATAATTACTGCTCACAGCTGTCTTACCAACTACATTGTTAATTGTTAAACAAACGCTTTTTAATGAAATGAAGTGTATCTATGGTTGACAAATTATCATTTATAATTAAATGTATGTTTTCACGCTTTTTAACCCTGCAATGTGGCTAAATTCCTATTGTACATTAGAGGCAATGTTTAGGTTCCCAGTGTTGGGACACCTCCGTAGAGTGGAACGTTATGCGGAAAAATGAAAGAAAGACGATTTTGCTAGCATCTTATCTGCATGATTTTATTTTGTTTTTGCTAAAAAATTGAAAATTTTAGTTCCAAAATGTGTAATTTACGTATCAAGTGTTAAGTATATCAAATCTACTCACATCAATTAGCTCTACAACCGAAATTTCGATGGTATAGAATAAACATATGTAGTACGAAAAGTTATCATTTTGCCTCTTTTTCATATCGTCACTGCAACAAAAGTTTGCAATATAACGATATTCTACAAAATGCAAACTTAGGACAAATATATTAACGTTTAGGAATTTAAAGAATTACACTCATTGAGCGCTTCAAATTGCCACAGTTAAAGTGACAAGTAGCTCATTAAAATTCTTATATCCACCATTTTCAAGATGGCGGCTTGTAAACAACGCAATCTGTCCAAAATAACACGAAAATTAACCATTATCCACGGATTTTATTCCAACATAACTCATATGAGATATACTTAAAAACTTATTCTCGTAAAGTCCGTAAGAATTTTCTCCACATATATTGAATATTCACGGTTTTAACATCGAACTTTCCTATGAATCATCGCTATGAACAGCCTCTTTGAAAATGGCGGCAGAAAGGTATTTATCTCGGCGTATAACCGATTTACGCGTAGGCAATAATATTGATGAAATAGATAAGAAGCTAATCCCTGCAAGTACACATCCCTGGATATATCAAACAATAATTCACAGCTTTGAAAGCGCAGGGAAAATGTGTGATAGCTGACGTCATTTGTTACTGTAAAACGCTTGAAAGACGTTACAAATACATGTAAACGTATGCGACGTGGTCTAAGTATTGGCGGGAGTTCTCAAAGTAAGTAAGGTTGCAAAGATCAGGAATCGATACAATCAAGTACCACACCTGACCCAGGATACCAATGGGAAAGTGACAAACTCACAGAAGACACCACAAACGAGAGCCAAGAGGTCAGCCCTTTCCCAGCAGGTGACCACAAAGCACATATAAACAGACGCGCACAAAACATAGCAAACACAAGACAGAACAAAAACATAAAAGATCCACAAAAGAAGTACCGCCTTGGAACGGTCAGTAAAATATTTTACTGGAGGGCTTAAACCGGTTAAAGTCTAATTTTAGTAACTAATATTCATCGGCAAGCGCACACCAGCCAGTGAATATGACAATATATAGACTGGCCACGTGAGCGCTCTAAGCCAATGAAAATCGGTCTTTTTACTAAGTTATATAATAATCATATTTATTGACCGCTGGAATAGTTCAGTGACTCATGACATAGCAAACAAGAAATATCTTGAAAAAAGATATTCGGCGGCTCTCAAATACTGACGATAAACGCAACCAAATTCGCTGGTTAAGGCGAATTTCCCATCTACCCCTTCGCATGCTGGAATCTAAAACCAGCGAAGTTGTGGTCCTGTTTCTGTCTCTCTTTTGCTTGGTTGTGTGCACATCTTACTCTTTTTGCTGAGCGATATGCATCTGAATCTTTTTTTTTAATTTTAGGCATTCACCAGCAAGGGTTTGGGAACAATGTTTTAAGTTCTAAGTTTTTAGGAAAATTGGGGGACAATAAATTAATGTAAAATTAAACGTTCACTGAAACAAACCGAACACTAGAAAAGAACATAGCCAGGATAGAGGAATAAATACATGTAGGATTCAAAACTGATCGACACCCAGTAAGCACGTACAATTGGGCCATTATCGGCCCGCCACTGAAACGCCATCCGAATGACATTTTGCTGGCAGACCGATAGTGGCCCGAGTTTGGATGCTGGCTGACCCATGTGCGGATCCAGGAATTTTTGCCAGGGTGGTCCAGGCCCGACTGCCAGAAAACAGCTCTGACAACGGTTTTTGTCTTTTTTTTTTGTCCTCAACTTTTACAGTTTTATAGTGGCTTTTCAATGGTTTATTTCAAAGAAAACTATAATTTTACAAGGTTTCGGGGGGGGGGGGGGGGGGGGGGGGGGTGTCCAACCTATTCGGGGGGGGGGGGGGGGGGGGGGCGGGGGCTGGAGGTCCAAATGCTAATTCTAGAAACCCATAGAACTTTTGATTATCCAGGAGGTGGTGCGGACCCTATATCCCCCTCTGGATCCGCACATGTGACCTTTTAAGAGGGTCTGAACGGGAGGGGTCTGGTATTCACTATTCATTAAAAATTTAGCCCATTATTCATCTCATTAAAATTTTGGGTTATTCATTAAAATAAGACCAATTATTCATTAAAAGCAAGAAAGGTGGCAAAGAAATCTGATTATTCACTATTCATTAGTTTTTTCTTCAATTCATTTAAAATATAGGAATATTCATTATTTTTTAGGCCGCAATTATTCACTATTCATTAATTTTTTTTGTTCATTATTCACTATTCATTATAAAAAGGCCATTATTCACTAATCATTATACCCCGTCCAGACCCTCATTTAACTACTCGTAATTGATAGAAGAGACTTTACCGATAGTTACACTGTTCTTGTACAATGTACGAAAATGCATATGCCGGCTAGGGCAAGCTCAATCGCCTGAACCCAAATGTTACGTGCAAATTTCTGATTAATTTGACGCCATTGTAATGTAACAAATTAAATTCACTTGTTAAGTTTTTTTTAGAAATCAATGGTTTATATTCACCATTTTGGGACAATGACACATACCCCTGGAATTGGGAATTTTAGCGCGAAAACGCCTACAATTGAGAATTTTTAGCGTTGTTAGCTTTATTGTCAAATCATAAAACACATCATATTTAATTTGAATTTAGCTGTACTGTTAACTTGCATGATGTATTATATGAGACTGCGCAATGTTGAATATTACCAGGGCTACCACTCATATTTTGAGGGTATATAGGGCAAAATGTAGAGGGCACAATTTTTAGAGGGTACATGGGCCCACGAAAATTCCGACAAATAAGCATTTTGAAAGCGCAGAGTAGGCTTTGATTTCCTATTAACTGCTTAAAGTGATTCTGCAAACCCACCCTAACAAATTTGAGGGGGGCTCCTCTTTACATCATTTGCATGAAAATGACTAAGTCAACACACTGAAAAAAACATTTGGCAGGGGTTCCCTTATATATTATGACTTTCCGTTCACCCCAGCCCTTTCCCCAGCCAACATAAAATGCGAATAAATTAGAAAAACTGAAGAAGTGGGATGGGGCACTTGGTACTACAGAAGCTTACACCAAAGTACCAGCTCCTTCAGGTGTGTCATTTTTGACCAAGGAAGTGAAAAATAAAGAAGAAGAAAAAATGATCAGACTAGGACCCAGGCTATACTTACAGGGGAAATTACCAGTTGAAGCAAAGAAGTCAACCACGGCTGATATGCCGATCGTTAGAGGGCACAACACCCTAGGGCCCTTATAATGCAACGAGAGGATTTACAGCGTAGTAGCATGACTGATATGCCGATAGTCGAGTCGGTTGAAAATGTCAAATAAACAAACAATTTTAAACACAATTTACTCAACAAAACGATGATTTTTTCTTTGATATTTTCCAACTTGAAATTGGAAATTTTTCATCCGAACATAGGAGAAAAGAAACGTTTTGGCATTGGGAATATAACCGTATAACGGCCAAAAATGACTATTGTCGAAATATATGAAACAGACTATAATCATGTCCAGATATGGGAATTGGAAAAGTTACAAATATTTTATTTAAATAGCGCGATATTACTGTAAAGTCCTTTCGGATTTAGTGGATTATTTTATAATGCACTTCTTTACTGTGCGCAATGCATGTAAACAATGATAGTGACAGCAATTCACAAATACTGTACATCGGGGGTTGACCTATATTCGAGATAAGGTCGTTTATACATTTGCATTTTTAGACCCAGTGCACAGACTGGTTCTCTACCATTTACATGTATGTTTTCAAGTTTAGTTTCATGATTAGTAAGATTGTATGGACATTCTGAGTAACAACCAATGAGAGCATCTTTTTCCAGTCGGTGTGATGAATATTACAATTTAAAAATGCTTCTGATTGGTGTATAATTTAGATCTAAAGCGATAATAGAACGGCGGCAAGCCGCCGTAAAAATAGACAATTACTCCGTATATAGACGGTTGGGAAATAATCTGTACTATTTCACTGGAGCTCTAGCAGTTTTGCAAAAAAAAGTATTTATCCTTTTGTCGTTTTAGTCAGAACCCTTCTGACAACAGAAGCCGCTCAAGACTTTGCCTACTGGCGTTTTTTTTTCTTCATGTTTTGTTTTTGTCGTCTGCTGTTTTTTTTGGTTGGGGGGTTTCATGTTTGTGTGTGTGTGCTTTTTGTTATTGTTTTTTTTTTTTTTTTTGTCGAAAATCTTTTTTGTTTTTGTTTTGAAAAAAAAACAAAACATTTCCATCAATACCAAGTTGTGATCCTGATCAGACTCGCCATTTTGTCGGGCCTGATCTGAGGCTAAACTGCTTGCGAAATTTATCAGCAGACGACACTAGTAGGCAAAGAGTTTAAGATTTTTTACAATAAACAATTGTTCCTTTAGTAATTAGGGATTTTGTGTCTTCATAAAACACCTGCTACAGCAATAATTCTTTTTCCGTTTCAATAATTGCCCAGTTTGACCTTAAATGGATCAAATTTAGACGAATCCGTGGTGTACTTTACCAAAACGGTTCTAATAAGCACCTAAATAAATGTCTCTAGAAGATATAAGAACATTATGTCCTGCCAGCCAAGAGTGACAGTGACGTCGTGTTTTGTTTACAATTGTTAAGTAAAACATTAATTTGTACACTCCACTTAAGCAAATATGAATCGATAGATCACTTGCGTATTAATCTTATCCAGTGGATAGGATTAATATACAAGTGATCTATCGATTCTAAGTCCCTGATAAATTTGTAAACAAAACGTGACGTCACTGTCACTCTTGGCTTGCAGGACAGTACTAGTCATTGTTTATTGAAAAATTAACTATTTTGAGGTTTTACAAGCGCAAACACTGCAGTGTGGGAACGCGTTACCACCAAGTAACGTAACATTTCTGTGTGCTTTATTTCGAGCTATATATTGAGCAGCATGCTTTTACAAACCGTAGTCATAATGGTATTTTTGTCGATTTTGTTTTGTTTCACTCATAAGCCCATCTGCAACAGTTTCAATTTGATTATATGGAATCACTCACATCTCACACTGTTGAATTTAAAAGAAATTCATCATGACCTCGAGGGCGAAAGTGATTTTCGGAAGAAATGCGGGCTTTGGATAAGACAAGCGATATGTCGTCTTCACGCGAGATGGAAACTGAGGGTCTAAGGAAACAGTGCACTCTCCATGATCCCAAACAAGGAAATAAAGGGGAAAAGAAGAAATTCACACTGTACGCTTTGTCAAAACTCGTATATGCCCCAAGGTTATAAAACTTCTTTCTTCATGCTCAATTGAGCATAAAATTTATCATGCTCAAAAATGTTAAAATGCTAATATTGTTGGCATTTTTAACATTTATTTGCTTGATAAATACATTTTTGTGGTTGAAAGCAAGAAATGTCTTTATTTTTCAGCATTTTTATTTTTACGAGCAGTTGAAAAAGTCAAGCAAAAGTTTTATAACTGAGCCATGACATGAGATTTCCATGGACCAGCAATGTGTCAGACGCGCAGTCTGATCAGAGCCTTTACTAGTCGCTTGAATATTCTATGAAGATTAAGCTACCGACCCAACAGCATTTGGAGTTTCTAAGCTTAAAGTGAGGCTACACAGGCCAAAAAGCCACTAGTTGGAAATCTCAAGTCGCGGCTCGACTATCAGTGTACAGTGCAACGCAGCTGAGAAAATATTGTCGTGCCAACCAAGAGTGACAGTGACGTAATATTTTGTTTGCAATTGTGACGTAAACCATTAACTTGTACACTCCACTTGAGCTGAAGCGAATCGATATATCATTTTTGTAATAATCCTATCCTGCAACAAAAGTCATCTATCGATTCTTAGTCCCTGATAACACATGACGTCACTGTCACTCTTGGCTGGCAGGACAGTACATATTATTAATACGTTCCGATATTGTGAAGATTGGCAACTTTTTTATGGAGGTATATCCGTGATGCTTTCCGAGAATTAATAAACTGATCATCGGGGGTACACTGTTTCCTTCTGTCCTATTTTGAACGTAATGCATTAATGAGCTTCATTGAGATTGTGACATTACCATTTCCTTGTAGGAGGCAAAATATCCGCTGAAAGTACAAAAAATGTCATATGTGTTTTTTAAGGATTTCCTTCTACAGTAAACCCTGTCTTAAGCGAAATGAAAACACAAAATGGTTTTCAAAACCGATTATGGCTTAATGCAGGTCAAAAGTATTGCATAATACAATACTATTGACCTTCACTTTCCATTAAGACCTAGGTTTGGTGTATTTTTAAGTGCCGCTTAAGACAGGGTTAACTGTATACCATAATGTTACACCGTTCTGACCTTAATCGATCTAATCAGCACGCTGTGTGCAAAACCTTTTATTACTTTGTTTCGTGTTTTCTTCAAAAAAAAGTATGGATCCAGTTCAGCTGGCTTCATCACTGTTTTATCACCTGATTAGAAACCAGAAGTTCATGATTACTGTCCTGCCAGCCAAGAGTGACAGTGTAACACTTTAGTGTATAGGTACTTTTTATTCATGTAATGGCATGTATGTGCCCAATTTCAGCAGTTATTAAATACTCAAGTGGACAGCTCATTAAACTGAAGATAACAAGGGTCAACCTATCAGAAATATCACGATTCCTTTGTACTCATTTTTAGTATCTCCCGATAAACACTTATATAGCTAGCTGAAGGGTTGTTAATGGTAGACTGTAGAGTTCAGTAAAAGGTTGTATATCCGACCTTGCTGCGCCATACAATATTTCAATACACTGCAGACTCAGAACAGTTGGCTTCTGGTGAAGCTGTCTGATCAGGTCTGCACTGTTTGTGTTTCGAATGGAAACGTTTGCCATAGTTTGGCGTCATTAGGATGACAATTGATAAAAACATAAATTAGTTCAGGTTCTTCGGCGTAGCAAGGGTTTAATTTGACCATGATATTTGTGAATTTCATTTCGACCAATCGAAATGGCTCTACTATCCTAACCTTTACCGATAACCAATAGAATATACGCTTCTATGAACAGATGGGATTGGAGATACCTCAAAACCGGGGTGCATCCTTCCCCAACTCAGTTTGGGCTTGACACAAGAGAGTGAAATTGGGAAAGGTTTTGGACAGTCGGGTTTCTAAAAATTATTATTAAAATTAAATAAATAAATCACTCCACTTTGGACTTGTAAAATAAATTGTTGAAATTCAGGGTTGTTAATCATTGACTTTAAAAAATACACAACGCGGAGGAACAGTATAGACATTGATCAGTAATCACACTTGTTGATTGGTACCGTGCTCACAGATATTGACAGTATTACACTTGTTATTTTGGTGGACCGTGACTTCAGGATCGAAATTTGGAACCATACAGACGTCGCTGGAAGTTGCATTGGTAAGTCTTTGATCTACTTATCTGGGCTTTCTTGTACATTGAATAAAATTAAGATATTGGACAGTCATATCAATTGTCATATAGGTTTAATCTGCTACTTGATAAATAGTACCTTAGCAAATTATTATTTTTTTTCTGTTATTTACAAGGTGTTAAGAAATAGATTGGTGTTAATTTTTGTTTTGCTTTTTTTATTTTAAAAATAATAATAATAAATAACTAGAAGTATTTTTTTTTAATTAATTACACTTATTGTACTCTATTAATTTAATTCAATATGGCCGAATTTCAAGAGTTAGCTAAGGCAATCAATGACAATTCTCAATGCTTGGTGCAGACTGCGCAAGGCATGAGTGAGCACAATCGAACAATGATTGAGTGTACTAAACAAATTGTAGCGGAGGTTGGTAGTTTAGACCTAGGGGAAGCGGAAAACAAAGAAAAAAGTATTGGCTTTGGGCAATTTAAGGTTTTTGATGGGAATCCAAAATTATACGAAAACTGGATCAAAGATATAGAGAAAGCGCATTTTCTCAATCATGCAAACGACCGCAAGAAACAACTTCTTGCTTATCAATTTAGTACTGGACTGGTTTCGGACTATATAAAAAGATACTTAGAATCAGAGGAACACAAGGGCTGGGACCACTTAAAAGCAAATTTGGCAAGTAGATTTTCTCCAGTTTTAGACGGGCCGAAGCATTTGAGCTTTTGGTTAGCCTTAAGCAAAACAAAGACGAAGATATCCAGTTTTTTGCTGAAAGATTGCTAGGTGCTGCGCAGCGAGCGTACCCACAGCAAAATGATCATATACGACCTATTATAGAGTCTCAGTTACTGAGTATTTTCTTAGCGGGAATATGGGATAAAAACATTAGGGCGCAAGTAGAAAGAAGTGGGCCTAGAACTTTTGATGAGGCATATGCTATAGCCTTAAGGGAACAACAAATTTTTCAAAGGTGCACGACCCAGAGGAGACAAGACGGGCCTGCGCATAATAATGTTAGGGGTCATGAATCAATGGAGATTGACCATAATAGGAATCGCTTTTATAATGACCGTAGGAGAAGGTTAGAAAGACATGACAGGAATCCTAGACATGACAATAGGGACAGACATACAGACAGACGTTTCAATAACCGGCCTAATGAGAGAGGGGTTATTAATCAGACAAATCGCATAAGTTGTTGGGAATGCAACGAAGAGGGTCATAAAAGGGCCGAATGTCCAAAACGTTTAAACTAAATAGACCCAAGTATGTTGAAGCCGATACGCGGGTCAATAAACCAGTATCAATTGAGAAATATTTAGTTAATTTGACAGGAAATCAAAATAGTTGTTTAATTAAAATTGGGAAACAGAGAGTTAGGTGTCTTATAGATTCAGGGGCAACAACCTCCCTTATAAGTTGGAAATTTTATAATAATTTGATATTTAAACCTGGTTTACAAAGGGCTTCAGCACATCTAGAATCGGTTGATGGAACAGCCTTATCTTTAAAAGGAAAAGTTGAATTAAGATTTGAAATGAAGAGTTTAAAATTGACTCATACTTTCTTTGTAGTAGATGGAATAAACAGAAACATTTTATTAGGGGATGATTGGTTAACCTCAAATGGAGTAAGAATGTATTTTGACTTAGGTTGTATTCGTGTTAAGGGTGTTTATGTGCCATTAGTGGCGGACAAACATATAAACTCAATTTGTCGGCTAAATCGTTCACTGACAGTAGCTCCTAATACATCATATGTATGTTGTGCTAGGGTCAAGGGGAGTTTTGAGGCTGAAGGTGGTAGTGAGTTGCTAGTGCAGTCTTTTGATGATCACATGATATGTAATCAGCCTGGTGTAGAATTAGATGAGTCAGTGGTGAAATTAGATAGGACAGGAAAATTCCCAGTTAGTATTTCAAATTATACTAACAGGTTTATTAGGCTTAAGAAGGGTTGTGTGATAGGCAGAGCAGTAGTTATGTCTAATGTATGTGAAGAACATTCAATTAGTCACATCAACAGATCTAGTAGGCAGGAAACATCAGCTATGCATATGCCTAGTCAGGACGAAATTAAATCCCAAATACACACTGAGGAAAACCATAGGAAGTTAGTTGAGGAATTAGTCTTTAAGAATTTAGATGTATTTGCATTTAAGGACTCACAGGTGCTTGCTAGTGACTTGGTGAAAATGAAAATTGACCTTACTGATAAGACACCTTTTAAAATAAAGCCATATAGGTTGTCCTTAAATGACCAGAAGGTAGTAGATAAAGCGGTCAGAGAATGGGAAGAGTCAGGTATTATTTGTAGATCCAGAGGTCCTTACAGTTCAAGTGCTGTGGTGGTAGATAAGAAGGACGGTTCAAAAAGGGTATGTATAGATTTCCGCCGTTTGAATAACATTACAAAACCATATGTTTACCCTTTACCTACAATAGATCAGATCCTTGGTAAGTTAGGTGGAGCACAATACATTAGTACATTTGATTTAAAATCTGGCTTTTTTGCTGTAGGAATCGAGCCTAGTAGTAGGGACTATATGGCATTTACATGTGCAAGAGGAAAGTTCCACTTTTGCCGCGCCCCATTTGGCCTGAGAAATAGTCCTGCATGGTTCTGTGAACTTATGACCTTGGCCTTGGATGGTTTAGATGATTTTTGTTCGTTTTATATGGACGATATTGTTGTCTGGTCGAAATCCTTAGATGAGCATATTTGGCATATTAACCAGCTATTTGAGAGAATAAGGAAGCATAAACTTAAGTTGTCTCTTAAGAAAAGTCAGTTCATGAAAGCAGAATCTAACCACTTGGGTTTTATTGTGTCACCCGAAGGCGTACGTCCAGACCCCTTGAAAGTAGAGAGTATTCGTACTCTTGCCCCACCTACAAATGTTAAGGAATGTAGGAGTTTTGTTGCAATGTGCTCATATTACCGTAGGTTTGTTCCAAATTTTGCTAAGATAAGTGAACCTATAGTTGCGCTCACAAAGAAACATGCTAGGTTCAAATGGACGGAACAATGTCAGGAGGCATTCGATTTAATGAAAGAAAGTCTCACTGTCATTCCCTTACTTTCCTATCCAGACCCCAATAAAAGATTCATTCTTTACACTGATGCTTCAGACACTTGCGTCGGTGCAGTTCTGTGTCAGGAATATACGGAGGCGGAGGAAACTTTTGAAAAGCCTGTGTATTTTATTTCACACAAATTAAACAAAAGTCAGATCAATTATAGCACTGTTGAGAAAGAGTGTTTCGCAATAATGTACTCGTTAGAACGGTTACATCATTGGGTGAGCTGTTCTCAAATCATATGTAAAACTGACCATATGCCCTTGAAGTACTTGTTAAGTAGTCACTTCAAAAATAGGAAAATAGCATCTTGGCAAATGAACATTGCCGAGTATAATATTGACATAGAGTACCTGCCCGGAAAACAGAACTTAATCGCGGATCTTATGAGTCGCTGACCCAATAATCACGAACCTGATGAAGGGGAGGTTCCGCAGCAAGTAACTTCTCATAAGGTAAATGTCATAGATTCTTCAAAATTTGACCCTACTAAGTATGTGAATGCAGAGTTACCTCTCTTGGATTTGGATGAAAAGCCCAAATTAATTGACCTTGACACATATGATGAGCAGCAGAAAGATGAAAGCATAGTTCAGTTGATTAAAAATCCTTGGAAAAGTCACTTATTGTGATTGACAATGTCTTATATTTTGTATCGGATGTTGATGGATCTCCACTTTTGCGGTTGTATTTACCTGATCATCTTACTAATGTAATGATGAAGGGGTATCATGATTTTGGCCACATGGGATTGGATAAGACGTATGATAATCTCAAGGTACGCTATTACTTTCCAAACATGTATAAGAGAATCAATGAATATGTTTCGAAGTGTGTCACTTGTCAAGAACGTAACATGAAATCAGTCAAACCACCAATGGGTGAAATGGATATTCCGGCATTTGCGGGTTGCAAATGGGCGGCTGATATTTCTGGACCATATAATGAAACTTTGTCAGGCAACAAATATATCCGACATTCATTTGTCTTTATTCATCATACATAGTGTGTTTTGCTATACCTGATAAGTGTAGTGATACCATTTGTTCTATATTGATCGAGGAAATGTTTCCTACATTTGGCTCCATGGTATCTTTGCTCACTGATAATGGTAAGGAATTTTTATCTGGGAAAATGGCCGACACCTTAGCAGCTCTTAATATCAAGCATATAACGACTTCTATATATTCGCCAATGTCTAACGGGGCCTGCGAAAGATCTCATCGAACATTACTAGATGTATTGTCGAAAAAGCTTCAGGGTAATCCAGAGTCCTGGGACTTGTATCTGTCACAAGCCTGCGCGGCTATTAACTTTTCGGTCAATGAATCCAGTAAATTGTCTCCATTTTTTCTAATGTACAATCGTGACCCAATCTTACCTGTTACCAATATTTTAAAGTGTAGACAGAGGTATGCAGGGGAAGATGCATGTAAGTTAGCATTAGAGAAACAGCATGAAACATTTATGTTAGTACACAAAAACTTGAGACAAGCGAAAAAGCGCAATGCCAGGTATGCGAATGAGAATGCCAAGGATGTTAAACTAGAGGTAGGAGATTCTGTCTATTTGAAACAGCATGTCAGGAAGTCCAAGCTTGACAGGAAATGGCAGCCATTCTACAGAATAGTGAGTCAGAAGTCGCCATACACCTTTGTCATCCGTAATCAGTTAGATGGTTCAATTAAGGAGTCTCACGTCAGACATTTGCGATTGGCTAACATTGATGACTGGGAGATAACCAGAGAAGACAAGGAACGTCAAATGCGGAAGGCCAGAATGGTAGCCTCCCCTGATAACAGTGATTCTGAACCCGATGAACCACCATTAGCCAAGCTGACTAAGATGAAGAGAAGACATAGATCAGGCAGTTCCAGTGAAGAAGACATACCATTGCTAGAGCTTCAAAACCGAATCAATGCCATGAATAGGCAGCTGAAGCGTGAGTATGCGAATAGGAATGTCTCATCGAGCACAGACAGTTCTAGTGAACCAGACCTGAAGACTAGACGCTCAGTCCATAATGATGACTCATCATTGGAGGGTAAGTATAACCAAGATCAAACACCCATGCACTATGACTCGGAGACAGATGAATACTACACTGATGTAGGTTCCACCGTTCCCAAACAGGAAAGTATGGAAGTAGATCAAGTAAATAGTGTAGATAACAATCAGAAGGAGCAGGTTAAGCAGATTTTGAGTGCAGTGATAGGGCTTCTGAAATAGTTATCTTGTAGATAGTAATTAATCAGTGAATTATGTAACATTCATTTTGTTATGTGTATATAGCTTTTGTGGAAGCAGGTTATATTTTAGCACTCAGTAGTGCGTTGTTGCAACAGGTGTAATTAATTGACTTAGTAGTCGGATGTTTTCCGGTGCTAATGTTTTAGCATTTTGGCAATTTTTATGGTCAAGCTACTTGAATAGGTCAATGGGGTTAATGAGAAGGAGACTTGTAAGTTGTTAAAGAACAAGCATAATGACATATTTTGTGTTAGACGGTAGTTGACGTCTACTTACTGTAAAGTCTCGCGTAAGGACATGGGTTTTGTATAAAAGTAAAGGTTGATGTTAACGACCGCCCAATTGGGTCCTAATGAGTTATATTATATACTATATTGCAGGTTGAGCAGGATGTTAAGGACTAACATTTTGATGCTCTTCTTATTGACAAGTGCAGGCGCATTAATGCACGAAAATGTATTCTTTCATAAGATTGGGGGTTTCTCAATGTCAAGATCAAAATGGCTTATTTCCTTTGTAATAGACCTTAGTACATATGAGCGTTTCCTGGAGCGTCTAACCGGTGACATAAATAAGGTAGCCATTATGACTGATAAGGTGTTGAATGCTGCAGATACACCTGAGCATTCAAGGCTGAGAAATGAATATAAGGCCTTCCTTGATGGTATGCGGGGGGAGATTTCTGTCATTAAAGGAGTTCACGCTGACATTGTAGAAAGTTTCAATGACTATAGACTATTAAAAGAGACGGACGGACAGGGCAGACATAAGCGTAAGGTGTTTGGCTTTATCGGAGATTTAATGAGTGACATATTTGACGTTGCCACGAATGCTGAAATTTCTAGCATTCAAAGAAATGTGTATAAATTGGCCGCTAATCAAGACACTTTGATGCATGTTGTGGAAGAGTCGCTATCTATACTTAATGTATCCAGAATGGAAATTAAGGAAAACAGGCAAAGAATTAATGACTTGTTAATGCTAATTGGGTCAGTTGAGGATAAGGTTATTAATATGTCTAATCATTTAGAGCAAGAAATAAGAGAAGCCAGGACAATAGTGGTATTGTTTTCAAGGCTTAATACGTTAATAGGGGAACTAAAACTTGCCTTGTCAAGATCAATGTACTTCTATGTACATTTCCAAATACAAGCAGTAGCTATGCAGAAACTGTCACCAACGACAATTCCTGCAGAGCGATTACGCAATATGTTACTCGAAATTAAGGACAAGTTGCCACAGACTGTAGGTTTACCACGTGATCCACGTGCGCATTTATTTGATTACTATAAACTTTTATCGTGTATACCTATTTTCGATGGTAAACACATTATTATTTCAATAAGGGTTCCCTTGGTGGAATATTCACAACAATTTGATATATTCCGTGCTTATTCTTTACCTGTGCCATTGTTAGGCAGGACAAGGGTTGATAAGGATGATAAAAACTTTTAGCATATTATAAGCTAGAATCTAATTATTTGGCAATCAACTCAGATAGATCCCAGTATATTTTATTAACGGAAACTCAGGTTAAAGATTGTGTTCAATCAGGCTTGCAAATCTGTAACGTAAAAAGTCCTATAAGAAATGCTAATGTTGGGCTTAATTGTCTTTTAAGTAACTTCAATCAGGATAAGGTTCATGTCAAGAAATTGTGCAATGTATGGATACATCAAACCACTTTACCAACTGCATTTTATTTGTCTAATGATGTTTACTTGGTTATTTTGGATAAGCCAACAGTATTTCATTTGTCATGTAAGAAAGAAGAAAGTGGAAGACAGCAAGTTGATCCACCATTTGGTTTTTTGACATTACATAAGTCGTGTCAGGCTACGTCAAATCATTTTTCATTGTTAGGGTATTTCGAGGGTCGTTCAACAGAAAACATCGAAAACTTCGCAAGTAATATGTTGAAGGACTATAATATTTCAGACTTGAGGGTTTGGGATGACATAAATCGAATTGTTCCTTTCAGCAATGATACTATTAAAATTCCACCTAAATTAGCTAACTTAGAAGATTTTCCATTGGGTAATTTGATTGAAGACTTGCATAATAAATGGCAGATTGAACCTATAGCAGCAGAACATTTCCCACTATGGGGTTACTTAATAATTGTTATGTCTGTTATCATTATTCTTTGTGTTTTGGCCACATACTTACTGAAATGTAAGTTCAAAATTCTCAAAAACATGCCCTGCCATGTCATGAGAAAGCCCAAAATAAGGGAAGGTCTTAAGACGAAACCGAGCGTGACAGAAGGTGACGACAACATGGTAGAAGTTGCCACATCTTTACTGACGGACATAGAGCGACCGACGACTTCTAACAGAATCATAAAGGAGAAGTTTGTAGTGTTGGACACTAAATAATTGAAAATTACTAAACCAGATGCTTTACCTCCACTTGGTTTCAGGTCATGGAACTCGACGCTAGATACGTTAATTGCTGGGACACCTTTAACATGCTGATTGACCTGAATAAAGGGAAAGAAGAGCTGAAACAATGGATAAACTTAAACATCTCTAACTTTCGAGAGAATGAGCATCGTCCGATTATGAGTAAGCCTGAGCAGGTGTTCACAGACATTGTGGTCGACAAAATTACTTCAAACTTTCCGAGGGAAGCTGACGACGTACAGACATTGATTGGCATGTGTATGCATGCCAAGGATTTAATAAAGAAGGCGTTGCCATTGCTTGAGATTCAAAGGGTTTCACCGAGATACCTGTACTGGCTATTATGTTTCCATTTATGTAGTCAGATTTTTTCTGAGACAGAGTATGAGTTTAAGTCATATATTGACCCCTACTTCATAGAGACAAGGGTTATGTGGTCCATGGCATTTCAAGCTATGCATGAGCATCAATGAGTACCAGTGTATGATACCATCAATCTCACTGGTATGAGAAGACTGCCATAAAAACAACGACAACCTATGATGTTGAACAATGACTATTATTCTTTCAGAAGCCATGTCTCAAGGAATAGCCAGCCCAAGTACGCCTACTGATCCAGCACGTGCTAAAGAATTATTGGAAGAACTGTACCAGCTTTATAATATTGATTTACTACAGCCACTCAGATCGTGTATTCTGGGAATTCATCTGGTGACAGAATTCATAGAACATAAGTTAAACCAGGGAGTGGAGGAATCCACACTATTAGAATCGCTTATCGCATGGAAAACCAGGAATGACGTTGACAGAGCCACAAAAGCTACATCTACCGAGGACCTCCAGGACAGTGAAACGACAAATGAAGAGACCCCAATGTGAACGTATGTGTATATGTGACTTCCATGTTACATGCCTTCCTGCATATTATTTTTGTAGAAAATCGCGCAAGGCGTAAATCTTATGCCTCATGCGATTGTCTTGTAGGTTCGGGAGGGATGTAACACTTTAATGTATAGGTACTTTTTATTCATGTAATGGCATGTATGTGCCCAATTTCAGCAGTTATGAAATACTCAAGTGGACAGCTCATTAAACTGAAGATAACAAGGGTCAACCTATCAGAAATATCACGATTCTTTTGATCTCATTTTTAGTATCTCCCGATAAACACTTATATAGCTAGCTGAAGGGTTGTTAATGGTAGACTGTAGAGTTCAGTAAAAGGTTGTATATCCGACCTTGCTGCGCCATACAATATTTCAATACACTGCAGACTCAGAACAGTTGGCTTCTGGTGAAGCTGTCTGATCAGGTCTGAACTGTTTGTGTTTCGAATGGAAACGTTTGCCATAGTTTGGCGTCATTAGGATGACAATTGATAAAAACATAAATTGGTTCAGGTTCTTCGGCGTAGCAAGGGTTTAATTTGACCATGATATTTGTAAATTTCATTTCGACCAATCGAAATGGCTCTACTATCCTAACCTTTACCGATAACCAATAGAATATACGCTTCTATGAACAGATGGGATTGGAGATACCTCAAAACCGGGGTGCATCCTTCCCCATCTCAGTTTGGGCTTGACACAAGAGAGTGAAATTGGGAAAGGTTTTGGACAGTCGGGTTTCTAAAAATTATTATTAAAATTAAATAAATAAATCACTCCACTTTGGACTTGTAAAATAAATTGTCGAAATTCAGGGTTGTTAATCATGAAAATACACAACGCGGAGGAACAGTATAGACATTGATCAGTAATCACACTTGTTGATTGGTACCGTGCTCACAGATATTGACAGTATTACAACAGTGACGTCATGTTTTGTTTACAATGTTATCAGGGCCTTATAATCGATAGATCACTTGTGTATTAATCCTATCCGCAGGATTAATACAGAAGTGATTCATCGATTCGTGTTAGCTCAACTAGAGTGTACAAGTTAATGTTTACTTAACAATTATAAACAAAATACTACATCACTGTCACTCTTGGTTGGCACGACAGTAACTCTTCACATGCTGGGTCATTGGTCACGTTTTTGGTTGTAGCCCGCTGACCTTCTTCAAAAGCAACTTTTTTCAAAAAAAGTGTTCTGTCGGTCCTGATCTGGGTCCATACTGTCTGTAAAGGTTTATCAGCAAACAACAAAAGTCGTCGCTAGCAAGGATAGAGTTAATGATCCAACAGAAACATTACCAAGTTTGAACGCATATGCGCTTGTTAGTTAATATGCGCGTAGTTGCTTAAAAGATCAATATGATTATCTAAATTTAATTCTACAAAAATGACTTTGTTAATTAAGGATCTTTTTCTTATTTCTCCTTTAATACTTGGTCGGATGCTTCTGTAGAACGCCAACTCATTTGCTTTGATACAGTGTAGTACATACCGATTAATAGTGTATTATGAGGTAAATGAGAACGTAGACCAAAATTGTCAAACTAAAAATTGTAAAATGTTTAAATATCTGCAGCTTTAAAATTCACGGATGGAATTTAATGACAATAAAATGAATATTACCTTAGTCATTTAACTTTGAATTGACACCAAAAGCATAATAATATGTTGGCTAGTTGAAGCGTGGTAAATTTTCTTGCAAACTTGAAAATACTCAGATCTCTATGGGATTTCTGACCTGTGGAATTACTTTTGGTCCCTGACTGTACATCTGACTTGATGTGCACATGTTCAGCTTTGACAAAAAGTAAGAAAAATGACCACAGACCAAGTCGCGTGAAATTCATATGAAATGCAGTGAGACCAGTCCTATTCTTCCCTTGTCACAATAGGAACGCTTTCAATCACACGTCTAGGCAGTAGGGTGGTTTCAGGCATATTACTGTTGATGTGAACTAATTCACTTCGCTATCTGGCTTTTGTGTATTTGGTTTTTACTGTCAACATCTTTATTTAACTGTTGTCGTGTATTTGGCACTTTAAGCTACTTTAAGCCGCTTGATACTTTGTCTGAAGTATAAAATGAAAAATGCAGTCTCCGCAGCGTGCGCTTTTCATTCAGTCAAAGAAGTTCCCCTTGACACATTCAAAAACGAAACAAACTTACTGTTAATAAAACTAATGGCATATTGTAGTTACAAATTACGTGATGTGTTGGTTTTGATACCAATAGTTACAAAACCATCTCAAGGCCTATAAATCATGAAGTGAATCTGACTTGCAATCGAGAATAGCACTAAATATACAGGATATCAGAGCACAATCAGCTTAATTAAATGTATCTCTTTTTAACGAAGTAGTGAGCCAACACATGGAACTTTGTGATTTATCGTATTGTCGATCAGCGAAGGCTCAGACGAGCCTGCTTAAGCGCAGGCTTGATGGAGCCATTGCTGATCGCAAACACAAAATATGGATGTAGATGAAGCCACAGACCAAAATAAGACCTCTAGCCTGACTGGGTACGTCCATATGGGTGTACAAATGAGGCCATTGCTCATACGTGATAAGTACCATTTTGTCGTCTACTGATTCAATTTTTTAATTAATTTAGACGCACTATGGTAAATATTTCATAATCACATATAATGTAGAGCAAAGACGTAACGTAGCCTGCGCTGTGGCCGTTGCTGTAGATTGTTTTTGGCTGCAGTGCGAGCAGTAAAGTTGTGCCACATTGTCCCGGCTTTTACAAACCTGTTCAGGCCTCGGAGAAAGATTTTTGCCACTGGCTTCTTTGCGTGTCACTTTCACATTACAACAATCTAGCTCAGACATATAAACTTATAATGCTGCAGACTAAAGTCTCCATAGTTCGACAAAAGCTAGCTTTTCATGCGTATTTTTTTTATTATAATTTCTTATCCATTAATGTAAACATATGTTTTTGGTACTCAAAACCCCGGTTTGCTTTTGATACCGCAACTTTTTTTTGTTGAGAAAAATATGCTTTTTAATTAATTACACATTCTTATCGGATCTGTCTAGACATTCGGTAAGAACTAGATAGGTATCGTCGATAGAAAACTATATCTTCTTTTGTTTCGGATCAGATTTAATTGGACTATTATGCACAGCCTCGTCTTATAAATTTTGAACTTGCAAGGGTAGATATTGTACTATCAATCTGAGATTTTTTAATAAGGACGCTGATAGAGCAGGTTGCCTATGGGCGCTGTATTCTCAGTATCTATTTGAAAAGAATAAAAGCAGTTTTTGTTTTATTATGACTTGGATCAGGCCTCGAGATAATAAATTTCAAACGTTTTTCATGCTATTTAGCTGAGCTCATGAAACCAACGTGCTAAAAAAATTAAAACCGTTCTTGCTTTCAAACTCTCAGGTGTTAATTTAATATGACTAATAAATGTTAAAATGTCATCATTTGTTGGCAGTTTAACATGTATGAATATGATAACAAATGCACACGAATCCTGGTTAGTAAATATATTAATCCAAAATGTTTATGGATTGATCCAACTGAAGAGTGTGGGATATTCCATTCGGCTTAAATAGGTTAATAAGTATTGACCCATTTTGTTAACAGACATGTATATAGTCTGGTATGCATGCAACGAAGACCCAGATGAGACTGTACAAACGCCATTTCTCGCAAAAACATTGCATCGAGCATTATGTAAACTTTCCAAATATTACTGCGCATCAAACATTCCGAACAGCGAAGGTTCATGTGTGGATTTCTGCCAAAGATCAGACTCTATTTTACAATATTCCGAGCAACGAATGCCCATACGAGATTGTACCTGTTCAAAATCTCGCAAGAACACTCACTGCCACATGTACCTGTAATAAAAACTGACAGATAATAATAGTGGACAGAAATAGGATCTGATTTTTTTTAATTTTATTCAAATTTCCATAGATCCAACTGTATTAAATACTACCCAGGCCGAGTACCTAAGGCTCAAACCAGACTGCACATGCGCGCAGACTCGCAAGAGCCCTTACTGGTAAGAAATAACTGACAAAACGGGCAAATGATGTATGTGGACAAAAATAGGTACTGATAAGAGCATTCCAGATCTGACCCCATTAAAACACTTGAATAGGGAATGCAGTGGTAGAGTGCTTGACTCGAGATCAAGAGGCCGCAGGATCGAGCCTCACCGGCGTCACTGCGATGTGTCCTTAAGCAAGAACATTAATCCTAGCTATGTACTGTTTCAACCCAGGAAGACCCGTCTTTATATAAATGTAAGGTTGTTGATGGGAACTAAAGAATCAAACAAACAAACAAATACTCAAATATATCAGCCTACATGTACGAGTTTGCCTCTGTACTACATATGTAAAATGAGCAAACAATATTGTCAACTATGTGCAGCAGACCACTTATGCAGGCAGCATTTAGGCGCATAGTCTCACTTGATGGCTGTGCATGCATGATTACTTCACGCATGTTAAATGCCTTATGGTACCTTTCTAAAAAAAATGGTTCATTTCCATTCATACATTGAATATATACTCAACTACAAAAAAAAACCCATCAGCCACTTCTCGGGGTAATTATGGAAATCAGAATTAAGAAATGAAAATATATTTATACCATATTCCATAGCAATCAGTTCTGCATCATTTCATTGAATAATGTAACAGCTTACTTTAATCTGTTAATGCTATTCGCCAGTGTTTAGACAAGGGGTCATTTTCAAAAATGACAAGTTTTTTTCACTTGAGAATGAATATCTTGTTCTCGTCTTAATCAGTTCACTTGAGTTAAATTCGTCCAAAAACAGACATGACCCTCTCCTGCACCAATAACTGCCTCATAACGAGGTCGAACCAAAAGCATGTGACGCCGCACAACGTTCTTGAGATTCCACGCCCATTCTTAATGGAGAGCAACCTGAATCTGTCGAAGATTCCGCGGTTGCACTGAACGATCCTGGATGCGTCCCCAGAGCCTATCCAACAACTGCTCTATCGTATTGAGATCCGGGCTTACTAATCTTACGTGGTTTGTTTGGGCTTCTGCACACACCTGATTGTCTCGTCAGAGAGGGACATATTAGTTATTGGACGAAGTGAAATGATTAAGACTAGAACTCAGTGAAAACCAATTGTCTGAAACTTGTCTATACACTGGCGTACAGCATGAACGGGTTTAAGTAAAAATATTACATTATTCAATAATTTGATGCATAATTGCTTGTTAAAGAATATGGTATAAAATATATATTGATTTCTTAATTGTTTTACCATAATTGCCCTAAAAAGTGACTGATGGGTTTCTTTTGTAGTTGAGTAACGAGACGTAGTTGACCTGATTAACAACAATATTCGTACGCGCATCACTGATACCCAGTGTTCATTCATAGAAAACAATAAGATAAGATTTACTGTTCCTGAAATGACCAAATTACCGTTAAAAAGTGACACGTGAGTTTTCCAATTCGCAAAAACACCAATAACTCAGTAAATGTTCTATTTTCGAACGATAATTGGCAACAAAAGACATAGTATTGAATAAATACAATGTGGTCTATGTTTCAATCACTATTATTTCAAAGCGAACAGCAATTTTAACACGAACTACTTCAAAGTGTAGAAATTTAGATAACAATTATAACTCTCATGACTAGCTGATATTGAACAGATCCCAAGTTGGAATAAAACATGTCTAAAGAAATTTCCATTCTGTTGTCGGACTTAGGGTCGCTTGGGTGTCAAAAACTTGAGCGTGGGCATTTGTGGTGGCGCCCAATCGACTGCGCATTCTAGTTTCGATTGTGGAACTAACCTGGTGGATATATGTTTGCCATCTGGGTATAATAATTTGGGCAATATAGCCAAGACTTGTTATTGTAAAGTAACTGTGCCAAAATCGCACATTTTGTAAAAGAGAAAATTTGCTAAAACCACACATTGAAAGTTTAAAAGACCCACACAAATGACTGTTCCTTACAAATTCTTTGTATACACTGGCACACTCTGAATTTAACACAAACCATGAGATATAACAACTAACTGAAAAGAAGAGGATTCTTATTTTGTCCTGGGCCACGCGACCACCACCAAAGTGTAAATATTTATTCAAGTATAAGCTTTTAGAAAAAAAAACTTGGCGTTTGCATAGCAAACAAAATTTACAATTGTAGACATTGGAATAAAAAGAAACATGACGGAATTTACCATATATTCATTGTTTGTTAGTAGCCTTTTCGGTTCGGCACTTGTTGTACTATACACCAACCAGTATGCATGTATAACATCACCTTGATGGCTAATAAATTGACATCTGAAACTATTTTATGGATAAACGTTTACTAGGGATATTAGTTACATGTGTCACCTTTTTATAACATTAGAAAATATAGGTAAATATGATCACGCCCATGTGATTTTAAAATAAAAAGGCAAAGATCAGGAATCGATACAATCAAGCTCCACACCAACCCAGTAACTCGTACGTATCCTAAAGACTATTTGGTGAAAGTTGTACTTTAATGTTCCATGGATAGGTAAGTGCTAATTATACTGCTATATTTGTTTTCCAAGCATAAACATTGCATCTACTGTCGTGCCAACCAAGAGTGACATTGGCGTAATATTTTGTTTACAATTGCTAAGTATTTAGTACAGTGCTGCCAGTTAAACATTAAGGCGAACCGATGGATCACTTGTGAATTACCCTGAATGGTAAGTCCATGATAATTTCATTAGCAAAACATGAACTCACTGTTACTTTTGGCTGGCAAGACAGTATCCATGTTATTCTATTTGAAAAAATTACTAATGTAGGATAAACTAGAGAAACCGCATCTGAATATGCTGTATATATGAAGTAATGGTTAACCAGCATTATAGGTTATTAAGCGCATAGTGGCTTGTGTGACAAACGTTTTAAGATGGTGGTTCTGATGTATCCTGTTTCCTTTCCCAACGAAACATCTGCATTTTATGATGCATTCTATGTACATTGTATTCTAGCAGTTTGGGACGAAATGACCTATTGTGCTTGTTACTTCGTTCTCTACGAGTTTATTTTTTCCTTCTTTTAAGTGCCTTGCAATAGAGTGGCCTAACGTCTTATAATTGTGGGGTTTTTTTACATTTTCACAAGCCTGGGTTGTAAGCAACGCTGTTAACGGCCTAAAATGTTGACGATTCTCAGACCTATATTTAACGTTGCATTCATTTTACCTCATGTTTGGAGACTATTTTGAGTTATTGACATATTATAGTCATATTTGGTACATTAGTTCAACTTGACAAAAGATTGACCAAACCATTAAAAACTTAGTATGACACTGGATATATTTTGCTGGCTATGTGTCATACTTGGTATAGTGGCTTCATTCTTCATTCATGGCCTTATTTTAAAGCCATCGTCGAATCTACAAAGCTTTTCACATATACCATAAGCCTTACTTTTAAAAGGACATTTTATATACTATTTTCTCCAGCTACGGCGACTCCATCACTTTCCCTATCATACCCCAAATCCCATCATATGCCGTCCTAATTTCTTGGTGCCTAAGAGCACAGTGAAAATGGACACAACATCAATGGACGTTACACAAAATTAAAATCTGTCTTAAGCGATCACTCAAAATAAGACCCAAAAATAACTTTACAGGACCGATAATCGCTAAATGCAGGTCAAAGGTATTGCAGAATGCTTTCTGCAATACTTGTGACATGCACTTAGCTACCACCTGTCTTTAACACCTCTGTTTTGTCTATTTTAGTGGCCGCCTAAGACAGGTTTCATTGAATATTGGATGAGACTGATTTGCTTTAAGGTACAAGTTGGCATGTGCGACAAGCGAAGATTCAAATCAGTCTGCGCATCCACATGGTCTGATCAGAGTCTTAGTCTTCTACCTGAAAAACATAAGACCCTTGGCTACCCATAGAGCACCCATCGAAGACTGATCAGACTGCGCAGATGCGCAGGCTGATCTGAGCCTTTGATGGGCGCTCATGCTAACTTGTACATTAATTTGCTTTGATTTGATTATTTACGTGCCAGTGAGTAAACAATTTTTCAGTCATGTTGTGACAAGTTTTTCTAGGTTGAACCACGAGGACTACCTTATGATGGGTACCAGCTCATTAAATATGAATATTTGATAATCATATGAAACAGACAAAGGGCATCTCTCGTAAAACCCTGTATTTTGTTATTTAGATACTTTAGCAATAAAACTGTTAAATTGACTTTTGGACTGGAAACAAAAAGATCTGGCTGTATCTTCTTTGTTAAAGAAATCGACATCAGTTTGACTCTGATTGTAAAACAATGCATTTAACAGTTAGTTGCACTTCAGGCAGTTTCACTGTAAAAAAAATAAGTTTTAAGTTAGCTGAACTGTCAACCCACTTAGTGTAAACTTACACTTACTTTCCCACTAAAACAGCTTCAAGCCAACATTTTTTCGGTGAAAATGATAAAACATTTCCACCTGTTATTTTTGTAGGTATTCCCTGTATCGATACAATCGAATAGAACATAGCTTTTTAAAGGGACTGAAAGTGTACACCAAAATCAGTGGCATTCAGCTGCAAATTTTGTGTAATGTTTCACTTATTTTCACAGTTTAGGGTAAAGTCTGGTATATTCGGACAGACAGCTAAATATTCTTCAGACAGCGACCTTGTTTGTTTCATATTTCAAATATTTGAATAAGAAATACATTAACAATACAAAAAGTGAAAATCCGGATGAGACGGCTCATAAGGAGCCGTCTCATCTGGATTTACACTTTTTGCAAATGTGTGTCCGAATTTACCTGGTGTCCGAATTTTCCCGACTTTACCCTAGTTGCAGTTGATTACCGATTAGAAGTAAAATATACTCACACATAAAATTCGCCGAGGGCCAGTAATCTGTCCAGTAGGATGCACTAGGAATTCCGGTTAACAAATACAACACATCTACAACTGCGAGGTTTAGAAGAAGTACATTTGTAACGGTCCTCATTTCCTTCTTTCTTAGTGTAACGTACACTACCATAGAGTTTCCAACAATCCCAATCACAAAATTGGTCCAAAACACAATGGGCCATATAGACGATTGAGAAAGAATCCATTGACCGGTATCTAGAGAACTATAGTTCGTATTTGGATATGAAGAATTCTTCAACCAAAACGTGGTAGAATTATTCATTGTTCGTTATGTGTAGACAAGCAGCAAAAAAAAAACGAATCTTTCTTTCAAATGTTCTTTGTTGATGCAGCATTCACGTTTATTTGATCATACAATCAAGCGCATATCCATATATGATACGCTGTAAAGAATACGTGTAAGTGAACTCCAAAATAGATGGCAGCTATGTCGCCACGCCTTTTAGTGTCAATATACACTCGCTTTCCTATTTAACAACTTGAGACCAACATTTCATAAGTGATATACGGGTATGTAAAACATGGATACCCGTTATTTTTAGTAATTCTCCGGATCATTACAGCCAAAACAAAACATATAGTAAAACGACCATCTAAATTAACTGCTGAAACCTAGATTTTTTTCCAGTTTTCTGAAGAAATAAATATATAATTTTATATTTTATAAAAAATATAGTTTTACGCCTTTCAAAATGCGTAAAACTATATTTTTTCCAGAAAAAAAAAATATTTTTAAAAAATGATGTGTGCCTACCCTACCTAAACTTTTTAGACCCATTATCCAAAATACACTTATGTTTTTATTTGGCCTCAACTGCGTGCGTACGTTTAAAAATGACTTAACCCATAACTCAATGCCTGTATCACTACATTGCACCACGAGGCATGTCAAAAGATAGTTCTCTATACAACAGGTAGTTTATTTACAAATGTTTCACATTGATCATTGAAGAAATGTTTGCCAAAATTTTTTTTGAATGACAGGAAAGTTAGTGTAAGGCTACACTAAGCTCAGCTTTACCTCTTTTGTTGTAATCTTATAGTATTCAAGTTTACAGTGTATCATCAGTATGAAAATTCTCCCTCATGATCAATGTTTGACGTAAGTAATACACTTATGATGCCAAATAGCGACCATTGAGGGTAATTTAATGATAAACCAAAAGAATGTCCATAGACACAAATAGTCACGACATTTGGCATATCTCCGACGATGATATTTTGGTAATTTTCTGGACAAATATTACTATTTGCATCATATACATGCACGTGTGATGTTCTTTTTAATTTTAATGAATTAATAAAACGCCAACACAAAAGTTTTTTTAAAAGATTCATGCATGTATCTTTCTTTATCAGTCACCCCTAATATTAACTGAATTATTTCAACATAACCTAATAAACGTTTCCTATCTCACAGCATGTTACCTTTATCAGGTCATGATGACGTTGCACTTTTTGAATGACGTCGCTTATGACGCTGAATCAACACAAAAATCAAAAATTACGTCATAATCGCTAGTTTGAAGAGTGTTTAACAATGGGTAAACTGATAAATAGAATACCAGGTTCGCGTCTTTTGTTATCAAGTTTACCAGGCTCGGCTTTGAGAACGCATGTTGAATCGCTCGGCAAGCCTCGCGATGTCAACATGCGTTCTCAAAGCCTTGCCTGGTAAACTTGATATCAAAAGACACTCACCTAGTATTCTCTATATATCCAAATATTTACCAAGCGCATTTTATAATTCAGTTAGGTTCATTAGGCTCCAAGTGTATGTGGTGTTATACCACCTTTACCAACTTTAGCATGAAATATCACAAGATGTGCAAGGTCTACACTGATGTAGGTTGTATAAAATAGTTATACCATGTTTGTCCACCTGTACGTAGGATAATCCACTCGCTAAAGCTCGTGGATTATCCCCACGTACAGGCAGACAACCCATGGTATAACTACTACTTGTCACTTAACACATCAATGACATCCCTATACGAAACCCAATGGTCAGTGGCCAGGTAATACTAGTTTTCAAATGTATCCTATAAATTAAAACGGATAAGAACTTTAAACTTTAAAAATGATTCAGGTTTCCTTTCACTTTTTAGATAAATACAGGTAGTCCAACAAATCTGGTATAAACGAAGCCAACTACCAGATATTCTTTTTAACTATGTCTTTAGATTCGCTATTTACTGATGTAATTTATTTTTATTGGCTGTAAATAATCTAATATTTCGAAAGCTCATTGCCTGCCAAAAAGATCTAGACAAACAGGGCAGACTCAGCTTAGACTGGTTTGGGTGGTCTACACTGCTTGCTATTCTGACAAGAGTTTTGTGAATTCCAGCCCCCAAAACCAACATTCTATTTGAGAAAAGAAAGAAAAAAGTGTTGAAAATTTTAGAGTATTTACTGCAGCGTGGTAATAAATATAACAAGATACGTCTGGCTTCCATGGTGCCATTTATTGGTCCATTATAATTCTATGACACCCATTAGACGCAGTAGATTATAACAAATTTTAAACTGAGTTCTAATTGACAGCTCAAGGCCATATTCGGCACTAGTTCTTAGGTGATGATCGATACCAGGAAACTGTGGTACTGAATGACGTGATCAGATCACATTTAAATTTGAACCCTGACTTTTTAGACCAAAGGAATTTTCCATAAAATTTGATACAGGTGAATCAGTTCCGATCATTTCATACGTTTGCATACATGTATTTTGTGGTCACATTTTATAGAATAAATATTTATTGTGCAGGGAATCGAGCAGTGAATGTGGTCTCTCACTTAAGATTTATACCTGTGAGCTGATACAAACTCTGGCTAACAGTTTCAGCTAGTTTGTGCCTCTCAGTAAGGATGCACAAGACTGAAGTGAATATTTTTAGCTTTTAATATGTAAATAGACTATGAAAACATGAAACAGAGCAAATAATTATGGTTAGCAACACAATGAAATATTTAAGGCACAACTATTTTGAAACTGGATAGATGACAAATCTTAAGTTAGAATAAATCAGATTACACTTTCACATCCTGACAGTTACCGCTCACAAGCCCGGTGATATGTCTAACATTAATATGAAATAAAAAAAAACATGAAGATCTAAAGATTATACCTTAAACCATATGGTCAGCAGTGTGAATAAATGGAAATTAGCAAAAATGCTTTAATATAAGAATTTTAATGATAAAAATCATTAAGCAGTCTTTAAAGCAGGAATTCTTCATAAAGTTACTCTTTGAAAACAAATAAAGCAATTTAAGAAAGATTTCTCTTATAGAAATGAAATATTACAACTAAATAAATGCAGTCTGAACTCAATGAAAGCAAAAACTAAAGTCCTTGTTGGGTTTTGGACGCTGCCTTATATAGTCCCAATCTCCCCAATCCCATCTTCTCCATCAAATCTTGCACGTTTTGACGACAGCTCATCACTAACTTTATTCGTTATTGATCTTGAGGCAGGCTCCTTAGGCTCTGATTACAAATCATCTTCCCCTTTCAACAATTGTAGCCTTAGATCATCCACTACATCCTTAACCTGAGTAGCTGATGAACTTTCAGGTTTTGGAGGTATCCTGGTATATGACGTTTCTGTTTTCCTCTCCGCTGGTACTGTTACTGCTGTCGTGTCGCTGATAAATCTGGCTTGGCTGGACTACAATATTAGTGGCTGGCATTGGCTGCAAGCTTCGCTTTCCGGGAAGAGCTGTTCACTGGAATTAAGCTGCTACTGGTAGCCTGTTGTCTTCTCAAATGCATCATTTGTTTCGGTCCCCAAAATAGCTGTGTTGAGGTCATATGAGGAACTGTCCATAGATGTTGCGAGGATAAAATTGGCTGGCATGAAAGGAGTCAGTTTACCCTCTAATTCCTGCTGCTATACTATTAAATGTGCCATGCGCCTCCATGGTCAATTGATGTGTAGTACAATCCAAAAAGGTTTTGACGGTGAAATTTCTCAGTGGCCTGTTAGCTCCCTCACTTGCTAGCATGACCAGAGTCGGTTGACCCACAAATCTCTGCTACTGTGCCCTTGAAGATCCATGGTGGCCAAAGGGTTGTGGCATTGTAACCCCAACAGACTCCTTGAGCTTTCATAGATGTTGATACTCTTGGTGTCTCCACTCTCACAGATCCTGGTAAGGTAAGCTGGAGATGTGACTGTCAAAGTCTCTGAGTTCCTGATCTGTGCTTGTCTCTGAAGAAAGTGTTGTAGACTCTCATCTGCGGACAAATTGTGGTAGTCTCTCCCACTAAATTGGTGTTGAGTAGAGCTGACTGCTATACATTGGATGTGGTCCCAAGATATTTCTCTCTTTGGTCACGTTTACATGTCGAGCATAGTGTGTCATATGGTGGACAATCTGGCGCTTGGTCACACACCTTAACAAACACAGGCGGCAGAAGAAATGGATCTAGTGTGTGATTTCAGGATGTGGCACCCTATGTGACTCAGCTCGTCAGTCTTCCTTTCCCCCTTCATGTAGTAACATAGCAAACACGCATAGTTACGTCAATTTGTTATGACAGTTACACTTTACCGCGCTTACACAGTTTCCCATCAGCCAATTCCCACACACCCAATACACAAATCCAATATGGTGGACTGCAATCATAAACACGCTTTGATCTGCAGTATTTTACTTCATACTCCTTATGAAATAAAAGAACAAGGATTAAATTACGATATCATCGTAAATAAGCACCTTTTTATAAAACAGATAGTGTCATGAATGCAATCTGCAAAATAATTCGATGAGATTGACAAATAAGATAAACATTACCGTTGTCAAAACTTATGAAACAGGCTATTATCTTGTACATGTACAGCTTGCGGGATAAATAAGCCAGTGCATGAGATTTCCAACACTGTGGTATGTGCGACCAGCAAAGCCTCAGATCAGCCTGTGCCTACGCGCAGTCTGATCAGAGCCTTTGCTAGTTGCTTGAGGATTATATAATTGTTAAGCTACTTGTTATCACATGCCCTGCAGGGGGTATAAAAAAAACTAGAATTTTGACAATCTCAGGAGTCAGGAATATAGAAATCTATATTTATATCAGTAACAATTTTATTAAAGTTAAATATAGAAGACCTAATTGGTTTGTAATTTTTATAGCAAATGATTGGAGTTTCAGAATAAGTAAAGTAATTTGGAATAGATGAAATCACTGAATTATCCTTAAAGATACTATGCAAAACAATAAACTCCATACCTTTGTTAAGGAATTGAATTTTGATTAATTGTCGTTTATGGTTGACCTCAGAATCTATATAAGGACTAAGGAAGTGTTGAACATAACACCTTGTAAGAAGTGCTACTTTATATAATTTGTTAGCTCTATTGTAAAGTTTATCAGACTCTAAATCACGTAAAACTGAGATAGGCAAGGAACTTAAAAATGAAAGTAAGCCATGACGACCATGATTATTTAATGCTAGAAAGATCCTTTATAGAAGTATTTATGCGTGTATTTATGCGTTTTTTAGTTCAAACTTTGCGCTTAGTTAAGCGCTAAGTTTGAACTGAAAAACGCATAAATACTTCTATAAAGGATCTTTCTAGCTTTAAATGTAACCTTCAACCCAAGTAAAACATTGTCTATGTTGATTTCTCCGAAAAGGAAATCAGTCTTTCACCCCCTATATCTATGGATGGAGTTATAATAGGTGAGATCCCTTCGCATAAACATCTTGGACTTACTTTCTCAAAAACTTGCAGCTGGGAAGAACACATTGTTAACATCTCGGAAAAGGCATGGACTAGGATAAACCTTCTTAAAGCTCTTAAATTCCGAGTATCTAGGCAATCGTTGGAAAAAATGTATTTTGCATACGTTCGTCCACTCTTGGAATATAGTGACACTGTGTTGGATAACTGCTCATTAGCATCAAAGAAACTTCTGGATGCTGTCCATATAGAGGCGGCAAGAATTGTCTTAGGTGGGACAAAACTTTGTAGTGTAGACAAACTTTTTCAGGAACTTGGTTGGGAACCTCTTCAGATTCACAGGAATAAGCACGTAACT
Source organism: Loripinus fragilis (assembly GCA_964019695.1). Classification (NCBI taxonomy): domain Eukaryota; kingdom Metazoa; phylum Mollusca; class Bivalvia; order Lucinida; family Lucinidae; genus Loripinus; species Loripinus fragilis. Next base: position 94,774,248 of record OZ026515.1, read on the forward strand.
TTTTACAAAATTTTGCATGGACTGACCCCAACTTACCTTTTGGACATTATTCCTCCTCATATTAATGAAACTATTGATTATCCACTAAGAAACGCTGACCATTTCCAAAACTTCAGATCAAACTCAAACCTTTTCCATGAAAGCGTTTTTTTCCCTGTACAATAAGAGCATGAAATAACCTTCCGAATGATATCAAAGAATCTACCTCAGTCTCTGCATTCAAATTTCAGTTAAATAAAAAAACCTTTGAAAGCCACCTAAATACTTCAATGTTGGTTCGCGACTAGGTCAAGTCCTCCAAGCCAGACTTCGAATGGAATGCAGCGCTTTAAATGCTGACTTATATCGAAAAAATATTGTCAACAGCCCTTCATGTCAATGTGGTGGCTTTGAAAACGCCCAACACCTCTTTCACATGCCCATTGTACGCAGAAAGTAGAAGAAACCTGTCAATACGACTGGACAACTACTCAATTAATCAACTTCTATATGGAATAGAAGACTGAACTCTTCAGGAGAATAAACCTTATTCAACTCTTCAGGAGAATAAACCTTATTCATAGAGGTACAAACATTTTTAACCAGTTGTGGCCGGTTTAATCAACGTAGGGAGCCCACTCAAACCAGAGCTCATTAACTCAAGGGTTACTTGCCTGAAACAGGATGTCAGTCAAACATCCCCCCCTCTCTCTCTCTCTCTCATTTGTATTCATATATATTTTGTTCATTCCAATAACACTTTGTATTAAACATCATACCACCTTTCGGGAGATGACTTATATAAGCTTATGCTTTCTATCAAATCCCTTTCATTAAACTGATTTGTTATATTATTTGTGCTATGCTTATTGTATAAAAGATAACGAATATAATATGTTTAAACTAACTGCCTAACATTACTGACGAATTAAGTATAGAAGCAAACAGCGTGGACCCAGAACAAACTGCTGTTATAGGAGCAGTCTGATCTGTGTCCACACTGTTTGCCATAGAGGCTTCTTAAACATTTCAACAGACGAGAAAAGCAGACGACTTTTGCAGCGATTGGCGCATTAAGGGTTAATCCACTTCAGCCTAATGGAATTTCTCACCCTTATCAATTGGACGAATCCATTTCGAATTTAAGTGTCAGTTTCATTCATATTACAAAAGTACATTCTAGATCTGTAAGCAAACAGCGCAGAAACTGATCAGACGCCGCAACTGCTGCGTCTGATCTGGTTCTGCACTGCTTGCCGATGTCTCATAATTTGGACGCCATGCTTAATTAGGTTAGGTGTGTGAATGACCTGCTATAGTTACATGTACCGACAGCTTAATTTAATTCAAGCGCATGCAAATTAATGTTATGTAAAAGTGTTACATTTTGCATATTAACCATATTGAAGTATATATTTTATCAGGCGAAAAATGACAGAATAATAGTTTTTAAGTCAAACGAGAGATCCTAAATCACAAAGTTAACTTATTGTGGGGATTCCAATGCATTAAAATGCACCGGAAACAGGCTGATAATTCCTGGCATTTTGAATAAGCATAACTGATACTTTGGCTAATTCAAAGCAAATGAGGCGACAGTTGAATAAGCAGTATTGCGGAAAGTTAAGCAATTACATGTATGAAGAAATCAAAGCTAATTTGCCCAGATCAACGCAAAGCGAGTTTTAAACCAGTCTCCTCAGCTACAGAGACTAGCTAGAAATTGAAAGTACACCTGTAGCAAGCTAACATATGATACTTTCCAAAAAACGAATAACAAAGGCGATGATCGGACTGCGTGGATGCACAGGGTGGTCTGCGCCTGTGTTGTTGGCAAACACCCGAAGACAGTTGTTTTCGCGTCGAGGCCTAATTTTCATTAAAAGGCAATGAACACCCAATTTGCATCTTCATGAAATTGCATGCCCCCAGTTAAGAGTGCATTATTAGAAAATATAGTTCCTTACTTCTCAACCAAAACATATGTTGTGGGTACTCAAAAGAACCGTCTCAATGAGACGGTTCTTTTGAGCTCCCAACACATAATTTAAAATTAATGGGCAAGAATATTTGGCAAGTTTACACTACAAATCTGTTTGTCTACAGTATTGACCTATGAAATGATAAATATATCTCAATTATGCCGCTTGAAAGCGTCCATTCTTATTGTTTTACAATTACAATAATTACTGAAAATGGGTTGTTGATGCATTAAAGCTGCATAGTCTGTAACTTTTGATCTTTTAAAATAAAATAATGTTTTTATTTTTCAAGAACGCAGTAAAAATACTCAAATTCAGGTAAACATTTTACCATTTTCGTAAATCTAAACAAGTTATCACTATCGAAACAACTGCATTTATGTTAAAATTCAACGGTCTATAATTATTGGAGGGACGCAAATAATTACCAACAAGAGAAAAATACACCTATTTGATAAGATAATTCACTTTTCCATGCAGTTTTCAGCTGTACTGAACATTTTTATTGTGAAAACATAACTTAATTCTACTTTACAAATGATTTAAAAAGAAAATAATTTTTTTCGAAAAATGTTCACAGTTACAGAGTATGCAGCTTTAATGCACACGTAGCACATTGTCTTCAATGCATACTTTCAAATAAAGGTACCCATGGAAAGTGAAGTAATGAACATATAAGCAAATAAATACAAATGAAAAGACGTAACACACTGCATGGAATGAAGTAAAGTATAACCATTTTTTGTATTTTTTTTAAAAAACGAATGCATATTTTTACCCATTTTTTTTTAAAAGTACGTTTACAAAAATCGACCCAGGTACATGGAAAGTGAACACAGCTTTATGGAAAGTTAAAAACATTGCATAAATGAATGGTCATCTAGATATTTCGGTAAAAACTTGAGATTGGCTTGACTCAAGTTTTTAAGATGTTAAAATAAATAAATATGCACAATTTGATCTATATATACCATGAGGTTTAAGAGTAACGAGCATTTTCACTAACTGACCAAAAACGTCTAAAATGATGCTCAGCAAACCCTCGTCCACCAGAAGAGGCTGTTACATATGCCAATGATAGATAATCTTGACATGAGCCATGACATGTGATTTCCAACAATGTGGGATTTTGACATGAATAGACTCAAACGAGTCTGTGCAGCCTCCTGTTAAGCTTAGAAACTCCAAATGATGTCAGTAGGTAGCTTACATCTCATATATATTCATTCGACTAGCAAAGGCTCTGATCAGAGTATGTGCAGGCTGATCTGAGGCTTTACTGGTCGCACATACCACATTGTTGGAAATCCTATGTCACGGCTCACATGCATTTGAATATGCAAAGTGTTATCAAAATATACCATGTGGTTCAAGAATTATGAGCATTTTCACTAACTGGTAATGGACGGACGGACTCACATAGTGATTAAAGTGCAGACCCAAGGGTCGTGCAATTCAACATGACGGAATGTAAGGTATTGTGTTGGTCAACAATTGTCATAACGGGTCAAAATACACTGCTCAACACATTTTAAGGAACACTACATTTTTCCCATTTATCACCACGCAACTGCACTCACAGGTCAACCCTAAGTGAGGGTTAGTTATAAAAGATAGGAACATGTTTATATTGTGATTAGTTTGGTGACCAATTAATGATGGTGGTTTTTTACACAACCGAAGTTATAAGTGTCCACCTTAGACTTTTTGCGCCTGTTCAGAAAGTAAAATCGCTCCTACAACATTTTGATTCTATACAAAATCCAAGGCTTTGTCGAGACTCTGCAAATTCTGTCATTTCAAAATGACTTGTAGATCTTGCGCAGACGGAGGTTGATTAAAGGTACCTTCATTTCAAAAAGCCACACTTTTAAGTTTGATATAAAATATTCATAGATACGCTATTTATTTATATTTCAATTAGTTTGAAGACGTTAATTACAGCTGTGATATAAGATGAAAAAGAATCGAAGGTTTTGTGACCATTGAACTCTCCATTTCTCTTCTACGTTAACATGAGCACAGACACCGTCAGCAGCTTAATCCAAGAGTTTTAGCTTTAAACATGCAATTCGCATACAAACTTTGCATTGCTCTGTACGCTTTATTATCTGTCGCACGGCATTGAAATTTTCAGGGGTTCTTTATTATGAATTGGCGTCACCGTTCTACTTAAAAAATTTAGAAAATCTTTAACTAATGCCTTTAAATGACCTTTAAACATTCACGATAAAACCGGAAGTGAATAAGATGTCGTCAGAAAATGAGCTGATCCAGCCTTATTGTGTTTGGACAAACATATTAACATAAAATAAAACACATACGAATGATTTTTTTTATGTGCAGAAGATGATTTCCGAAAAAATCTGAAAATCAGCATTTTTAAAAAAAAAAATCGTGAAAATTCTGTCATAAGCAAAATGTCAAGTGTTTGGTGATTTTTCAAGTCAGCTAGACAGGTTCATAATCACCTCTTACTTCAATTCGGTCAACAACTGCACTTAACGCTTATTTTCTTCAAAAAGTTTATTTTGGATATAATGCAAAAGTGACTAGTTCATTACATGAGAAGATTTCATTATTCTTAACAAACGGTGCAGACCGTTAGCTGCATTTCATCTGGATCTGCACTGTTTGTCAAACGGTGATCCTCGAGACGGTTATAGTCTCTGCATTTTATTCGGTTGAGTTAGGAAATATATGAGTCGATTGACTTTATAGCAAGATGGCACAGGTCTCTTTGCTGATGTTGTGATGATTTTATTTTGTTGGTGTAAGAAATGTAGAAAACAAAGTTTCCCCTATTTTGTAAAAAACCTTCGGATGTAGGGTAAATTTGGACGGTCGGCTAAAATTCGGACAGCGATCTTGTTTGATTTATACTTTAATTATAGGAATAAAAAATAAATAAACTAAGCAAACGGTGAAAATCATGATGAGACGGCTCATCAGGAGCCGTCTCATCTGGATTTCCACTGTTTGCAACTATGTGTCCGAATTTACCCGCTGTCCGAAGTTACCTGACTTTACCCTACATCTTTTAATTGTAAATTGAATAGCGTGATCAAGTCTATTATTGCAAGATTTCAAACGGTTGCCTTGTTGAGCCCAATCTCAATTTTCTTAATGAAGAAATATATCCTTGTCGGGTTTCCTTTTAAGAAGCAGACTGAAAAAAGTCGCCCATTAGGACCAGTACACGAATGTTAGCACTTATCGCAAATGACTTACAAACGAGTGCAGAAACACAGGGCAATTACATTTCTAAATTTTGGCCAGCGCTTAATCACTTGAAATCACCCGGGTCTGTGTGTGCGAGCAGCGACTGCCCTGGTGAGTATCTAGAATGCCCTGACGAGTACATGCTCGTCTGAGTCTTCGTTATTCACCGATACGATTGAAGCCTACCGATCATAGCTTGGCTTATTGCAGTATGGCAATAACCAAGTGTAGCAATGAACTGATAGAAGGCTGTGAATCTCTAAGACAGGACTGATGCTACTCCTGTTCATTCACGATATCTTGGCTCAATGATACCGTTAGGCTAACTGTAGACTGAACTAATTAAAATAAGGGAACATGGGGTTTTATGCATACTAACGGTATAATTATAACAAACAGTATATATCACATTGGAACTTTAAACGGCTTCGTGGCTCAGTCGGTAGGGTACACATTCACGTTGGTTATATCTTTTTGAAGAGTAATGAAGAGATAGTCGTTCGAAACCCAAAATCAAATATCTTTGTCTTACATGTATTATATATAGTTTGTTGTCTTGTTTGTTGTGTGTGCTTTTACAATTTATACATTTTCCGCACTTGTCGAAGTCGCTAGGCTCCATCCTGTCTCTTCATGGCTTCCGAGGCGCGAGGACTGCATTCGATGCGCGATATCGTTTTGTTTGATATGCCACTCAGCTTGCTGTCTGTCTCTCTCTCTCTATAATCTGATAAATGGTGCAAAAGTGAATCATTCATGACATCTTCTTCGCGAACTTTTAAAATAACATGTGCAGTAACACGAATCCTATATAGGGTCCATGACAGCAATGTGTCTGGCTTGCGATCGAAGACATTTCTACAGCCAAGAGAAGTATGCGCAGTGAAAATCAAATGTGAGTGAAAGCAATATTGAGCATGAAAATCATGAGAGAGATCGAAATATGAATAACAAAACGAAAAAAAGGATTCCATAGGACGCGAACACCATAATCGCACAATTCACACATAGCATATTTTGATAGTTCTCCACGCTATCCTCTACACCACACAGATTGATAGGGAAATGCATCACGTATATATGTGACCAGCCATGAGATTTTGGGTCCAAATGAGGTACCTGGTCGAAATTGAGGTTTTGATATTTTCTGATACCTATATGTCTCTGGAGTATACATGTGAAATTTCAGTTCGATATCTTAAGCGGTTTCTGAGAAATAGGTATTAGTTCATAGGTCCCTGTGTCATGGAATTGTATATAAAGTGTTTGCGACGTCAACGTTAATTTTCTGATAGACAACTTGGCGAGTTTATTTTAGGATGTTTGAAACGAGATGATTATTCTGTTGGGAAAGTTCATTTTACTTCAGAAATTCTTGGTTTGAACATTTTGGGATCATAACGTGAGCGGATAAATCGTCAACATTATTTCTTTAAAGATATAAATGTATTTCGTCATACGGCTTATTTCTTTAAAGTTCGAACACTAAAGATTAAGCATTTTTCCAGGGTTCGAAAAGGGCTAGGTTCACGAAGGGCTGAAATCGGCCCTGCCATAGAAATGCATGCTGACTTAAAATATGTTTATATGGGTTATATCATTGAGAAAAATCGAAATTTTATCTGCCTAGTGCTTAAATTGTGAAATCTATGGGTTTCTAAAGCCACCATCAAGAGTAGTCCATAGAAGTCGGACTACAAATAGAACTCTGCCGACCACGCTTCGCGGGTCCGAGAAAAAGCGTATTAAAACTGTATGCACATGGATAATAAAATCGTAACGATTGAATGCAGAGTGGTCATTTTACGGTAGTCTCGTCATTTTCAGACAGGATATTGTCATTCTGACTGATCTTAAATACCCGTGCTTATATATATATATTGTTGGGTTTCCCGGACGAGGTAACTTATTGTAGAGTGATGCTGTAATATTTCACCCTTAAAGCGCCAAGAAAAAAAAGCATCTGAAAATGTCGTCTGCTGTAGTCATCTGCTGCAAATAATTCCCTAGCATTACTGACGAATTTAGTATAGAAGCAAACAGTGTGGACCCAGAACAGAGTGCTCCTATAGGAGCAGTCTCATCTGGGTCCGCACTGTTTTCCATAGAGGCTTAAACATTTCAGCAGACGAGAAAGAAGAGGACTTTTGTTGCGATTGGCGCATTAAGGGTCAGCTCAGATATTTATGTTTTTTATCATTGGCAACCAGCGCAGGTGCAGGCTAGATTGAGCATTCGAACAGACTAGCCAGAACCTTCCCTGATACTGCCGGCTCAAATTAAAGACAGCGTAGAAGTTTCATGTGCATGTTTTGTGAAATCATTCGTTTTTGATAAAGTCTCAGAAAGAACGTTAAAGCTAACCACTATCGGCCAACGGCGAAAGGTAATTGCATATTGCTGGGCCGATGGTAAGTTGCTATTTTTGTTTCTCCCCGCCTCGCTAAAGTGGGGCAGGCTTGTCAAAATATGATAATGGGACTTACACTAAGCATTTACACAAAACGAAATTTTTTGATGGACGGAATTCCATAGTGATAACAGTAAAACCTTGTTTACCATGAGTCACATCAACAATCTTTCAATTATGTAGGGACGGGTCTTACTGGGTAAAGCCATTACTGGCTAGGACTAATGTGTCTTGCTCAAGGACACAACGCTGTAGCGCTGGCGAGGCTTGAACCCACGGACACTCGGTCTCGAGTCAAGCACTCTACCACGATAGTAAATCTCAATTTCTTAATCCTGAAAATAAGGTCTGGTGTTTGTTGCACGTACAGATTTTGTGTACAGTAAAACCTCAAAAATTCGAACTCCAATTTTTCGAAATACTGGCTTATTCGAAATAAATTAGGGACACACTGAATTCAGAGTATAGGACCTATTCATGATCTATTTTAATAACTTTCTATAAAAATATATGTTTTGTGTAACGTCTCCCTGAGACGTTTCTTTTACGCACACAAAACATATATTTGATAAGAAAAAATAATCATTATACTTTCTGGGGGCTATATATCTTTTATTTCTACCTCACTGTAATTCGAATTCTCGATAATTCGAAATAAAACCTCTAGTTCCTAGGACTTCGAGATTCAACTGTATTTAGATAAAAAAAAATGCAATTAATTGAATTCGTTTAACATTTCAAAGTTTGTTTTATTGACGGGTAAAATTCGTATGGGCGCGTCAGAAAAAGGTATTATCAAAACAAAATCGTGAACGATGAAAATCCTGTTATTCAAAGGTTGTGTATAACATGAAAGTGATAAAACTGCCATTTGCATCCTCAGAATTTTCCGTGCACGCACAGAATCAACGTTAGACAGGCTCATTTGTACGAACAAAGTTTGGGTTTTTGCACAACGTGCCATTTTCCTTTGCATGTGTTCTAAAATTTACAGTTCCGAGATGATCCCACTAGCTTAACGCACGTGCGAATCAGGCGCGATTTCCAATATTTTTGAAAAAGTCATACATCGCTTTAACAAGTGAATTGTGGCGGAACAATCTAACATTTTGATTGACATATTTTGACTTGTTATATTTGCGGTTTGCTTAAACTGCTCAGAGTGCGTCTATGCACAGATGTAACTTCATCATCTTGGATGTTGGAACCGTTTTGAGAAGTTGGCAGGGATGTTTCTGAATACTTTTCATCAGGATAAGGATTTCGAAAAAATGACGTTGTAAAAATCATCGCAAAAACAGGTCTAAAACATTTCAGGTGGAGTTTAATTGTTAGTGTAATTCAAACTTCTAAGTTTTACATGAATCTTTATTTTCAAAACGATGTGCCTGATTCCTGAAATCATGATAAATCCTAAATTATAACACCTTCCTTTATTCTCCCCATGCAAATACAAGTGTGACAAAGTATAAAAAAATTCTGTTCACCCCAGAGATTGCTCGTACTGATGTTTCAAAGATGCAAAATAATTAGACTATACCACATTGTATTTTTCCATTGAAACGGGTACATGTAAATAACAGTCAATGAAATACTGCAGTTTGAGGCAGTTAATGTAATATACCTGTTTAAAAATACACATTACCTGGATTAGTTCATATTTTTGTTTACAACGATTCTCATCTATCTTTGAATCAACTGTACGTCTTGCCGAACGTATGTGAAACATGCGTCATTACCGATTATTGACCAAAAAATCCCCAGTTCTTAGCACTACATGCAGTTACACATGGGGTACACGGGGACAATGAGGGACATAAATATAGTAGACCTATTACCTTTTCCGAACAGCCGTACATCGCGAATGCCCAATGCGAATTTTCTTTCAAAACTGTCTCCAACTGTGTCACATTTCTAAAGATACGCATGCATATTAGCGATCGAATACGTTATTTTTGCAATAGGAAAATCAGTGCAATACAGACTAAACTTAACTCATCATCAAGACATGAAACACGATCATTTTGTGAGGGATCAGTCATGCACGGACCCAGAGAGGAGGTGGGGGTAACAGGTGGCCCGGACTCACCTTGAAAATCACAAGTTCTATAGGGAATAAGCAATTGAGTTCGACCCCCCACCCCTGGAAAATGTTGGACCCCCTTGGAACTAAAAATTACATTTTTAGTGAGATTATGGAATACAATGAGGGCATGTCAAATATGTTTGGCGCAAGTGGAAGTTTTCTGAAACAAAACGACCAGTACATGTGGTTAATTGTTTTCAGCTATCAGATAAACCTCAAAGCTTGCAATAATATATAAACTAGCACTTTGAGAAGGAATTGAAGAGAAACGAGAAAAAAAGTTGACGTCGCTGAGGATTGAACACAGGACCCCTTGCAAAACATAGATTTATTCACTGATTTAACCGCACGGCCACGCAGATGTTTACATATAGGAGCAGCGCACTTAAAAATGTATATTTTCAAATACGAACAAAACAACAATAGGCTTTTAGAAATATACAGAAATAAACAAGCTGACACTCATTAATTGTAGAAATATGACCCCGTGTATTTTTTAATAGTGATTTATGAATAAATTCACATCTCGTTAACCAAAAACGGTAGTATATACCTGCGAAAGCAGACAAAAACTAACGGTAGCACGAAGAGCGTCTCTTACTGAATGTAAATTTCGGACGTAACATTATTTCGGTATCGTCATTCTTTGCACCGAAAAATGTGAGAAAGTAGGCGTATTTTCGGTTTCTAAAATAGTCCAGTCCTGCTTTTATGAGATAATGTAGTCATATCTGTATATTTAAAGCCTTAGAACATGTATAAATGACCTGAAAAGACCAAACACAGACAAAATATCCAAACGTGATCGTTTAGGTTACGTAATATTACATTATGAAGCCATAATTTCGACACCTTAAAATCTTTTGTCATGGGTTCTCAATGTAAATTTGCACAGCTAAGCCAAAAATTGTGGTGTCGAAATAATGGCCTCATGCTTTGTTATGGATACATTTACTCTAAATCCCCACAATATCAGCCATTTTGGGGAAACTGGGGGTCATAATATGGATTTTTACGGTATAAGGGAAGCATCCAAGAAAAAGTTTGGTATGTATTTGAAGAGAGGGAAGATCGTCTTCTTCAGAAATAATGTCATTCATATTATAATCCTACATTTCTAAAATAGGATTTTACAGGGCCGATTTTACCCCTTCGTGAACTTAGCCCTTTTGAAATTAAAATTCAGATAATATTGGTACAGTATGAAATGTTAGAATGTGGTCTTTATCATGATGAAAATGGGTATTTATGCAAATCAGAAAGTTGATCATTAACGTGTTTAAAAATGGTGATCAGATATGATTCCACGCATCGTGGTTTAATCTATCTACTCATTTCTCTCTTTTCTTCATTTTCTTTTTCATTATAACCATCGCTTCATTTGTTGAAAGAAGAGGGAAAGTAGCATCAGCAGCAGTGGTGCAAGTAGTAGTAGTTATAAAATACTGAGGTCAGTTTACACTCTCAATGATGTGTCGCATGCGGTAGTCACCAAGTCAAGAGCTGATCCCGAACCATCACGCGATAATCAATTCGTAAAAGTTGGGCACCGATTAATAAGTAGTTCAGCCGTGTCTTTTCTGATCAAAAATGGTGTTAGATCTATTATATCAATGCAGATGCATTGCTTCACTTCAATGTACCCTTAAAAAAATCAAGGAAACCATTAAGTTTACTCTGTCTCGGTCTTCATTTGCGCAAATGCTGATCAATCTTTTCGCCGATTGTGCATACCTTTCAGTGAAACAGACATTTGAATTTTGAAAGCAGTCAAAATTGAAACGGCGAGAATTCTCGTATAATTGGTGTTATCAAATTCTATATACATGTACAATGTATTTTCAAGGAAGAAAAAGTACATGTAACATGCTGGGCAGATTATAACAAAAGCAGAGAAAAGTGTGGACGAGTTCCCACAAAATATATCAAGCAAAAATGTTTTGTTGGCGTTCGATATCAAAACGTGACGAAAGTATGTCCTCTTTTCGCTAGATGTATCGGATCAAAGAGATTCATGTGGAAGCGCCAGCCCCCACCACTTCCCTATCTTCATATCTTGCTAATATATCTTTGCAATACAAACTGCTTGGATCCTAATGCGAGCGTTTTGTAGCGCTTTGTTGCACTTTGCTATGCAACGGTATGTTACAATATAGCGCTTCGTAGCGCTACAAAATCAATCTTTGGCAGTCTCGCGGAAAGCTTTGCGAAACGAACCATTGCTTAGGCAGAGCGCTACGCCGCGCTTTATGTGTATGCATATCTTTAATAGGAATGTTGACGTTGCGCAACGGACTGAACATTACAAAATAGCGCTCTTTTAGGCATAAGCAACTCTTGCCAGGTCCAGACCAATGGATGCCAAAAGCGAAAATGTTTGCAGTGGGTACTCATTGGAAGCGGCTCTTTCTAATGTGAATGACAGCTTTACCCATAGCAGATTAATGAAACGACCCAAAACAGTTTGTGATTCGGCACGTGATGAGTACTCACAACTTAAATTTTTTCGTGAAATATACAGAAAGCGTCTAAACAATCTTTAAGCCTATTCGACGACGAACTCCGATATAATTCAAATGATGTTCACTCATATTTGATAGGATGACATGTTAAATTTCCAAATTACAGTCGCAGAAGTTGTGGACTGTGTAGACTATGAATCGGCATCTAATATTTATCACATACTTATACTAGTATTGCCCTTGATACTAGACTTTGGGCCCATGCGTATCAGCCCAGTCAAATAGAGCTGTCCAGCCCTGGGATCCAAAAGTCAAGTAGAGGGCTGATACGGGGGCTGATACCAGGGCTGATATTTTCCTGTCCCGCCCTCCCCAGCAGTTGATCTTGCCCTGGAAAAAACAGGGAATATCTGCAAAACAATTGTAAAAATAAAGAAAGTGGACGTGTTATTGCATATTTTTACCTGATTCCAATTAAAATCGCACTGAAAACACTGTTAAAACATTGAAATATCCATTTTCTCACGCCGAGTATCTCCATATAAAATGGCGTCAGTGTCAAACTTTCGAACGCCATGACGTCACAACGTCATAGCCACACGCAACATTTTCGCGAACAAAAGGATCGACGTGATGCATTTGGGGCTTTGAGGCTGATAAAGTCACTTAATTTAGTGACTGCGCCAAATAAAGAAACTGATAGGTAATTTCATTAGCTCTTTTACACGCATAAGTATATGATAAAAATATTATTACACGGCTTTTTTGATCCCAGCCCTGATCTCAGCCCTCGGACAGTATCAGCCCTCGCCCTTCGGGCTCTGGCTGATACGGTCTACTCGGGCTGAGATCAGGGCTGGGATCAAAAAAGCCGTGTAATAATATTTATGTCGAGGTACAATTAGATTTACTGGCCAAGAATACATGTACCTACCCGAATAGTTTTGGTTGCATATTTTATCATGTATGGGTATCAGCTATAACCATAATTAACTACAATCAGCCTGCGCCCATGTACATACCGAAGTTACAATTAATTTAACACAGATCATATCGAAATGGATCCAACTCTAAACTTCGGAATTATTGAGGAATATCAATAACAGTCAAGATCAGATGATAGATAAAAATGGGATGCAAATGGCTTAAACGTTTAAAATACGAGACTGTACAAAAGCTTTGATCTTATTACACAGTTTATAATAATTCGGTACTTGGCTTGTATGCGTTAAAATCAGTATAATTTGCATAACTATGCGTCAATCACGACCTCTAATTAATGACCCTCGATTCATTCACCGTAACAGTCACGCCTCAAGGCGTTTTGTGGCTGTATAGCTAGAAGTGTAGTGTTTGGCTTAAGCCTTGATCTACATGTACTTCCATACTTTGTAGATTATAGCAGAACACTTTAGAACAGACTCGTCTGAGTCTTTGCTGTTGGCAAATGCGATAAGTGATAAGCTGGCTTAGTTTTTAAGTTGCTATAACTCACGGTTAACTTGACACGCATGGAACAAAACGTTTAGCCCGAAAGTCTAGTCTGAATATACGGAATGTTTGTGAAAATTACCATGGCAATGTTAATGGGTGCAATTTTCAAAAATTTACGGGGATGGAAGTCAAATAAAAAATAGCAATATACAATAAGATATTAAAATAATTATATTTTTTGTTCTCAAGTAGGTCACGTTTAAAGTGAACATATTTTAGAATATCACGATTACTATTGGCGCCAAGTTAACGTCACCAAAAAAATGCTATTTAAATTTGTTGTAGTGTTTAAATGTCTACCATACGAAAAGAACAGACACAAAGAAGCTACAATTAAATTGTATATTGCGTAAATCAATTTGCGTCCATTCGGTACTTTTTTCACGGTTGTACATAGCTTCTATTGTTTTGCGGCAATAATTTTTGCCTAAAAATCTGGAAATACATTGATTTAAACGGCGACGTTACGAGATGGCGAAGTATAACGCTTATTGCATACACTGAAACGAGCATCGTATGCCACATCACTCATAAGTAGGATGGACCTTTCCGTTTGTAGCGTGTCGTCTTAATACAACAGACAAAAAAAAAGTTCATGTAATGTACGACAACATTGGGGACAAAAAATACTGAAACGGACATGCATTTTTGCGCATACAATTTGAGTTCGAAATGGAATTGATCTCGTTGTTTTATAAACTGTATTATTATATCAGGCCTGATCTTGGTCTGCAGTGTGTAATTGTGCTGTTTCCTGATGATACTCACTTGTTTTTCTGGTCTTTAGTAGAAAGAGAATATAAATGCATTACGGCCGGCCGACACCGAAAGTGTCCGGGTGACACGGTGTGTTTTTTTTTTTGTTTTTTTAAAGTCATCTCACTTTTCAAACTCCAACGTTGTGAGATAGTTATTTAAACAGTCGCATGTATAAATCTTCCAATCCATAATTAAATATTTCTTTGCGAAGAAATCGTAAAATATTTGCGCCTCTTGGGCTTTAAACGATGTTAACAAGTGCCCCTTAATAAATTGCGCAACAAAGTACAGTTGCGTAAAATTACGTCACTTTTGCAGCGCGTTTTCCCGACGTCACGTTTTACCGCATTTGGGCACAAAATGTCATGGCGCGTCACATATAGCTTTTGGTTTTTATCTAAGAACATTAAAAAGAAGCTACCTATATCGATGCAATGGTAAAATCCACCTAACGGTTTCTTTGAGCCAAGATATCGTGTAATCAGTTGTCCAATTGTTTTATAAACAAACAGGCGAATCCCCAATCAGCTTTGTGTTTTCAAGCTGATCCGTGATTTCACCGTCGCACACTTCAGTGTTGGGTCTCCCGATAATCTTGTAAGCTGTATCGTATTACATTGTAGCATTTTATAGCAAAAGGGTTATTTTTGCACGAGATGCACCGGAATTTATCGCATGCGTCAATGGTGTAAATGGATTTTACCGGTCTAGACCATTTCAATCCTTGAGTAAATGATGTATGAGTAAGCAGATAATAGATAGTAAGATTTCCATACCCAGTCAGCATACAGTGTCGGGCCACCATCGGCCCGCCAACCCGTTTGAATGGTGTTTCGTTGGCGGGCCGATGACGGCCCCTCTTTTAGATGTTTACTGGAATAGGCATTGGTCTATTGGCAAATGATAAATTAACTAATATATGTCTCGAATTTTGAGGCATTCATACTTAACAGGGTTGAGAAAAAACAAAAATCGAAACGCAACTCAGGCGGAGTGATTTTGTACCTTAGAAATTCTTTTGTAAATGCAAATACGCTTGTTTACACTAGTAAGGACGATATCTTGTGGATAAAAATTGACAAATCAAAATTAGCTTTAGAAAATGATTTATATATATGTCTTTGTTATGTAACACCCGATGAAAGTAGTAGGCAGTCTTTGAATGAAACTAACATTTTTGACCGGCTTTTAGATTCTGTTGTACTGATTGAGAGCAAATCGCAATTTCCCTCTAATTTGATTATATGTGGCGATTTTAACAGCCGCACGTCTACAAATGCAGATTTTGTCGAGGAGGACCAGACGGCGCATATGTCTGTCCTGCCTGATGATTATGTGCCTGATAGATATATGTCACGTTATTCACAAGACAAAGGTCATGTGAATAATAACGGGTTACTTTTGCTAGATTTTTGTAAACAGACAGGTGTGCGAATTATGAATGGAAGGGTTGGAAGCGATAGAGGGGTAGGTAAATACACTTTTGTTGGTAGTAGGGGTAGTAGTGTAGTCGATTATGTATTGACATCACAAGAATTATTCAATCTGATAGAAGATTTTGATGTGCAGGAGCCAAACATTATGTCAGATCATTGCCTTGTCAATTTTTCTTTCAATTTTGATATTCAATGTAGTAATGATGCACGGCCAGAATGTGACAGAAAAGTTACTGGTAAGTATGCTTGGAAACCTGAGTTTAAGGCACATTTTGTAAATTCTTTACAATTAGATTCAACAAAGGATAAATTAAACATTTTAGATAGTAAAATATCAGAATCATCAAGCCATGAAGATGTCACAACATGTTTATCTGACTTTTCCACCATAATTAATGACATCGCTGAACCAATTTTTAAACGTATTAAACCCACAGATTGGGAACACGAGGAATTTTCTAACAGCAACGCTAATCCATGGTACAATGACGAATGTAGAGGTAAGAAATTTGTGTTCCTGCATACATTAAACGCATACAGAGAATCTCAAACAGATGAGACTAGAACAGCAATGGTAAAGGCAAGATCTGAATATAAATCTTTGATAAGGCAATGCAGGTACAACTATGACAAAGAAAAAACGTCTCGTTTTATTACAGCAAAACACAAGAATGCTAGGATGTATTGGAATATGTTGAAAGAAGCTGCAGGTATGAGACCAGCCAATATTTCTTTGTCTGCTTTTGAACAATATTTTAAAGCAGTAAATAATGTAAATGACCCCTTTTATGCCCCTGATGAAGATGTTATGTTTTTTGTTGAGCGTTATGAAAATAATGAGTTCGATATTATGTTTGGCGAATTAAATGTAGACTTTTCCACAGAAGAAATAGGTAAGTCAATTAACCAATTAAAGACAAATAAGTCTGCAGGCCCTGATTATTTGATAAATGAATTTTTTATTCATGGCAAACAAGTACTTGTACCAGTGCTACGAAATCTTTTTAATATGTTATTTGAAAGAGGGTATTTTCCAGAAGAGTGGTCGGAGGGTTATATTATACCATTGCATAAAAAGGGTAGTATACATGATGTAGAAAACTATAGAGGTATAACTCTGCTTAGCACACTGGGAAAACTGTTCACAAGGGTCCTCAATAATAGGTTGTCAGATTGGGCAGAATCATACTATGTTCTGATAGAAGCACAAGCTGGGTTCAGGGCACATATGGGTACTGTAGATAATATTTTTGTATTACATGGCTTAATCTCACATTTGTTAAATCAAGGAAAGAAATTATATTGTGCCTTTGTCGATTTTACAAAAGCTTTTGACTATATCGTACGTGATAATCTGTGGTATAAGCTGATAAAACTTGGTCTCAGAGGAAATATTATTAATATCATAAAGTCTATGTATTCAAGTGTCAAATCTAGAGTTAAGTTTAATAATAACTTGGGTAACGAATTCTATTGTAATTTAGGAGTAAGACAAGGTGAATGCTTATCTCCATTACTTTTCTCTTTGTTTCTTAATGACATTGAAGAGCATTTTATTATTTCAGGTGCAGAGGGATTAGATATTCATATGTTTAAGATATTCATGTTGCTATATGCAGACGATATTATAGTATTTTCAAATTCTCCAGAGGAACTTCAAAAAAGTTTAGACTTATTATCAGTTTATTGTAAAAGGTGGAAAATGAGCATTAATGTTGCAAAAACTAAGGTGATGGTTTTTCGAAAGGGTGGAATGTTGCCAAGAAATCTAAGTTTTGTCTATAATGGTACCCAATTAGAAATAGTTAGGAGTTTTAAATATCTTGGTATTGCGTTTACGGTAGGGGGTTCTTTTGCAGAAGCTCAGCATACACTTGCAGGACAGGCACAAAAGGCTATATTTCAACTGCATAAATATCTTTATAAATTAACTTTCATTCCACCTAAATATAAACTGGATCTTTTCGATAAATTAGTTACGCCTATTTTAAACTATGGTTGTGAGGTTTGGGGGTTTTGTCAGGCTAATGCAATAGAAAGAGTTCATTTACAATTTTGTAAAAAGCTCTTAGGGGTCAAGAAAACAACTCAAAATGATTTTGTGTATGGTGAACTTGGACGGACTAGCTATATAACAAGGCGTTATTTCATTATTGTAAAGTACTGGTTTAAGATTCTAACAGCGGAAGATAACAAATATATCAAAATTGTATATGACATGATGCTAAGAGATAGTGAATTACTCCCAGACAAAGTAAATTGGGTTTCTCTTTTACGCCATCTTCTTATGTCACTTGGTTTTTATGAAGTTTGGTTAAATCAAGGGGTAGGTGACTGCAATAGGTTTCTCATGACTTTGAAACAAAGGCTTACCGATAATTTTATTCAGAACTGGAGATCAAGATTAGACTCTTCGACAAGAGCAATTTTCTATAAACATATTGCTGTTTTTCAATTACAACCGTACCTTGATTTAATCAATGTTCAAAAATTTAGTCAGATATTAAGTAGGCTTAGAATGTCTTCTCATCGACTGGAAATAGAAGCTGGAAGATGGGTCAAACCAAATAGTATACCAGTAGATGATAGAAAGTGTGCTATTTGTTTGATTTTGGAAGACGAATATCATTTTGTACTAGAATGTGAAATATATAAAGACTTACGTTCGAAATACATTGCACCCTATTACTGGAGACGACCAAATATGTTTAAATTTATTGAGCTCCTTAATTCAACTAATTGTAATAAGCTTCGTAGATTATGTTCTTATGTTTTTCATGCCTTTAACATGCGAACTGAGAAGTTGTACAACCAGGGTCACTAAGTATATCAGATTATTGAATATATAAGGATTATTTAGATTTTTATACATGAGAACGGCGTAGACCCATATGGGACTGCTCCAAACGGAACAAATCCCACCAGGGCCGACGTGGTTTGAAACAGAAACCTAGATAAGTGAAAATTTTGGTAAGGGATTAACACAGTACATGCAATGCTAATTAGGGCCTTCCACATTTTCTGCTATACCGGTTCAATGGCGTCTTTGGTCCTTGTGGCCAACCGTCTTCTGTGCGGCAATTGAGCTTGACGTTGACGGCACTTGGACCATAGACGCTATTGAACTTGCTGGTGGCAACTTATTAGGATTTTATACTACTCGATAATTCCATTTGATTATGCGATAAAATAATTGCAGTTGTAGATATACTTATAAGTACTGGCTTTTACTTGAGCTCATTAAGAAAAAAAAATCCTAATAGCTTCGTAGATTATGCTTTTCATGACTTTAAGCTGCGAACTGAGTAGTTGTTAATTTTATCAGAGTATCGAAGATAAAGAAATAGTTAGATTTTATACACGAGCACAGCGTAGACCCATGTGGGACTGCTCCCAACGGAACAGTTCCACAGGGGCCGCCGACGTGTTTTCAAATTAAAAAAACCTAGAAACAGTTTACATATTAATGCTGTACCGGTTCTATGGCGTCTTTGATTCTTGTGACCAACCGTCTTCTGTGCGGCAATTGAGCTTGACGTTGACGGCACTTGAACCATAGACGCTATTGAATTTGCTGGCGGCAACATATTAGGATTTGATTGCTTGATAATTCCTTTGATTGATTATGAGATAAAATAATTGCTGTTGTAGATATACTTATAAGTACTAGCTTTTATGAAAATTGATTATTTATCCGTATTTGTGGCTGTTCGACAAAGCGAGGAGGTGCATCTTAGTACCGAGTAAGTGAAGGTATCTTCATATTCACTTGTTTCCCGTATTTTAATATCATGGTATGATCTAAGCTGCTACTTGCGAAAAAGGCATGGACCAGCATGTGCATATGCGTACAGGCTGGTAGATGCCTTTTGTATTGACGATAATTATAATGATTATACCTATCAAAGATCATAGGTGGTGTCATCTAAGAGAGAGAGAGAGAGAGAGAGGGGGGGGGGTTGGCAGGATCATGTACCCAATGACTCTTTGACTTATATTTCGTTTCGATAAGTTGAAGAGCCGGGACTGGATTATTGTATCTACTTTGATAGGCTACTTTCAAATTGTAAACCACACCTGTTATTATACTGTTGTTATACTATTACACTCACCATATCTATAATAGAATTACATAAGGGGGATTACCTAACCTATATTCGCCCCATGTCCTTTGTGGGACATTTGTAAACAGTACATAACCAGATCAGATGTCGCAGGATGCAGCGTCGATCAGATTCTTTACTGTTTGTTAACAAAATGTAATATTAAAAAAAATGTAAAATGCTATCCAACATATCTCATAAAGCTGAAATGGATTAGTCCAATTGATAAAGGTTCCGGTTGACATAAAATGTGCAAAAAAAAAAAAAAAAAAAACAGTTACTATTCCACAAGTCGTTTATGGTAAATCCCAAAACCGTTATAACTTTCAATAAGTGAAGGATCTACTGATATATTGAAATTAAGTATTAATACATATTATATCCCCCTGTCGAAATGTCCTTGTTGAATAGTAACAGTGCATTCTCTTTAAGATAGTAATAAGTGCACATGCATGGCAGATATTTTATATAGAAGTTATTATATTTGTATGTGGTAAGCGGATATGAAGTGGTTTCAACGAAACAACTGCCAGCACTCCCCAGGCAGCACTCTCCCACTTTGAGTGTTCTTCACAGATATCTTGTCTTAAAAACAGCACAGATCCAGACTAGCTGGCTTCTGACAAAACAGCTGATCAGGTTCAGTTCTGGTTTCTACACTGTTTGTAAGAAAATATTTTTACTGGAATATAACTTAACAATGTCCCAATAAGGTGGTGCGTTGTACATATACCTGGCTTAGTGTTAACATGCACGTTTCACTCCAGTCGAAGAGTGTCCTTTATCGCTTGATAGAACTGTATCAAAGAGTCTATCATGCACATCCTCACATATATATGATGTACTGGCAATCCAGGCTACAGCCAACTGTTTATAGAAACCTGTTGTGGTTGCTTGTTGGATTTATCTCTATGAGATATCCAACTTGCAATCAAAATTTGGACTTTAAACACCTTCTCCACGAAATTGAGAATATTAGGTCAAAGCTACATATATCATATCTATCCACACTGCTAAAATTACGATTATTACTGTTTTCACTGTCTTTGTTAGGATGTCATCTTATTGTATATGTTGTTTGTATCCTCATGGGCTTCACAGCCTTTTGGACTTGGAAATAAAAGCTATCTATGTAATAATTTAAGCTTTATAGAATTTATATTCTTATAGCCCATAATTGTAATCAAACTATTTTGCGTGATACATCCTTTTGTTATATGACTGGAGAGAATCCTGTCTTTCGATTGTCCACTTTTGTCTTCAAAAATCTCTATGCCTACCTGAAAATTGGTCAAACTGGCCTACAAGTTGATATGCCCCAGTAAATACTTTTGACATTTTTCTAATATCACCTTCTAAAGAGGTAAAATAGTCTGGAGTATAAAACTAGCAAAGCATGGGCTGCATGAAAGTGACATAATTTGCTGTTTCACCTTCCAACAGGTAAATTAAAGACTATAATCGTTTTTAACATCAGTTTTGTTTGTTATTTTTCTTTGTCTGAATAAACAAAATGTAAAAAAGTTAAATAATTATTTTTTTCATCCCGCAATCAGAGAATTTACATACATTTCAAAATGCAAAATTATACTACATTACAACATTTTAATAACAGTTGCTAAAACTTGTGCTTTGGTTTGTGCTTAGAAAAGGGCTTAGATTGAACATGACTTCAACAACAAAATTGAAAGTATAACATTTTCATTCATAGTTGAAAAGTCGTATAACTAAACAGTTATTGACTTCAATTTCGGTAGACATAAGGATTTATCTACCCTTAACAGAGATATTCACCTTGGCCTGGCGGCCTGGGTGAATATTATTTTTTCGGGTAGATAAATCCTCATGTCTACCTCATTGAAGTCAATAATTTTATTTTATAATGTTCACGATGCTTCCATTAATTTTCTAATATGTTTGTCAACTTGTATTGGTATGAAAGAAAAATGAAAAAACGGACTTTAGCTGAATTAGATAATATACAATTATTGACTTCGATGAGGTCGACATGGGAATTTATCAACCCGAAAAAGTGAAGTATGGCCAAGGTTAATATCTCTTTTAAGGGTAGATAATCCTTATGTCTGCCGAAATTGAAGCCAATAACTGTTTTTCCATATGATATTTCGACTTAGAATGATTTTTTTTTCTACTTCAACTTTTGTTGTTGAAGTCATGTTCAACCTAAGGACTTTCTAACAAGTTTTAGCGACTGTTATTAAAATATTCGGATGTAGTATTTTGCATTTTGAAATGTGTATAAATTCTCTGAATGCGGAAGTAATGTCAAATTTAATCATAAAACTTTTTTTTTTAATTTTGTTTATTCAAACAAAAAAGATGAATAAACAAAGCAAAACTGTTGTCAAAAATTAATTTAAAGTCTTTAATAGTTTATCTGTTTGGAGGTGAAACAGCAAATCATGTCATTTCATGCAGCTCGTGCTAGTTTCATACTCATCACGATAGTTTAGCTCTCTGGAGGCTGATATTAGAAAAGTGTCAAACGTATTAACTTCTGGAAACTAGTTTGAGCTGGTTTTTATCCTCTATCAACTTGTAGGCCAGTTAAGACCTGTTTTCTGGTAGGCATAGAAATTTATGAAGACAAATTGGGACAATCAGCAGACAGTTTTCTCCCCCATGCGCGGATCAAGAGGGGTGGACAGGGGGTTCGAACCCCCCCCCCCCCCATGTAAAATCTAACAAATATAGGGTTTCTTAGCAATACTGGTCCGGATCCCCTTAAAAATCACAAGGCTACCAAGTCAGCATCCAATGCTAGGCCAATATCGGCACGCCAGCGAAACGTTATTTAAATGGCGTTTCGCTGGCGGGCCGATGATGCCATTGGCGGTATTTGGATCCTTCATCTCATCAAACTAAAACCAAAAAAAATCGTTGTCAAAGGTGAACCCCTCTGACAAAACTTTCCGGGTCCGCACATGTCTCCAGTCATATAACAATGACCAGTAAAGGAGGATTTTGGTTTCCATTACAAAAGTTTGATTATAGGTGAGGATGGATGTAAGTTTTCAAATATTTACAGATAAGTGGATTCTTCTAAGGTGATCTACGAAAAATTAAGTCAGTGTCACGTAACTACAAATAACCTCACCACATTTCTGTACGTTAGCCAGGCTAATTTAGACATAGCTGAAACAAGAACGTGTGGTAAGATTTTGCACTTCGATTTATACAGTAACCTTGAAAACGAGGTCAATGCCATCTTAATCAGCTTTTCTCCATGTCGCAAAAATATAGCCAGACATAGCAAATCTCTACCAGCCGGTTCAAGAATTTCTGGTAAACAAGAAGATTGGGGAGAACACAGAGGAGATTTACCAACATTTTACCATTGTCATATCCAATATGGCCATGTATTACATTCATCTCTAATCTTTTATCCTGTAAATTTGCAGCATTCCAGTAATAAACTAGACTTCAGTCGATGGTACACCAAATACTCGCTTTTGATCTAACCAAAGCATCTGAAAAGTTTGAAGTTGCTACGTCCAACGGTTTTGGAGGAGATGCATTTACAAGAAAGTACATTATTTCACCTTTGACCTTGACCTTAGGTCAAGGACAAACATAATCATTGCCCAGAATCCTCTACATTATATGACCTACGCACCTGCAAAGTTTGAAGGTGCTATGTCCAAAGGTTTAGAGGAAATTCATTGATAAGAAATACTTGGTTTGACCTTGACCCAAAGGCCAATGTCACATAAAGCATTGTCCTCTACACCATGTGCCCTATGTACCTGCAAAGTTTGAAGTTGCTATGGGCAATGGTTTAGGAGATGCATTTACAAGAAAATACGTTATTTGACCTTGACTTTGGGGTCAAGGTCATACAAAATGTTTCCCAGTGACCTATGCATCAGCAAAGTTTGATGTTGCTACATCCCACCGTTAAGGAGAAGATGCATTTACAAGAAAATGCATTAATGTAATGTTCCCAGTGCCCTTTACATCATGTGACCTATGCACCTACAGAATATGAAGTTACTACGTCAAAAGGTTTAGGAGGAGATGCATTTACAAGAAAATTCATTATTTGACCTTGACCTTAGGGTCTAGGTCACACGAAATGTTGCCCAGTTTCCTCTACATCATGTGACATATTCAGCTACAAAGTTTGAAGTTGCTACGTCAACGGTTTAGGAGGAGATAAATTTACAAGAAAATACATTATTTGACCTTGTGGTCAAGGTCACTTGAAATATTGCCCAGTACCTCTGCAACATGTGACCTATTCAGCTACAAAGTTTTAAGTTGCTACGTCTAAAGGTTTAGGAGGAGATACATTTACAAAAAAATACATTCTCTGACCTTGACCTGGTCACTCGAAACGTTGCCCAGTACCCTATGCATCATGTGACCTATTCAGCTACAAAGGTTGAAGATGCTACGTCTAACGGGTTAGGAGGAGATACATTTACAAATAACGTGATGGACGGGCGGGCGCACAGACTGACACGCTTACAGTTGGATACTTCTTGGGTACTTACAGTGTTCGAAAAAGTACCCAACAAATCCCACCTAATTTTTACGGAATAAACCTCAATTTGCGTAAATTAGCTCCCTTTATATGCAAATAAGGTTTATTCCGTAATTGATTTTTAAAAACTATAAATCTGAAGAAACGATTAGGGAGAGGCTTGAGATAGAGAAATTTCTGAAAGGGTCCACTTATGAGTACGGACGGAAGATGGCCCAACTTTGGTACGAAATTAATATACGATTTTTTCCAAAGAAAAAAGCGGGTATAACGAGGATTTTCAAGCAGAGTGGAAAACAGTTGGGGTTTCTGATCAGGTGACTTTGGACAATTTCATTGTGATGTAAACTGTAGCTGTTAATAAAAACGTATACGTTAATACTAAAAGAGGTGGCAGCTGAGCTGTCACCCTTTTTTGTGTAAACGAGGCGAACATTCCCCCCAGTGATGGCTGTTGAACAGTTCTACCTATTATTGATATAGGTTATTTCTTGATCAATACCACACTCGAAAAGAACAGCTTTCAAACGGCAGTGGAATGTTTACTCCAAGATCAGTGGCAGATCAGCTGCCACCAAATTTGGTATTTTGTTACACTGATTGGTTAACTGTGTATTCAAATTTGGTATTAAGTTACACTTATTGTTTACAGTGTAACCAAATTGGTATTAAGGTACGCTTATTGTTTTATAGTGTAAGTCCATAATCATGTGACCGTAAATGCAACGTCTACGATATTTTTGACAATTGAAATGCTCATCCGTGAGGGATGAGCATTTCAATTGTTAAAATATCGTAGTGTTCAAGTTATATTGGGGCGTGCATTGTAGTAGTTGTTGATTTCATTTACGTATTTGCATATTTCTCCTGCTACAGGGTTTTCAAGGTGTCATTATCTAGAAGCTACATCAATCATTTAACTTCGCAATAGCTAGACATGTCAAATAAGTCTGGAAATGCCGATCCAATCTAATTGATTTCATATGTATCTTTCTATATCTAGAAGGATGAACATGGCTAGAATTATGAAGACTAAATCTACCAAGTTAATAAAAATTGTATTTCTCACAGGCTACAAGGGTTGATTCAACCAGACATACGGTAACGGAAAACATTGCTTATTTATTCAAAAGTTATCTTGCATGGGAGGATCCAGAGGGGAGACAGGGGTCCGGATCAACACACCCTGGTAAATCACAAGCGTGTATAGGTTTCTAGAGAAAAAATGGTTCACCCCCTCTCCCTCGAGTAGCAATTGGACCCCAGGGTCCAGGGGTCCAATTGCTTCTCGAGTGAGGTAGTACGGTCCTCTGTGCAAAACGTTCATGGCTGAAAAAATAAAGAAGAAATCAAACGATGTAAGGACCCGCCTAACGGAATTTCCTAGATCTGCTCATGTTTTGCCATGTATGTGAGGGAAATAGCTAAGGTCAACTGTAAACCGAACTGAACCCCATACTTTCAAACCGACCGCTGTAGTCTAACCGAAGGCCGAATTGAATCTACCTCGCCTTCAACCGATCGCCGAACCGAACACTGAGACATACAAAATAACTAGTCTGGTACCCTGTCTCTCCGACTCTGTCTTTTCGTACACAAAGAAACGCCGGGTACCAGACTAACAAAATAACTTTCCAAGAACCGAACCAAGCAATGAACGGAACCAAAATCCGAACCGAAACCCAAATAATTGAACCAAACGCAAACCCAACCCTGAACCAAGCTGTTATCTAGAGAACATGAATCAACTGAACCTTAGCCTGGACCAATTGCTGAGCCTACCCAAATCGCAAAATGTTAACGAGTTTGACCACAAAATTTCACAATCACGGTTTACAGACCAACCTACGTCACAACAGGGAAGAATCCCAATTTAAAAAACAGCCACAACACAACTTAAAAAACAACCAGCTCTCTCCATGCGCGGATCCAGAAAGTTTTGTCAGAGGGGTCCAACTTTGACAAGTTTTTTTTAAGGGGAGACACGATCAAAGCAATTATCCCCTAAAAGGTGGCCATCATCGACCCGCCAGCGAAACGCCATTTAAATGGCGTTTCGCTGGCGTACCGATCATGGCCCAAATTGAATGCTGGCTGGGTAGCTTTGTGATTTTCAGGGGACCCGGACCTGTATTTCTAAGAAACCCTATATTTTTGTGATTTTCAGGGGGGTCTGGATCCCCTGTCCCCCCTCTGGATCCGCATATGCTCTCTCTTCCTCAAAATGATGATTGCTAAACTCAAATGGCACCAAGAACCACACCACTAAACAAGGAGTTAAGACCATTTATGCCAAATGTATTTTACCATCCTTATCAATTGGACGAGTCCATTTCCAATTGTAGGGTTGTTGGGTGGTATTTTTTACTTTTATTCAAATTTTAAAAGAAACTCCTGTAAGCAAACAGTGGAGAATTTGAACAGACGCCGCTTTTTGCGGCGTCTGGTCTGGTTTTGCACTGTTTGCTGATGTCCCACAAAAAGGACGCTATGCTTATATGGGTTAATAAACAACAACAGAATCACCGCCTCAGAATGTGATTTTGCAAGAGATAGGCCACTGGCTGGATATGGTTTACCTCCCCCCCCAGGGGGAATTTTGTAGACCATATTTTTCTTAAAGCCCAATGTCCTGCGAGGATTTTGCAACATGTTAGCCCTCTGACAATGGCAGCGTTAAGCTGTAACAGCCTGTTACATACGTTACCCTACAAAATATTTGATAATTAAAATTCTTTTTAAGACTTCAGAAAAGTGCAAAAGATAAGGTAAGATTTCCAAATTGGTTATATTTTCTAACTAAGCTATTACTGTGCCACAGATAATGACATTTGAAAACAAATATAGTCACTTCCGATGTAGTCTATGTTACATTTTTTCATTGAACCCCCTTTTAAATGACAAATGCATCCAATATAGTTTGTCTTAAATTTTATTGAAACCAGTTTTTGTTCATTAATTTGGTACTCCATTAAAGATTTTTTATTTACCTTTTCAAAACTGCAAGCATTACGTTTCTATCTTATATACTTTTTGACTTATTAGATGATGAACATGGTACCCCCCATATCACAGAAAAATGTAAAATGTAATTCTCCAGACCTCACGGTGGCTATAGACCCCACTTCCCCCCAGGGGGAATTTCGTACACTATGATTTCCAGATACTACATTATATAAGCCACAAAATGAAATATGTAAGCTCTCTGAGAGTGGCAGCGTTAGCGGGTTACATCATGTTACGTACGTTACCCGCAAAATAACATTAAATTTTCCTGATAATGTCTCCAACATGACATATTCACACTTTTTTTAAAGTCTGGCACAGGTTTAAGAATTTCTTATAGCACAGTTGCATAATTTTAGCATTTATTTTATAAATGTTTTGAGTTTTTGCCGTTGTATATGTTACTTAGTGTTTCATATGTTATTTCCAAGTATCAGCAAGGCAGTTATTGACTATACATGTATTACATCTGTCAGTGAATATAGTAAATCTACAAGGCTGCTATATAAATGAATTAAAGTTCCTTATTATGGTGTCTTAAACTATTTTACAGCCCAGGTTACATACGTTACTCCCTGAATACCATTAAACATTCAAGATATGGTCTCCAACTCAACCTACTTGTACTTATTTGCATGCTGGCACAGGTCCATGTACTTCTTTTTACTCAGGCTCATTTAATGAGGAAGTTACTCAAAACATAAACTACCCTCTTTTCTTTTATAGAGACATCAAATATAGTTGACATAATACTCATGGAAAGTTTGTAACATTCAGTGCAATGTGCGAGTAAGAACTTAAAAGATCAAAGAAAACCCATCAGGTAGAAGTTCTAGAGCAAATCTTCATATATTATCAAAGGGTTTTTAAGAATTGTCCTATACAACTTGTTACTCCTCTATCAGATTTATCTTGCAAGGATTTTGCAATATGCTAGTACTCTGGTAATGGCACCATTACCCTGTAACAGCCAATTAGATATATTGCCCATTAACATCTTTGATAATTTTAGTAAATGGCATGACTTCTGAAAAGTGCAAACCATAAGGTAAGATTCCCAAATTAGCTATATCATCCAAGTTAGCTATTTTTGCATCACAGATATGGACAGTTCAAAACAAAATATGCACCCCAAAGTGTTACGTATGTTACTTTTTTCATTATTCCTATAATAAATTATTTATGAAACTAATATAGTTTGATATTTTTAATGTGAATGTGCTTACTAACTCATTTTGTATTAAAGAATGTTTATGTACCTTTTGGAAACTGCAAATATTATGTTTCTATCTTTTATATGGTTTGAGTTGTTGAGTTTTGAACATGGTAACCCCATATCACACAAAATATGAAATATAATTCTGTGGCTCTTTTGTTAGGGTACAATCAAGTTTTCTTTCACCCAGAGGTACTCAATTTCCTTCCCATTTATTTTCCACATATTTTGTCCATATCTGGAAAGTCTCACTTGTTTTCATGGTAAAGACTTGAAAGCTCAATCTTTGTATGTAGATCTTAAGGACAGAAAAGTAGGGTGGAGGTAAGCCCATGTTCATGCCATTTGAAACAGTCTGTATATGTGTATGGCTTTGGTACTTTTTTTCAGAAACATGTACTACAGCATATTCACAATTACATAAATAGCACATGTTAGGGTTTCGTATCACTAATGAGTGCCTAGAGCAGTTCTTTATTTGTTTTCCTACCCTTCTTAGAATGTTGTTAAACAGTGTATTACTGTAGATCTCTTCCCCCATATTCTGGCCAATGCTGTTGACATTCAGAAGCTGCACCTTTTGTTGCATACACCATTGTTGAACAAAACACCCAGGTTATCATCTGCTAGAACGTTTGTAAGACTTTATAGACTGCTGCTTATACATTGTGTATATGTATCAGTGACAAAACCAACATGCCCTGCCTATAGTGCCTGGATGAATACTGGTGCCATCAGATCCATGAAGGTGACAGGAAGAGCTATAATGCTCTGTAGTTACGGCATTAACATCAACCCTATAGTCATTCTAATGTTGGTTCAATGTGTGATTGCAAGCCATGCTGAAGTTTGGACTTGTCAATTTTGGTGGAAATTCTATCAGGAGTTGTCAGTGACCATGGTACAGGTCCCAGAAGGAACAGCAGTGTCAACTCAAGGTCAACATTATGTCCAATAGAAAGCAGGTCATGCTTACCAAGGACACTCCCTTAAGTTTTCATCTGGCTGTTTACGTTTTGTAAATTGAGCAATTTCTTCTTGCTTGACCTCCCAAGTATCAAAACTTTATTAGCTTGTAGCATTTTATGGGTCATGTAAAAGGCAGATTTTTTCAAGTAAAAGTGAGTCAATGAAGTCTGCAACAGCCTTCCTGCCAATGTCATTAGCCTCAATAAGATCCTTAGCTATGCAAGGCTTAGCAAGAACACCGAAAGACAAAAGTACAGTTCAATGTCTTCAAAACTAGAACTAAAAGGATTGGTGAAGCCTGAAACTGCCTCTAGTACTCATACTACTTTGCATCTGAGCAGATTGAATATTTCATTTCAGTGCATTGAAGAGTTGTTTCACTATATTGAGCTCTGATGTGACGAGTAATACACCATTCCATCTGTAGTACGAAGCGTAGTTCTAGTTGCTGAATAATACCTCTTTATTGTTTGCCTGATAGCTATGTCAAAAGCCTTTCTCAAGCAAAGAACCAATGGTTGTGACACACTAAACCCATTTTGTTCGATAAGTTCTTTGCATCTGTGATGTGTATCAAATTTATGAGTGTAATCAGTTACACAGGTACATATTGTGCGTAGTTGTTGTGATCGTTTGCAATGAACATTGGGAACAAGGCATACAGATATAGATGACATGCAATTCAAAGTTGTTTTCTTTTTAGCCCTAATCAGTGTCAACACCGTCTGAATCATACCTATATACCTTGCCCAGTACTGAGCTGTTTCACAGTGACTGTCTCTCAGAACTTCCGATTTGAATGCATAGTATCTATACTGTTTATATGAGCTAACAGCGAATGTTGATAGATCACATTATATTATTAGTTTAAGTCACCATAAATTAATAAGGAACTTCAATTTATTTCAGCCTTATAAATTTTCTAAATTCTCTGACAGACTCTATACATGTATAGGTAACAACTTCTATACAGATACTCAGAATAACTTATGTATCATTTGGTAACACACATAACAGTTAAAGCTCAAGGCATTTATTAAATGAATACTTAAAATAGGTAAACCTTGTTAAAAGAAGTACATAAACCTGTGCAAGCAAGCAAATAAGTATAAACAGGGCTTGTTAGAGACATTAACTTAAATGTTTAATGCTATTTCGAAGGTAACATACATAACATGGACCTGAAAAACAGTGTAAGCGACCATGATAAATAACTTTAAATCCTTTAAGTAGCAGCCTTATAGATTTACTATATTCTGTGACAGATGTAATACACGTATAGTCAATAATACCATACTGATACTCGGAAATAACGCAGGAAACACTAAGTAACGTATACAACGGTAATTACTCAAGACATTTATAAAATTAATACTAAAAATATGTAACTGTGTTATAAGAAGTTCATAAACCTGTGTCAGCATCCAAATATGTACGAACATGTCATGGTTGAGACATTTTCAGGGACGTTTAATGCCATTTTGGGGGGGGGGGGTAACGTATATAACATGCTGTTACACGTTAACGCTGCCACTCTCAGAGGGCTAACATCTTTTATTTTGTGTCTTATATAATGTACTTTCAGAAAATCATAGTGTACAAAATTCCCCCTGGGGGGGGGGGGGGGAGGGGGGTCTATAGCCAGCTCAAGGCCTAAGACTGAGGTTTGGAAGTTGTTTTTGTTTTCTCTTTGTTTTGGGGACTATCAATGTACTGCATGCATTTGGGTGATTAATTGGACTGGATGGTTTTGTGGTTATTTCAGTGGACTATTCGTTTTTGTGTGCTTATTTGACTTGGTAATTAGGGGCGTTTAAATGGACTGAGGGGCCTGGCATTTCAATGGGCTGGGTAATTTTGGTGTTTCAGTTGGCTAGTAGATTGACTGGCTGGTTTGGGTATTTCAGTTGGCTGGGTGTGTTTGGCTGTTTCAGTGGACTCTGTTTGTTGGCGTGCATTGTGGACTGTATGGTTATTTGTTTTCGATGGATTTCGGTGTTTCAGTGGACTGTATGGCTGTGGGCATTTCAGTGGTTTAGGTGATTCATTGGACTAGGTGGTATGAAATGTTTCAACTGATTTGGTGTTTGAAAAAGTTGAAAAAGGCAAAATATGACATTTTCAGATTTGCTTGCTGTTTTTTACTCTTTGTGCATTAGAGACTGATTCAGGGGTACTTTGACAAACAGTGCAGATCCAGATGAATTGCAGCTAACGCAGCATTTCATCAGGTTAAGATAAACGCAATCTCTAGTCACTTTATAAACTTAAAACCAAAAGTAACTTTACACATTGAACTACCCCGAATATATCTTTACTGCTTTTGATTTTAACCAAATTAAACATTGCAATGAGCTGCTGGTACTCTCCTTAACATAATTCACGAAAATTAACTTAGGTAAATTAATCTTCTTTCGAGTTATCTGCGCTTTCATTAAAAGCACAAAATCAACCTTTCCTAGCAAAATCCTTTGTGAACATAGAATTGGAACACGCTATTGTTAGGGCCGTTGATTTCCCATTTAAAATACTGCCAAACATTTTGTCTCTGACGTATAGTTAGTTTTTGGCAGCGTCTTAAAGTTTGTTTACTTTGAAATTACCTCCCATTCAATTAAAACAATAGTAAATTTCAACCCTTGCTAAAAGATTTATCTCAGATGACATTTGAATTTTTTAATCAGTGATTTGTTTGGACTTCTCCGCAGAGTATGTGCCGAGATAATCTTATGAAAATTCGAATCAGTTTGGAAGAAAAATGGCATACAATTCGTTATGGGAAATTCCATAGAAAGCACTGAAAAGTTCATAAAAAGGGGTATGGATGTAAAATCGCCACTCTAATGTTTGTTACTTGAAGGGTGATCCGGGCTAATTTGAACTTAAAACAACAATTCGATAGCCTGTCTCTCAGACTGGTTCTTTAAAGGTGAAAATTTTCCAATATCAAAGCTATAGAAACTTATCAAAAGTGATGTGTTTTGGAAAAGTTTATTTCGCCCCCTTGCCTCTTTCATTAGGGCCTTGTGGTTGCTTTTATGACAGCAAATACGTTAAATTCAACCGCCTTATGAATAATGACCATACTTTAATATGAATCGAACACATTTAATATACCACAGTAGTATAATAAGACCCACAGCTCAATTACTTGAGGCTGACTTTGACCTAGGCCCTTCTTTTGGTGGAGGTGGAGGTGTGGTTGACCTTGACCTTGTCCTTTAACTAGGATACCTCATCCTCCTCCTTCATGTTTCTTAGTAAATAATGCCATCAATCATCCGTTATCTAATACGCGTGACAGTTTAATCTCACCAACAGAATGGTGCTTTTTGAAAGAGATAGACCCGAAACCGCAGGAATGTGTCTTGCCTCCCTGCTCATTTTGAAATTATTCCTAATATTGTTACTGGGGGTGTTTTCTATTTATACAAATTTTCCATTAGCTATAGATGATTTCGGATCTCTCCGTATTTACCTGTATACGAATCTTCACAATCTCAATCCCAGACTGGCAATCAAAAACGCTGTTTCTAGCGACTTTCTATCCCCGTTCGTCGATTGTTAAGAGGGTTTTCGATTGCCGTCTATCCGGATAAATATTTAAATTTTACAATCACTAAGGTGTTTTTCAATATTTTTGCTGAAATTTTGCATGCAGGCAGAGAAGAATAAGTGTGATAATCATGTGACAGTAATTGCAACTCAACGATATTTTTAACAATTGAATTGCTCATCCATCAGGGATGAGCATTTTTATTGTTAATATTACCGTAGTGTTCAAGTTATACTGGGGCGTGCATTGTAGTAGTTGTTGATTTCATTTACGTATTTGCATATTTTTCCTACTACAGGGTTTTCAAGGTGTCATTATCTAGAAGCTACATCAATCATTTAACTTCGAAATAGCTAGACATGTCAAATAAGTCTGGAAATGCCGATCCAATCTAATTGATTTCATATGTATCTTTCTATATCTAGAATGATGAACATGGCTAGAATTATGAAGACTAAATCTACCAAGTCAATAAAAACTGTATTTCTCACAGACTCCAAGGGTTGATTCAATCAGACATACGGTAACATAAGGCATTGCTTGGTCACTCAAAAGTTGAACCAACCAAACCTTGGCCCGGACCAATCGCGGAGCCTACATGTAACTGAATCGCAAAAAGGTATGAGTTTGACACAAAATGTCACAATCAAGGATAGCAGACCAACATACGGAACCACGAGGAAAAAATACAAAACACAGCCACAACACTACTGAAATAGTAGTAAAAATCATTATATGGGCATGATGGAAGCATATAAAAAAGCAAAAACACAATGTTATTAAAAATTGAGTTTGAAAATTTTATTTAGTATTTTTTTAGAAAAATCTTTCTTTCTTCCTACCGATACTGGAGGACTTTAGAAGGGTGTTCCTTTTACCAAGTGCTAAAAGGTTAACTGAATTGAAAGATAAGTAAATATGATGTGTTGAGTATGTACAGTGCGAAAAGATAATTAGTACATTTATAAAATGAAAACAGTTTGGTGAATAAGGGGATACACACACCACCTAACAGATAGCAGGACCAAACTGTGCCACGGTAGAACAGCAAGACAGTGCATATTCGAAAGGTGTTCCAGTGTATGATGATGGTAAAATTCAATTTTCAGTTTAATGTCGGCACAGTGAAACCCGCCAATTCCGTGGGTCTAATTTGATTACGTGACGCTGACGTCACAGAACCCATTCCAACACAATAGCAAGTGCGATTGCAGCAAACAAATGGTTACAATATATAAGCATTGCTATAAATGAAGTTAGTGTGTTTTAATGTATTAATCGATTCTTCGGATAATAAGATTAATAGATTTTAATAGGACTGAACCCACATGTTGCAGTACTATTTTCCGAACGCCTGTTCCGGCTAATTAAATGAAGCTTTTTTACATCCCAGGCTTGATTTTCAAATTGAGCCGAAGTATTATAGTAGTTGGTAAAGGATATGCCATAGGGTGGATGAATTTAGACTCCCTGCGATTAGTTGTTAGATGCCCATATGCTGGAATAGCAACAAGGTAATATGTGATCTTGTATATTATTACAAGGTGACTATCTATGCGTATCTTCTCTTGTGGACGCCAGTAGAGGTTTTCAAGCATTTTGGTCACACTTGAGTTTTGCCGGTAGTCACGACAGCTGAGCACGACAGGCCAAGCGGGCAGCCCTGATTGGACAGATTCAATTATGTATGTGCACTTAAGGTACGTCACTGAAGTCTCTGTCGTTTTGAACCCTGAGTAGTTAGAGAATAAACTCGTACATGCATGTAACAACGGGTGAAAGGGACTCCTCTCAACATATCACTCTTTTGGCTGATACATTTGTACATATATGCGAACAAATTCTTATTTCGCATGGCTCGCCTCTTTTCAGACTAATATCATTGGTTTTGTTTTGGAATTTGGCTTTTCTGTAAATCAAGGTTCATTTGGCAGATGTGTCAGAAAATAGAATTAAACGACCTTGAAGGCACATCTTACATAAAATTGATTATTTTTTAGATGTTGACGCTACTTCAATCCATTCTTGAGTGACAGTCCATAAGTTTGTGCTTTACGAAGCATGAACATGTACAAGGTACAGTTGATTTCCAAATATATATAGTAATACGCTAAATATAAAAACGATTTTCCATCGCATTAGCATTGCTGTAAATCTACACCCGTTATACGGTACAATTCTGAAGATTTCTAAACGGATGCAGTGTCCACTAGCGTTCCTATCCCATCATCGAGGCCCTTACATTGTGCGTATGTACTCGTCTGAGCCTCTTTGATCGGGCGGGAT
Source organism: Loripinus fragilis (assembly GCA_964019695.1). Taxonomy (NCBI): domain Eukaryota; kingdom Metazoa; phylum Mollusca; class Bivalvia; order Lucinida; family Lucinidae; genus Loripinus; species Loripinus fragilis. Next base: position 94,809,721 of record OZ026515.1, read on the forward strand.
TCACGAATCTACATAAAGTCCGTGCTTTGGACTAAAAGGAAATAACTTTATAGTGGAAACACTCGTATCTAGACTACAAAGTTGTGCTGGTGATATGGAACCGCCGTATCTGCATGAGTTATTAGAATATTAGCGGTGAAGTAGATTGACAAAGGTGGCAAAATGTTTCTTTTCATGTATTCACATTTCCATAGAAATAGTTTATCACATGTATGTAAAATACTTGTTGTTGTGTCAGGAAAAATAAAAATAAATTATAAAAAAAAAAAGTTTGTGCTTTACAAAGTGTGCGATATTTTATGATGGTCTCCACTATTTGTTGAAATGAAGTCAAGCAAAAAAATGAAATTTGAAAATCTTTCAGCAAAATTTATTGTATCAAATTTCAATTTGAAGCTTACTTCTTTTTTGACTCTTGTTTGTGGTGTTTATCAAATTTTGTTACTTTCCCATTTGGTATCCTGGGACAGGTGTGGTACTTGATTGTATCGATTCCTGATCCTTACTGTCTTTCTTACTTTGTCGATGTAGCACAATCGGTAGCGAGTCTGACTACTGTAGTAATATGACTTCTATGGACTGTAATAAAAGACCGTTCCCATCCAGCATACAATCTCGGTCCACTATCGGCCCGCTAGCGAAACGCTTTTAATATGGTGTTTCGCTTGCAGGCCGATAGTGGCCCGTTTTTAATATGCTTGCTGGGTTCCAACCTGCAGACGATCCTCATTTTGTGGTGTATCATTGTTCAAGTTTAAATATTGTTACGTTTGTCCTTGCCGCTCACGGGACACAACGGATAATTCGTGACAAGGTCATTTTAAACCCAGCCAGCAGTTTTAGGCAAGATGCGGAGAATCGGTGTTATTGTTTTTTTTATTGTTCTAATTCATCAAACTACTACTATCCAACAAAAAGTTTATGACAGTGACGTCAGGTATATCGATATCTTTTATTTAGTAGCTCAACATATACTGAACAAAAGTGAAAACGCTACACTGCAAGTATCTATATTTTGTGAGAAAGTATTGGACAAAAAGTATGTACTAAAGCTTAATAATGTTTCCCAGACATCCAGCAAACGATTCGTTGAAACTCCACCAATTTGTCTCGTTTGATGTCTGAATTATGCTCCTTTAAGTGTTTAAAGCTTTATTCACTGATTGTTTTTGCTATTGCGCCATAAAACACAAGAAAACTGATGAATCACTTGAAACAAGCTCAGAAATCAATTTCGAATTTATCAAATTTGTAAAAAAAAATTTTTTCTCCCTTTGACAAAAACAAATAGGGAATACTAAATGTTTGATAATCTTCGATTTATCAGGATTTGCGATAATTTTCTTTAGCCAAATCAGGTACACCTCTCAGGTTCTCGACCATTTCTCGACTAGTAATACCCTCATACTAAGATGCAACAACACATTGATTTTCCTATGGAGATTTCAGTGTTAAAATTTCAAACTTGACAATTGGATGGAAAACCCATTTTTAGGATTGTTTTTCTAAACCATTAAAACACATTTGAGATAAGTCCTTCACATTTCTGGTTGTCACATGTCTAGACTACTATTTCGTGCAGTCGGATCTCGTAAGTATTGGATTTGTGAAGGCATAGCTGTGCCAGATTTCTGTTCAAATTTGCAACCTGAAATATTGGACCCCTGTCACATTTAAATGGCTTTCATGTGTTTGCTCGTAACATCATCAAAACGTTTACTGTAATGCATTACCAAGTATTTGAACATTTAGATACACTTTCCTTTGCATTCTTGGTTTGCATAATTTTTTATATAGATGGCAAACAATTCAGGTCTAGCGTTTTCACTTTTGTTTAGTATATTTGACGTCACTGTCGGAATCCCACATCCTTACATAGACATGTCACTATTTTTATAAAGATGTTGCATTCTTAAATGTAGAGATAACACATCGTCATATAGTGATGCATTATCATCGAACATACAGATGGCACAATCTTACATAAAGATGACACATAATTGCATAAAGATGAAACATCACATAAAGATGATAAATGCGAGCTGAACATTTCTTGTTCTTCAACAAGAGCAGTTTCTAGGGTCAATATTTGAAGCCAGTAAAATGCATTTAAGCCCCCGGGGACTTAGGCTGGTGTCCTCAGGCAGTGGTTCTGCTGTTGTTGATTCGTTTGTTTGTTTTTTGTTACTCCCATTGTGGGAATATGTATTTGTTCTATGTTTGATGTACGTTACTTTATGTCCATTCTCGTTTTGCAATCATCTTGATGGGGAAGAGAGAGCTGGTTGCGTTGCTTAGTTCGTCTTCCTGGTTTCTCATGATTGTTGTGTGGCTCTTCCTCGCGGTGCCATGGGTATGTCTGCAGTTTGTGATTGTGGTATTTCCTGATCAACCTCACTATTTGTCATATATATTTGCTTGATTACATTAGGATGCCACATTCTTATGAAGAGTGTTTTACATTCTTAAATAGAGATGTTGCATTTTCACCAAAATATTAACATTCTTACCCAGAGATATCATATGGAAAATAGAAATGTCACTTTCTTACTTAAAAATGTCTAGTTCTTACAAAGGGTTGTCACATTTTACATAGATGTGTTTCATTTTATACATAGAGGCATAACATTTTAAAAAGATATTTCACATTCTTTCACAGAGGCTTCAAATTCGTATATAAAGATAGTGCATTCTTATTTAGAGCTAGCTACACAATTTTTCATATATATGTCTCATTTTTACATAGAAATGTCATATTCTTACATATAGAATGTCATACTATGTACATTGAAATGTCATAAATTTACATTATTTGTATATAGAGATGTCACATGAATATATACAGGTGTTACAATCTCACATAACTAACAAATTACACCTTTTTGCTTTAACCAAAATTATAAGAGCAATACATAATTTGGTGACAAAAGGTACCACTTGACAGATAGCACCTTTTTTCGTTAAAGATAGAATATAACTTAGTTTTTCATTTGTCAAATAGCACCTTTTCAATCAACATATGACTTTCTATAGCTTTAAATAATCATGGTTGGCATGACTTACTTTTGTTTTTAAGTGCCTTGCCTATCTCAGTTTTGCGGAATTTTAGAGTTACATGTAGAGGCTAATAAACTTAACAATAGAGCAAGCAAATTTTATAATGCAGCACTTCTTACAAGGTGTTATGTTCAACATTTCCTTAGTCCTTATATCGATTCTGAGGTCAACCATAAACGACATTTTATCAAAATTCCATTCATTAACAAAGGTATGGAGTTTATTGATTTACAAAGTATCTTTAAGGATAATTTAGTGGTTTTATCTATTCCAAATTACTTTTATAATTCTGAAACTCCTATCATTTGCTATAAATATAGCAAACCATTTAGGTCTACTATATCTAACTTCGATAAAATTGTAACTGATATTAATATAGATTTCAATGCTCCTGATTCCTGTGATTGTCAAAAGTCTAATTATTTATATCCCCCTGCTGGGCATGTGATTACAGGTAATCATTCATTCCTGATGGCAGAGTTCGCAATATTATTTCTAAAGGTCCTAAATATATATTTCCCTCTAATATTGATTTCCCAAAATGTCGTAGAGAGACTGCTGCTTCTTTATATGTCTTCAGTAATCGTTGGTTTAACGAGAAAATGTTGAACCTGATGCTTTAAAGGAATGGAAGATTAATATTTATTTTAAATTATTGATACTCCCATTTCATTTTACTCTCGTTATACTCATCGTTAACCCCCTAAGCCTAAATCTTATTTTCCTCATCTTAAACGAGGTATCCAGGATTTTCATATGAACTATGTTTTGGTTCAGCAGATAAAGCTGCTAACAATTTTGTAGTTGTTTGACGATTGTATTATAGTAATACTCTTAAGCGTGAACTTGTTGACACCAATGCTTATAAACCGCAACCTTCTTTGAGTGAGAGGGTGGTCGTCGATGGGCATGGTTGTCATACAGCCCTACATTTTGGTGTCAAAGCTAAAGAAAACCGGGACAAAAGTCCTACGTTGTACTTGTTACCTAAACTCCATAAAAATCCCTATAAAGCAAGATTTATTGCTAATTCTAGTTCTTCTACGACAACAGAACTTTCTAAATTGTTAACCTCATGTCTTACAGCTGTTAAGAAACATGTTATCAAGTACTGTGATTAGGTATATGAGAGATCTGGTAAAATATATTATGGTCCATTAAAAATTCAGGTGAATTTTTAGATAAACTTAAAGCTAGAGATTTCAATGCAGCCAGTTTGTCCACTTATAATTTTTCTACTCTTTACACTACTTTACCTAATAATTTGATTAAAGATAAACGTATGGATCTTATTGAAAGAACCTTCAATAGAGAAGGCTCTCCTTACCTTGCATGTAACGACGCATGTTTTACTTCGGAAAAAAACCTAAAAAATATCATGCATGGTATTGTCAAATTGTATGTGATGCGCTGACCTTTTTGTTGGACAACATTTGTATTCGATTTGACACCAAGCTGTATAGAAAAGTAGTTGGGATTCCTATGGGCACCAATTGTGCTTCCCTGATTGCCAATTTATTCCTGTTTTGTTATGAGAGGGACTTTATGATGTCTCTTTCAGATGATAAGCAGGCTGATATAATTGATGTTTTTGACACTACAGCCAAATATTTGTACGGTATTTTAAACATTAATAATGCATATTATGACAATATGGTAAGTCAAATATACCCTTCAGAGCTCCATCTTAATAAAGCCAATACCTCTGATACCAAAGCCGCATTTTAGACTTGCATTTATCTATTTCTAATGATATTGTTTCTATGTTAGATTTCTTTTGCTCTGGTATTCAGTTTTATTTACTTTTGAGTCCTTATCTTTGCCTTGTCTCCTTTTATATCATGATTCAAATGTTCTAGGAGATGATGCATTGATAAGCTAGGGGCCTTGCATGCAAACTAAACATCCATGTGTCTTGATCTACATCTGAACTAAGGGTGAGGTTGGTGCAGTTAAACCGGTTTAAGACCTCCAGTAAAATATTTTACTGACTGTTTCAAGGCGGTACTTCTTTTGTGGATCATCCATGCCAATTCTGTCGTGTGCTTGTTATGCTTTTGTCGTGTCTGTTTTTGTTGCCTTGTGGTCACCTGCTGGGAAAGGGCTGACCTCTTGGTTCTTGTTTTTGATGTCTAATTGTGAGTTTGTTACTTTTTCATTGGTAATTTGGGTCAGGTGTGGTACTTGATTGTATCGATTCCTGATTTTTGCCCTCTTTCTTACTTATATTGGTTATGAAAGGTGCTATGTGACATATGACACTCTTCCATCCCAAAGAATTGAGAATTTGCCGTAAGGTAAAAAGAGTCATCTCCAAAAAGGAGGAATAACAAAATTGTTTTAAACTAATTTAATTTGGGACTATACGCTCATACACTATTTTCAATATCAACACCAAACATTTATATTGCAAACCTGATTTTTCAGGAGGCTGCAAATCTTTAAACGTGTTTTTCTCAAAAGTGTGAAAAGTGCACATAGCAGCTTCTGTCGCTAAGGGGATTTGAAAGGCTTATTTTAATTTATGTAATGCAAACTGACGGGTTCCAAGATTATTAGGGTGGTATATAGCTAAACAGCGAGCGGTAATTGGACATCTTGGCCCAAAACAAATTTAAGAGTGCTAACCAGGCTACTAAAAAGGTTTCTTTTGCGACAGAAACGTTTCTAAATGACGGACACTTTCACTGTATACTTAAATTTAACTACATGTACAATGTCATTGTAAATTACATGTTTCTTTTCTATGAATACTTATTTCAGCGATTAAAATTTGCTCACAAAGAATAAACTAGAACATGTCAGCTGATCATCTACAAAACTGTTGGTTCTAATGTGTCATATTTTGTTCATTTCTCTTATGTTGCCTTTTGTTAACCATATGAGCGACATCACACAGGTATTTTGGTACATATAATGCAACATTTTGTAAATGTCTGCTAGTTCCCAGTCTGCAAATAATCAGTTCTTGAAAATACAGGTAACCAGAACCCCCTTTCAAATATGATGTTTTTAAAACCAGTAATTGAAGAGGATTCTACTTACAAGGTTTTCAAATATTGACAATGTTAATGCTTACAACCAACATATATGTATATTGCAAATGGGGTGAAAACTAATTGCTGAACCGGTAAGCTGAAACAAAGTGAAAGAAAAAGTAGGTGAAATTCGGTTTATACAAAGCGAGTAGAGGTATGTTTTTCGCCTTGCATCATTTTTGTTGTATTTTTCAGCAAGTGTGTACTTGTATCAATATGTATTAGGAAATCAGAATACAAAGGGTAAACTGTTTTCTATAAGGTCATTTATTCCGGTCTAGTTGGAGGCTATTATTAAGTTACATAATATTACGTGAAGCTCACTGCTCCAGGAAGGTTGGTCAGTATCCTTTACATGTGAAGGGCCCCAAGGGAAAATCAGTTGTTGGCTTATACTGGCTTACTGAATATATACTGAACGAAAGTGAAAATGCTACACCTGAATTGTTTGCCATCTATATACAAAATTATGCAATTCAAGAATGCAAATGAAAGTGTATTTAATGTTCAAAAACTGGGTAATGCATAACAGTAAAAGTTTTACGGATGTTGTCACAAAGAAACACATGAAAGCCATTTATATGTGGCAGGGGTCCGATTTTTCAGGTTGCAAATTTAAACAGAAATCTCACACATTGTAGACCTTCAGAAATCCACTATCTACGAGATCTGACTGCACAAAATGGTAGTCTGGACATGTGACAACCAGAAATGTGGAGGACTCAAGTGTGTTTTGATCGTTTAGAAAAGCAATCTTAAAAAGCGTGTTTCCATCTAATTGCCAAGTTTGAAATTTTAACACTGAAATCTCAATAGGAAAATCAACGTGTTGTTGCATCTTAGTATGGGGACATTTCTAGCCGAGAAATGGTAGAAACAATTTGCCGAGAGATCTACCTGATTAGACAAAAGAAATTTATCAAAAATCGTGATAAATTGAAGATTACCAAATATTTAATTTTCCCTATTTATTTTTGTCAAAGGGAGACAATTTTCATTTTTTTTCATAAATTTGATATATTCGAAATTGATTTCTGAGCTTGTTTAAAGTGATTAATCAGTTTTCTTATGTTTTTATGCAACACAATTATGACCAATTTCGATAATTATAACAATGTTAATTTGCGCATGCGCAATAGCAAAATTCAGTGAATAAAGCTTTAAAACACTTGGAGGAGCATAACTCAGACATCAAGTGAGAAAAAAATGGTGGTGTTTCGACAAATCTTTTGCAGAATGTCCAGGAACCATTATTAAGCTTTACTAAATACTTTTTGTCCAATACTTTCTCACAAAATATAGATAATTTCAGTGTGGCGTTTTCACTTTTGTTCAGTATATATATATATATATATATATATATATATATATATATACGGAGGGATATAACGAATCATCTGAGCCGATAGATGCTGTAAATATTTTGCCTCTAGCGAGATATATATATGTGTGTGTGTGTGACTTGATGACATAGTACGTAAAGTAAAATAACATTATACCTTTGCTTTTATAATACCAAGCACTTAGCATCAAATTACACCTCAGCATTTTCATGTTTGTTCAAGTTTCGATTTTTTAATTCCTCTCTAAAAAGTTATATCCACAAAAAAGAGTTACTAGCTTTACCACTTATTTATTTCCGAAAATCAAATAATATTCCCTTACATGTGATAAGGTAACTTCCTGAACTGAAATTTTATGTTTGAATGCCAACTTGATTTCAAACAATAAATTTTATATTAATGTTAGCTTTAATAGCTAAGTATCTAATCAGGCTTCGATAGTGTGCAGTCTAATCAGGGACTATGCTAATCAAATGTATTGTTGAAAATCACTTGATCATAACCATTTATAAATATTTGAATTTCTTTTTATTTATTTAATTTCCACCTTGTCATTTTCTTCTAACTTAGAATATATTAAAAAATAAATTTGTGTACATTTCTTATATAGTTTATTAATTTCTTATCTTGTTTATTAATTTATCTTCAAAATTGTATTTTTCTTCATACAGTAGCACAACCGTTGAAATTAGGGAAAAAAGTAAAATGCAACATAAGAAATATTTAACAAATTGTCTTTCAAAGATTACCAATTTTAAATGTATCTAGGTATATTTCCCCCCTTTAGTGCCTCAATCAGTGGACCAAGGACAGTAGCTAATCTGGGCCCGGAATTACAATGCCTCCTTAAAGATAAGGAAGACTTAAGTTAAGTATTGATTTTTCAGGATGCGAAAAATAACGTTTTAAACCGATTAAATTCAAAAAAGTTTTATTTTTTCTGTAGATCACAATGATAGCTTTGACCACAAGTACTGCATCGATCCAGGCAATTTATTTAGCATATAATTTAGCCTGTTGAAATATCAATACTTAACTTAAGTCTTCCTTAACTTTAAGGAGGCATTGTAATTCCGGGCCCAGGTCATTACTGTCTATCTTAGATGTACATGTACATTCTATAGTGCACCATAGGGGGCAATAAACTCATTATGAACACACCGTGCGTGCCACTGTTGCAGGAATAAATTAGGGGATAACTGTATTCAAAATTTTCATTTGGGGAGGTGCATCGTCGTATATACGGTCGGAAATTTAGTTTTACGACGACGCGTAAGCGGAGCCGTAAAACGTGATTTCACGATATACCTACCCACATGAGAATTTTGAATATGGTTATCCCCATTCTAATGCACTATTAACATTTTCCCTTCAAAAAGACAGTGAAAATGTACTTTGTTGCGCCTATACGTCCAGCGACGTCACCTGCATAAAACCGCTTGCCAGCTGCATATATTCACTTGTCAACCCATGAAAAGCGACGTTACGTAATGACGTCGGGTTTCCGACAGTATATCGCAGGATATACTGTCGCAAATTTATGACGTTGTCCAATCAGACGTCGCGTTGCATTTGCAAGTGCATTAGAATGCCTTTTAAGTGGACAGTAAGCTATTTAAGCAAAATGTTGGCTAATGATGGAAGATTGACAAAGGAGCTAATCCCAATATCCCAAGGCCAAAAAACTAACTTTTATCTAACAATAATACCACAACTATCACGATACTGTAAATTGAGAAATTTTCGCGAGAGTTTTTTTCATGAATCATAGCGTTAAAAGGCAAATGTGCCACGTTAAAAATTCGCGACTAGGATATGATTTAGCTACATCAGTAACAGACCGAGTAATTTTGCCATCTCAGTAAGCTTTTATTTTCATAAAACTGCATCTACAAAGATTCGCAAAAATAAAATCCTCGCAAAAAAAATCGAATTTGTAGAATGGCATTCTTTTGAGAGCAGTGCATAGGGGAGATCAGACAATGGGTATTATACTACCTACTGCTTTAAGAGTTGTCTAAACCAGTTTTCAAAGCATGCTATTGTCTAAATACTGCAAAAGATATTTTGCCTGTCGTCTTATTCGGGCCATAGGCATGTCCTGTCTTATAATGTCATCCAAGTAGTACTTGGACTGGGGTTCGGAAATGCGTGAGGTTCGGATATATCTATTAAATAGATATTTCCAAACCTAACTAAGAATGTCACTCAAAAGTAACATGATCGTGCATAACTGACCAATGCAACGACGCCTTTGCACGTGACATAGATCCACAAACAAATTTGCACGGGTTCAATCTCCAAGAAATAAGCTGAGGTTTACCTTACAGTTAGTGTACTGTAGATTCGCAAATTTTCGCGAGGGTTTATTTTTCGCGAAACTTCGCATATGCAAAGTTTCGTGAAAATAAAATCCTCGCGAAATGGCGAAATCATTCTTTTGTTTACTAATATAGGTAAACCATGCCATAGTCGCTATTTTTTTACGTCATATATATGTCTTTTAACGATATTCGCTAAAATAAAAAATAAAATCCTCGCGAAAATTTACAGTATTTAACATTGCACACTGAGTAATTGTTCATGCGTTTTGTCGCCTGCTGATTTTTTTTTTCAGAAATACCATCAGAATGTCGAACAGTTTTGGAAAAGATCAGGTCCAACATTATGTCGAGCTCAGCCATTTTGTCTGATCTGGGTCCAAACTGTTTGCAAGGTTATCAGTAGGCGACACTGGTAAACAAAGGTGAAAAGTCTAAATTTTGCAATGATATATTACCTGCTGTTGCACTCATGCCATAGGCATGCCATATAATAGCTGTCAATATAATGTCTCCCAAATGGTATAATATCTTACTGTTAGAAGCTATTAAACTACTGGTTGGGATGAAAATTGTATCCTTCTAAGAAGGCAGTTTCAGTACCTTGTTCCTAAATAAAAGAAATATGGAACCAACGAATCGATCGCCATGATATAGATACACGACTTGTTTTAGTGATCGCAGGTTCCAAGACTTAGGATCTAACAGACTGATGGCTGAAAATGGTTTTGCTTCCCCCTCCCACTAAGGAATTGTGCAGACATATCATTTCTTAAAGAACAATCTAAACTGCATCGAAAAAGAGACGTTTATACTCTGTAAGTCAGTGTGTGAGCCTGTAAAAGTCTGTTACATATGCTACTATTTCAATTTAAGAAACAAGAGGGCCCTTGGGCCCTGGGTTGCTTACCTGAGAAAGACTGAACAGTGGAGTGGAACCATTTGTGAAATTTTGGTAGAGTTCATCATGAGAAACAATTCTGTGAAATTATATTGAATTCTGGTCAGTGGTTCAGGTGGGATGTCGTTTAAAATATCTTTTCTGGGGCTCTGGTAGTCCTCCTGTTTGATGGAGCAGAACCGTTTATGTTATTTTGAAAGAGGGTATTATTGGGAACATTCATGTGAAGTTATATGGAATTTGGACCAGTGATTCAGAAGGAGATGTCGTTTAAAGACATTTCTTATCTAGAGCTCTGGCAGCCCCTTTGTTCAGCGGACCGGAACCATTTGTGCATTTCGTTAGAAGGTATCATGAGAAACGATTCTGTGAATTCTTTTGAATAAATAAGTAATTATTTTAATGAGAGTGAATAAATTTTTAATGATCAGTGAAAAACAGATCCATTCCCCATACAGACCCTCATGCATCATATAGTTTGCTGGTACATAGTTTTTACACTATCTCTGGTGCAGTGCTGTTGGTATTTCAACATTTATGAGCAGGCTTAATTTCATGCACAATTGAAATGATAAGCTGACCTCAATCGGAACTACCCGGCCAATTCCGCGAAATTCCATGGAATTTGACCACGGATGTACATCGAGGATCTACTTTGATAACGCGCGTGATAAAGTGTCGCTGGCGTTATATAACGTGATGCTGACGTCTCAGAAACCACATTAACACAATAACACATGTGATTGAAGCAAAACAAACACTATAGCGATATTTTATTGAAAAAAACATAAACTCCATTTATTCTGCTGATTAAACTTTTCGGATAATCAGTCAGGTGCATAACTTCCAAAAGTTAAAAAATATATCACTTAAAGCAGTTAACTTTTTTAACAACAAAAACAAATTTACCTGTTTGAGTGAAACTGTCTTTTTTCATCTGCATATTCCGGAGTTACCGCAATTTTTACGACCATGTGGGTAATTTTATCTGAAAGACCTATTACATAGCTTTACGATTATGCAATAAAATTGTGTACGCATCGTCTAGAAATTTGTACGCGTGGTCATTGAAGATCAGAAAAATAAACTACTTTTTAACTTGAATAAGTTATATTTTTGACGGCCAAAAATTTGACCTTGGCGTAAATAATTTCAGATGTAACCTAAATAAGTTACTTTCGATAGCCTCACTTTGAACTCATTATTGAAAAGACACAATTTTAACTTCTTCAAGTGATATATATTGTAACTTTTACAGGTTATGCCCCTGACTGATAATCAGAATAATCGATTTTAATAGAGCTGAACCCACATATTAACAAAATGGAGCTTTTTGGTACATAGTACTACGCGTAATGCTCCTTACATACACCCGAGCCATGATTCGATTCTCGAATTGTGGCGGACTTTCCCGAATAAGGCTGACCTGAGTCTTCGCTGGGCGCTCATGCTCTCATTTTTATTTGTCATGATGTGACTTGTTTGCTTAAGAGCTTTACAAATGCACCAACACGGGCTCAATTTTTAAGTCCACTATATCTCTCAAAAGTAAACAATCGTTTATTCGAACAGGAACATCTAGTCCCTCCAGCATTTTATGTATTTTCAGTCCACAATGTCTCCTGACAAAATTTCTGCTTAAATCTAAGAGTGACTTTGGCTGCTGCATATGCTGAAAAAGCAAAGACCTCATCTCGTCTTTAGAATGTTTTAAAAGTTCCTTTATGTTCTCATTGTTTAAGTTATAACCTGCTTCAAGCAAGAGACTGACTGTCAGAATCCAGTTTCTCTTCACCGCAAAATACAGTGGGGTTTTGTAATGCTTTTCTGTGTTATGTGAAATCGGTTGTAGATTGTGCCATGGTACCCCGAGTTTAATCGCATCTTTCCGCGCTTTGATTTCCATGGTGACATTTGCAAAGAGTAGTTCTTGAATCATGCTTCTTTTATTCCAGTATACCGCGTGCCAGAAAGGAGTAGCACCACAGGAGTCCTTCAGCTCTGGATCAGCACCAATCTGTAACAGAGTTCGCAATCCACTCCTACTTTGTTCCTCCACAGCTAAATGCAATGATGTCCTACCATATTGATCCTGCGTGTTGACATCGTGTCCCTGTTCTATTAGTCTTTCAAGAGTGTCACTGATATCCATCCACTGAACAAACCTCCATATAAATATTATTGGAGATGTTAAATGTTGCTGTTTATGTTGAGCACGTAGCTCCCATTCCCCTGGGCTCACAGATTCTTCGCTGTCTTTACAGTCTTTAGAACTTACAGTTTCTTTACTGTCGTTACAGTGCTTGGAACACACAGTTTCTTCGCTGTCATCATCCTGAGCATGATTAGTAGTAACTGACCCTGTTTGGCCTAACATGACTGAATTACTTGCTTCAAACTGTCGCTCACCTATACATTTTTTCTCATTATTTTGCAGCATTTTAAGACTTTCTGTCCAACCCAAGATTTTCGCCCATGTGTATGCTGTATATCCATGCGAAGCCTCATCTTTAGCGCCATTTTCAAGCAGGATTTCTAAGCACTTAAAGGAGTTACGGATAGCAGATAAGACCAATGCTGAAGTTTGAACACTGTATCCTTTGAAAACATGGTCAGCTTTACAGCCGTTGTCAAGGAGGACTGTCAACACCGTATCATTATCTGCAAGGGAAAATGCAATATATACAGTAAAACCTGTCTTAAACGGCCACTAAAAAGACAAAAAATGGGTTTTCAATACCGATTATCACTTAATACAGGTCAAAAGTATTGCAGAATGCTCCAAGAGAGCATTCTGCAATACTTTCGACATGTATTAAGCTTCCATCTGTCTTTAAGACCTTTGTTTTGTGTATTTTGAGTGGCCGCTTAAGACAGAATTTACTGTATAAATTGACATATTATATGGGTTTGTGCACTAGATTTCGGTACTTATTGCATCAGCGAGCAGCGAATGCGTAAACGTGCAGTCTTGCCTGAGACTTCGCTTCATGCATTCACAAAGTTCGAATGTATACGAGCCACCATAAAAGAAAAGGCTGAGGCGATCTGCATGCTCTACTTATTAAGTCAGTGCACTGAGGGTTTGGCCCCATCGAGGTTGATTTAATTTCCAGTCGCTCTTTCAAGTTACATAAAAAATATCATTGTATAACCTATAAATAGACATCTTTTGATTGGCCCAGATGCCTATCCACTCGAGTCCATAAAACTACATATCACATGGGCTGCTGGTTTTTCGCATTCAATATTAGTTATTAAAAATAGACTTCATAGACACTTTCCATAATAGGTGTGCTTTCAGCATGAAACCTGCATGATTTGCTGTAACTACTATTCAGTGAGTGACAGCAGCATGAACTTCACAAGATTTGGTGTTTCATCAGATACATGTAATTCAGACTTTGCTGTTGAATATAGTAATTAGCAGAACTCTTAAATGAACATATGAATTCTTCCTTCTGAATTGATGCAATAAACTTGGAATGGCCCATTGTATAATTCAAGGGGTCACAGGTTTTGATTTCTAAACAAAATTGCAGTTTTTTCCCTGAAGATCATTTTTGTCTTAGTAAACAGTTTAGACCCTGATGAAATGCCACATTATGCGGCATTTAATCTGGATCTTCTCTGTCTGCATTTGTAATTACAAATAAAGTATGCATTCATTCCTCTTTTAACTGAATGAAATCAGTTAGTCATCATGTAAAAAAAAGAAATTCAAGACTGTCCTAGACATAGTTCCTAGCCAAGATTTTGTTGTTGTTGTTGTTGTTGTTGTTGTTGTTGTTGCTTTTTTGTTTAGAGAAATTATATAATTAAACAATTGTTGACTATTGAGGCATTGGACATGAAATGATGTCGACCTGAGAATACCAGTATTGACCTCGGCTCCGCCGAGGTCAATATTGGTACTCTCAGGTCGATATCATATCCAATGCCTCAATAGTCAATAATTGTAAAATAGTTATTTATTTGGTACAATTTTCAGGCATGTGACATTGCTAGTTACGTAATAGTTATACTATGGGTTGTCCGCCTGTACGTGGAGATAATCCACGAGCTTTAGCGAGTGGATTATCTTACGTACAGGTGGACAAACATGGTATAACTATTTTATACCACCTACATCAGTGTAGACCTTGCACAGCACGAGATATATCGTGCTAAAGTTGGCAAGGGTGGTATAAATAGATATTATGCTAGTCTAGGAACTCTCGGAACATCCCTCGTTTAAGGTTTTTGGTGTAGGAAAATGTAATGTGATAAAAAAACATGTGTGCTTTATACATTATTATTTTAACAGTCCTTTAGTTAAGAGCGCGTATCAAAACAATGAATTTTCTAATTTCTCAACCAAACCATCTGTTAAAACTGATGAGTAAGATAAAATTGTCGATTTTACACTCAAAAGTTTTGTTTATCTAAACATATGTGTAACTGCAAGAAGTGTAACAGAACGCCTTGATTCAGAACCGATTTGTCTAAAACTCATATTATAAATTAGCCCATGACCCGCCCACTTCCTTTTGTTTTCAGCCAATCAGTTGCAAGAAAAGGACCATATTCAGCGTGGTATATTTTCCAAAACCCACACTTTTGTGAGACTCATTCCCATAACTTGATGAGAGGAAATTGCAGTCCAAAATGTTAATTTCACCAAATTTATTTTTATTTATAGAACCCTAAATAAAACTGTAATAAGAATATTGGCACAAAATGATGTAAATTTCAAATGTTAGCTGTTTCACAGAAAAGAGGCGACTGCAGAAAACATTGACCAGGCTGCACATGTACATTGAAGACTGGTCAGAAATTACACTGCTTGTCCCAAAATGCTTTTTGATAAAGACAGCATGACCAAACGCCACATTAATATACATGCTGATCTGAGTGTCTCCACTGTTTGAGAATCAGGGTAGAATGCACAAACAGTGGGGGCTGATCAGCCTATACATCTGTAACGTGTGATCAATAAAATGCTTCCCAGATAATTTTGAAAAAAAATCTCACAAAAATGCTGCTAATAAAATCCATTCGTCCCATGTGAACGCATCCATGGCTAATAAAGAAATGAGAGACTCCTAAACGAAATGCAGCAAGCTGCTACATAATGTGTACATTTCAGGATGTGAAACCAACACAGGAAACAGCTGGGTCAGGGCTAAATAGGTTATACAATGTTTTGTGTTTGTTATAAAATATACACTCGGGAGCTCCGCTCCCTCGTATATATTCCATAACCAACACAAAACATTGAATAACCTATACGTAAGCTATCTAAATTTGAGCCATGACATGAGATTTCAACAATGTGGTATGTGCGACCAGCAAAGCCTCAGATCAGCCTGCGCATGCGCGCAGTCTGATCAGAGCCTTTGCTAGTCGCTTGAATATTATATGGGTGTTAAGCTACTGACTGAACATCTTTTGGAGTTTCTAAGTTTAAAATAAAAGGAGGCTAAACAGGTTCGTCTGAGACAACACTGGTCATAATGCCACATTGTTGGAAATCACGTGTCGCCGCTCAAATGTGTACTTGCCTTGTTTAAGTGCCTCAAGGAGAGCACCAGGATGGTGGATCCTTCTTCGTACCCTGTGTCTGGTGTCAGAAGCTTTACGTTTCAGTGCTCGGCTATCCTCGTTGCTTAGCAACAGGTTCACCAGATCCAGACTATTGTTCTGTACTGCAAACATGACGGGACTTTGAAGCAGCGAGTTTCTGTACGAGACGTTGATTTCTTTTGTCATCAACAGGTACTTCACCATGTCATCCCGTTTATGAATGACAGCCATCATGAGAGGTGAGTAAGTGGTGCCGTGCGACAGGATTGCTGCATTCACGTCAACCTTTTGTGTCAAGAGATAGCAGAAGATATTAAAGTGACCATGTACAATCGATAGATGGAGCGGCCGCAACTCAAAAAGCCCTGTTTTAGATTCCAAACTGCAACCATTCTTGTACAAGTACTTAAGCAGCTCGAATTTCCCAAGTGCAGCAGCAATGAGGATGAGTTTTGTGCTGGCAGTAACGGTGTCATAGGCTTTGTTCATACACTTGTATCGTTGGCAGTGGAAACATTTTCGCTTGCCTATGGCGAGGCACTGTATAAGATGGTCTGGCTTATGAAGATATTCGAAATTGGTGGCACATATGCAGTGGTTTGTTATTGTACTGCAATCTGAAAAGATAAAAATTGAGCCGTGGCATGAGATTTCCAACAATGTGGCTTTTTGACATGTGAAGACTCGGACGAGCCTCTGCAGCCTCCTTCTAAGCTTAGAAACTCCAAATGGTGTTCAGTCAGTAGCTTAACAATCATAGAATACTCAAGCGACTTGCAAAGGCTCTGATCAGACTGCGCATATGCGCAGGCTGATCTGAGGCTTTGCTGGTCGCAAATACCACATTGTTAGAAATCTCATGCACTGGCTCAAATTATACTATCTTGTTTATCCTTTTTAACTCTTTCTTGAATGAAAAACTTTAAACGGACTCTACGACAAACCGTGTAGACTAGATGAGATGATGCTGACAGCAGCATTGCATCAGGTTTGGCTATGTTTGACGTACAAAATCTCAACAGCTATCACTCCAATATTAAACTGACTATCTTTACTTTTTTGAATCAAATTAGACAGACGAGTCTACAATTTGTCTGTCTGTCTGTCTGTCTCTCTCTCTCCCCTCTCTCTCTATCTCTCTCTCTATCTCTCTCTCTGTCTGTCTCTCTCTGTCTCCCTCCCTCTCTCTCTCTCTGCCTCTCTCTGTCTCTCTCTCTCTGTCCCTCTCTCTCTCTCTCTGCATTAACTAATTCCTATGTTTGCTAGACTGTGCTCTCTCTCTCTCTCTCTCTCTCTCTCTCTCTCTCTCTCTCTCTCTCTCTCTCTCAGATACTCACCTATAACGATATCATCGCCAAGAATGTCATTGTGTTGGGACAGTTGTTCAAGAGCATCTGTCTCTGCTGATTCTACCACACATCTTAGCAAATCTTCCGTCGCTCGTTAGGCAGTGGGATCTCTTGTAAGGCAGGCAGTGTGATCTCTTGGCAGTGGGATCCCTTTAGCTATATTACTCCTCCATCCCAAATGCATATCTGAAGTAAAGAAGGAGTCCCTAACTGACACAAAAGCCCAAGCAATTCTACGTCGATATTACTGTCGTGCCAACCAAGAGTGACAGTGACGTAATATTTTGTTTACAATTGTTAAGTAAAATTAAATTGAGCTAACGCTAATCGATAGATCACTTGTGTATTAATCCTATCCTGCGGATAGGATTAATACACAAATGATCTATCCATGATAATTCCATAATATTTTTGTAAACAAAACATGACGCCACTGTCACTCTTGGCTGGCAGGACAGTACATGTAACCATTTGTATACCGAAAACTAACAATGTACATAAGCAAAAAGCGGCATTTCATCAGCGATTGCACCGTTTGTTCAGGTAAAAACTAATCTAATGGTATATACAAACAGCATAATTTGGAAATTCCGACCTGTGAACCCTTGAAATATGTAATGTACAATCTCAACCATGTATTACCCATAAGTATATTGACGGGCAAAAGAATAGTTACAGTAAATTTGTGTCATGTATTGCATGTGACTCACAAACACGAGCTGCACAAGCTTACCATGACCAGAATCTTGAGTCAAGCCTCGGGGTTATTTTTAAAAAAATCTCACTTTCAAACTTCAAGATGTTGTATTTTTCCTGCTAATAAATAAAATGATTATAGCATTAATGAGCAGGATCCATTTCATACGCAAAGAGCAACTTTATGATGACGACCCTGCCCTACATGTTAAACATTCATCGGTGGGTCAGTGTCTGATCTTTATCTTTGGCTCAGCCCACCGTGGCTCTACTGTGGATTATCTTAAGCTCTGACTTTCTGTGAGTCCAGAGCCATTGTCTTTGTTTCGTCACAGTAGGTTATTTGTTTTGATTGTGTTCCTGTGATGACACCTTGCATAAGTTAGGAAGTCTCCACGCGAGCTAAACATTTTGTTGGCTCTGTTGTTGTTGATTCATTATTTATTGTTGCTCCTTATATTCGTGTTTGTTTTGTTATGTGTTTTTGTTGTTTTTTGTTTCTTTGGCCTTGTTTTGCGATGCAGTACTTACTGTCCTTTCTAGTTTTGCAGTCATCTCGCTGATGAAGAGAGTGCCGGTTGCTTTACTTTATTCGTGTTCTTCATGTCGTGGTTCTAATAGTGTCCGTGTCTCTTCCTCGTGGTGTCGTGCCGTGGGTTGGTCTGTGGTCTGTGATTGTGGCATTTTCTGGTCATACTCACTTGCTTTTTATCCTTTTAAAAGCGCCCATCACAACAAAAGTCGTCTGCTTTTGTCGTCTGCTGAAATGTTTGAGAAGTTTTTTGACTGTAGGAACAGTCTGATCTGGGTCCACATATTTTGTCCCTATACTTACATTATTCTGTCAGATAATGATGGCATAATTATGCAGCAGACGACTTTAAGCAGGCAGCATTTTCAGATGACTTTTGCAGGTGCAAAACGTGTCAATTTTAATTGTTGATTTTAAATGGGTAACTCTTTTTATCTGGAAACAAAGAAGCTGTTTGATTTCTAACTTCACATCTAACTATTTCTACCCACGTTGAAACGTATCCTCGGTGAAGCTAGAAAATAATGTTGTAAAGCTTCAATATTTCTGTAAAATGAGCACTTTTATCAGACACAAGTACTTGTAATATTTAAATAATAATTTGATATCATTCAAGAATATAGATTGTGCAAATAATCCGTCGATTCACCGAATATTAAATACATTTTTTCGTATTGTGTTGAAAATCTGGCAAAAAGAATTATTCAGTGACCAATACCTTGTCAGTAGTTTTATATTCAAGGTAAACAATGTATTTGCATTTCAATAACTTAAGCTTAACTCTTTGTCTACTGTAATTTTGTATGCGTTTTTGTCGTCTGCTGATTTTTAAAGTTCAACTGTTTCGCCAGTGTCAAAATTTTGGATCCAGATCAGGTCCGACAAAATGATCTTGGTCCAAACTGTTTGCAAAGGTTATAAGCAGACGACACTAGAATCTCGCGATCTACCGCTTATTACGATATTACCCACACATCTTCATGCATTGAGCTAAGTTTTTTGGTTTTGTGGTAGTTTTTTGGAAGATTTTGTCAAATAAAATATGTTTGATTAGAATTAGTAATATCGACTTATCGTCTTGTGCATGGTATGAAAACTGCTTAACCCAGCCAGCATACATGCAGTGTCGGGCCACCATCGGCCCGCCAACGAAACGCCATTCAAATGGCGTTTCGTTGGCGGGCCGATAGTGGACCGTTTTTAGATGTTTACGTGAACGAGAGACAAACTGTTTGCAATATTAGTTTTATCAGCAGACGACACTATTATGCTTGCAGGCCTTTCGCATTAAAGCAAAACGGTATTGCTTTGAGCTTGAAAGAAAAATCGTAACCGCATTTTCTGTTGGCACTAAACAGGAGAAGCACATCCATTGTTTCAATGAGTTGACGCGAACGTTTCAATGAACAAACTGGAGTTTTGAAAATAACTTACAAAATAGTTTTGATAATCTCCTATTGAATAATTAGCCATTTGAACTTTTTACTTTAGAATAGAATTTCCAACACCAAACAATGGAGGTCATATTGCACCTGAGCCATAGTTTTACACACCTTTACACACACTTAAGATCTATATAGATTTGTCATTCGTTCGCAGATCGATATCGATTTGGGTTCTATGCATTCAACACCAATAATATATGATACGCCGGTAACGCAGTAAACTTTAAGATTTGATTAATTCAGTTAAGGCTAAGTCTTTAGTCATGTCGGATCGACCCCCACCAAAATTTGCCGCAGAAGATGCAAATTTCATCCTGCCAACAGGCTAAATTTGACAGGACCATCACTCTGAAATCTGCAGCAAAGAGCGCATCACCCTACAACGCACATAATATTGAGAGAATACTTGAGGTCAGCCTTTTTTGTATTAGGCTTTTAACCAGCTATACCGGATTTTATTTGGTTTACATTGATTTTTACTCCAAATACTTATATCTATTGGAACATGGCGGTCGTTGCTGAATATAGAATACTATTATGGCTCTGTTTTAAAACAGAGCCATCAGAGTAAGACTAGCTACAAGTATATGATATGGCACATTGATGAAAAATTGTTTTAAGGACTGGAGCCAGTCTAGTCTTGGTGTAAAATTTACAATGCTTTTTATAAAAATGCTATGGTCTGATCGTTTATATTGATCCGGAGAATAGCTACAGCAATAACGTATAAAAATGGTTAACATTTATCGCTGTAGAAATGTTGACCCCAAGTTGTTTTAGTAGGAAAGTAAGTACAAGTTAACACCAAAAGAGGTGGATCTTCACTATTTTGAAAACAAAAATCATCAGGACTCAGCTTGGCAAGGGCTAATGCTAAACAAAAATGGTATGCTTGTATACCTGTATAATAGAACTTCTTGCTCCCTGTAAAGGCCGTAACTTTAATATTCATATCTGGGCGTGGTTCGACTATTTCATCTGCTAAACAAGGAAAATCAGGTTCTATTTATAATTTAGTGAAGAATTAATACGTTGTTTTGGCCGGGTAAACGTGCGTGCATTTCATGAAAATCCTTACCGTATACAGAGTGAACTCACATTTAGTAACCCTTTAAGCGCATAATCATAAAATATATGTTTTTGTCGTCCACTAAAATATTTGAAGCGTCTGATCTGGGTCCACACTGTTTGCCTCTATGCTTATGTTACATAGACATTTTCAGATGCAGTTATTTTGTTGACGTTTTAAGGACTAAATAATGTGTTTTGCGTCTATACTGAGGTAATGGCGCTAGATGATACAGTTACTTTTGAATAAAACCACGCCTCATTTTCAGCTTTTACCTATGTCTAAGGTAGACCAGTCCTATAACGCATTTATGGGGTGCCGCCTTTACAGTAACCAAAAAGTTCTATAATACTTCATCATTCACTACGACATATAAATAAAGACAAGGGGCGTTCCATACAACTCCGTCTCCAGGCAGGCCAGAACTTGTATGAAACGCTTTACCTGTCAGTGTCGTCTGCTGATAACTTTTGTAAACATATTGGAACTAGATCAGGCCCGATAAAACCTCGGGGTTGATCTGGATCCTAACTGTTGACAAGCTGGTGGTTTTCCTGAAATAGTTTTTTTATATGCTAACTTTAAAAATAACTCAGCAGACGACAAAAATCATGAAAAAAGCCCAGCATGCAAAGATCTGGAGCTAATGATTTCCAATTTCAGACGTACATGTACCACAATATACGGTTATTTCCCATGGACATTGGATATGGTGCAGCATCGCTTTAACCCTTCGCCTGCTACTGAAAATGGGACTCGAGCCGGCGTCCGTGCGTACGTCTGTCCGTTAGTGCGTCCACACTTTCAATCATAAATATCTCTAAGACCAGCTGGCCAATCATAATCAAATTTCATCTGTAGCATCATTGGGGTGGAGGATTAGCCGCATTAGGATTTTGGACAGATCGGATCAGAACTCTGGTTTCCATGGCAACAGATAGCTCCCATAGGGTTAAAATGGAAAAAATCTTGTGACCATTCTTACTCCTTCATTTGTTTATTGGTTCTTCTTTATTCTTGCAGGTAACTAGGACAACCAAAAGATCTCGAATGGGTTCGAAATTCGGCAAGATCCGACTAGGGACTGCGGAGTTAGCTGCCTTCGAGCGTCTGGGAAATTCCCCATAGACTTATATGCACACTCTAGTTACAGTTCTTTGGTGCAGTCTTTGCTTCCAAAGGATACCCTTTTAAAACATATTATAATGGAAGAAATGTTGTGACCACTCTAGTGCCTTCATTTTTGGATAGATCTTCTTAGTTCTTGCAGGTAACAAGACAAACCATAAAAGCTTGGACGAGTTTGAATTTAGGCAAGATTCAATCACTGACTTCGGAGTTAGCTGCCCTTGGGCGTCTCAAAAATTAACGAATAGCGTTGTGAGCGCTCTAGCGCCTTCATTTTTGATTGGATCTTCTTCATTCTTCCAGGCAACAAATTCACTTATTATATCGCGGATGGGTTCGAAATTAGACAGGATCAGACCAGGGACTAAAGATTTACCTGCCCTTGAGCGTCTGGAAAAATCCCTATAGACTTATAATGGGAGAAATGTTGTGACCACTCTAGTGCTTTTAGTTTTAAATGGATCTTCTTCATTCTTACAGATAAGAAGGACAACTATAAAAGCTTGGATGAGTTTGAATGTTATTCAGATCCCATCACCTGTTATGGAGTTAGCTCATCTTGTGTATCTTAAAAATTGATGGATAATGTTTTGGTCGCTCTAGCACCTACATTTTTGATCGGATCTTCTTCCTTCTTTCATGTAACAAGAACAACCATTAAAACTTGGATGAGTTTGCAATTCTGCAGGATCGGACCTGCGACTCGTCAGTTAGCTGCCCTTGAACATCTTGAAAATCCCCATAGATTTATAATGGGAGAAATGTTGAGACCACTCCAGTGCCTTTATTTTTGATTGGATTTTCTTCATTCTTGCAGGCAATAAGGACACTTATAAAATCTCGAGTGGGTATAAAATTCTGCCAGATTGAACCATGGACTGAGGAGTTAGCTGCCCTTGAGCGTCTGGAAAATCTCCATAGACCTAAAATGGGTGAAATATTGTGACCACTCTAGTGCTTTCAATTTTTTAATGGATCTTCTTCATTCTTGCAGATAAGAAGGACATCTATAAAAGCTTGGGTGAGTTTGAATTTCCTCAAGATACCATCACCTATTATGGAGTTAGCTCCCCTTGATCATCTTAAAAATTGTTGGATAATGTTGTGACCACTCTAGGGCCTACATTTTTGATTGGATCTTCTTCATTCTTTCAGGTAACACAGACAACCATAAAATCTCGGATGAGTTTGAACTTTAAGTAGAACCAACCTGAGACTGCTGAGTGAACTGCCCCTGAGCATCATAAAAATCTGCATAGACTTACAACGGGAGATCTTTAGTGACCACTCTAGCACCTTCAATTTTGAATGGATCTTCCGCATTCTTACAGGTAACAAGGGCACCCATAAAAGCTTGAATGAGTTTGATAATCCGCCACACCCGACAACAAACTACAGAATTAGCTGCACTTGAGCATCTGAAATAAAGATGTATAATGTTGTGACCAATCTAGCGCCTTCATTTAGCATTCGATTCTTTTTCATCCTGGTACGTTATCAGGACATACATTAAAGCATGGATCAGTCAGATTCCATCACTGACTATGGAGTAAGCTGCCCTTGAGCATCTTTAAAATATACTTTCACCATTTTTATTCAGATCTTTTTAATACTTGAAGATAACCAGAACTGGCATAATACATCATAAATTATGGTTCTCCAAACATTATGCTGACTCCCAGGTGAGCGATCGTTGCCCATTGTGCTACTTGTTTCTTCACGTCCCAGTCAGGCCTCTCTGGACTGAACCAGTACTGAGCAGCGGATAAAGTGGCTTGCTCAAGGACACAACACAGCGACTCCGCCTACGGTGAGACTCAAACTAGCAACCCTTCGATCCCCAGCCAAAAACTCTACCAACTGAGCTACTGCGCACCGCTTTAAATACTGGTGCTGTAAGGGACTTTTGCACACTGTATGAAGCCAATGAGCGTGAGAAATAAAGATGCCCGCATTGTGTCTGGGTCAGCAACGGAATTTTGGTGCTTATCACATAAGCGTAAAATGAGTCTATGCTAAAACGTCCATATCCAGCGGGACTAGGCAAGCGCCTTCGTCTATAGGCGAGTAGACATTGTGCATACTTGCAGACTGACATGGGCCTTCGCTGCGCGGTGAAGAACCAAAATCTCGAGTGCTTCCATATGGCCTGATAGGATTTACTCGCACATACATTCATGCCTTGTTATTAAAACTCGGCGACTACTTCCGTAGCCTTTGTGTTCTGGTGGATTTTCCAATACATATTGATACACCAAGTATTTGATGGTGCATTTTGTGTGTTTAGGGATCAACGCTAGAATTTTCTGAATTATGGTGTATTTCTGTCCCCGAAGGTTTGTTTTGATATATTGGCAAACAGTGCAGTCCCTGATGAAATGCAGCATAATGCTGCACTTCATCTGTGTATTCACTGTTTTTTCAAAGCACCGTTTAGGGGTTTCCAGTTTACAAATGGTAAAGAAATGTCGAACACTTTTGGCCTGCTCTTGCGAAACGAAGGCCGCAACAAGTATAAAGCATATCTGAAAAAAAGCATTTGGGCAAGTGCACGATCGCATATGCGCAAATATCTCTGATAAACGCCCATGTTGACATACATGTATCAGGGGCGGATCTAGGATTTCTGGAAAGGGGGTTCGTATGTGTAAAGGTGTGGTGGTTCGCTTTGCTGATTTTATCTCATTTTTCTTAAATATCCCATGAAAATGAATTAATTTGGTCTCACTGAAAATGAAATAATTTGGTCTCACAGAGACCAAATTATTTCATTTTCATAGGATATTTATTACGGGGGGGGTCGAGCGAACCGCCTGAACCACCTTTGGATCCGCCACTGCATATCTAGCATTGACCAGGGCTTTCATCTACATGTACGGACATCCATGTATTTTATATGCGAACAGCAAAGGCTCGGGCGAGTCTGCGTCTGAGCCTTCGCTGATGCGATATGTACCGAAATCGTGTGCACTGGCTGATGTTTGAAAAAAGTTCCCGTACCCTGGCTTGGAATCGAACACACTTTGTATCGGTTTAATGTCAGAGCAGCTATGCGGTGTCTACTATGATAGATAATGAAGAGTATTGTGATCGCACGAAATACATCATTTATGATGACGAAAAGCAGTGTGAACCGTGAGTGTCAAGCCCGACCGCGAAGCTAACTGAGACCTTGACCAACTAAAAGAGGGAGGTGATCAAGATCAAAGCCTTATAATGACACACTTTGATGAGTCTGTGCGAGTGTTACCGGTTAACTAAGCAACTCACCCGACTAAATTCACTCTGATAGATGCCCTCAACACACTAGTCGAAGATGACCAGATCAAAGCGTTGTAATTTTAAAACTGTCAAACTCACTGATATTTTCTATTGTTGTTGTGATTAGTAATCATTAGTTCATCATAACTGCGTGACTAGTGGCAAACCTGTTAGAAAAAATAATTGAGCTAATTATCTTGATGATTATATTACTTCACATATCAAGATTTTATTGTCATTTAATCCATGGTAGGATCTTTATCTGACTCTTGAGGACCCCAATATTGGCACCAGGTATATATGATTTTTGTTTTATTGCATTGTATTCGTATAATTAATTTTAAAAAATTTGAATATTGATGGCTCTAAGTACTCGCTTTAGAAAATCTAATTTGGGCTTCATTGAATTTAGCATATAAGCCAGCTACATTTCTGAATTGTTTTGTTATCTGGTTTTCCTATCAAACATTTGCTTTGCGAGTACTTAAACATGATAAAAGAACCGTTTCTTGAAATAAGGAAAATAATCACCTTTTTACTCAAAACAACCTTCATTTTAGCTCAATCTACCGAGTACCTATTCGAGTTAATAATGCAATTATCTCTCGACAATTAAAGTCCAGGTAGTTTTGGTCTGGGCCTTCATCTTTGTCATTCTGTCTTGTCTGTTTCTCCAAGCCTTGTGGTCACCTGCTGGGAAACGGCTAACCTCTTGGCTCTCGTGTATATGACACTTCCTTGTGTTTTGTCACTTTTCTCCGGTGTCCTGGGTCAGGTGTGGTACTTGATTGTATCGATTCCTGATGTTTGCCTTCTTCCCTACTTTGGTATTGAAAAATACCCAAAAAATGCAATATGATGAATTTGAAAAAAAAAATATTTGAGCCAGTCTGAGATTTTGGTATTATCGCATATGCGTGCAGCGAATGCTTAGACGAGGATTCACACTAGTCCGTTTCGTCGCATCAGAGCCTCCGTTGCTCGTACATATAAAGTATTGACGTACATGTAGGTATATGTCAGGTCCAAAAACTTTGTTTACAACATTTGTCAACAATTCATTGGGAATCTTTATTCTAGATTTTTTTCGAACGGTTAATATTGACGTGAATAAAACCGTCTTCAAACCAGGTGGGAGCCAATTTGCAAAAACACAAAAAGTGTCCGCAATGCCACTCTCGTTCAGCATCAAATAAAGGAATGAGACCAAGATCTACGGACCTATAACTAGTCAAACAATCGCGCTTTACTGATTTCATCTTGGATCATACACAGTTATATGCTGTTTCGAAGGTCTGTTACATACTGGAGAGAAGCCTTATGTAATGCCAATAGACTAAAACGGCTGAATTCACTTATAATTGCCATACCTTATCAAAAATTGGTATCAGTTTTCAATTCATCAGGCGAAATGTACTTTGTTCAGTATAGACTCAGACCAGTATATAGAGCTCCAGTGTAAAACGCTGTGGGGACGGTGTTGTCTTTTGCGATTTACATTGCCGTATGTAGTCCAATGGGCCTTGTCATAAAGTTGGACCATTGAGGGATCATAGGTTATTATTTCTAGAAAAATCTCTATAGATCGTAAAAAGTCTAAGGAAACTGTGCAGACCCAGAGGAAATGCCACAGAACGTGACAGTTCATCTGGGTTTTCATTGTTTGCAAAAGTACCAGTCTAATAGTTTTCACTCTACAAAGGATTCCTTTTGTTTATCATGTCCAGATAACTCTTTGCAGTTAAGAATTATGAGTACATGTAAGAACCGCCACATGCATTTTTTAAACGTTTCCCTGAAAATTCCAGTTTATGAAACAAGGCGGAGAGGCAACAGGTCTTATGGCCACGGTAATGAGATCATTTCAATCTAATATGTTGAGCCGATGATTTAAAAAGATATCATCAACGAAAAAATATTTCATCATTAAATATGTTGTAAATTTCTAATCAGTAATTAGGTCCTTAATATGTCGGAACTTTGATAACTTCTTGTATCTCTGTACTATCACCCGACATTCCGATTGGTTCTTTTGAGGCCGCATGTGGGTCGTTACGATTCAGTATATAAATTAAATGATTTTTGACTAAAGAAGACAACTATAGCTTACGATTCAACATCACGGGTAAGATTTCTATTTTTTTCTCTTTCCATGCTTTTGTCGTCTGCTGATAACCTTTGCAAACAGTTTGGATCCAGATCAGGACCGACAGAACGTCGGTCCTGATCTAGATCCAAATCGTTCGACACTCTGATAGTGTTCCTGAACGATTATTTTTGAAAAAGGTGATTTTGAAAAAAGGCAGCTGACGACAAAAACACCATGAAAAATTATCCAGCATGTATGGAGTTTAAAAAAAAATAGGTTCATGATAATTTTTATTTGAGCTAAGGCGATGACTGACAACCATACTTTAAGACTTTTTCTGACCAGCACGATAGAAGGAATCACTTCTAAACCGACACGCCTTGTGTTTGGCACGTGTTTCTCACAGGTCGCGACATTGTCAGGTTAAGGCCAACTTCTGTGTCAATTCACTAGTGAAAATCTTGATGCTGATTAATGCTCACCTGATTAATTTGCCAATGATTAGTTATACACAGTTTTGGCAAACAATAATATTTTCGTTTGTATTTTCTGAGTAAACATTGAGCAAACTGTTTCGGTAATAAAGCCGCTTTGATGTTGTTTTTTTTCGTATGCACGGCTGGAATACACACAGCAGGTATTATCTATTTATTTATTTATTTATTTATTTATTTATTTATTTATTTATTTATTTATTTATTTATTTGAAAGGGGATTTAGAGACATTAAGTAAAATTGGTATATGCTAATAGCGCTTTGCATGCTGGGTATTTTTTTCATAGTTTTTCTCGTCTGCAGATATTTTTCAACATTCCCTTTTTTCAAAATATTCTTTCAAGAATATCATAAGAGTGTCAAACGGCTTGGACCCCGATCAGGCCCGACGTTTTGTTGGGCCTGATCTGGTTCCAAACCGTTTGCAAAGATCATCAGCAGACGACAAAATTCGCAGCTAACAAAAGAGTTAAAATAAATAAAGCAAAATCCCATTTTTTTTTCGTTTTTATGAAGCTGATTTTTACAGCATTGAAGGCTACACAGAAATTGATAGCATTTAACCCATTGAGAAACAGTGCAGACCCAGATAAGACGCCAGAGAACGCGATGTCTGATCAGGGTATCCACCAAATGTTCTATCAAAATTTGAATACAGATGATAAATACCACCCAACAACCCTTAAATCGGAAATGAATTGGTCCAATTGACAAGAGTTGAAAATCCATTCGGCTTAAATGGGTAGAAGAACACCCTGCAAAAGTACAAAAATTGAGCCACGACACGATTTTTCCAAAAAAAAAGTGGCATTTTGACATGAATAGACTCAGACGAGCCTGTGGAGCCTCCTTGAAAGCTTAGAAACTCCAAAAGTCAGTAGTTTAACAGTCATAGTATATACAAGCGACTAGCCAAGGCTCTGATCAGACTGCACGTATGCGCAGGCTGGTCTGAGCCTTTGCTTGCTGGTCGCACCTACCACATTGTTGGAAATCTTATGTCGCGACTCAAATACATTATAATTTGAAATAGTTCATTGTCTTGCGAAAATTAAGACTATTTAGTACATTTTATTTCCTTGGACATTTTAGCCTGTAGATAGGAAGCGCAAACAGAGCACATGTTTTATAAATGTTTTTCACTTTTTCAGTGCGACTGATATGGACTTCCAGACTGATTGTGGTCTATTCGAAGAGCACAATAATCAAGAAATATTTACCTCACCTGTCAAGGATAGCTGTTTCTACCGGACGAACGAAGATTCTGGACTAGGCATGGACATTGTAAGTTCAATATTTTTCTACTATCTACCCGTCGGTTGGCCTGTCCGTCCATCCGTCTATTTACCTGCCTGTAAGTTTGCTATGTTTGTAAAATGTTTGTACAATGTATGGATGTATGAAGGGATGCGGATGAATTAATACTGATCGATGCATACATAGAAGGGTGGATAAATGTATATTATACATGTATATGTGTCTGTCTGTCTGTCTGTCTGTCTGTCTGTCTGTCTGTCTGTCTTAGTTTATAAATATATGTTTTCAATATCTTTGTTGTAGGATCTAGACTCGACACAGCCACAAACGCCTGAGAAGATCTTTAGTTCTAATAGAGAAAAGCGAGCAGTGAAGCGCCCTGCTGAAGACCATGAAGCAATGAACAAAATGACGCTGAAGCGCCACAGAAGTTTTGATATAAGACAAGATAAGAATGAGGTAAGAATACGAGTGCTATTTTTCTATTGCATTAATAATTTCTAATGAGTATTTGCTGCAACAAGTACAGCAAGTCGTATAATTGGCCACTTGATGCTATAATCTCCTCCATTCAAGTTAGGAATAGGGTTTTACACCCTTTGACCCACTTGCAAAGTATTATATGGTCATGCCATTTTGCTCTACGCACACCTTATTCTGTACCCATGACATGGATATTGAACTGTACCATCTATTAAAATGTAGAATGTGGGTGCTTAAAAGAAACGTCTCTCTAAAATTTATTGCTTTAAATATTTACTATTGCTGAATGATGTGTCACTGAATACTTTAGCACAAATAGAGCTAGATAGAGATTTATTTTTAAGTCCAACATGCTATGAACCCAATGAGGATAGAACAGCATATAATAAGATGACGTCCTAAAAGTTTGATCCCATGCACATTTTGAAATAACTAGAGTAGGCTAAATAGATACGTAACCATTAACTCTCACGACAATTTTTCACTGGGCCGCGAAGCACAGTCGGTAACGTGTCTGACTACAGATGCGCGTCTGACTGCAGATCCAGGGGCCGCGAGTTCAATCAAGGCCCCGACCCAAACTTTTGTGGAGATTGATCATGAAATTAATTTCTACGGCCATTCTTCTCCCTTTCGCTGATTTATTCAAGAAGGGTTGTTGTCAGATACAAGTGAAAGTATGTGCACCAATTACTGTTTAACTGCTTGTTCAAGCTTGCCCAGGAAAAAGTGTGGTTAGGTGAACTGACCGTCCCCCATGACCATAGCTGTTGACTTGGATGTAAAGCAACAAAGCAAACAAATCTAAATTGTTATATTTTAGGACTGCTATCTTAGCTGTGATTCTGAAGATATTGAAAGCGACATTATGAATGCAGTTGAATTGCTGACAACAGATCATACGGTAACAGCAGATGGGACACATGCAAACAGTCTTCCGACCATTCAAGGAAAGCATAGGGATCTCAATACAGTATCGTCTGAAACGGTGAGGATTCTTTTTTATTTTATTTTTTTTTCTATCTTGTAAATATAAAATGACAGAATATGTGAATGAAATAACGTCTCATTATGCCAAAATATATTGCAATGAATCGATTTGAGAGCCACCTAAAGTTTCTTCATATAAACATCAACATACATGTATACTATTTGTATCCTCAAACTCTTTATAGCGGGACGTTTTAATTAGGATGAAACGAATTTGTTGCAGAGCTTTCAGGACTCAAACGTCTTCGCTACTTTGTTTACGAAAGCAGATAATGCGATAGCTGTCACTTCATCGATAACTAGAGTTAGAAACAGATTTACCTATAGGGATATAAATTTGCCCAATTAAGAGAATACAAGACCACAACGTGACCAATTACGTAACTTCACTATGTTCGTATGCAATGTATACTAAAATCGCATGAACTAGTTTAACTCCTTGAATGCCGGGTAACTTTTTCTTGCTTTTGTTGTCGTTTGATGGTCTGTTTTTTAAATCAATAAATTCTTTCTGGAACAAACTCTTTGCCAAGGTTATCAGCAGACGACAAAGTCACCACTAGCTAATGAAAACGTTAACTTTTCCAATGAAACCGATTCATACAATACTCTTTCCATTATGCTGTGCTACGAAATGTGAGTTCTCAATTCAATGTCATTCTTTAATCAAATGTTTGTCATTTCTCTTCTCAGGTAAGATGTTTGATGTCTGGTACTTTTGACAACGTCGTCGATCACG
Organism: Loripinus fragilis; assembly: GCA_964019695.1. Taxonomy (NCBI): domain Eukaryota; kingdom Metazoa; phylum Mollusca; class Bivalvia; order Lucinida; family Lucinidae; genus Loripinus; species Loripinus fragilis. Next base: position 94,841,479 of record OZ026515.1, read on the forward strand.
TTACTATTATTGATTGCAGATATCCATACGAATTTCAGGCAGGTCACATTAAGGTAACTTATTTTGTTTTAAAACAGCTTTCAAATATCACCTACATGTACGCCACATATGGTGCACTGCGAAAGCACGTGTACGTCAACACCAAAAGAGGTGCTGCTGCTACCATATTGTCATTAACATACTTACTTTTCACCTTAAACAACTTCAGAACAACATTTCTCCAGTGATAAATTTTCAAGGGGACATATCTTTCAAAAGCTCTTACTTGCATGAAATTTTTCCTGTATTAACAAAAATGCTTTTTTATCATGGAGAAGGATACCTTTAGACACATTGTTGTATGAACATTTTATACATCTCGCATAGATCACTTTACGCCCCAACATACAACTTTTGAGCAATCTGCAACATGCTTATCAGTATTTTGAGAGTCACTTCCTGGTTTGATGTCGTTTTCAATATTGTGACACGCTGGGTGAGCTTTAGAAAAAAAAACAATTGCATGAGCACAAACTACAATTATCCGACTAAAATATTTAGAAGTATTTTCTAAATACCAAGAGGTAACTCTAAAAAGACTGATAAGCATGCTGCCGATTGCTCAAAAGCTGTACGTTGGGGCGTAAAGTGATCTATGTGAGATGTATAAATTGTTCATACAACAATGTGGCCAAATGTATCCGTCTCCTTGATAAAAAAAACATTTTTTGTTTACACAGGAAAAGTTTCGTGCAAGTAAGAGCTTTTGAAAGATATATCCCCTTAACAATCAACCGAGATTAGTACCAAAGTCTCATGTGCTGCGTCATTTGCATTTTCTGTAAAGCTGATAAGCCATATGGTAAAATGTAGGATAAAATACTGTTTAATTTCAATAATTCCTCCGCCTCCTCCTCATATTTGTTTAAATCCATGAGAGAAAAACAAAGGTGCTTATTAGACTGCGTTGATGCGCAGACTAGTCTGCGCCTTGTTGTTCGCAAATCCCAGAAGACAGGTTTTCTTGGGTCGAGCCCCATATGGAAGAACTGTTTAATTTCAATAATTCTCTCTCTTCATCATATTTCTTTAAATAAATTTAGTTGGCTGAAGATAAAAGTTTTACCCTCAATAAACTCCACAAAAAAGACACCTTAGAACAGTTTTGCTTCCATTTGCCCCTGATATATACAGTATGGCCTAATGTCTTGAAAATGAGATTTTTTATGGCATGGTTTAAATTATAATAAATGATTTATTTTTTGTCTGTGGATTTAAATGATGTTTAAGGAGATGGATAACCAAATTAGATGTTTTAACTGAGGAAATTTAATTTGACACACAGAAACAAACTTAACATAAAGCCATATGTTTGTTTTAAGCACCTTAAATATACTGTGAGTGAAAATAAGAAAAAACGAACTCAAAACTATTTCTCTCTACATTTCAGGATGCTATCAACCTTTATACCAAGGAAGCAATCAACACATTTCTGGAAGAACACAGATCGACTTCATTCAAAAACCATGTGCTGATTTTCCACTGTGAGTTCTCGTCTAAGCGTGGTCCTAAATTGTGTCGTTTCTTGCGTAGTCAGGATAGAGAATTGAACAAAGACAGATATCCACAGCTCAATTTTCCAGAGATTTATCTTCTAGAAGGCGGATATTGTCAGTTCTATAGTTCACATAAAGATCTGTGTCTTCCACAATCCTACAAACCTATGTTAGACAAAGATCATTCCACAGACTTACGTCACTTTCGGGTCAAGTCTAAATCTTGGGCAGCTGGAGATAAACCTCGATATAAATTGGGACTTCAAAGACTCAAACTCAGTTTTTAAGCCGAAGGTATTGGTTCATAAGCGATTCTGTGTTATTATATTTGGGCAGCACATGAGAATTTGTTACTTATTGCATTGTCGAGCAACGAGGGCTCTAGATAGACGGCGCAAATGCGCATACTCACCACAGCACTCTCGCTGTTTGCACACACAATGTATGATGGGTGTAGATAAACTCACCTTCACCTCCGCTGGATACGAAAATCAGAACGGTCGTTTAAAGGAGGCTTTTGTATCATATGCGATAAGTAACCAAATTTCCTGTGCTGACCAATAAATTGATTTATGCCAGTTTGTGTCATTTATGACTTGTTATCCTGGGCATCCACAAAAAATGCTCTTGAACGATTCTGTGATATATCCTCAAACGTCTGTCTATCTGTTTGTATCTCCAGTGTATTTGTTCTCTCAACACTACGTAGAAAGGTGGGCTACACCTTCTATATAGACTGGTGCACTTTGAAAGAATCAAAAAAATTTAAAAGGGTAGTAGGTATATACCTGATGGCTCATTTCTGACGACGTGTCTGTCTTACTTTGATTTCTTTATCTTTCTGTCCAACTTCCTCTCTGTCTACACTCAACGTCCCATGGATTGTTTAATGAAAATGGTCAAATTTATAAATACGAAGATTAAACTGGGATAGACCTCCCCATGAAAGTAAAGTTGAAGAAGCACATTTTAATAAAATGACATTATAAAGCCCAAGTTAGGCTTCTAGAATTGGCATAAAGTAGTTATGTAGACGTTGTAAGATTGACTGCCTTACAAAAACAAAACTTTATGTTTAGGCGTAGAGGCATTAAAAGTGCTGACAAGCCATCAACCAGATTTAAAGATTTGTCCATTTTTATTAAAAATCAACGGGTCCTTATTAAATGTATCATGCTAAATTACTATTGTTATGCTTTTTAAAATTTGTTATTCTATTTTGTGTTACAGGAATAAACAATTACAAATTTATTTAAATTGTTGTTGTTGTTGTTTTTTGTTTTTATTCACCGTTCCTAGGTTGCAATGAGTTATTGAAGAGATCTTGCGTCTGTAAGACATCATGGTAACATCCTAGTACAAAGGTGATCTCAAGATCGCGAGTTAAATACGTTAGTGCATGAGAGCACCAGCGAGTAGGAAATGCTCAGGGGAGTCTGTGCATATGCCTTTGTCCCTCGCAAACTCAAAGTATGGATATAGATCAAAATTAAACCTCTAACCCACTAGATGCGTGAGCATGAGAGTTCATTATAATGGTCGTTTTGCGCATATGCAATGAGTACTAAAGTCTCGTGTGCTGACCCATATACAATGCAAAAAGAGGCAACCTGTTGTAATCATTTTGGCTAATTTTAAATCTTTTTTCTATTCTGTTCTGATATAACAAAAAAGTAGTTAATTTGCCTCTACAGAGAAATCAGTTCTTTCAAGAAGCACGCGTTTGGGAGCGTCTCAAAACATGAAAGTTTTTCTATGATATGCCTCGTTTCATAAGTTCATAAGCTTCTATACGAGCTAAGCAATTTATATGTTTTAAAAAGCAGAATAATCGAGTGCAAAGATATGTGGCTAGTATTATGTATTTTATGTCCTCGGTTGCTGCAGCAAATAGTGACGAACTATTTTGTGCTTCAACAACAGCAGAATCTGGGGTGAATATTTGGTACCTGTAATATGCTTTTAAGCATCTAATCTAGCGCCAAACTATATGGCCAGTCTTGTATATTTATATCCTGGGTGGCTGCAGCAAGTGGTGACTCTGTTGTTATTGGTTCATTGTTTGCTTTTGATTTGATGCTTTACGTCCCATACAACAGTTACGGTCATGTTGCGATGGTCAGTACACCGTACCACACTTTTTATCTTGGACAAGCCTGACTAAATGGTTAACCAGTACTTCGTGCACAGACTTTCACCTGTAACTGACAACAACTCTTCTTGAATCTGTGGAAGGGAAGAGAATGGCCGTAGAAATTACTTCCTGACCATTCTCCACAAAAGTATGGAGCCGGGATCTAACTCCCGACCCCTGGATCTGCAGTCAGACATGTATCTGCAGTCAGACATGTTACCGACTACGCTACAATTAATTATGTGCTGCTACTCCAGTTGCGGTTTCTAGTTTTGCAATCATCTCACTGAGGAAAAGAGAGCTGGCTGTTTAACCTATATTTAACCCATATAAGGCTTGTGTCATTTTTGAGACATTGGCAAACAGTGCAGACCCAGATCAGACATCGCACAATGCAGTGTCTGCTCAGGATCTACACTGTTTGTTAGTCTGGTTACCAGCATATTTAGTACAAGAAGGTCCAGGATTGTGTTTTTGCCCGGAGTTCGGAGTTTTAGTTCAGAGCTCTGAGTTAGATGGAGTTAACCCTGGTTCAGCCAGTTCGAAGTTTGGAGACAAGACTGCGTATAACCGTGGTTTGGCAGGTATGGAAAAAGGCCCGTTCCTTCCTCCGAACTTCAAACTCTCGCAGGTTCAGGGTTCTGAGAAAGGACTGGGCTGAGGCCTGGTTCAGCAAGGTTGGAGTTCGGAAAAAAATGCCAGTTCCTTTCTCCGAATTCCTTACCCTGGCAGGTATGGAGTTCGGAGAAAGGACAGGGCCAAACCTTGGTTTTAGCAGGTTCGGAGTTCCTTGAAAGGACCGGGCCAAACCCTGATTTGGCAGGTTTGGAGTTCTGCGAAAGGCCCATTCTCTGAACTCTTACAGGTTCGGAGTTCAGAGAAAAGACTGGGCCGAACCCTGGTTTGGAGTTTGGAGAAAGGACAGTGCCGAACCTTGATAAGGCAGTTTCGGAGTTTGGAGAAAGAACGGGGCAAAACCCTGGTAACGTGTACACAGACTGGTCATAGTCTATAACTTCAAGGCCTTGTCATATCCCTCTCTTGTCTTAGAATCGGAGTGAATTGGCGGGTGACCAACTCAGTTAATCCTCACGGTCAGCCTTAAAGTACAGGGTTCATACTGTCTTTGTGTGTTTGTTTGTGTTTTATGCTTTTAAATTCTATCAGGCTGAAAAATGTTAAAATGCTATCATTCTGTGGCATTTTAACATTTAGGAGCATAATATTTATCATGCTAAGCTGAGTTGAAAAGTTATATAACCTCAATGCCTGTTCTGGCCACATGCCCGATAAAAAGTAGGTGAGTATGATAAGGAAATACCACAATCACACACTGCAGACCAACCCATGCGCGGCACCGTGAGGATGAGCCACAGAACATTTAAAGTTACAATACATCTGTAAGACAATAATAGAAAAGCAAACAGCTTTCTCTTCCTCTTCAAGATGATTGCAAAACTAGAATGGACATAAAGTAATGTATGACAAAACAAAAACAAATACAGAACACCAACAAACAATGGGAAGTACATTAAACAATAGATCAACAACAACAAACCCACCACCTAAGAACGGACAGCTGCCTAAGCCACCAGGGGGCTTAAATGCATTTTACTAGCGCTTAATCTTCGCCCTAGATTCTGTTGTTGTTATAATACAAAATTGTTTAGCTCGCATTGAGGCTTCCTAACTATTGCAATGTATCATCACAGAGAAACAATCAGATCAAATAAACACACAATGAAGATACAAAGAAAATGGCTCGTTTTCCATGTGGACTGGTTAGTTTTCTCATGGGGTTTTACGTGTACATATACCTTACCAGGAAATACCATAGTCACAGACCAACCTCTGGCACCCAGAGGAAAAGACACCCGAACACGGACAAACAAAGACTAGCGCATAAAACAAAGATTTCAATTAAATTTTAACCCATTTAAGGCAAATGGAATTACCTACCCTGATCAGTAGGACGTGCACATTTCCGATTTAAGGGGTGTTGGTGGGGAGCTCCATTTTAAAACATTTAACAGAACATTCTGTAAGCAAACAGTGTAGCACTCAGTAGATGTAGCCGTTTGTTTACTTGGTTAAAACTCCGCTACATGGCCATCAATTGGGAAGGCTAGATTATTTTAAAAAAAAACTGTTTAAAAACTTATTAAAACATGCATGAACGAAGAAATTACCTGCGTTTTTGCCCGATTATGTCTAAAAAGGTGTCAATTAAATAATTTCGCACTTGTTTAATGGAAATAAATCCGTTTTGACAATTTGGTCGCCTGCATAGGCTACCGCGTGATGTACTTTCTCACAAATGTGCCACCATCTTAGGTGTTTAGTAAACACCCTTCGCCACTCGCCGTGATATTCCGTGGTATGCAAATTGGAAAGGGCATTCATAGGTGATAATGGAAGTAATCCAAACTTTTTATTTTGCATATTGAGTCACATGGTCTTCATGATTGTCCTGAGAAAATCCGAGTCAACACACAAGCTGCCATTTGCATTATAAAATCAGCAATGAATGGCAAAATGAGGAGAAACAGTATTTTTATGGTTAATCCAAAAATTTTGAAGCGGTCAAAACCATTTTTATTATACCTTTACATGTACCTATATGCTTTGATAGTTTATGTGGGACAGAGCTCAAGGTAAGTTTGAATGCTATAATCACTGGAAATCCCATTGGTGATTCCGTGACTATGATGTAGAGAACGAATGTGGCTAAGGGAATCAGTTTGGTCCAGGATTGTGTTTTCACCCGGAGTTCGGAGTTCTGGTTGGGTAGTTGGGAGAAAGGACGGACCGAACCCTGGTTCCTAGTTGGGTTCGGAGCTCAGAGAAAGGATCTGGCCCAACACTGGTTTGGCAGGTTTGAAGAAAGGACCAGGCCTAACCCCTGGTTTGGCAGATTGGGAGAAAGGAACAGACCTTCAGCAGGTTCAAAGTTCAGAGAAAGGGAAGGGCTGAACCCTGGTTTGGCAGGTTGAGAGTTCGGATGAAAAGACAGGGCTGTTCCCTGGTTTGGCAGGTTTGGAGTTTGGAGAAAAGACAGGGCCGAACCCTGGTTTGGAGTTTGGGTTCTGAGTTTGCAGAAAGGAACGGGCCAAACCCTGACTCAGCAGGTTCAGAGTTGGGAGAAAAACCCTGGCCCAACCCTGGTTTGGAGTTTGGGTTCAGAGTTTGGAGAGGGACTGGGCCAAACCCTGGTTCGGCATGTTGGTAGTACAGAGAAAGGAACGGGCCCAACCTTAGTTTTGGTTCAGTGTTTTGAGAAAGAAACAGGCTGAACCCTGGTCCAAAGTTCGGAGAAAGGAATGGGCCAAACCTTGGTTTAACGGGTTCAGTGCTCAGTGAAAAGACATATGTTAGGGTTAAGGTTAGGGATAAGGTAATGGTTCGGCCTGATCCTTTCTCAAAACTCCGAACTTGCAAGAGTTCGGAGTTCAGAGAAAGGAACCGGTCTTTCTCCTAGTTCAGAACCTGCTAAACCAGGGTTTGGCTAGGTCCTTTCTCCAAAATCCGAAACTGTAAGAGTTCAGAGAAAGGAATGGGCCTTTCTCTGAACTCTGAACCTGCCAAACCAGGGTTTGGCCCGGCCATTTCTAGGAGCTCTGAACCTGCCAAAATCAGGGTTTGGCCCTGTCCTCTCTCTGAACTCCGTACCTGCCAGGGTTAGGAGTTTGGAGAAAGGAACTGGCATTTTTTCCGACTCCAAACTTGATGAACCAGGGTTTGGCCCAGTCCTTTTCTGACATCTGAACCTGCCAGAGTTTGGAGGAAGGAACGGGCCTTTCTCTGTACCTGCCAAACCAGGGTTATACCCGGTCCTTTCTCAGAACTTCAAACTGGTTGAACAAGGGTTAACTCCATCTAACTCAGAGCTCTGAACTAAAACTCCGAACTCTGGGCAAAACCACAATCCTTGACCTTCTTGTACTGAATATGCTGGTAACCGGACTAACAAACAGTGTAGATCCTGAGCAGACACTGCATTATGCGATGTCTGATCTGGGTCTGCACTGTTTGCCAATGTCTCAAAAATGACACAAGCCTTATATGGGTTAAATATAAGTTAAACAGCCAGCTCTCTTTTCCTCAGTGAGATGATTGCAAAACTAGAAACCGCAACTGGAGTAGCAGCACATAATTAATTGTAGCGTAGTCGGTAACATGTCTGACTGCAGATACATGTCTGACTGCAGATCCAGGGGTCGGGAGTTAGATCCCGGCTCCATACTTTTGTGGAGAATGGTCAGGAAGTAATTTCTACGGCCATTCTCTTCCCTTCCACAGATTCAAGAAGAGTTGTTGTCAGTTACAGGTGAAAGTCTGTGCACGAAGTACTGGTTAACCATTTAGTCAGGCTTGTCCAAGATAAAAAGTGTGGTAAGGTGAACTTACCATCCCAATATGACCGTAGCTGTTGTATGGGACGTAAAGCATCAAATCAAAAGCAAACAATGAACCAATAACAACAGAGTCACCACTTGCTGCAGCCACCCAGGATTTAAATATACAAGACTGGCCATATAGTTTGGCGCTTGATTAGACGCTTAAAAGCATATTACAGGTACCAAATATTCACCCCAGATTCTGCTGTTGTTGAAGCACAAAATAGTTCGTCACTATTTACTGCAGCAACCGAGGACATAAAATACATAATACTAGCCACATATCTTTGCGCTAGATTATTCTGCTTTTTAAAACATATAAATTGCTTAGCTCGTATAGAAGCTTATGAACTTATGAAACGATGCATATCACAGAAAAACTTTCATGTTCCGAGACCCCAAAAACGTGCTTTTTGAAAGAACTAATTTCTGCAGAGGCAAATTAACCACTTTTTTATTATATCAGAACAGAACAGAAAAAGATTCCAAATTAGCCAAAATGATTACAACAGGTTGCCACTTTTTGTATTTTGTATAGGTCAGCACACGAGACTTTGGTACTCATTGCATATGCGCAAAACGACCATAATAAACTCTCATGATCACGCATCTAGTGGGGTTAGAGGTTTAATGTTTGATCTATATCCATATTTTGTGTTTACGAGGAGCAAACACATATGCACAGACTCCCCTGGGCATTTGCTGCTCGCTGGTGAGATTAGCTCCAAAATCTCGTGCACTAACGTATTTAAATCGCGATCTTGGGATCACCTTTGTACGGGGATGTTTCCATGGTGTCTTACAGACGCAAGATCTCTTCAATAATTCATTGCAACCTAGGAACGGTGAATAAAAGCAAAAACCAACAACAATTTAAATACATTTGTAATTGTTTATTTCTGTAACACAAAATAGAATAACAAATTTTAAAAAGCATAACAATAATAGTTTTTAACATAATATCTTTAGGAAGGACCGTTGACTTTTAATAAAATATTGACAAATCTTTAAATCTGGTTGATGGCTTGTCAGCACTTGTAAAGTTTTGTTTTGTTTTTGTAAGACAGTCAATCTTACAACGTCTACAGAACTACTTTATGGCAATTTTAGAAGACTAACTTGGGCTTTATAATGTCATTTTATTAAAATGTGCTTCTTCAACTTTACTTACATGGGGAAGTCTATCCCAGTTCAGTCTTCGTATTTATAGATTTGACCATTTTCATTAAACAATCCATGGGTCGTTGAGTGTAGACAGAGAGGAATTTGGACAGAAAGATAAAGAAAACAAAGTAAGACAGACACGTCGTCATAAATGAGCCATCAGGTATATACATGTACCTCCTACCCTTTTAGAATTGAAGTGCACCCGTCTATTTAGCAGGTGTAGCCCACCTTTCTACAGAGTGTTAAAAGAACAAAGACATTAGAAATACAAACAGATAGACAGACATTTGAGGACATATCACAGAATCGCTCAAGAACTTAACAAACCCATGTTATAATGATACTTGTTGCAAATGCATATAAACATTTCCCAAACATTTATGTGGCCAGACGTATAAAATTAAGCCACGACATGAGATTTTCAACAATGTGGTATGTGCAACCAGCAAACGCTCACACCAGCCTGCGCATATGCTGGTCGCTTGAATATTCTATGAATATTAAGCTACTGGTCTAACAGTATTTGGAGCTCTTAATCTTAAAAGGAGGCTATACAGGCTCGTCTGAGTCTACAATTGTCAAAATGCCACATTGTTAGTAATCTCATGTCGCGGCTCATTAATTTTGGTCTGAACCTTCATTAATAATCTATGCCCATTATTTGTGTATGTGAGTTGTGAGACTTTGGTCAGTCTGTGCGGATGCCCAGGCTAACAAGTCATAAATGTCACGAGCTGGCTTAAATTAATTGATTGGTCAGCTTATTGGATTGGGTTACTTATCGCATATAATACAAAGCCTTTTTAAACGCCAATGCATGCTGACTTTCGTATCCAGCGGGGTTAAAGGAGCCATCAAACATTGTGTGTGCAAACAGCGAGGGCTATGGTGAGTATGCGCATTTATGGCGTCTCTCTACAGCCTTCGTGGCTCGACAATGAGATAAGTACCAAATTCCCATGTGCTGCCCAAATATCATATCACAGAATCGCTTACAAACCAATACATTCGAATTAAAAACTAAGTTTGAGTCTCTGTAGTCCCGATTTATACTGCGGTTTATCTCCAGCTGCCCATGATTTAGACTTGACCCTGAAGTGACGTAAGTCTGTGGAATGACTTTTGTCTAGCATAGGCTTGTAGGTTTGTGGAAGACACAGATCTTTATGTGAACTATAGAACTGACAATAACCGCCTTCTAGGAGATAAATCTCTGGAAAATTAAGCTGTGGATATCTGTCTCTGTTCAACTCTCTATCCTGACTTCGCAAGAAACGACACAATTTGGGACCACGTTTAGACGAGAACTCGCAGTGGAAAATCAGCACATGATTTTTGAATGACGTCGATCTGTGTTCTTTCAGAAATGTGTTGGTTGCTTCCTTGGTATAAAGATTGATGGCATCCTGAATGTAGAGAAAATATTTTTGAGTTAGTTTTATTATTTTCACTCACAGGATATGTTTTGGGTGCTTAAAACAGTCATAGGGCTTTACGTTATGTTTGTGTCTGTGTGTTAGACCTCTAACCCCACTAAATACGCCAGTATGTGTGTTTAAAGGAAGCTTTTGTCATCAAAATCTCATAGTTAGCCTACATGCTGGCAATCTCGTTTGTTTTGTATGTGAATACCAATGGCACATACCATCCTGTGTTTACATGCGGCCTAATTTCAGTGTTATTGTCAATTGCCTCTTAGATAAATGAGTAGCTATTAGACCATTTAACAGTCTTCAATTGGCAATGGCCTCGAGTTGTTTTAGAAGAAAAGTAAGTATATGTTTATGCCAAAAGGGAGGCAGCTCGATGCCACCTCTTTCGAAATTAACACGCAATTTTACAGTGTGTCTTTCGTGAGGTGCATGTAAGAGGTTATTTGAAAGTTGTCAGACGTTACCTTAATGTGACCCGCCTTATATTCGTATGGATATCTGCAATCAATGATTGTCATGTGATTAACAACGTTGTCAAAGGCGCCAGACATCAAACGTCGTACCTGAGAAGAGAAATAAAAAAACATTTGATCAAAGAATAACATTGAATTTAGACCTGAAATAGCGTAGCACAAAACTGGAAAGAGTATTGTAATAATAATTTTATCATCGGTTTCCTTGGAAAAAATAACGTTTTCATTTGCTCGTGGCGACTTTTTGTCGTCTGCTGATAACCTTTGCTAAAAGTTTGTTCCTGAAAGATGTTATTGTTTTCTTTTGTCAACAGACCACAACAAAATCAAGAAAAAGTTACCCAGCATTTAAAGAGTTAAGCTCGTTCATGAGATGTTGGTATAGTTAACACATAATCATAGTGAAGTAACATTATTGGTCATGTTGTGGTCCTGTATTCACTTGATTGGACAAAATTATATTTCTAATGATAAATCTGTTTCGTAACTCTACTCTTATTGCATGTGAATTCTAGACAGCTATGACATTTTTTGCTTAGTAACGTTACGTTTGAGTTCTCTATTTATTAACACCACAACGAATTAGCTTTATCCCCATTACAGCGCCCCGCAATAATGAGTTTGATGATACAATTAATATCCATGTATTTAGGTGTTTATGTGTACTGAAAAGCCAAACGAAACTTTAGGTGGCTCTTATATTGATTCATTGAAATATTTTCCGGCATAAATGAGAGGTTATTTCAGTCACGTGTTCTGTCATTTTGAATTTACCAGAATAGAAAAAGCTGCAATAAAGAAAATCCTCACCGTTTCAGACGATATTGTATGAAGATCCCTATGCTTTCCTTGTATCGTCGGAAGACTGTTTGCACGTGCACCATCTGCTGTTACGGTATGATCTGTTGTCAGCAATTCAACTGCATTCATAATATCGCTTTCAATATCTTCAGAATCACAGGTAAGATAGCAGTCCTAAAATATAACACAATGTTTTGTCGTTAGAGTTAATGGTTACGTATCTGTGTAGCCTACTCTAGTTTTTTTTTGTCAAAAAGTGCTTGGGATCAAAGCTTTCAGTTTTGGTTAATAAAAACATAGTTAAGAATAAAAGGATCTGATCTATGAAGCATTGTAAACTGCCAATATTAGGCCAAAGCAAAATGTTATATCTATCTATAGTCTAATTTTATCTACCTATGGTCTTTCTATTTGCTGAATGCAAATTTTTCATATATAATGCCTTATAATGTCTTCACTGGCTATGTTTGAATGTTATCTTATTATATGATAGTTTATCCTCATTGGCCTCATGGCCTGTTGGACTCAGAAATTTAGCTCTATCTAGCTCTGTCTATGACACATCCTTCCAGTGAATAGTAAATATTAAAAGCTTTGAGAAACGTTTCTTTGAAATATCCACTTCTACCTTTTCAAAGGGAAACGAAATAAAGCAACCCATTTAAGTGACAGGGTACTGTTAAATATCCATGCCATTGGTAGAGAATTAAGTCTGTGTGGACCAAAATCAAATGAAGTTATTAATAATGATCATACTATACTATGCAAATGGGTCTAAGGGTGTAAACGATACGATGTGCTGTACTTGTTGCAGCAAATACTAATGCAATAGGAATGACATCACTCGTATTCTTACCTCATTCTTATCTTGTCTTATATCAAAACTTCTGTGGCGCTTCAGCATCCGCATTTTGTCCATTGCTTCATGGTCTTCAGCAGGGCGCTTCACTGATCGCTTTACTCTATCAACACCAAATCTTTTCTCTGGCGTTTGTGCTTGTGTCGAGTCTAGATCCTACAACATAAATTTTGCAAGCATATATTCATAAACTGAGGCAGACAGACACACAGACACACATCTAACATAGATCTATCCATCCATCTGTGCATGCATCGATCAGTATCCATTTGTCCGCACCCCTCCATACATCCATGTACATACATTGTACAGTACAAACATTTTACAAGCATAGCAAACTTACAGATAGATAGATAGACGGACACTCAGGCCGACCGACGGAGGTGCAGACCGACGGGTAGATAGTAGAAAAATGCTGAACTTACAATGTCCATGCCTAGTCCAGAATCTTCGTTTGTCAGGTAGAAACAGCTATCCTTGACAGTTGAAGTAAATACTTCTTGATTATCCTGCTCTTCGAATAGACCACAATCAGCCTGGAAGTCCATATCAGTCGCACTGAAAAAAGTAAAGAACATTTATGAAAACATGTGCTATATTTACATTTCATATTTACAGGCTAAAATGCCCAAGGAACTACTAAATAATCTTGATTTTCGCAGGACAATAAACTATACTGACGGGCAAAAGTAACGCTACAATAGAATTTTGTCAGGTAAGACGTGTGGTTCACAAACACGAGCTTACCATGACCAGAACCATGAGTAAAGCATCGGTGTTATTTGATTTTATCGATTTTGCTTACATGTATCAGGCATGTTGGCTAATATACATGAATATTTTAACTGCCGTCACTAATTTTATTTCCTTCTGAGTAATTTATCGGAACCGGTGCATGTAACGTTTCTTTTGTCCGTCAGTATATTTCAAATTATAATGTATTTGAGCCGCGACATGAGACTTCCAACCATGTGGTATGTGCGACGGCAGAAAATGCTCAGTTCAGCCTGCGCATATGAGCATTCCGATCAGAGCCTTTGCTAGTCGCTGACTGTTAACCTACTGACCGAACAGCATTTGGAGTTTCTAAGCTTAAAAGGAGGCTGCACAGGCTCGTCTGAGTCTATTCATGTCAACATTCCACATTGTTGTAAATCTCATGTCGTGGCTCAATTTTGTACTTTTGCAGGGTGTTCTTGCTGTTATTCTTCCAATTATTATTAGCCCATTTAAACCGAATGGAATTTCCCGCTTTTGTCAATTGGACCGGATCATTTCCGTTTTAAGGGTTGTTGGGTGGTATTTTTCATGTTTATTCAAATTTTAATAGGATACTCTGTAAGCAAACAATGGAGACCCTGATCAGACGCTGCGTTCTGCGGCGTCTAATCTGGTTCCAGACGCCGCGTAATGTGGCGTCTGATCTGGTTCTGAACCGTCTGCCTACGTCCTATAAAAAGGACGCTAGCCTTATATGGGTTAAATGCTATCAATTTACGTGCAGCCTGCAGAGATGGCACTTCAATGCTGTAAGATTCAGCTTCAAAAAAGCAAAAACTACATTGTGTTGCTGATTGGGATTCTGCATTATTTATTTTAACTCTTTGTTAGCGGCGATTTCATCGGCTGCTGATGATATTTGCAAACAGTTTAGACTCAGATCAAGCCCAACAGAACGTCAGGCCTGATCTGGATACTAACTGTTTGACACTCTGATGTTATTCTTGAAAGAATATTTTGAAAAAAAGAATGTTGAAAAATATCTGCAGACGACAAAAAATGATTAACAAATTACCCAGCATGCAAAGCATTATTAGCATATACCAATTTAACTTAGTGTCTATAAAATTATTTCAAATAAATAAATAAATAAATTATACCTGCTGCGTGTATTCCAGCCGTGCATATGGAAAAAAACATCAAAGCGGCTTTATTACCGAAACAGTTTGTACAATGTTTACTCAAGAAACAGACGAAAAAATTATTGTTTGCCAAAACTGTGTATAACTAATCATTGGTGAATTAATCAGGTGAGCATAATTCAGCATCGAGATTTTTGCTAGCGAATTGACACAGAAGTTGGCCTTAGTCTGGCAATGTAGAGTTTTTTGGGTCCGCGACCTGTGAGAAACACGTGCCAAACACAAGGCGTGTCGGTTTAGAAGTGATTCCTTCTATCGTGCTGGCTTTTTTTATCTCCTTACATGCTTGGTAATTTTCATGGTGTTGTCGTCAGCAATTACCTTTTTTCAAAAATAATCGTCCAGGAACACTATCAGAGTGTCAAACAATTTGAACTCAGATTAGGACGCAAAAGGTTAACCAGGAGACGACAAAAGCCAAGAAAGATCATAAAATAGAAATCTTACCTTGTGTTGATAAATCGTAAAATGAATTTGTCTTGTCTAGTCAAAATCATTTCATTTATATACTGAATCGAGCACGACCCACGTGCGGCCTCAAAAGAACCAATCGGAATGTCAGATGATTGTACAGAGATACAAGAAGTTATCAAAGTTCCGACATATTAAGGGCCTAATTACTAATTAGAAATTTACATCAGATTAAAAGATATAAATATTTTTTCGATGATGGTATCTTTTTAAATCATCGGCTCAGCATATTAGATTGAAAAGATCTCATTACCGTGGACATACGACCAGTAACGTGGCCGCCTTGTCTCATACACTGGAATTTTCAGGGAAACATTATTTTAACTTTAAATGCATGTGGTGTACCCATAATCCATAACTTCAAAGAATTATTTGTAGATGTTAAATAAAAGGAACCATTTTTAGAGTGGAAACCATTAGACAGCTACTTTTGCAAACAATGAAAACCCAGATGAAATACCGCGTTATGTGGCATTTCCTCAGGGTCTGCACTGTTTGCTTAGACATTCGATCTATTGAGAAAGATTTTTCTTAGAAATTATAATTTATGACCCCTCAATATATAAAATGGACCAGCAATGAGAAGTTAGTTCGATATTCGACATTCGATATTCGATATTCAAATGGAGAAGTTAGTTCGATATTCGACATTCGATATTCGATATTCAAATGGAGAAGTTAGTTCGATATTCGACATTCGATATTCAATATTCAAATGGAGAAGTTAGTTCGATATTCGACATTCGATATTCAAATAGAGAAGCTAGTTCGATATTCGACATTCGACTTTGATATTCAAAATCGTGCATTAAAAGTTAGTTTTGATATTAAAAATTTGATATTAGGTCACTTTCCGAATGCCAATGAAGGTTTTTGACCCTAATAAGATGAAAAACAGCGGTAGTTCGAATATCGAATATCGAACTACGAATATCGAATTGGTAATTTGATATTCAAAATCGTGCATTAAAAGTTAGTTTTGATATCAAAAACTTGATATTCGGTCACTTTCCGAATGCCAAAGGAAGTTTTTGACCCTAATAAGATGATCAACAGCGGCAGTTCGAATATCGAATATCAAACTAACTTCTCCATTGGAATATCGAATATCGAATGTCAAATATCGAACCAAAGTTCTCCATTTGAATATCGAATGTCGAATATCGAACTAACTTCTCCATTTGAATATCGAATATCGAATGTCGAAAATCGAACTAACTTCTCCATTTGAATATCGAATATCGAATATCGAACTAACTTCTCATTGCTAAATGGACCACCCTAATTAACTGTGTTAAATTTTTTGACAAAGTCAATTTTGCTACATATGGTAAATCGAATCCGTAAAGGCAACACCGTTCCCGCAGAGTTTTACACTGGGGTTCTATATACTGATCAAAGTCTACACTGCTCGCAAACTGTCCTTTCATGTACATATAAAACGGATATCAATTTTTGATAAGGTATGACAATTAAAAGTGAATTCAGCCGTTTTTAGTCTGTTGACATTCCATTAGGTTTCTCTCCAGTATGTAATGAACCTTCGAAACAGCCTATAACTGTGTATGATCCAAGATGAAAACATCAAAGCGCGATTTTTTGACTAGTTATAGGTCCATAGACTTGGTCTCATTCCTTTATTTTATAATGAGTTGCTCAAAATGCTCCCCTTTGGAGCATTCTGTAATGATTCTGTAATGATTTTCACCTGCATTAAGCGATAATCGGTCTTAAAAAAACAATACGACGACATGGACAAGTGCGAAGCGACCTTTAAGTATTCGCCTGACGCATATGCGATAATTCCCTTGGGCATGGTTTTGTTGTTTTTGACATCCGCGAAATCTAATGACATTACAAACATTTTTCCTAAGTCAATTCTTGCACAGAAAATTGCGTATTCTTCCATATACGATATTATTATGTCCCCTAAACATTTTGAAATAAAAAACAAAGATTTGCATCCCTTATAACGGTTAAAAATAGACAGCTATCAACTGTGCCTTTAAATTTCGACTGTAGTCGCGTTTGGCAGTGAAGGGTAAATTCGACTACAGTCGCGTTTGGCAGCGAAAGTGTTAATTGTCCAGAGATAATTGCATTATTAACTCGAACATGATGTATGGGTACTCGGTGTATAGAGCTAAAATAAAGGTATTTTTGCAAATTCTGATTGAGTAAACAGGTGATTATTTTCTTTATTTCCAGAGACGATTCTTTTAACATGTTTAAGTTCTCGCAAAGGAAATGTTTGACACGAATAACCAGATAACAAAACATTTCAAAATGTTGCAAGCTTATCAGCTAAATCCAGTGAAGCCCAAATTTGATTTTCTAAAGCGGGTCAATATTCAAATTTTCTGGAATTAACTAAACGAGTACAATGCAATAAAACAAAAATCATAAATACCTGGTGCCAATACTGGGGTCCTCAATAGTTAGATAATTAGCTCAATTAATTTTTCTAACGGGGTTTGCCACAAGTCACCCAGTTATGATGAACTAATGATTACTAATCACAACAACAATAGGAAATATCAGTGAGTTTGACAGTTTTAAAATTACACCGCTTTGATCTGTTCATCTCCGACTAGTGTGTTGACGGCATCCATTAGAGTGAATTGAGTCGGATGAGTGGCTTAGTTAACCCAGTAACACTCGCACAGACTCATCGAAGGTTTTGATCTTGTCACCTCTCTCTTTTGTCTTGAATTCATCACTTTGAATTTAGTTGGTCAAGGTCTCAGTTATATAGCCTTCGCGGTCGGGCTTGATGCTCAGGGTTAGCATTTCCTTTCGTCATCATAAATGATGTGTTTTTCGTGCGATTACTATACTCTAGATTATCTACCATAGTAGACACCGCAAAGCTGATCAGTGTATACAATAACTGATTTGTTTGTTACGCTCCAGTCAACAATTTTTCAGTTATGTCGGGACTGAACCAGTACTAAGCAGGGAATGTGTCTTGCTCAAGGACACAACGCAGTGACGCCTATGAGGCTCGAACCCACAACCCACTTCGGTCTGACAACTGTGTCACGGGTACATTCTTCGACTCAATGGTCAGAGCCTTGGTCTTCTATTCAACTGGTACAACACGAGTTCTCTTCCAAACCAGGGAACGATAACTTTTTTGCTGACTCACCAGAGCCTTTGCTGTTCGCATATACATTGTACATGTAAAGGATATGGATATACATTTAAATTAAAGCCCAGGCCAAATATTAGACCTCTGACTTTGCTAGATATGCAGTGGCGGATCCAAAGGGGTTCAGGGGGTTCGCTCGAACCCCCTCCCCCCCTCCCTGCTCTATTTTTAAATATCCTATGAAAATGAAAGAATTCGGTCTTAGTGAGACCAAATTATTTGATTTTCATGGGATATTTAAGAAAAATGAGATTAAATCAGCAAAGCGAACCCCCACACCTTTATAGATATGAACCCCCTTTCCAGAAATCCTGGATCCGCCCCTGATATGCAAGCATGGGCGTTTATTAGAGATATTTGCGCATATGCGATACGTACCGAAATTTCGTGCACTTGCCCAAATGCTATTTCAGATAATATATTATGCTTTATACTTGTTGCGGCCTTCGTTTCGCAAGAGCAGACCACAAGTGCTAAACATTTCTTAACCCTTTGTATACTGGAAACCCCTAAACGGGTACTTTGTTAAACAGCGAAGACCCAGATGAAACGCAGCATAATGCTGCATTTCACCAGGGTCTGCACTGCTTGCCAATATCAAAACAACCTTCAGGGACAGGAATATACCATAATTTAGAAAATTCTAGCGTTGACCCCTAAACACACAAAATGGACCATCCAATACTTAGTGTATCAATATGTATGGGAAAATCCACCAGAACACAAAGGGTTGACTAGGAAAGATAACTATAAGTCGTCTAGTAACAATATTTGAATGTATGTGCGAGTAAATCCTATCAGGTCATATGGAAGCACTCGAGATTTTGGTACTTCATTGAGCAGCGAAGGTCCAGGCGAGTCTGCGTATATGCGCAGACTCGCCAGTGCTACGCTACTCGCATAAAGATGAAGGCTCTTGCCTAGCCCCGCTGGATACGGGCGTTTAGCCTATTAGACGCATTTTATGCTTCTGTGATAGGCAACAAATCTCGTTTGCTGACCCAGACTTTATTTCTCCGGCTCATTGGTTTTATAATGTGTGCAATTGTCCCATACAGCACCAGTAAGCGGAGCACAGTGGCTCAGTTGGTAGAGCTTTAGACTGGTGATCGAAGGGTTGCTAGTTTGAGTCTCACCGTAGGCGGAGTCACTGTGTTGTGTCCTTGGGTAAGATACTTTATCCGAGTTAGTACTGATTCAAACCAGGGAGAATCGTCCCGACATGACTGGAAAATAGTTCACTGGGACGTAAAGAATCAAACCAAACAGCACCAGTACGAGGGGGGTTCAATATGTAATGAAAACCCATCCATAACTCCATCCACAATCGCGTTAGGATCTTATGCTATATGCCAAACAAAAGATCAAAGCGTCGCCGTTAAAATGGTGCATGAAACATTATTTTATCTTTCCAAATTTAATAAGTTACACACTTTTTAAAAAGCACATTAATACACACTGCATATATTTTCCTCCGAATTGTAAAGACTCATTTTAACAAAGGTAGAAAGGCATGCTGTATTTTCTAAAACAAACATTTTACATGCATGAATCACATATTCATAGTTTTCTGACTCATTTCCCCTTTATCTGATATAAAGATACAAATTTTGAACGCTACCGATTTCTCGTGCAAACGGTTTTATTACGTTACCTCTCTTACGTTGACGTCGTTTAAAGCAATGGACGTAATACTAAAATGCGCACGGTTCTTGAAAATCGGAAATGTGGTTTTGTACCAGGAAAGGACAATTTTGATTGTATCGAAGTTTCAATACACACAGTGCAAAGGCAGCAGACCAGTTAAACTGAAACCAATATATAGGAGTATCTCATCTGAGTGGTATACCATTTTCGTTTCCTATAATTTTATTGTCTGAAATTAGCCAGCCAGAGTATGTACATGTTAATACGTGTAACAATGTCCAAATAATGCATCCGAATGCAAACATCGATGAAATGCGGTATTTTGTCTTATCCATTTCAGTGTAAGCCAGAGATGGCATTCTTTTAAGTGATTTTTTTATTTCAAATGACGCACCTGCTTGTACTTTATGAGTGAGATTAAATATGGAAATTTTAAAATCGGCTGTATTGCTTGCAAATGAACACCCAAGCGACCAGAAAAAATGTTACCAATGATTTTCGTAAAAATTTTCGCTATGCATTAACGACCCTGTCAGTGGATAGCCAGAAAATGTAGCATCAAGGAGGATTTTAACCAAAATGACAGCCTCAGTATTTCATAGAATATAAAGCAATATCGAAAATTTTTGCAGGTATAACTCACCAATATATGGATATTTACCACGCGAAGAAGCAGACTGAAAACATCCCTCGTTCATGTAGTTATCTGCTTTTGAAAACATTGTTTTATTTCATATCGCAGTGTACTTCAGTACCATATCCTTAAAGTGGCTTATGTAAATTCGGTAAGGAGCTCGACAACTGCAATTTTATATTTATTTAGCCAAGAAACAGATCTTTTAATAAAAGTAATTATGAAGTGTGTAAATATAAAACTTTGGGATATACTGGGCTGTTTTCATTACATATTGAACCTCCCTCGTATATTCAAAATGAGAAAAACAAGAAATAGATAGTTGAGTTTCAATGAACCAATAACAACAGAGTGACCACTTGCTGCAGCCACCCAGTATTTAAATATACTAGACTGGCCATATATTTTGGCGCTAGATTAGATGCTTAAATGCATATTACAGGTACCAAATATTCACGCCAGATTCTGCAGTTGTTGAAGCACAAAATAGTTAAGCCCGTCACTACTTGCAGCAGCAAACGGGGACATAAAATACATAATACTAGCCACATATCTTTGCGCTAGATTATTCTGCTTAGAAATAAATACGATAATTGAAAGGTTCGTGAGATCATGAACACTTCGGGTCTTATGCAAAGTAAGTGAAGCCCGTATGGCTTCACGTTAACTTTGCAAGAGACCGGCAGTGTTAATGATCTCATGAACAGACAAAAATCGAATTTATTACTTATATTTATATTTTATATTGTCTGTCAAGTATCATTTTCAATTTTCATATAACTTGGCTGGTTTTCTGGATATTCTAAATTATATTAGACATAACGGAGGGCTGGGAACAGCCAAAACGCTGAATTCCCGCGTTTAACATCATGACGAAATGCGCACGACGTCAGCTAAACGTCAATAAACAAACAACGTTATTAGATGGCGTTGACGTTGATTAGACTGGTTCTCTCCCCTACATTGGCTATTGTACGGACAGGTCATCAATAAATCAAACGGGCACGAAATGTCACGGAGTAAGCCGACAACTCAGAACCAGTTTAAAAGTTACATACAGGCTACAGAATAATAGCTTATGGATTTTTTCTATTAAATATAGCTTAATCATTTTCCTTTCTATGACGTTTATCGAGTTTGTAACGCTGCATTCAAACTTGTTATTGTGTTGGCATGGTTTTCTTGACGTCAACGTCACCGTTAACGTCGGGATATGTTGGCGGAGTCATTATACATGACCAGTTGTTAGTTTGAACAACTTGGAGCCAGTTTAGACGTTGATCCGCCCAAACAGCGCGTGTGTTGGCGTGGCTTAAATAGATCCGTTCATGAAGCTATGAACAACATCTTAAATGTAAATGTTCATTTTAAGACTCGCAGTGGAAATGTAAATATAAGCTTATGAACTTATGAAACGGAGCATATCATAGAAAAACTTTCATTTTCCAAGACCCCAAACGCATGCTTCTTGAAAGAACTAATTTCTGCAGAGGCAAATTAACTACTGTTTTGTTATATCATAACAGAAGAGAAAAAGACTTCAGATAAACCAAAATGATTACAACAGGTTGCCTATTTTTTGTTTTTATATGGGTCAGCACACGAGACTTTGGTACTCATTGCATATGCGCAAAACGACCATAATAAACTATCATGCTCATGCGTCTAGTGGGGTTAGAGGTTT
Organism: Loripinus fragilis; assembly: GCA_964019695.1. Taxonomy (NCBI): domain Eukaryota; kingdom Metazoa; phylum Mollusca; class Bivalvia; order Lucinida; family Lucinidae; genus Loripinus; species Loripinus fragilis. The sequence continues at coordinate 94,863,787 of OZ026515.1, forward strand.
AATTTTGTTCCATATCCATACTTTGTGTTTATGAGGAGCAAACACATATGCACAGACTCGCCAGAGCCTTTGCTGCTCGCTGATGCGATAAGTTCCAAAATCTCGTGCACTAACGTATTTAAATCGCGATCTTGGGATCACCTTTGTACGGGGATGTTTCCATGGTAACTCATTGCAACCTAGGAACGGTGAATAAAAACAAAAGCTAACAAAACTTTAAATAAATTTGTAATTCTTTATTTCTGTAACACAAAATAGAATAACAATTTAAAGCAAAATAATAATATTTTAACATGACACCTTCAGGAAATAAGAGCCAAGCTGGGCGATAGGAGATAACCCGTTGATTTTTAATAAAATATGGACAAATCTTAATTTTGGTTGATGGCTTGTCAGCACTTGTAATGCATGGACGCATAAACATAAAGTTTTGTTGTTGTTGTTTTTTGTTGGAGAGTCAATCTCACAACACATACAAAACTACTTCAAGCCAATTATAGAAGCCTAACCACAGGAGCTTGAAGTTCTATCCTTATATCGCTTCTAAACCCTAAAACTAAAAATCTTATAATGTCATTACGTAATGACATTGTGAGCTTTTGGTTTTGAGGCTATAGGGGTGATTGAAGGATCGAACTTCAAGCTCCTGTGGCCTAACTTGGGCTTTATAATGTCATTTTTATTAAAATGTGCCTCTTCAACTTTACTTACATGGGAAGGTCTATCCCAGTTCAATCTTCGTATTTATAGATTTGACCATTTTCATTAAACAATCCATGGGTCGTTGAGTGTAGACAGAGAGGAAGTTGGACAGAAAGATAAAGAAAACAAAGTAAGAAAGACACGTCGTCAGAAATGAGCCATCAGGTATATACCTAATACCCTTTTAGTCATTTTGATTCTTTCGTATTGCACCAGTCTATAAGCAGGTAAATGCGCAGCCGACCTTTCTAAAGAGTGTTGAGAGAACAAAGATATTAGAAAGACAAACAGATAGACAGACATTTGAGGATATATCACAGAATCGCTCTAGAACTTAAACAACCCATGTCATAATGATACTTGTTGCAAGTGTATAAAACATTTTCCAAACCTTTATGTGGCTAGATGTATGAGATGCGACATGTGATCTCCTACAATGTGGTATTTGGCAAGTCTAGTCTCAGACGAGCCTTTGCAGCCTCCTTTTAAGCTTAGAAACTCTAAATGCTATTCGGTCAGTACCTTAATATTAAAGTGACTAGCAAAGGCTTTGATCAGTCTGCGCATATGCGCAGACTGATCTGAGGCTTTGCTGGTCGCACATACCACATTGTTGGAAACCTCATGTCGCGGCTCAAATTTTGGTCTGAACCTTCACAAATCATCTCGGCCCTAATTCGTGTATGCGAGCCGTGAAGCTCTGGTCAGTCTGTACGGATACCCAGGCTAACAAGTCATAAATGTCACAAGGTGGCTTAAATCAATCTTTTGGTCAGCACATAATACAAAGGACTCCTTTTAAAAAATACTGACTTTCGTGTCCAGCGGAGTTAAAGGTGTGTTTATCTACACCCGTGCAAACAGCGAGGGCGATAGTAAGTATGCGCATTTGCACGGTCTCTCTAGAGCCTTAGTTGCTCGACAATGCGATAAGTACCAAAACCTCATGCACTGACCAATTATCATATCACAGAATCGCTTATGAACCAAAATGGTCGGCTTAAAAACTGAGTTTGAGTCTCTGTAGTCCCGATTTATACTGTGGTTTATCTCCAGCTGCCCAAGATTTAGACTTGACCCGGAAGTGACGTAAGTCTGTGTAATTGTCTTTGTCTAACATAGGTTTGTAGGCTTGTGGAAGACACAGATCTTTATGTGAGCTATAAAACTGACAATAACCACCTTCTAGGAGATAAATCTCTGGAAAATTGAGCTGTGGATATCTGTCTTTGTTCAATTCTCTATCCTGACTACGCAAGAAACGACACAATTTGGGACCACGTTTAGACGAGAACTCGCAGTGGAAAATCAGCACATGGTTTTTGAATGACGTCGATCTGTGTTCTTTCAGGAATGTGTTGATTGCTTCCTTGGTATAAAGGTTGATAGCATCCTGAAATGTAGAGAAAAATAGTTTTCAGTTAGTTTTCTTATTTTCAATCACGGGATATGTTTTGTTTGCTTAAAACAGTCATATGGCTTTATGTTAAGTTTGTGTCTGTGTGTCAAATTAATGTGCCTCAGTTAAAATATCAAATTTGATGATCCTTCTCCTTAAACATCAATTAAATCCACAGACAAAAAAAAATATTATAATTTGAACCATGTCACAAAAAACCTTATATTGAAGACATTAAGCCCAACTGTACATGTATATACCAGGGGCAAATGAAAGCAAACCTGTTTTAAGGTTTCTTTTTCGTGGAGTTCATTGAGGGGTAAATCTTTTATCTCCAGCCAACTAAATTGATTGAAAAAAATATGAGGAAGGTGGGGAGTAATTATTGAAAATAAACACCATTTCCTCCTTACTTTTACCATATGGCTTATCAGCTTTTCAGATAATACAAATGATGCAGCATATGAGACTTTGGTACCCATCTCATTGTCGGTAGATTGTTAAACATTTATCACTGGAGGAATGTTGTCCGCAAGTTGTTTAAGGTGAAAAGTAAGTGTGTTAATGACAATATGGTAGCAGCACCACCTCTTTTGGTGTTGACGTACACGTATTTTCGCAGTGCATTATTCGTTGCGTTCATGTAGGTGATATTTGAAATCTGTTTTAAAACAAAATTCGTTACCTTAATGTGACCCGCTTGGTATTCGTATGGATATCTGCAATCAATGATAGTCACGTGATCGACGACGTTGTCAAAAGTACCAGACATCAAACGTTGTACCTGAGAAGATAAATGACAAACATTTGATAAAATAATAACATTATTAAAATTGAGAAATGAAATAGTGCAGCACAAAAAGTATTGCATAAATCGGTTTCTTGGGAAAAGTAATGTTTTCATTTGCTTGTGGCCACTTTTTGTCGTTTGATAATAACCTTTGCAAACAGTTTATTCCTGAAATATTTTATTGTTTTTCCTTTCAAAAAAGTTTAAAGACGACAATAAAAGCAATAAAAAATACCCAGCATTCAAAGAGTGAAACTCGTCTATGAGATGTTGGTATACTTTAAACAAGATTATAGTGAAGTTACGTAGTTGGTCATTTGGTGATACTGTATTCACTCATATATCTAACAGTAAATCTGTTTCCTAACTACTCTTTTCGTGTGTGAATTCCAGTTATCGCTGAAGCGATAGCTATGACATTCTCGAAAGCAGTGTAATGATGACGTTTGAGTCCTGAAACTTCTATCTATTAACACCGTAACGAATGCGTTACATCCTCATTACAACGTCCCGCTATAATGGGTTTGATGATACAATTAGTATGCATGTATGTGAATGTTTAGTTTAAACATATTTTATTCAATAAATATAAATGATATACAACATACGTACATTGTAAACATACAAAGGATTAGAACGAAAGCATAAATGCTTATAGAGTTCTTTTCCTGTTGAGAGTCACTATACAGTGTACATGCATATGGCAGTATTTTATCTACATATAGCAAAGTGAGTATACAAAGTAGTTTTATAAATATGAAAAGATGATAATTGCGAAAAATAGATTGAGAAAAAACAAACAATAAGAAAATGATACAAATTACAAACAAATAACGATGGAAAAAAGCATGAAATATTTTCAGATTGTATTGCTTTGCTGAATGTTGAAGGGATGTGGGGAGTGGTGCAGACTTAAGGACATGTTTAATATAAGGTTTTCTTCTGTCGTCACATGATATGGTAACACTTGTAATGCACATTAAAGATGAGAGAAACGCTGCGTTGCTAAGATATACTTGTGGACATGATGGAAGATACTTTGGTTTATTTCATTTGATAGTAATGGATCACCATATAGTAATAAATTCAAAGTTGGCGTTCTATATAGTCGTATATCATTAAGAAGTAAGGTGCGATGATGCTGAAAGAATCTGCAGTGGAAAAAGTAATGTTGCACATTTTCGATAGAACCACAGTTGCAAAGAGGTGAGTCAGTGATATTTTTCAGGAACAAGTCTAGATTCAGAGAACTGCAGCCTGTTCGTATGTGAATGTTTATATGAACTGGAAAGCCAAATAAAAATTTAGGTGGCTCTCATATTGATTCATTGCAATATTTTTCGGTACAAATGAGACGTTATTTCAGTCACATATTTACAAGAATAGAAAAAATGCAAATAAAGAAAATTCTAACCGTTTCAGACGATATTGTATTGAGATCCCTATGTTTTCCTTGAATCGTCGGAAGACTGTTTGCACGTGTCCCATCTGCTGTTATCGTATGATCTGTTGTCAGCAATTCAACTGCATTCATAATGTGGCTTTCAATATCTTCAGAATCACAGGTAAGATAGTAGTCCTAAAATATAACACAATGTTTTGTCGTGATAGTTAATGGTTACGTATCTATGTAGCCTGCTATAGTTTTTTATTCAAAAAGTGCATGGGATCAAAGTTTTTAGTTTTGGTTAATAATAACATAGTTAAGAATAAAAGGAACTGATCTGTGAAGTATTGTAAACTGGCTGTATTAGGCCAAAGCAAAATGTTATATCTATCTAAGGTCTAATTTTATCTATCTATAGCCTTTCATTAAGTTGCTGGATGCAAATATTTCATATATAATGTCTTATGATGTCTTCACTGGCTATGTTTGAATGTCATCTTATTATATGATATTTTATCCTCATGGCCTGTTGGGCTCAGAAATTTTGCTCCATCTAGCTCTGTCTGTGTGACGCTTCCTTAAAGTACCCAGTGACACATCCTTCCAGTGAATAGTAAATATTAAAAGCAATTAACTTTTCAGAGACGTTTTTTTAAATATCCAATTCTACCTTTTCAAAGGGAAAAAAATAAAGCAACCCTTTTAATGGACATGGTACTGTTAAATATCCATGTCATTGGTCGAGATTAAAGTCTGTGTGGACCAAAGTCAATGAAGTTATTAATAATGATCATACTATACTATGCAAGTAGGTCTAAGGGTGTAAAACGAGACGATATGCTGTACTTGTACAATAGGAATAACATCACTCGTATTTAAGGCTTCCACGTTTACACGGGTGAACGGAAGCATTTCGTGTTTATGCAATAAACGTTTACAAAAATGACCTACCGTTTAAACGAATTTTAGCACGTGACAACCTTCATGGTTTATTAATAGCATCTTCTAATGAAAAATGGTGTGTGTTTTTTTTAGTTGATAAAGTTTCTGACAATAATTAATTAATAAAATTAGAACTACGGTGGACATGCTCAGCGGACACAGTGACCGATGTCCGTTGTGATGAAAATGTCTTGAATCTCACTGTGCTAGGCATATTCATCAGATACATGTATGTAAATGCACACCTTATGTCCTAAATATTAGGTGGACACGCACGTGAAAGCATATGGCTTCAAACTGTGTTGTCGTTTTTCACTTCCCATCACTGTGTGTATTGGTGTCAATTTCAACTGCCTACGTGACGATTGGCAGTTACATCTCGTGCGTGTCAACCAATTACACATTTGCTATTGTTTATAAGGGAAGACACACTAAAGAAATGTCGGTTATCGATGAGCCTGCGTATGTTGCAGTCAGGTTGCAATTACTTGAAATGAGTACTATCACAACACCTAACCAAACAATCTCGAATATTTGCACAAGGTACAATATTTCAAGAGCTCTTTTTTAAGAAAAATATTGGCGATTTTTACGATATGCGACAATGAAAAAATTCAGTACGGTAATTGCGTGTAAACGGAATCGTTTCGATTTCTAGAATTCGTGTAAACGTTTACAAAATTTCGAAAACGTGGAAGCCCTACTCGTATTCTTACCTCAATCTTATCCTGTCTTATATCAAAACTTCTGTGGCGCTTCAGCGTCCGCATTTTGTCCATTGCTTCATGGTCTTCAGCAGGGCGCTTCACTGTTCGGTTTACTCTATCAACACCAAATCTCTTCTCCGGTGTTTGTGATTGTGACGAGTCTATGTCCTACAACATAAATATTGCAAGCATTTAATCATTAACTAAGGCAGACAGGCAGACAGACACACAGACACACATCTAACATAGATCTATCCGTCCATCTGTGCATGCATCGATCAGTATCCATTTGTTCGCATCCCTCCATTCATTCATACATCTTTGTACAAACATTTTACAAACATAGCAAACTTACAGATAGATAGATAGATAGATAGATAGATAGATAGATAGATAGATAGATAGATAGATAGATAGATAGATAGATAGATAGATAGATAGATAGATAGATAGATAGATAGACGGACAGACACGCCGACCGACGGAGGTGCAGACCGACGGGTAGATAGTAGAAAAATATTGAACTTACAATGTCCATGCCGAGTCCAGAATCTTCGTTTATTAGGAAGAGGCAGCTATCCTTGACAGGTGAAGTAAATTCTTCTTGATTATTGTGCTCTTCGAATAGACCACAATCAGTCTGGAAGTCCATATCAGTCGCACTGAAAAAGTGAAGAACATTTATAAAAGCATGTACTCTGTTTCTCTTCGTATCTACCGGCTATTAATGTCCAAGGAACTACTAAATAATTTTGATTTTCGCGGGACAATAAACTATTCCAAATTATAATGTATTTGAGCCGAGCGACAAGAGATCTCCAACAATGTAGTATTTGAGACCAGCAAAGGCTCAGACCAGCCTACGCATATGCGCAGTCTGATCAGAGCCTTTGCTTGTCGCTTGAATATTCTATGACCATTAAGCTACTGACCGAACGGCATTTAGAGTTTCTAAGCGTAAAAGGAGGCTGCACAGGGTCGCCTGAGTCTATTTATGTCAAAATGCCACATTGTTGGAAATCTCATGTCGCAGCTCATTTTTGTACTTTTGAAGGATGTTTTTGTTCTTCTTCTTACTATTATTATTAAATGCTATCAATTTCCGTGTAGCATGCAGAGATGGCACTTCAATGCTTTAAAAATCAGATTCATAAAAAAAACTAAATGTGTTGCTGATTGTGATTCTGCATTATTTATTTTAACACTTTGCTAGCGGCGAATGTTGTCGTCTGCTGATGATCTTTGCAAACGGTTTGGACCCAGATCGGGCCCAACAGAACGTCAGGCCTGATCTGGATCCAAGCTATTTGACACTCTAATGTTATTCTTGAAAGAATATTTTGACAAAGGAATGTTGAAAAATATCTACAGACGACAAAAAATCATGAAAAATTACCCAGCATGCAGTATACCAATTTAACTTAGTGTCTAATATAAATAAATAAATAAATAAATAAATAAATAAATAAATAAATAAATAAATAAATAAATAAATTATACCTGCTGCGTGTATTCCAGCCGTGCATATGAAAAAACATCAAAGCGGCTTTATTACCTGTGTTAGGAGTTGTCGTTCTTATTCAGATTTCTTTGAATGTGCTGTTGGTTTGAAACAAGGGGAGGTCATTTCACCGTTATTGTTTTCTCTGTTTATTGAGGATTTAGAACTGTTTCTGCAGGAAGATCAAAATTGTGGGTTACGTTTAGATGATATTACCTTCCTTCTCATGCTATTCGCAGACGACATGGTAATCTTAGGAAAAGATATAAATGATTTGCAAAACAGCCTTGAACTTTTAGGAAGATATTGCGATAGATGGGGATTGCAAGTAAACACTGAGAAAACCAAAATTGTAGTTTTTAGGAAACGTGGTGGTCTGCGTGATAATGAATCTTGGATATATAAGAATACACCAATCGAAGTGGTGAATGAATTCAACTATCTAGGCACGGTATTTAAATATACAGGATCGTTTGTTCTAAACCAGGAAACGCTTGTTGGCAAAGGTTTGAAAGCGCTTAACTGTTTGATCTATAATACAAAAAAATATTCACTTTCTCCAAAAGTTATGTGCCAGTTGTTCGATGCTTTTGTTGGTTCTATTCTTAATTACTCATGCGAGGTATGGGGATTTGGGAAATCAAAAGTATTAGAGCGAATTCATCTAAAGTTCTGCAAAAACATTTTAAAAGTAAAATCCTCTACATCCTCTTGTGGTGTGTATGGTGAGCTTGGCAGATACCCACTATTTATAACAAGATATGTAAGGATTGTTAAATACTGGTCTCGTATAGCTAACTCAGAAAATATTTTGATTGTCCATCTGTATAATTCTCTTGTAGATGCGTGCAACAAAGGCGTCAATAACTGGGCAAAAAGTGTCAGATCACTTCTAGATACGTATGGATTCTCATATGTGTGGAACAATCCCAACTCAGTCAATCTAAAAACATTTAATTTGGTTTTTAAGCAAAGAGTGGTGGATGTCTTTAAGCAAAACTGGTTTAATGATATTGCTAGAAACGGGACCCTCGTGCTGTATAAAGAGTTTAAACAATACTTTGAATATGAAAACTATCTGACTGAACTTCCAAGTAAACTGAGAATACCTTTGGCGAAGCTTAGATTGTCATCCCATCAGCTGCTCATAGAAACTGGGCGCTACTCACAAAATAGGACTGAAAGGGCACAGCGTCTGTGTACTCTTTGTGACCGATCTGATGTTGAAGATGAATATCATTTTGTAATTATATGTCCATTATACTCACATTTAAGAGTTTCATACATACGCCCTTATTATTACAAGAAACCTAGCGTATACAAATTCGTTCAGTTAATGCAGTCAGATAATTTGAGCATTCTCAGAAATTTAGGTAAATATTTACAGGTGGCCTTCTCTTTGCGTAAATCACATATCACCAATTAATATTTACTGTTGGCTTCGGTGGCATAATTATTGGTCATTTTGTTTTGCCATAGGTCTAGTGGGAACGCAATGAAACATGTCCTATTGGTTTTAGACTTACCTTAAATGGCGTCTGTGGTCCCGGTGACCAACCGTCTTAACTGCGGTAATTGAGCTGAGTTGGCGGCATTGGAGCAACAGGCGATATTTGAGGTGAGCATTTTGAAAAACATCGTAATATTTTTTTTTTTTTTTTTTTTTTAAAAAATATCAATATCCACCTGCTTGTACAATTGATTTTGGGCACCCAAATGAGTTGTCTCACTGAGACGGTTCTTTTGAGTACTTTTGTTATTTGTGTCAATGAATACACAGAAAAAGTACATTTGAATTATAGCCATTCAATTTAACACTTTGTCTATGATACTTATATGGGGAAAATATGATGTTCTTTTAGACTTAGGCATTGTGACTATGGAACGCTGTACCTGCAAATAAGTTATTGTTTTGTGTATCCTAAATGGCGTCTGTGGTTCTGGTGGCCAACCGTCTTAACTGCGGTAATTGAGCTGAGTTGACGGCATCTGAGCACCAGACGCTATTGGGGAAGCATTTCGAAAATCTCCTGTTTTATAAAAGACACGAAATGTTAAGCATTTCTTTTGTTATATGTAAAAAGTGTAGAAGTATATTGTGCGTACAAGAAAACATCGCCTATATAATGTAAAGGCAGTGACTGCTCAGGTGAGGCTGCTCTTTTGAGCATACTCATCCGGGCCTTTGCTTGTAGCCTATGCATTGGGTATCAATATATTCATGCTTTGTGGACAATTATGTATTATATGTATATATGTTGATAGGAGTCAATAACGTTTCCCTTCTATGCACATCCTTTAAAATTAATCCTTTACAATTTCGATTAGGAATGTAGCCACGAATTATGCATGCGCTACATCATGTAGCATAAAAATAATGGCGACCGTTGTCCAAACCAAGGAAACCTATGCATAAGACAATCTCAAAGGACAATTACGAAACATCTATTGTCTCTGCCAGTTTTTCATTCTGTGCGTTTTTGTTTAAAAATTTTGCTGACAAATTTATTGCAATTACTAGATTACTTATCTTTAATGTAATAGATATATACCTAATCTGTCTCTCTGTGATAAAGTGGTCAACTGATATGACCACTTTCACACGGATTGATGGATATGGGGTTCATCCTCCACTTTCTGACTACCTTGTGGTTCGAAAGGTAAAACTGTAGTACAAAATTCCAATAAGCTTAAATGGAACATTTCATCCCGAAAAATATAGCATATCTTTTGATTAGTTAGGTAAAAAGAATAAAAGGGATATTCTAATTATTTAGACAACTTGAACATATTATCGAAGATTATCACATATATATATTTGCTTCATGTGACCAACACTGCTTTTATTGTTAAAAACAATAGGATAGACTAGAAACTGTATAGTTTACGTCTAATAAAATTTCTGTTCTGTTCTGTTCTGTTCTGTTTATTACCGAAACAGTTTGTACAATTTTTTCTCAAGAAAATACAGACTTAAATATTATTGTTTGCCAAAACTGTGTATAACTAATCATTGGTGAATTTACCAGGTGAGCATTATTCAACATCAAGATTTTTTTCTAGTGAATTGACACAGAAGTTGGCCTTAACCTGGCAATGTAGAGTTTTTCAGACCTGTGAGAAACACGCGCCAAACACGAGGCGTGTCGGTTTAGAAGTGATTCCTTCTAGCGTGCAGGATGCACTGAGTCAAAAAAAAAATCAAGATTCGTCTTAGCCTAAATAAAAATTACCACGAACATAAAAATAAATAAAATAAAATGTGTTTTTATTCGTTTTTCATCTCCTTACATGCTTGGTAATTTTCATGGTGTTGTCGTCAGCAATTACCTTTTTCAAAAATAATCGTTCAGGAACACAATTAGAGTGTCAAACGATTTGAACTCAGATTAGGACGCAAAAGGTTAACCAGGAGACGACAAAAGCCAAGAAAGATCATAAAATAGAAATCTTACCTTGTGTTGATAAATCGTAAAATGAATTTGTCTTGTCTAGTCAAAATCATTTCATTTATATACTGAATCGAGCACGACCCACGTGCGGCCTCAAAAGAACCAATCGGAATGTCAGATGATTGTACAGAGATACAAGAAGTTATCAAAGTTCCGACATATTAAGGGCCTAATTACTAATTAGAAATTTACATCAGATTAAAAGATATAAATATTTTTTCGTTGATGGTATCTTTTTAAATCATCGGCTCAGCATATTAGATTGAAAATATCTCATTACCGTGGACATAAGACCAGTAACGTGGCCGCCTTGTTTCATACACTGGAATTTTCAGGGAAACATTATTTTAACTTTAAATGCATGTGGTGTACCCATAATCCGTAACTTCAAAGAATTATTTGGAGATGTTAAATAAAAGGAACCATTTTTAGAGTGGAAACCATTAGACAGCTACTTTTGCAAACAATGAAAACCCAGATGAAATACCGCGTTATGTGGCATTTCCTCAGGGTCTGCACTGTTTGCTTAGGCATTCGATCTATTGAGAAAGATTTTTCTTAGAAATTATAATCTATGACCCCTCAATATAATTGAGCCGCGACATGAGCTTTCCAACAATGTGGTATGTGCGACCAGCAAAGGCTCAGAACAGCCTGCGCATACGCGCAGTCTGATCAGAGCTTTTGCTAGTCGCTTGAATATTCTATGACTGTTAAGCTACTGACCGAACTGCATTTGGAGTTTCTAAGCTTAAAAGGAGGCTGCACATGCTCGTCTGAGTCTATTCATATCAAAGTGTCACATTCTTGGAAATCTCATGTCGTTGCTCATATATAATGGACCACCCTAATTAATGAGTCAAACTTTAAAACAAAGACCATTGAGCAACATATGGTAACTAAATACAAAAAGACAACACCGTTCCCGCAGCGTTTCACACTGGAGTTCTATATACTGATCTGAGTCTATACTGCTCGCAAACTGTCCTTTCATGTGCATACAGTGTAAAATGTGCCAACTACATTTCGCCTGATTAATTGAAAACCAAGTTTTGATAAGGTATGACAATTAAAAGTGAATTCAGTCGTTTTTAGTCTATTGGCATTCCATAAGGTTTCTCTCCAGTATGTAATGGACCTTCGTAACAGCCGTTATATGTGTATAATACAAAATGAAAACATTTAACAGTGATTATTTGACTAGTTACAGGTCCATAGATCTTGGTCTCATTCCTTATTTTATGCTGAGTCACATTAAGCTAGTCAAAACAAAAATCTTATTGACAGAAGGTATATTAATGAGAGTCGAAAGCATTGCAGAATGCTCCCTTTTGGAGCATTCTGCAATACTTTTGACCTGCATTAAGCGATAATCGGTCTTAAAAAAACAATACGACGACATGGACTACTGCGAAGCGTTCTTTTAGCATTGGCTGCACGAATATGCGACAATACCAAATATTTCAGATTGGCTCAAATATTTGTTTTCAAATATTTATCATTTCGCATTTTTTCTGGCATTTTTAATACCAATGAAACGAAGAAGGCGAATATCAGGAATCGATACAAGTACCACACCTGAACCAGAAAACCGTATGGGAAACTGACATAAAGAGTTACATACAAGAGAGCCAAGAGGCCAGCCATGGCCAGCAGGTGACCACAAGGCTGCAAGAAACAGACAACCCAGAATGGCAAAGACAAAAACGAAACACAAGTAACGAAAATGATCCACTTTGACCTTTTCGTTATATATCATTTTTAGTTTTTAATATTCTCAATATTCTATAAAATGATCATGTAAATCATCGAATGTTTATTTGATTAAAATACGTTAGTTTTCAACGGTTATATTGCCTATAAAAGAAATATGAGCTATATGCGCAGACTCGCCTCGCATACACACCGTATGGATGAAGATAAAGGCTCAGACTAAAATTATCAGAACTTTAATTGCCGAGGGATAATTGCATTATTAACTTGTACATGATGTATGGGTACTCGGTGGATAGAGCTAAAATGAAGGTAGTTTTGTAAATTCTGATTGAGTTAACAGGTGATTATTTTCTTTATTTCCAGATACGATTCTTTTAACATGTTTAAGTACTCGCAAAGGAAATGTTTGACAGGAATAACCAGATAACAAAACAATTCAAAAGTGTGGCAAGTTTATCAGCTAAATTCAGTGAAGACCAAATTTGATTTGCGAAAGCGGGTCAATATTCTTTTCTAGAATTTACTATACGAGTACAATGCAATAAAACAAAAAAAATCATAAATACCTGGTGCCAATATTGGGGTCCTCAAGAGTCAGATAAAGATCCTACCATGGATTAAATGACAATAAATCTTGATATGTGAGGTAATATAATCATCAGGATAATTAGCTCAATTATTTTTTCTAACGGGTTTGCCACTAGTCACCCAGTTATGATGAACTAATGATTACTAATCACAACAACAATAGAAAATATCAGTGAGTTTGACAGTTTTAAAATTACTATGCTTTGATCTGGTCATCTCCGACTATAGTGTTGACGGCATCCATCAGAGTGAATTGAGTCGGATGAGTGGCTTAGTTAACCAGTAACACCCGCACAGACTCATCTAAGGTTTTGATCTTGTCACCTCTCTCCTTTGTCTTGAATCCATCACTTTGACTTTAGTTTGCCAATGTCTCAGTTAGTTTTCGCGGTCGAGCTTGATGCTCAGGGTTAACACTTCCTTTCGTCATCATAAATGATGTTTTTTTCGTGTTATCACTATACTCTAGATTATCTACCATAATAGACATTACATAGCTGTCAGTGTATACAATCACTTATTTGTTTGTAACGCCCCAGTCAACAAATTTTTAGTTAAGTCGGGACTGGTCTTCCTGTGTTTAACCAGTACTAAGCAAGGATTAATTTGTCTTGCTCAAGGACACAACGCAGTGACGCCGATGGGGCTTGAACCCGCAACCCGCTTCGGTCTGACAACTGTGTAACGGGTGCACTCTTCGACTCAATGGCCAGAGCCTTGGTCTTCTATTCAACTGGCACAACACGAGTTTTATTCCAAACCAGGAAACGATAACTTTTTTTCAAATATTTCGATCCTTATCGCATCAGTAAGCAGCGATTGCTCAGACGTAGACTCACCAGAGCCTTTGTTGTTCGCATATACATTGTACATATAAAGGATATGGATATACATTTAGCATCAAGTTAGATTAATGCCCAGGCCAAATTTTAGACCTCTAGCTTTTCTAGATATGCAGTGGCGGATCCAAAGGGGTCCAGGAGGTTCGCTCGACCCCCCCCCCCCCCCCTTTTAATATCCTATGAAAATGAAATAATTTGGGTCTCAGTAAGACCAAATTATTTCATTTCCATGGGATATATAAGAAAACTGAGATTAAATCAGCAAAGCGAACCTCCACACATTTATACATGTGAACCCCAATTCCAGAAATCCTGGATCCGCCCCTGATATGTCAGCATGGGCGTTTATTAGAGATATTTGCGCCTAAACATATCGAAATTTCGCGCACTTGCCCAAATGTTTTTTTTTTTTCAAGGGAAGTGAGTCTGAGTAACTTGGTCTGACTGTATGTGAGAGTAAATCCTATCAGGTCATATGGAAGCACTCGAGATTTTGGTACTTCATTGAGCAGCGAAGGCCCAGGCCAGTCTGCGCATATACGCAAACTCTACTCGCCTACTGATTAAGGCTCTTGCCTAGCCCCGCTAGATATGGGCGTTTATTAGACGCACAATGCGAACATCTTAATTTCTCCGGCTCATTGGTTGAATACTGTGTGCTATTGTCCCATCCCATACAGCACCAGTAAGCGGGGCATAGTGGCTCAGTTGGTAGAGCTTTAGACTGGGGATCGAAGGGTTTGCTAGTTTGAGTCTCACCGTAGGCGGAGTTGCTGTGTTCTGTCCTTTACTTGGGCAAGAGACTTTATCCGAGCTAGTACTGGTTCAAATCAGGGAGACTCATCCCGACATGACTGGAAAAGTGTTGACTGGGGCGTAAGGAAACAAACCAAACAGCACCAGTGTATTCAAAATGAGAAAACAAGAAATAAATAGTCGAGTTTCTGTCTAGAATAGATCGTCAAAGCGATGCACAAAGTATACATTCGTAGGTAGATGCATGTATTTAATTAACTAATGCTAGAGCGCACGACCCATTATATCCCAATTTTGTTTAAGCGCATGAAAGGCTCTGCCATTTAAAAAGGATTCAGTATATCCTTGATGCGATATTCTTGTTTTGGTGTGTGCCTGCTTTTTGTTTTTGTTAGTGGTTTTTTTCGACAGAGAAAAAAAAGGGGGGCGCATCAGTGGATCTCTCGCATGTGGGCGGAGCACGCTACATTGTAACACCAGTAATTTCCAGCTTGTCAATCCACCGATATATCATTGAACTTATATGGGGCCAGAACTCGAGCTTTCGGTACCTATCGCATATGCGCAAAAGCTTTCAATAAGCGCCCATGCTGTCGTATCGAGCGGGGCTAGAGGTCTCGGTATAAGGATCAAACATGTTTTTCTATGCATTAACATCTGCTGGACCCCGAGGGTGGCGTTGAAACCCGAATCTGAAAGGCGAGGATTTTTACGACCCCGTGGGTCTAGCAGATGTTAGTATATCAGAAAAACATGTTTGGTCATTATTATTGCATAGGTTCATTTTGTCACTTGAAAACTTTGAAAAAACGCTTTGAAAAGTTCATTTTTGTATTACTATAATGACGCGCAAAAGCATGAAGGATTCATAGGTTTTGAAAACGCCTTTCCCAGAGCAAAGACTTACACCATCCTAACGTCCTTAATTTACATTCATTTCTATGCACGTTACTGTTGATTACGTCATCAACAGCACGTGAATTGCCTGATACATTGGTTTTTGTCGATTAAAACATGGCTGTTAATTCGTGGGATAAGGCTTTTTATGCAATCATTTCTATCTGAGCATTCATCTATTTCCATACTTTGTGTTTGCGAGAAGGGAATACTCTGGCGAGACTGCGCATTCACAGGTTCGTCTGAGCCTTCGCTGGTCGCCGATGCGGTAAGTAACAACATCTCGTGTACTGGCCCATATTGCTCACTTTTCGGTTCTGCAACATTGAAATTATTAATTTTTTAGTGATTTTCTCTTTTTAGACTTGATTCTGGGCTAGATCGACTAATGATAGAAATACTTTTTCAATCTCTTGGTCTACATCGTTTCAATACCAATGTGTAAGTGAAATGTCACCGCAATATTCTACGTATTTAAACAGACAATGCCAGAGGGAAGACAAAGGTGATAAAAGATTACGAGCCGATTCTGGAAAGTTCATTATTCAATTTTATGACGGAATCGAGATGATGTAAAGACCAGTACATTGTACCATTGGCAAATTGTCTGATAGATGACTTATTCATTAATGAATACTAAAAATAGCAAAGGTCTAAGGATAGCCATAGTTAAATTCGAGCCAGATATCGGTCCCTTTGTCTTCTGTCTTTTATATAGGCAGTTAACAAATTTAAAAGAAACATGATGAGTTAGTTCTTCAAAACTATCATTTATGAACGCTAATAACACCAAAGGTCTTAGAATAGCCGTAGTTAAATTCGAGCCAGATGTGGTCACTGGTAGGACTGGTTGGTTTCTGTCTTTTAGATAGGCAGTTAACAAATTTAAAAGTAACATAGTACCATTTTACCAACATAATCAATATTGTAGATTTGGTACTTGTGTCAAATTCTGTCAAAACTCTGTACTAACATCACAAAAGACAGCACATGCCTCTTTACCTTCACTGATGATTTGCAGAATGTATTACATAAATGTAGCTCCACAAGTTGATTGGTAGTTCAATAGCCAGGTACAGAGCTCTGCTGTAAATTTGTTTTACTTTTTGTCTTTGAAGAAACTAAAAACATGCTTACATTGTGCTATTTTTCATTGATTTGCCTATCGTACTGAGAAGTGAAGCTGATTTTTAAAAGATTTGAACGCTATATTGAGAGCTATGGACAGATCACTTAATGGTTTTGACAAGAGCTTTGTCCAATGTTAATGAAGTACAGTAAACCCAGTGTAAACCGGCCACCAAAAAAAGACAAAACAAAGATCTTCATGACAAATGGTAGCTTAACGAAGGTCAAAGGTATTGCGGAATGCAATACTTTTGACCTGCATTAAGCGATAATTGGTCTTGAAAACAAATTTTCGGTCTTTTTGAGATTGGTCGTTTTACACAGGTTTTGATACACTGAAGGCTTTAACACTTTGTATTCTGATGGGTTATTCCACTTGATATGATAAAATTACCCTGGGATGGCCCATTGTATATTTTGTATATTGAGTCTCATTTCTAGTTTTGCAACTAAAGCTGAATTTCTTTCCCTAAAGATCAGTTTAGTCTTTGCAAATGGTGTAGATCTTGATGAAATGCAGCATTATGCTGCATTTCATCTGTGTCTTCCCTGTTTGCCAAAGGACCCGTTAAGGGATTTCAAGTATACCAAGGGTTAAACTACATGTAATTGTTTTACTTCTTGTGGATCATTTATGTTATTTCTGCCTTGTTTCGTTATGCTTTCATGCACGTCTGTTTATTGATGCCCTGTGGTCACCTGCTGGGAAAGGGCTGACCTCTTGGCTCTCGTTTGTGATGTCTATTTGTTAGGTTGTCACTTTCCTATTGGTATCCTGGGTCAGGTGCGGTGCTTGATTATATCGATTCCCGATCTTTTCCATTTTATGTGCATTGATTACAGCGAGTGCCTACTTCTAGAGGTACATGTAGATGGAAGTTGAGTAGACTGACTTTACAGGGCGAAACATATGTCATTCATTCGGTCCTCAGAATGTTATGTAAAAAATAGTAAGTGAGTATGATCAGGAAATACCACAATCACAAACCGCAGAAAACCCCTAGGCACCGCGAGGAAGAGCCGCTCAACCATCACGAGACACCAGGAAGACAAATTAAGTCAAGCAACCAGCTCTCTTTTCCCCATCAAGATGATTGCAATACTAGAATGGACATACAGTAAAGTACAACAAAACATAGAACAATTACAGACTCCCACAATGGGAGTAACAATAAACAGAACCACCGCCTTAGAACGGACAGCAGCCTAAGCCACTGGGGGCTTAAATGCATTTTACTGGTACCAAATCTTCGCCCTAGATGCTGCTGTTGTTGAAGTACAAGAAATGTTCAGCTCGCATGGAGGCCATCTAACTAATGCAATGTATCATCATTGAGAAACACTCTAATCAAATTAACACACCATGATGAAACAAAGAAAAGGGCTCATGGCTCACAGATAGTCGGAGCTTAAGAAAACCTCAAGTTGAGCCACGGTGGGTCCAGCTACAGATAAGCATCAGGCACCAACCCACCGATTAAAGCTTTACGTCAGAGCCGTCTTAGAGTCTGAGGCCTGACCCAGCGTCGTGCAATTAAAGAGGAAACCATAGCTATAAACCGTGATTGGGTTTAAAACTAGGCATGCAGACTGTGGCATGATATCTAAGTTATATCCAACCCTATATAACGTTTTACTATCTTTTAGAATTGATCACTAAAATTAGATTTTCCAATTATTCGTTTGAATTTATAAACTAAATCACCACAAAATATAGGTTCAGATATGCCTTGTTGCAGAAGAGTTTTTAACCCAATGTTGTATTTAACAATTAGCTCTGTGTGTCTGTGGTAGAATTTAGAAAATGCTTTTCAAATTTTATGATATCTATAACATTGTTTTAATAACTTAGCAGTTAAAAATAAGTTTCTGGTGTTGAAGTCCTCAACATCAGAACACACTCTAGCAAAACGAATAAGCTGAGAAATATATACACCATAGGAAGGAGAGCGAGGAACATCTCCATCAAGAAAAGGGAAATTTACTATTTCAAAATTAAAATCATCCCGTTTATCATAAATTTTAGAAGAAACTATGCCATTTGTTATTGACAAGTTCAAGCCCAAAAATGGAGCTTCAGTATCAGAAGAATTCGCCTTATTTAACTGAAATTCAGTTGGATATATCTGACCTACCATTTGTTAAAAATAAGGATTATCAATATTAAGTAAGTAATCTAAATATCTGGAGGTTGAGTTAAAAGCTTCAATAATATCAGTTTGATTATTGTCAGACAGAGACAACATAAAGTCTCTCTCATAATCCTGGTTTGATATGGTTAATGTTTATGAAATGAAACGTCTTCATATGAAATCTCTGATCAATATATAGTGATGGGGAAGCAAAAACGACAAAGCAATATTTGATAAAATAGTTTATTATACTTTTTTATCCTTAACAATATATAAACAACAATAGCATGAGAGAAACATACAGTATAACAAAGCTACACCATGTAGAATAAACTTTGACTATAAACAGCACAAACAGGCAGTGTTTTATCATTGAAGAAATGTTTTCCTCATGTTGTATTGTTAGGGAGTATGTGTAAGCTTCCGACAAATGAGGCGACAGCTGAGCTGCCATCTTTTTAGTGTAAACTTACAAAGATTTGAGCCGCGACGTGTGATTTCCAAGAAGTGGCATTTTGAAAAGTGTAGACTCAGACGAGCCTGTGCAACATCCTTTTAAGCTTAGAAACTCAAAACGATGTTTGCTCAGTGGCATAAGAGTCATAGAATATTCAAGCGACTAAGAAAGGCTCTGGCCATACTGCGCGTATGTCCAGGCTGGTCTGAGCCTTTGCTGGTCGCACATACCACATTGTTAGAAATCTCAAAACAATGATGGGAGAACAACTGACACCTGCAGGTGAAAACTAGTCACTGTAGCTGAGCTGAGCAGGTTAATTTGAGTCTTACCTGGTTGAAACAATAAAAAAAACTAGGTCTGTCAATACGTTGTTTATGTACTATAAGACCAGTTACCCATGTTGTAGCTCTTTTATAGAACTGAAGACAGGTAGAAATAGAGCAAGAAACAAAAGGAGACACAATAAATCTACAGAAGGGAGTAATCAGTTATCTATCTGCTACCAAAGCTGATGCTTAGTTTATTGTGCTATTTTCTCAAACCCACAGCCAAAATACTAAACAGCTCCAAACAATTAAAGGAAATGTGCTCGCATAAATCATGCAATTTTAGATAAGTACTGGGATATAGACAGATAAGCTAAAGCCGACCCAACATTCCTATCCTTCAGTCCCATGGAAAAAAGTTTAAAGATGTAAGGAAGAAGGCAAAGATCAGTGCTTTAAATCACATCCTTAAATCAATGGATACATGGCTATTAAGAATGTATATCTAGAAATATATCGCTTTATCGCAGTATGCAATGATGTTGATTAAAAATATTTTTATAATGAAATGATACTCAGTCTGGATATGTTGTGATTTGTGTTATAATGGGACCCCCAAGACAAGCATACAATTGAGCCGTGATATGGGATTTCCAACAATGTGGTATGTGCGACCATCAAAGGCTCAGACCAGCCTGCGCATATGCGCAGTCTGGTCAGAGTCTTTGCTAGTCGCTTGAATATTGCATGAGTGTTAAACTACTGACTGAACACGATTTGGAGGTTCTTAGCTTAAAATGAGGCTGCAGGCTCATCTGATTCTACACTTGTCAAAATGCCACATTGTTGGAAATCACATGTCGTGGCTCATATGGAGCTTCAGATTGTGTAGCAGGCAAAATAAGACAAAGGCATAGACTATAGTGGAGAGAAGAAACATAGAATGAAAGCATCAGAGAGGAAAACATATGTACAAACAAATGCTAATATATCACAGAAATGCTTCTTGTAAAACACAATCATGCAAACTAAGACAGCACGTGAGACTTTGGTACTTATTGCAGAGCCAGTTCGAGCAAGCATGTGCGTCCACACAGTCTCATCAGTGCGTTGACTGCTAGATAGTGCACACAAACATAAAAGTAGATGACATATCAAAGTAAGAATGAGCTATCTGCGTATCCATGTACCATTTAAGCCATTTCTCACTGTAATCAATTTGATTTGATTTGTTTTTAAGGGTTGTTGGGTAGTATTTTGCATTTCTATTCAAATTTTAATACAACGTTCTGTAAGCAAACAGTGTAGACCCTGATCAGACGCCGCATGTTGCGGCGTCTGCTCTGGGTATGCACTGTTTGCCTACGTCCCGCAAAAGGGACGCTAGGCTTAAATGGATTAAATTATGACGACGCATGTGCGATAAGAACAAATATCTCATTGGCTTGTCAAAATGTGTTTCACGTGGATAAAACAAACTTAACAGATCTTTATATATGATGTCACCATGGCATTACTTGAAAATGGACAAGTGGCGTCAAACTGGGTGCATGACAATACCACTTCATTAGATGGATTACATATGGTCACCACACATTTAAAAGCTCAGTTTGAGTCTCTGAAGACCTGATTTATACTGTGGTTTGTCTCCAGCCGCCCAAGATTTAGACTTGACCTGGAAATGACGTTAGTCTGTGGAATGATCTTTGTCTAGCATAGGTTTGTAGGCCTGTGGAAGACACAGATCTTTATGTGAGCTATAGAACTGACAATATCCCCCTTCTAGGAGATAAATCTCTGGAAAATTGAGCTGTGGGTATCTGTCTTTGTTCAATTCTCTATCCTGACTACGCAAGAAACGACACAATTTGGGACCACGTTTAGACGAGAACTCGCAATGGAAAATAAGCACGTGGTTTTTAGATGACGTCCTTATACTTTCCTTCAGAAATGTGTTGATTGCTTCCTTGGTATAAAGGTTGATGGCATCCTGCAAAAAGAGAGTTGTTGCATGAGAAAAAATATATATACATTTTTACATAATATGAGCCACGCCGCGTTTATTTCATTTACAATGCTAGCTGCATCCAAACTTTTACCAGTTACGCCAATCTCCGTTTCTGAGTAGGCTTTTTCATCCTGACTGGACCCCGATGTGGCTTGCAGTTGAGGTCAGAGATTAAATAATAAATGGCATTAGTATTCACTTAGAAAGAGCGAATTTGTATATTTGCTTATTTTTATTTTTACTTGAAAATAGGACTTTTCAATTGGTGGTATAATTTATGACCTGTAAAGAGCATGTGTTATATATGTTTCACCATCTTCACCATCTAATATGCTAATTATTAATGAATTGCACTGAATGAATTTCTGTATTGATCAAAGTTTGATCAAAACTGACCTGAGGTACAGTATTCGTCTAAGGTCAGCTGTATTAAACTGAGGTAAAACCAGTATGGCACTGACACATTGACCTGTAGAAATGCTGTTTAGTAAGAAGTATATAAATAAAATTGTCATTGATCAAGTAATTTTATGTTAGTCGAGTGAGGCCATAAGTTACAGGTCCGAGGTCGGCTGTATAGACGCGAGACCTTCAGCCTTGAGTCAATACAACTTACCTCGAACTTGTGACTGGGCCAGTGCAAAATCACATAAATAACATAATCATACTGTAAAATTCAATATACCTTGATGTGGCCTGCTTGATATTCGTATGGATATCTGCAATCAATGATAGTCACATGATCAATCAAGTTGCCGTAGGCGCCAGACAACAATTGTTGTACCTGAAAAATAAACTTTAATTTAAGTTTCAACGTCGACTTTACAAATTCTGCAAATTTTTTGAACATATATATTTTATTTTAATAAATGAAATTGCTTTGAACTGGCACTTTAACAGACAATAAATTGAACGGAAAAATGTTGAGTTCTTCTATCATCAAATTGTACCAATGGCGTCATAATGTCCTAAACACAAAGTCTACAATAAATACATTGTGGTATTATGCTGCCCTTACTTAAATACTAAATATATTCACTAGAATAAATGAGGGTCTGGATTTGATACATGCATATCGGTTAGCGATTAATGCTCTTATTTTATAGAGATTAGCAATTAATTCTCTTATTTTATAACGATTATCGACTTTTATGACTGAAAAAGTAACGTTTGTGCAAAAAAATCGAAAATAAGCATATAAGGAAAATGTTTAATCTAGTAGTGTTTAAGGGGTAATTTGTTTTATGATAAGGGATTTTATAAATCTCCCCTATCCTCTTTATCCAGACCCTTGTATATCTTCCGGTAAAATCCATACCTGATACAAAACAGTAGATGCGTATAGTAAATCAAGTAATCTACCAAAGAAGCATGCACATCAGAGTACACGAAGGACATCATTTTGATGGTTCTTGACGTCAATGAAATGAGCCAATGCATGGTAAAACAAACAAAATAATATATGCACCTAACAAAGACTTCGAATCGCCTGTACACCTACCAAGTCAGATCAGTGTCTGTGCTCAGTATTCAATGATATACAAATGTAGCTAAGTTCTCTCAGTAAGTTCATGCATATAGCAATACAAAGACTGTGATCAGACAATATGACTGCAGGAGCTGATGCGAGGTTTATGAGGTTACGTCTTTTGCACCCCATATCTTTAAAGTTTAGTTAAATCTTATCTAATGTCATTCCACTTGTTGCAATGCTCAAAACGTGACAACAATAAAATTCTCACCGTGTCAGACGTAATTGTGTTTAGATCCCCATGTTTCCCTTGAATCGTTGGAAGACTGTTTGCACGTGCTCCATCCGCTGTAATGGTCTGATCAGTTGTCAGTAATTCGACAGCATCCTTAATATCACTATCAATATCTTCAAACTCACTGCCCAGAAAACAGTCCTAAAAATAACAAATGCATTAACTCTCTATATTTGTATTCTAATGTTAAAACGTGCTAAATTGTCTTCAAATGCGAATGACTCAAACTTACTAACATTAAAGATTTTAGTTAAAAATAGCACCAGCCATCAGTATATTATATGTACATAAGCATTGAATTATAAAGCTGTAAAATGAAGCTAAGGTTGTATAGCAAAACTTACTTTTAGTATGAAAAATTCATTACGTTTTGAAAGTAAAAACACTCAAAAGTGGAGAATGCATTTATTCATTCTAAGCCAACTCATCCAAATAAACATCTCAAAGTAGGCCACTATCGGCTCACCAGCGGAACGCCATTCTAATGGCGTTTTGCTGGTCGGCCTTCAGTGGCCCAAGATCATTGCCTGTTGGGATAATATTTGGCTGTGTCCACAGGTTGCTTTGAGTTGCTGTTTTCTTCAAACATTGAAGGAAGATGTAACAAAGCATATATTTTCTTACCGTCGTATTTCTTGAATCAAAACTTCTATGGCGTTTGATGGTCATTTGGCTTATTTGTTCATGGTCTTCAGCAGGGCGCTTCACTGCTCGCTTTATGCTTTCAGTACCAAATCGCTTCTCAGAGGTCCTCGATTGTGGTGAGTTTAGGTCCTACAAGCAATCATTGAAAATTCAAAATAAACCAGTTACATTAACTCATATTTATATAACAACGTTTTGTAAATAGTGCGTCATTAATGAATAAACTATACCTAATCTCAATAAATCGTGAAAGGGGTCATGTAACTTTTGCAAAGGAAAGTCAAAGTCTCTAATAATCCATCAAACATCAGGAGAAAAAATAGGCCACTGTTTGAATTCACTTTCTTTTTCGCCTTATTTGGGGATAATATTGTGTGAAACGACTTTATAACTACACGCCAGGTTTTCTACAAAATAACAGAAAGATAGACAGAGAGGGAGAGATACAGAGACTTTACGAATCTTAATTATATGGAGCGCAGTGGCTCAGTGGTAGACTGCTTGACTTGAGATTGTGGGCCTCGCTGGAGGCTTTCAACCAATCGTCCTTGATCAAGATGCTTTCTGTTCAATCAAGGAAACTTTCCGACAGTACGGAAAGTTGTTGATTAGAAAGACAACTACTATATTAACTATAAAAATATATCCTCGTATTAACTATAAATAGTGATTTTCGTTTCGATCGATCGAGCGATAGATAGATAGATAGATAGATAGATAGATAGATAGATAGATAGATAGATAGATAGATAGATAGATAGATAGATAGATAGATAGATAGATAGATAGATAGATAGATAGATAGATAGATAGATAGATAGATAGATAGATAGATAGATAGATAGATAGATAGATGTTTTCAACTTACAAAGTCCATGCCAAGTCCAGAATCTTCATTGGTGAAGAACGGGCAATTGGTCTTGATCGGTGAGTTAAAGAACACTTGACTGTTCTGCTCTTCGAATAGACAATAATCAGTATGAAAATCTATATCCATTTCTGAAAAAAATAAGAATGTATCAGTGTTATTACTATATGTATATGCATATGTATGTATCACATCATATTACATGTTAACATGTACTGAGTGATTTGAATAAACTATGTTAAACTTTGTTAAACTTTTTTTACAACATTTACATACTTGTGTATGTTCAGCATGCAGGCCATTAGATAAGAGTGCGTATTTTAAAAAAAATGTCATCTCTCAACCAAAACATATGATGTAGGTACTCTAAAGAACCATTCCTCGACGGCCTAAAGTGACAAATAAGAAAATATTCACAATTCTACGCTCTCTGGACCTTTGATTAAACTTTGTCATGCTTCTTCGTGCATAAGTAAGGACGAGTTGATTTTGTCACGACAATTTGTCGACAGACAATTGATCGAGTACGACTACAATTGGATTTTGCTGTAGTTTAACCAATTCAAATAAGATTAAGTTCCTATATACCATCTGCACTAAAAGCAATCCTTGCATTTTTGCTCAACTCGCTTAATAAATAAATCATGGGCGCTCAAAAATAAATAAATAAATAAATAAATAAATAAATAAATAAATAAATAAATAAATAAAATTACCTACGTTATGTTTAACTATCCATGTAAGTAATAAGGCATTGTTGCTAAAACAGTACTCTGCCAAAATAAACTTGAGAAAATAATGTTCGCTAAAACTGTGTATAACTAATCATTGGCGAATTCAACAGGTGAACATTATTCAGCACCAAGGGTCGAGGCGTGAAATTGACAGAAAAGTTGACTTTAACCTGTTAAGTTTCTCGACTTGAGATAAACACGTGCTAAACACATTATGTGGCCGTTTTGAATTTCTTCCGACTTTCATGTGCGAATACATGTACATAGGCACGTGGTATTTAAAATTGCAACGCCATTATAAACATATGAGGTTACTACAGCGTTCTTAAACGTTGGTATGACGTTATGCATCGACAGCTTAACGAACCAGCACACGCGAATTTGATTAACGCATATGCGCAAATGCTTCTAATAAACGTCCATTCTGGCATAGCCAGTGGGGCTAGAAGTTTAAATTTTGTTCAAAGTTCATCTGCAACAAAACTTTAAATATACGAGCACCGACGGCTCTAGCGAGTCTGCACATATACGCAAACTCGTCAGAGCCGTCGCTGTGCGCTGATGCGATAAGTGTCGAAATATTGTGCATTTAACATATTTAAATAATCTTACCTTTTTATCGTTAATAAAGGACAGAAATTGTCTTTCAATTACTGAAGTAGTAAAAAAGTCCTTCCTTTTTATATTTGAAATAGACACATGACCAAATTTTACCCTAAAAGCAACCAACCAGAATGCTGGATGATTTCACAGAGATATCAGACCCTATCAAAGCACCGACATATTAAGAACCTAATTACTAATTAGAAATTTACAACAGATTTAATGATGAAATGTTCTCATCGATGTTATCTTTTTATATCATCGGCTCAACATACGAGCGTAAAAGATTGAAATAATCTGGGGAAGGCGATCATTGGTATCAACACGCTAAAATATTAATAAAGCAACGTGGATATTAAAATTACCTTCGTCTGTCCGTCCGCTCGTTTAGAAGCATTATCAGCCAAATTTCTTATGCTCTAAGAGTTTGCGAGAGCGAATTCATTTTAGCCCACCCTGGTACACTCGGGCTCGTTCATTAGCTCAAACAATTAAAACATGGTACATCTACATGTACATCATTTTTTACAGTAATTACTTTGGGTTTTGCAGCCTTGCCCCCATAAAAATGCAAAACTTGGAAGACAGAATGTTCTATCTAAATTTGAATAAAAAAGTATTTACCCTTAAAACGGAAATGGACAGGTCCAAATGATGAGAGTTGGAAATCCCATTCGGCGTGAATGGGTTAATATGAAGCTGGACCCTTTGTGGCCCTAGGGCAGGATGTTGTGTCATGGAATTACGATATTCAAAAAACAATAGACCTTGGGGTCGTAATGGGTATTCATCTGGAGCAAGATTGATATTGACAGAAAGCTCAGACCTGAGATGCTGGACTAAGATGACCTGCCGCACATATTTGTATAGTGGTTATTAGCACTCTAAGGTTTAGTTGGTGTAACTACACTTTCAGCGTATTCAGGCCGTTTTTTTCTTCAAAATATGGTTTCGTGTTTTTCACACATCTGTAAAACAAAACGTATATCACTTATTCTCACTATTGCTGGACGCGCACTGAAATACACTGGCCACTTTTTTATTGTTTTTTTTTTTAATGCGCAGACTGGTCTGCGTCATTGTTATTTGTGTTTTAGACACTTCGGCATCAAATATAGTCTGTGTAGCTGAATAGATCGGTACAAGTTTACTCTGGCATCGAGGTTTTAAAATTTGTTTATGCTCAACTCAACTCAGTTGAGCATGTAATTCGAAATGCTCAGAAAAACTAAATAGCTGAAATATAACTACTTTTCTTTCTTTAAAACTCACAGATGTTGGTTGTATTTATCATTCTACTAAATAATATTGCTAATAAATAATATTTATCATGCTAATTAATGTTAACATGCCAACAACCGTTGGCATTTTAATATTTGTGAGCATGATAATTTCATCCTTAGATGACCTTTATAACCTCGGGTCCTGATCGCAAAAAATGTATTTTCTCACGACGAGGCCAATATTATGAAATGAAACACAAAATCATAAATACCTGGTGCCAATATTGGGGTCCTCAAGAGACAGATAAAGATCCTTCCATAGATTAAATGACAGTAAAATCTTGATATGTGAGGTAATATAATTATCATGATAATTAGCTCAGTTATTTTTTTCTAACGGAATTGCCACTAGTCACCCAGTTATGGTGAACTAATGATTACTAATCACAACAACAATAGAAAATATCAGTGAGTTTGACAGGTTTAAAATTACAACGCTTTGATCCGGTCATCTCCGCATAGTGTGTTGCAGGCATTGAGTCAGATGAGTGGCTTAGTTAACCAGTAACGCTCGCACAGACTCAACAAAGTGTGTTATCATAAGATTTGATCTTGTCATATCTCTCTTTTGTCTTGAAATCAGCATAGTGAATTTAGCTGGTCAAGGTCTCAGTTAGCCTTCGCGGTTGGGCTTGATGCTCAGGGTTAACACTGCTTTTTGTCATCATAAATGATGTGTTTTGTGCGATCACTATACTCTCGATTATCTACCATAGTAGACAACGCATAGCTGTCAGTGTATACAATCTCTGACAACTCTACACGGGATGTACACTTCGACTCAATGGTTAGAGCATTGGTCTGCTAGCCAACTGGTACAATTCGACTAAATGGTTAGAGCATTTGTCTGCTAATCAACTGGTACAAAGTGAGTTCGATTCCAAGCAAGGGTACAGGAACTTTTGTTTCAATTATCAGTCAGTGCACAAGATTTCGGTACTTATCGGATCAGCGAACAGCGAAGGCTCAGACGCAGATTCGTCAGAGCCTTTGCTGTTCGCATATGAAAGATATGGATGTACAGTACAGATGAAAACCCTGGCCAAACTTTAGACCTCTGGCTTTGCTAGATGTATCGGCATGGGTGTTTATTAGAGATATTTGCGCATAAGCGATACCATGCGCGGATCCAGAAAGTTTTATCAGAGGGGGTCCAACTTTGACAACGTTTTTTTTGTTTGTTTTGTTTTTTAAGCTGATGAGAGGAGAGAGAATCCAAATACCACTATACAATAAGCTGGCCATCATCGGCTTGCCAGCGAAACGCCTGGCTTGGTAGCTTTATGATTTTTCAGGGGATCCGGACCAGTATTGCTAAGAAACCTTATTTTTCTGTGATTTTTCAGTGGGGGCATGGACCCCTGCCCCCTCCCCCCTTCTCTGGATCCGCGCATGGATACGTACCAAATTTCGTGCACTTGCCTAAATGCTTTTTAGCTCATCTGAGCTGAAGGCTCAAGGTGAGCTATTGTGATCGGTCATTGTCCGTCATCAGTTTGTCCGTTGTGCGTCTGTCCGTAAACTTTTTCTTTAAACGACATATCCTCCTCAACCATTGGTCCAAATTTCATATAACTTCACATAAATGTTCCCCATGATGCCCTATTTCAAAATTGCACAAATGGTTCTGCTCTACCGAACAGGAGGGCTGCCAGAGCTCTAGATAAGAAATCTTTTATATGACATCTCATCCTGAACAACTGGTCCAAATTGAAAATTATTTCACAGAATTGTTTCTCTTCATACTCTCTACCAAAATTGCACAGTGGTTTTTCTCCGCTGATCAAAAGGGCCGCCAGAGCTCCAGATAAGAAATATCTTTAAAAGACATCTCCTCCTGAACCACTGGTCAAATTGAAAATAATTTCACATAATTATTCCTCGTAATGCCCTTTTATCACAATCGCATAAATGGTTCCGCTCTGCTGAGCAAAAGGGCCGCCAGAGCTCCAGCTAAGAAATATCTTTAAACGACATCTCCTCCTGAACCACTGGTCCAAATTCAAAATTATTTCACAGAATTGTTCCTCGTGATGCCTTCTACCAAAATTGCACAAATAGTTTTGCTCCCCTGAACAAAGGGGCTGCCAGAGCTCTAGATAAGAAATGTCTTTTCATGACATTTCCTCCTGAACAACTGATCCAAATTCAAAATAATTTCACAGAATCGTTTCTCATAAAACCCTCGACCATAATACCCTAATATCTAGAAGTGTTCCTCATAATGACATTTTATCAAAATCGTATAAATGGTTCCGCTCTGCTGAGCAAAAGGGCAGCCAGAGCTCCAGATAAGAAATATCTTTAAACGACATCTCCTCCTGAACCACTGGTCAAAATTATTTCACAGAATTATTCCTCGTGATGCCTTCTACCAAAATTGCACAAATGGGTTTGCTCCACTGAACAAAGGGCTGCCAGAGCTCTAGATAAGAAATGTCTTTGAATGACATTTCCTCCTGAACCACTGGTCCAAATTTAAAATAATTTCACAGAATTGTTACTCACAATGCCCTTTTATCAAAATCGCACAGATTGATCCGCTCTGCTGAACAAAAGGTCCGCCAGAGCTCCAGATAAGAAATATCTGTAAACGACATCTCCTCCTGAACCACTGGTCCAAATTCAAAATAATTTCACAGAATTGTTCCTCATTCTACTAAAATTGCACAAATGGTTCCACTCCGCTGGACAAAAGGGCCACCAGAGTGAACCACCAGTTCAAATTCAAAATAATTTCACAGAATTGTTCCTCATGATGGCTTCTACCAAAATTGCACAAATAGTTTTGCTCAGCTTAATACAGGGGTCGCCAGAGCTCTGGATGAGAAATATATATTCAAATGAAATCTCCTGAACCACTGTTCCAAAATAAAAATAATTTGACAGAAATGGTCCTCATGTTGCCCTCT
Organism: Loripinus fragilis; assembly: GCA_964019695.1. Taxonomy (NCBI): domain Eukaryota; kingdom Metazoa; phylum Mollusca; class Bivalvia; order Lucinida; family Lucinidae; genus Loripinus; species Loripinus fragilis. The sequence continues at coordinate 94,894,271 of OZ026515.1, forward strand.
ACCAAAATTGATCCGAAGGTTCAGCCTGGCTGAACACCCTCTTGTTTTTCAGATATGCTTTATACTTGTTGCGACTTTTATATCTCATGAACCGGCAAAAATGATAAACATTTGTTACATTTGCCTGGAAATGTTTCCAACATCAGTTGGAACCTGATTGGAACAAGGGAACTGTATATGTGGCAGGTCACATGGATCCGCACACAGGATTTCGGTACTTATTGCATCATCGAGCAACGAAGGCGCAGACAAGTCTGCGCATATATGCAGACTCGCCAGTACCATCACTGCTCGCATCCATAAAGTATAGATATAGATGAAGACTTTTGCCATAAATTAAAACCCTTTCTCCGCTGGATACGTCAGAAAGGGTGTTTATTCACAGGAGCTTGAAATTCGGTCCTTATTTCACCTCTATAGCCTCAAAATCAAAATCCCACAATGACATTACGTAGCAAGGACCAAACTTCAAGCTCCTGTGGTTAATTAGGATCAAAATCTCGTTTGCTGTCCCATTTAATAGCACCGGTCAAATGGGGAACATCTTTATTTTGTTTTGTTTTTTTATCATGCTGTGTGCTATTGTCCCATACAGATGATTCAGTATATTCAAGGAAATGTCAATTAAAAGAGAAATATATATTCTGGAGTGATTTTCTGTCTACAATGAATTTCAATCGACCTGTATATTCATTTTAATGTGTTAAATCAAATAACTCTTAAGTGCACGATCCACTCTACCCTCTTTTTTAAGTACATGAACAGCTCTTGCCGTTTTAAAATATTTCAGTAAACCTGGACCTATCCTTGTTGAGATCTGTTGTTGTTGTTGTTGTTGTTGTTGTTGTTGTTGTTGTTGTTGTTGTTGTTGTTGTTGTTGATTTTTTGCGATATTTTTGGTTTGTTTGGGGGTGTTCATGTGTGCGTGCGTTTTATTTGTGTTTGTTTGTTCGTTCTAATGATTTAAAAAAAATAGGTGGGGGGAATGGGCACTTCAGAGAGGATTGAACCAGAGATCTCTCGCTTGAGAAAGGAGCACATTAACGCCAGAGTACATTTTCAGCTTGCCATCGGACTAAGCATACCGTCTTTCTTATGTCCACTGATATATTACAAAACAGGCTATGTTCATCCACGGGAGACCGCTGTAACGACAGTGTTCTCTTCATTTGAGCCCCTTTCCAAAAGAGGAGAGAATGTGCTCCTCCTCCTCGAAAACCACATGAAATCCCTTGAGAGTGCACATGTATTTTCAAAACGCATATGCGCACTTTGCATAATGAGCGCTACGCCTATGTTGCTCGTTGGTGTATAGGACATGCTCTGAAAGCCATCCTTTATTACTTTCTTAGGATTGTGCAATATTTTGAACGCTTTAGGAATTATTGACACTTTTTAGGACATTTATTCTTGGCTAAGCCTCGACTAATGATATATATACTTTTCCAATCTCTTGGCCCCACATCGTTTCAATATCAATGTTTAAATGAAATCTCACCACAATTGTCTAATTGTTTAACAGACAAGGCCATTTTCAGTCTTTCAGAGCTTGGTTCTCGACAAAGCATTGTCAGCTCAAAAATTTTATTTATCAATCTCCTTAAAATCAATTAAAAGTAGTATGTAAACGTAAAAAGATAGCATAGACCTCTTTACCTTTACTGGGTGCTTTGCAAAACGTATTATATTTTTCCACAAATTGACTGGTAGTTTAATCGTCACGTACGAAGCTATGCAGTAAAGATGTTATTAAATTTTAATGCATTTCCCCTTATTCTGCCTATCATACTGAGAAGATGAAAATTCCAAAAAGTCCTAGGACCAAACTTACAATGCCTCCTTAAAGTTACCTACTACTTACCGGATTTTGGGTTACAAATATATCGTTTCAAACTTCTTAAAGTCAAAACTTTTTCATGTATTCTGTAGATCACAATGACATCTTTGACCATATGACCTGCATCAAGCCTGGCAATTTATTAAACATTTGTAATAGCATGTTGAAATGTCAATACATGTACTTAACTAAGGTAGTACTAAACTTTAAGGAGGCATTGTCATTTTGGGTCCTGAACTTTAGAAATTTTTCTCTTTCTTATTATTTTTTAAAATATTAGCAATTTTAAGTTTAAATGATCAATTGTCTTCAAATAATTGGGAAAGTTAATCATAGAAACCATTATAGTCTACCTAATTCAGTACTTTGAGGCTGACTTTCTATGGAAAGTCAGCCTGAAAATCCAGAATTCAAGATTAATCATGAAGATTTTCATCCATGCATTTCATTAGTAAAATTCCTTTCTAATGGTTTATTCTTTTTTTATATAAACGCGTGGTATATTGGCCTCTTTCTATTTAGTTGGAACCGTTTACTAAATAAAAAATGAACAGATCACTTTATAGCTTTGTCAATGGCTTTGAAAGCGGCATAAGATACTAACCAGGGCCTGCACCTTTTACCGACTACAGAGAACTTAAGCTTGTTTCTTTACTTGTATTGATTACGGTGAGTGTCTTCTTCAAGTAGATAAATGGCGTCATGAATTCGTCCATCGGAGTGACATTTAATCTCGGTTTGGTTTGTGTATTTTTATTATATGAAACGTGTCATATAAAATATCTGCTTAATGTAACCCTTTCAACACTACAGACCTGAAAACAGGTCTGGGCAAACAGTGTAGATCCAGATGATATGACTCATATGAGCCATCTCATCTGGATCTACACTGTTTGCTTACTCATTTGTCTTCTCACTCTCAGCGTTTGCAATTTTTCAGGGTTTGTCTAACACCAATTTTAAACACAATGGACTCTTCTACAATTTAGTGGAAATGTTTATCTCAGAAACTTAGGGGTGAAAGGTTTAGTTAACATACAGTGAATAGGGAGCAAAATGACAAGACGTTATTTGATAAAGTATTTAATAATGTTTTTTTTTCTTTAACAATATAACAACAACGTAAGCATGAGTAAAACAAACAATATAATCACACGTGTTAAATAAACTTTGAGCATATGCAAGCAACGAGACTTGATCAGCTTACCCATAACAATCTGATCAAATTCTCCATTGCCAAATAACCAAATAGATTTAAGCTGTCCACAAAACCAATATCCTGACTTTAATATGTTTTTGAACAAATAAAACTGGACTTGTTAGTCTACATATTAGCCATGGCATGAATGAGAAAAACTGTTTTAATTGTCTAACTTTACACCAGTAGTTTTGTTCGATGTAACATTTATACTGTTATAAAAGCTATTCTCTGGTCTATGCTCTTTTCTATTGTTACAATCAATGTAATAACCACAGCAATAATATGTAAATGTTACCATCATTTAAAAATGCATACATCAGTTTGTTTCTGATAGAGAATAAGTGAAAGCATGTTTACAACAAATAGATGACAGTTGAACTGTCACATCTTTTGTTGCAAATGATGACTCAGTTTATAGTGACGATAGTATAGATACTACGTTTGAAGCATCTAAGTTTTCAAGATTCTAACTAGCCTCTGTTGCTGAGCAGAGTAATCTGTGTTGCATGGATTAAACCTCAAACAAGTTTTGTCAATACGTGGTTCGTATGCTATAGATCATTTCCCATTGTGTAGTTCTTATAATAATGAGCCCTGGCATGGGATTTCCAACAATGTGGTATGTGCGACCAGCAAAGCCTCAGATCAGCCTGCACATACGCGCAGTCTGATCAGAACCTTTGGTAGTCGCTTGAATATTCTATGAGTGTTAAGCTACTGACCGAACATCATTTGGAGTTTCCTAAGTTTATAAGATAGCTACAAAGGCTCGTCTGAGTCTACACTTGTCATAATGCCACATGGTTGGAAATCTCATGTCGCTGCTCATATAGAACTAAAGACAGACAGAAATAGAGCAAGATAGAAAAAAGGGAAACAGAAAAAAATCAGAATGGCGTAATCAGTTATCTATCTGCTACTAAAGCTGATGCTGAGTTTAAAGTCCCATAATAAATAGAGAATACTAGGTGAGTGTCTTTTGATATCAAGTTTACCAGGCAAGGCTTTGGGAACGCTTGTTGACATCACGAGGCTTGCAAAGTGATTCAACATGGGTTCTGAAAGCCCAGCCTGGTAAACTTGATATCAAAATACGCAAATTCTGGTATTTTATTTATCAGTTTACCCATTGTTTCACTCTTCAAACTAGCGATTATGACGTAATTTGCAATTTTGTAATGATTCAGCGTTATTAGCGACGTCATTCAAAAAGTGCAACGTCATCATGACCTGATAAAGGCACATGCCGTGAGATAGACAACGTTTATCAGGCAACGATCAACAATGCAGTTAATATGAGAGGTAACTGATAAAACACCATACGCCAACATGCCCAACTGCTCCTCATACAAATGGAAAAAAAGTGCAGTTCGCGTAAATTGTGCATGTTCAATAGTTACAGGGATATAGACAATAGCGCTTAAAAACAAAAAATTTCCCGCCCTAAAGCCCCATAGAAAAAGGTTAACGTTACTTCTTTAAATGTTAAATCAACAGATACAGGGATATTTAGAATTTATTTGTAGAAATATTTGCTAAATTGTAGGATGCAATGGTGCTGTTTAAAATTGTTTTGGAAATTGTCTAGATCAATGAAATGATACAGGATATTGTGCATAATATGGGATATTGGGACCCCATAGACGATTTAATATTGAGCATCAGATTATGTAGCAGGCAAACTAAACCAAACGCATAGACTAGAGAGAAGAGAATGGAACATAGAATGAAAACATCAGAAAGGAAAACATATGTACAAACAAATATAAATATATCACAGAGATGTTTCTTATAAAACACAATCATACTAACTAAACCAGCATGGGAGATTTTGGTACCCACGTAAAGGCAATCAGAAAAGGTTCGGATCTGCCTGTGCTTCAACACGATCTCACCAGGGTGTTCACTGCTAGCACACAAAATATAAAAGATCATAGTTCAAGCGAAACATTGGCCAACCACGCATTCATATTTAACCCATATAAGCCTAGCGTCCTTTTTATGGGACATAGACCAACAGTGCAGATCCAGATCAGACACCGCATAATGTGGTGTCTGATCAGGATCTTCACTGTTTGCTGAAAGAATGTTCTATTAAAATTTGGAAAACAATGAAACGTTCCATCCAGCACCCTTAAAATTGGAAATGGGCTCGTTCTACCATTAAAGGGCAGGCAAATCCATTCGGCTTAAGTGGGCTAAGATATGATTTTACACCTATGCAACAAGTACAATTATCCCATGGGTTTGTCAAAACATGTTACACATTTATAAACTCAACATAGCAGATCTTGTTTATATGTCAGTACTCGCAAATAGGCTTGTGGTATCAAACTGAAGTCATTGTGATACCACTTCATAAAAGCTCCTATGGTCACCATATACTTAAAAGCTAAGTTTGAGTCTCTGTAGTCCCAATTTATACTGTGGTTTATCTCCAGCTGCCCAAGATTTAGACTTGACCCGGAAGTGACGTAAGTCTGTGGAATGATCTTTGTCTAACATAGGCTTGTAGGCCTGTGGAAGGCACATGTCTTTATATGAACTATAGAACTGACAATAGCCACCTTCTAGGAGATAAATCTCTGGAAAATTGAGCTGTGGATAGCTGTTTTTGTTCAAATCTCTATCCTGGCTACGAAAGAAACGACACAATTTAGGACCACGTTTAGACGAGAACTCACAGTGGAAAATCAGCACGTGGTTTTTGGATGACGTTGTTGTACTTTCCCTCAGAAATGTGTTGATTGCTTCCTTGGTATAAAGGTTTATGGCATCCTGCAAAAAAAGAGTAACTTCTTGAGAAGAACTAATATTTTGTTATATAATATGAGCCACGCCACGTTTATTCCAAACCAGTATGGCACAGAATTTTTTACCTATAGAAATGCTTTTATAAATAACAAGAGGCTCAATGAGCCTATACCGCTCACCTGAGTAGTAAGCCTCATTGTTTCAGAGAAGATTTTTTTATTACGAGTCTATGGTAGCATATGATACCCGTGGAGTGGCTAATTTTAACCCATGTGACATGATTGACAGGGTTTACGTAGGGGATCACTAAGCATTGCAACATTCTAAATATATAAGCTGATGGCCTCATGGCTATAGAGAAGATGATTTTAAAGTTTTCCCCATTATATGTCTATGGAAACTCTTGATCCCTGGGGTGGGGCCAGTTTGGACCCCAGGTATTTGATTGGCAGGATTTATGCAGGGGACTTTATAATAAATATATAAGCTGTGGGCCTCATGGTTTCAGAGAAGAACATTTTTAAAAAAATCCCATAATAAGTATAGAAATTCTTGATCCCCAGGTTGGGGCCAGTTTAGACCCCTTCGGCTTGATTGGACAGATTTATATAGGGGACCACGAGACATTACTATATACCAAATATATAAGCCGTGGGCCTCATGGTTTCAGAGAGTTTTCTCCACTATAACTCTATGGGAGATATATGTTGCTATGACAACCAGAGCTCCAATCCATTTAGCACAAAAACCCAATGCAGCCTTTCCCCCAACATGATGATGCTTTACATGAAATTTGATAAAAATTGGCCAACTGACTTAAGAGATATATTACTTTGAAGGACAGATGGCGTACAACAGACGCCAACGGACGCCAGACCATCATTGCCAAACTTATACCTCACATGAGCATTTGGCTCAGGTGAGCTAAATTGCCATAAATCATGTGATTTCGTGTTGGCCGAGGTAGGCTGAAAGTTACATGTCTAATGTCAGCTGTATAGACCTGATGCCTTCAGCTTTGGGCCAATACAGCTGACCTCGATTTACATAGGTCCAGATAAGGATCGTGTGTGCACCTAGAATTGCGTTTATTTCCAAACCCATGTGTTTTGGTTGCTCAAAAGAACCGTCTCATTGAGACGGTTATTTTGAGAACCCACAACATATGTTTTGGTTGAGAAATAAGAAAGTTAATTTTCCAGTACGCACTCTTATCTGGAGGCCTGCTCGAACCTGTAACTGGGTAAGTACAAACTCATTTGATAAATAACATAATCATATTGTTATATTCAATATACCTTGATATGGCCTGCTTGATATTCGTATGGATATCTGCAATCAATGATAGTCACTTGATCAATCAGGTAGTCATAGGCGCCAGACATCACACGTTGTACCTGAAAAAATAACAACATTTATTTGAGTTCCAACGTTGACTTAACAAATTTTGTAAATTACTCGAACATGTTCTATTGCACTTTAAATGGCAAAACTGATGGACTTCTTTAGTCATCAAATTGTTCTAATGGCGTCAGATAACGTCATAATAATCCGAAATACAAAACCTATAATAAATACACCATTGTATTGCACTGACCTTAATAAATACAATGTATAGTAACAATCCTGACTCGATATAAAACAATAGATGCCTAAAGTAAATCAAATAAACTACCAAACAAACATCGAAATCCGAGTGAGCAAATGACATGCATTTGATTGTTCTTCTTGTCAATGAAACGATTTGGTGCATGGCAAAACAAACAAAGTAGCATGTTCACCCAGCAAAGACTCAGCTTCGTCTGTATACCGACGAAGTCAGATCATTCCAGTGCTGAGTTCTCGCGGTTGCCTCATGCAAACAGCAAAGACTGTGGACAAATTGGATGTAAGCCCAAGCTGATATAAGTGAGTTGTTTGTGCAAAGGTGCGTGCTAGAGCACATTTGTTTTACAGCCCCCTCTCCCTACTCAATGTTCCTGAGGAGGGGTCAAAACTTGTGACAGTTTTGCGATGGTGCGCCATCGACTGCGCTATTATAGTTGGTTTTGTTATGCCTTGCCTCAAGCAACACGTAACACCTAAATTTTAAGACGACATCGTGACGTCATCTGCATGCCATGACTTTAAATTATTGGCGAAATTATTTTGAATGGTATTTCACTTCTTTGGAATGCTCGAAACGTGACAACAATAAAATTCTCACCGTATCAGATGTAATTGTGTTCAGATCCCCATGTTTCCCTTGAATCGTTGGAAGACTGTTTGCACGTGCTCCATCTGCTGTAATGGTCTGATCAGTTGTCAGTAATTCAACAGCATCCATAATATCACTATCAATATCTTCAAACTCACTGCCCAGAAAACAGTCCTAAAAAATAGCAAAATGTATTAAATCTCTATATTTGGCGATTCTTGTTCATGTTGTAACATTACATAAAGGTAACATAATTAATGTGACATAATTAATGACGTCAAACTGTTTCAGACAGTATATCGCAGGATATACTGTCGCAAATGTTTGACGTTATCCAATCAGACGTCGAGTTACAAAACAAAGTGCATTAGAATGCCTATTTGACTGCTCATAAAGTATTGATTTAAAGCATAAGTGTCACCATCCATAAGGATTTCAGAAATGGGTCATGCCATTTAATTGAAATTGCATTTTCTTTTCCAACGAATTCTCTTGTAATTTAAAGCATTGCACATATCGTCTGCATATACATGAACCATGTATTATACTTGAAAACATGCTAGATTGCCTTTAAATAAGAATGACTCAAACTTACTAATATTGAAGAATTTTGTTAAGAATGGCGCCAGTCATCAATATATTATATGTACATAAGCATTGAATTATATAGATATAAAGCCGCGTTTAAAATGAAGCTAAAGTTGTATAGCAAAAATTCCGCATACAGTATAAAAATCATTATTTTTTGAAAGTAAAAAACACTCAAAAGTGGAGAATGCATTTCTTCAATCTAAGCCAACTCGTTCCAATAAGCATCTTAAAGTAGGCCACTATTGGCTCACCAGCAAAACGCCATTCTTATGGCGTTTCGCTGGTGAGCCTACAGTAGCCCAAGATCATTGCCGGCTGGGATATTATTTGGCTGTGTCCACATTTTGCTTTGAGTTGCTGTTTTCTTCAAAACGTTGAAGGAAGATGTAGCAAAGCATACGTTTTCTTACCCTCGTATTTCTTGTATCAAAACTTCTATGGCGTTTGATAGTCATTTGGCGTATTTCGTCATGGTCTTCAGCAGGGCGCTTCACTGCTCGCTTCATACCTTCATTACCAAATCCTTTCTCAGAGGTCCTCGATTGTGGCGAGTTTAGGTCCTACAAGAATTCATTGAAAATTCAAAATAAACCAGTTACATTAACTTATATTTGTCTTAACAACGTTTTGTAAATAGTGGGTCATTAATGAATAAACTACACCTAATCTTAGTAAATCTTGAAAGGGGTCATGCAATCTTTGCAAAGGAACTCAAAGTCTTTAATAATCCATCAACCATCAGGAGAAAAAAATTCGTCTTATTTGAGGAAAATGTTGCGTGAAACAACTTTATAAACTATACGCCAGGTTTTCTACAAATAACAGAAGGACAGACAGAGAGGGAGAGATAAAGAGACCTTGTGAATCTTAATTACATAAAAATATATCCTCGTATTAACTATAAATAGTACGTTTAGATAGATAGATAGATAGATAGATAGATAGATAGATAGATAGATAGATAGATAGATAGATAGATAGATAGATAGATAGATAGATAGATAGATAGATAGATAGATAGATAGATAGATAGATAGATAGATAGATAGATAGATAGATAGATAGATAGGTGTTTTCAACTTACAAAGTCCATGCCAAGTCCAGAGTCTTCATCGGTGAAGAACGGGCAATTGGTCTTGATCGGTGAGTTAAAGAACACTTGACTGTTCTGCTCTTCGGATAGACAATAATCAGTCTGAAAATCCATATCCATTTCTGAAAAAATAAGAATGTATCAGTGTTATTACTATATGTATACGCATATGTATGTATTACATCATATTACATGTTAACATGTACTGAGTGATTTGAATAAACTTTGTTAAACTTTGCTAAACTTTTACACAGCATTAACATGCGTGTGTATGTTCAGCATGCAGGCCATTAGATAAGAGTGCGTATTTTAAAAAAATGTCATTTCTCAACCAAAACATATGATGTAGGTACTCTAAAGAACCATTCCTCGACGGCCTAAACTGACAAATAAGAAAATATTCACAATTCTACGATCTCTGGACCTTTGATTAAACTGTGTCATGCTTCTTCGTGCATAAGTAAGGATGAGTTAATTTTGCTAGTACGACAATTCGTCGAAAGACAATTGGTCGAATACGACTACAATTGGATGTTGCTGTAGTTTAACCAATTCAAATAAGATTAAGTTCCTATATACCATCTGTACTAAAAGCAATCCTTGCATTTTGCTCAGCTCGCTTAATAAATAAAGCATGAGTGCTCAAAAACAAATAAATAAATAAATAAATAAATAAATAAATAAATAAATAAATAAATAAATAAATAAATAAATAAATAAATAAATAAAATTACCTACGTTATGTTTAATTATCCATGTTAATAATAAGGCATTGTTGCTAAAACAGTACTCCGCCAAAATAAACTTGAGAAAATAATGTTCGCTAAAACTGTGTATAACTAATCATTGGCGAATTCAACAGGTGAACATTATTCAGCACCAAGGGTCGAGGCGTGAAATTGACAGAAAAGTTGACTTTAACCTGTTAAGTTTCTCGACTTGAGATAAACACGTGCTAAACACATTATGTGGCCGTTTTGAATTTCTTCCGACTTCCATGTGCGAATGCATGTACATAGGCACGTGGTATTTAAAATTGCAACGCCATTATAAACATATGAGGTTACTACAGCGTTCTTAAACGCTGTTATGGCGTTATGCATCGACAGCTTAACGAAACAGCACACGCGAATTTGGTTAACGCTTATGCGCAAATGCTTCTAATAAACGTCCATTCTGGCACAGCCAGTGGGGCTAGAGGTCTAAATTTTGTTCTGAGTTCATCTACAACAAAACTTTAAATATATACGAGCACCGACGGCTCTAGCGAGTCTGCACACATACGCAAACTCGTCTGAGCCGTCGCTGTGCGCTGATGCGATAAGTGTCGAAATATTGTGCATTTAACATATTTAAATAATCTTACCTTTTTATCGTTAATACAGAACAGAAATTGTCTTTCAATTACTGAATTAGTAAAAAAGTCCTTCCTTTTTATATGTGAAATAGACACATGACCAAATTTTACCCTTAAAGCAACCAACCAGAATGCTGGATGATTTCACAGAGATATCAGACCCTATCAAAGCACCGACATATTCAGAACCTAATTACTAATTAGAAATTTACAACATATTTAATGATGAAATGTTTTTTCGTTGATGTTATCTTTTTAAATCATCGGCTCAACAAACGAGCGTAAAAGATTGAAATTATCTGGGCAATGCGATCAATGGTATCAACACGCTTAAACATTAATAAAGCAACGTGGATATTAAATAACCTTCGTCTGTCCGTCCGCTCGTTTAGAAGCAATATCAACCAATTTTCTTATGCTCTAAGAGTTTGCGAGAGCGAATTCATTTTAGCCCGACCTTGTACGCTCTGGTTCGTTCATGAGCTCAAACAATTAAAACATAGTACATCTACATGTACATCATTTTTTACAGTAATTACTTTGATTTTTGCAGCCTTGCCACCATAAAAATGCAAAACTTGGAAGAAAGAATGTTCTATTGAAATTTGAATAAAAATTAAACAATATTTACCCTTAAAACGGAAATGGACAGATCCAAATGAGAAGAGTAGGAAATCCCAGTCGGCGTGAATGCGTTAATAGCAAGCTGAACCCTTTGTGGCACTAGGATAGGGTGTTGTGTCATCGAATTACGATATTTAAAAAAAAGAATGGACTTTGGAGTCTTAATGGGTATGCATCTGGCGCCAGATTGATATTGACAGTAAGCCCAGACCTGAGATGCTGGACTCCTGTCGAACATAGTAGGGCCTCGAAGCGAGAAAGCCTGTCTTCGGTGTTTGCGAACAACAAAGGCACAGACCAGCCTGCGCATCCGCGCAGTCTGATCAGCGCCTTTGTTATTCGCATATTGGAAAGAACCATATCTTGACTTACTATGAACGAAATTTCAATTTTCTAGCTAGTCTCTGTAGCCGAGGAGACTGGTTTAAATCTCACTTTGTCGGAAACCCCTAAGACAGGTTTTGTCGGGCCGAGGCCCATTTGTGTACTGGTTATTAACACTCTAAGGTTTGGTTGGTGTAACTACGCTTTCATCGTATAAAGGCCGTGTTTTCAACTGAATATGGTTTCGTGTTTTTCACACATCTGTAAAACAAAATTTATATCATAATAGAGCCGTGGCATGTGATTTCCAACAATGTGGCATTTTGACAAGTGTAGACTCAGACGAGCCTGTGCAACCTCCTTTTAAGCTTAGAAACTCCAAATGGTGTTCAGTCAGTAGCAAAACAGTCATAGAATATTCAAGAGACTAGCAAAGGCTCTGATCAGACTGCACGTATGTGCAGGCTGGTCTGAGCCTTTGCTGGTCGCACATACCTCATTGTTGGAAATCTCATGTTGCGGATCATATAATACTATGATAACTGATCACTATTGCTGGACGCGCACTGAAATACACCAGCCACTTTATTATTGTTTTTTTTTGTTTGTTTTTTCATATGCGCAGTCTGGTCGGCGTCATTATTATTTGTGTTTTAGATAGAATTATAGAAAAATTTGCAGCATCAAATATAGTTTGTATAGCTGAGTAGATCGGTACAAGTTTACTCTGGCATCGAGGTCATAAAATTTGTCTATGCTCAACTCAACTCAGTTGAGCATGAGATTCGAAATGCTCGGAAAAAAACTAAAATGCTAAAAAATATCAACACGTTTCTTGCTTTAAAACTCACAGATGTTGGTTTGTATTTATCATTTTGCTAAATAGTATTGCTAATAAACAATATTAATCATGCTAATAAATGTTAACATGCCACATGCCAACAACTGTTGGCATTTTAATATTTGTGAGCATGATAATTTCATCCTCAGATGACCTTTAAAACCTCGGGTCCTGATCGCAAAAAATGTATTTTCTCACGACGAGGCCAATATTATGAAATGAAACGCAAAATCATAAATACCTGGTGCCAATATTGGGCTCCTCAAGAGTCAGATAAAGATCCTACCATGGATTAAATGACAGAAAATCTTGATATGTGAGGTAATATAATGCAGGGGCGTGCCTGAGGGCAAAATCAAAGTACGCAGGGGGTGGGTAAGGGAGGGGGTGTCCCCCTCCCCTACGTTAGGAAAAAAATCAAAATATGAACTAAATGGTGTTTTCTCCTGCATTTTCTGAACCTAAACACCGACTTAATTGTTTCTAAAACAAAAGTGAAAAAACAGTCAAAATCCTATTGCTTTGGTTCAGGATTATTACAAAATTGGTATACTTGTAATGTAAAGACCTAACCCGGGTGAGGCATGTTTTTATTGCATTTTCGCGATTTAAGACGTTTTTATTTTTTGGACATTCAAAAATTAAAGTACGCAGCTGCGTACTTTGCGTATACGCAGGCACGCCCCTGTAATCATCAAGATAATTAGCTCAATTAAGTTTTCTAACGGGTTTGCCACTAGTCACGCAGTTATGATGAACTAATGATTACTAATCACAACAACAATAGAAAATATCAGTGAGTTTGACAGGTTTAAAATTGCAACACTTTGATCTGCTCATCTCCGGCTAGTGTGTTGACGGCACTCATCAGAGTGAAGTCACGGTCATGTGGCCACGAGGGACACAGTCGCTAATTTGTGCCTACTGTTCCGAGACTTTCTGCTCGGGATTCACTCTGTCACACGATTACTTTATTTACGGTAGGCTAGTGATTTCCTACAATGATCACGGTCCGTGGAAGCGCACCAAAATACCCCAAACCTCCTCAAAACCACAAAAACACCCCAAACGTGGCTCACCACATACAAACTAGCACAACCCCACATCATATCCACCAACGCACCACAAACTTTGCAATAAAGTACAAAATAATGTATCTATATAGTCGGAAATATAAACAGTATTACATTAGCTATGAATAGTTATTAGATGAAGTAGACTCTTGGCTTTCGTTTGTGATGTCTAATTGTGAAGTTGTCACTTTTCCCATTGGTATCATGGGCAAGGTGTTGTACTTGACTGTATCGATTCCTGATATTTGCCCTTGATCTTATTTTGCGTATATGCGCAAAGTTCCAGGTCCCGAAGTTATAAAACTTTTTTCAAGCTCAACCCAACTGAGCACGAACTTTATCATGCTTGTGTATGTTAATAGGCGAACAATTTTTGACATTTTAACATTTATTAAATGCTAAATGCAATATCTGAGACTTTGAAAGCAAGAAAAGTCGGTATTTTTCAGCATTTAGTTTATGAGCAGTTAAAATTTCATGCTCAGTTGAGTTGAATACGAAATAAGTTTATTTAACCTCGGGTCCAGATCTCGTCCAGTGGTTCAAATGTTTCCACTAACATGCATACATCTCGTCCAACAAACTGGTACTAGCAGCTGCATGACGCTCGCATCAGTAAAAGGGGTTATGCAAGGAAGATATAGTATGGCAGGTAAATATTGTTAGAGATATTTTATGTTATGCTGCAATAATAGATGGTCTGGATGGGCGTGGTGGTGGGGTCTGGTATTTAATATGATATCTCAATAATAGAGGGTCTGGTATTTACTTAACATTAAAGTTTAACCCATTATTCACTTCCGTTAAAGTTTTCCTTATTCATTGTAAGAAATCCACTATCCTTTAAAATTGTGAAAGCTTATCATTTTATTTTTGGACTCATATTTGGTTTATTCTTTATTATTTTAAAACTTAAGCGTATTATTCAGCATACATTGTTTTTCTGCTATTCATTATTCTCTAATCAGTGATTGTTGTGCTCTTTATTCTGTAATCTTTATACAGCCATTATTCACTAATCATTGAACCCCATCCAGACCCTCATACAAGTAATAGCTCTACATATATAGGTATGTTATATATTTGCTAATGTTATGTGTGTCCTATTCAAATAAGCAACGTTAAATGAAGCGTCTTTATCTTTATGCCTTAAATCGCAAGGTACTCGTGGGGGCAATTCGTTGTTCGCAGTGGCGGATCCAGAGGGGGTTCGGGGGGGGGAGGTCGCTCGAACACCTCCTCCTTCTTGAGTCATAAACAAAATTGTTTCATTTTCATTGAGATTTTTTAGAAAAATCAGGCAAGATTGATAAAATTACTAAGGCAAAATTGACAAATCGAACCCCCACCCTTTGTAAATTTGAACCCCATATCAAGAATCTCTGGATCCGCCGCTGCATAATCATAAGCAAAGCTTATGTTTACTGTCACGTACTGTCATGTTGTCCTTAATTTTCTTATCTTATCTTATCTACCACAATGCTTATTGTTGATTCGCGCTACATACTTGTTTCAGTATTTACGAAGACCTTCAAAGGGAGGCGATCGAAAAATTAACTCTTTCGTGCACCTGCAGTGCAGCGCCATCTACCAATAAAGCTTGCATAGCAACTGACATGAAAATTTTAAGGAATTAACTGATTTTCTTCTTGTACTTAAGCGAATATGGAAAAACCCAAACGAGAGATGAGTGTATTGGATGGCCATTCCCCTGGTACACAACATCGTTTGCTAGTTATGGTTAAATATATATTGCATTGATTTGAAATAAAGCGTATAAATTTTGTGTTATTAGTTTTCGTGACACGATGCATTTTTTTTTATTTTGAGCAACAGACCTGTCATGCTGTCAATTTTAAGTTGTGTACTTTGTTATGCAGTTTAACTTTCAGTCCAGATCAGTAACATTGCACATTCAAAGTATCTGATATTTTGTGGTGGGGAGTTTTGACATGGCAGGACTTCATGTTTTTTTTAAGTTGCACATCAAATTAAAAAAATATATATATATTTAATATAGGCCAAAAAAAATATTGAAAAGATTCTCAGACACTTATTTTGAAAAACAGATTCGGCAGAGCCGGGTTTTATTTTACCTTTTTATTCAGGCACAAAACGGATGCGATGATATTTTTTAAAAGTTGTGCTTGTAAGGGTGTTTCCTCAGATATCGATCTTGTCAGGTGAAAAATGGATAAGGAAAGCTTCTGCACATCAAACAGAAATAAAAAAAACTTACATTGTTATGCCTCAATAGCTTACAAAAACAGTGGATAATCTGACAGATATCGCTGCAATGGCGGAAATAGATGGCAAAAAGAACCAAAATTTCCCACAATGGATGACAACATTGGAGTTTGTAAAATCCGGAACTGTGGGACCATTACCGTTTGAGCTGGAAATGCACTGTTTATTTCATTTTTTTAGAAAGCTATAAAAAGGCATAATGAGCCTTTTAACCAGATAAAGCGGTGTCTGAGAATCTATTCTATTTTTATTATTAGGCCTTTGTAAATGGGGTTATTTCTATAATCATTTTAAGTGCTTTAATGGGAAATATACCAGAGGTTACAGAGATTTTCCACCTTTCTGAAGTTGGGACCAGGGGCCTATTGAATTTTGGGAAAAAAGGCATTTGGACCATCAGAATCAGGAAAACTTGATAGAGTCTAAAAGAACGGGAATACCATTTCAAATATATGAAATTAGCAGTGAAAAGCTGTAACATATTTGTTGCTTTAATGGCCCATCAGAAAAACTTGTAAAAAGATGAGAATGAAAATATGCAAATTTTCATGCATCTGTAACTTTGGTATTTTTGCTCGCATTTTCATGAAATTTTCACCAAAATGAAGAGCTAAGAAATTGAGAATGATAAACACCATTTTGGGAGTTTTTGCTAATTTTTTAATCGGGAAAGGGCTGATATTGGGCCCCAGATTTGGCCTAGGAAAATCCCTGTGTTATGTGTAAATCGCTTTATATCTAGGAAGGATATTACATCATTATTTTCTATCTACATGTATCTCTTCATGACTCTATAAACCCTCTTTCTAGTATTATTAGAATTGTGTGCCCATGCATGGTGTTTTAGTAAGAAAGATTAAAAGCAGTGAAGGGTAGATAGAAGGTGACAGTGAGATGAGATAAATATGAAAGTGTTAGGTTTTAATGAGCAGATAAAAAAAAATCGTAACATTTCATCATGGAATGTCTTGCCATGTAGGCTGTTGTGATGTTGTTTTAAAAGTGTCTCCTACATACAATATTAGTGCCTGGCTTTTATTTTGATATTTTATGGGGTTTTCTTTATAAGTTGCATTCAATCTATTAAATAGGGCTTTTTTAAAGCACGCATGGGTCCATTGACTCGGGCCAGTAAATTTGGGGCTTGGACCAGTTAAATTTTGTTGTAGCAGCTATCAGTCAGGCCTGTTGAATTTTGCGGCCGAGAATTGAATCAGAAGTTGCTCATTTGGCTGAAAACATCCACCGTGAAATGCCATGCTTCTTCTTGTCTTCATATTAACTCCCAAGGTTGTGACACCCAGAAAAAATCTGGTAAAATGTTGTTCATGCTTTCGATCAGGTCCGCTCTGCTAAACCACCAATCAAAATCATTATTAGAAAACTGTCTACCAAGGATCGCTTCATAGATTGGCTGCATGAATATTATTTACAGGGATACAGACTAACCTTTTTACGACAAGAGCAAGCTAGGCCCCTAAAACAAAATGAGTGGGAGCCGGGGCCCAGGATTCGGTGGAACACTAAACTCATTTCAAAACCATCGCCAAGCATTTGCTCTACTCATAATGTCCTCAAAATCTGTATTCCTCTACTTATTTACCATCTTAAAACAGCATTTGGAATCAGCTGGATGAAGATTTGTAAACTTCCAACAGCTAGTGTCAGATTTGACAAGACTTCATTCCTTTTCATTCTACCTATTTTTCAGGGGCAAGCTGGGCCCTTAAACACTTAGTTTTAAGGGCCCAGACCAAAATTTAGGGGCACTAGGCTACTGGGCTCCTGCTAGTCTTTTTCCCTGTATTTAAATTGTATGCACATTCATTTTGCGCACTTAAACTGTCAAGATGGCTGGCATGATTTTGTTCTGAGTTTTTGCATTTATATATTTTTGCTGTTTTTGTCTAGAAACGTCACTTTCTATTTTTTATTTGGAACGAAATCTATAAAATGGTAGAAATTGGTTCCAATGAGAGCCTGAAAAAGGCATTACAACCTTTTTTCTTTGGGTGTTTTTTTTTTTTTTTGCTTCGATTTTGAGACATAATGGGACTGTTTTAATACATTGTAGTTTTTGTAAAAGAAGCAGACCGAGTATTCTTTCCAAATTAAAAAGTGCTACAACTGTAATTATCTCTTTTTAATTGCAGTGAATCGTTATGAGCTGATATGTGTTGATAAGCTTGCAAGGGGAGAAACTGGTCCAGATGAAGAAAAGATGATGGTTGCGTTCGAGGCATTTGACGCTCTAATACCAGGACTTGGCGTATACACTAGGATCTTTCGTAAACTTAGAGATGACATGTTTGGTAAATTATTACTGCAATTTTAATAGACTATTTTTTACTTGATATTGGCATAGGGCCAGTTAAGCAAATATAATTTGCGTAAAATTGTGATTATTTTCTTATCCATCAGTTTAAACATTTGTTTTGGGTGCTCAAAAGAAACGTCTCATCTAGATGGTTCTTTTGAGTACCCACAACATATGTTTTGGTTGAGAAATAAGAAAAATAATTTTCAGTTACACACTCTTATCTTAGGGAGCGCAGTGGCTCAGTGGTAGAGTGCTTGACTCGAGACCGAGGGGCCGTGGGTTCGAGCCTCACCGGCATCACTGCGTTGTGGTCCTTGAGCAAGACACATTTATCCTAGCTTAGTACTGGTTTAACCCAGGAAGACCCGTCCCTGTTTAATTGCAAGAATGTTGATGGGACGTAAAGAATCAAAACAAACAAAAGCACTCTTATCTTAGGGCCTGTATAGGCTTGTATATTTCACATGTTTAGATGCTATCACATGGTCAGAAAACTTAGAATAGAAAACAGGGAAGACCCTGATAAAATTCCTTCTTCAGATGCAGTCTGAACTGGGTCTGCCATGTTTGTCTTGGCAACTAGTGTTCGAAATTTTAGATTATTTACTGCAATTTATCATGTCTCTGAAAAAACAGTTGCACATGTTTCTGGGAAACAAGGGTTGTGTCTTTAGTCATAGTCTGTAAAATGTATTTTGGATGACATAGTCTGAACATCAGGACTTTAATTAAGAGTGTGTTACGAAAATTTAATTTTCTTATTTCTCAACCAAAACATATGTGGTGGGTACTCAAAAGAACCGCCTCAATGAGACAGTTCTTTTGAGCATCCAAAAAATATGTTAAAACTGATAGGTAAGAAAATATTTACAATTTTATGCTGTAAAATATTTGTTTATCTAAACCTATGGAACATTTAATATTCATTAGAAGATTTCAGTTTATCGTTTTATTTGTCGTTCCCTATGATGGTGTATATTGGACAAATAAAAATTGGCTATCCTATTTTTAAGAAAATACAATGTAGTGATTTTCAATGATTTCTTAAAAGCTTCAAAATCAAGCCTTAATTATGCTGACTTATTTATCCACGGCATTTATATCAGGTATTATTAATTAGCAAAGATTGTAGACTCAACTCAATCTGCTCCTAATAGAGCAGTTAAATAAGGGTCTAAATTTCAATACCGGGCCCAGTGTAGCACACTAAGCACAGTTGGTAGGCAGTCCGCATGCAGATCCAGCCATTGCGAGTTCTATCCCGGTCCAGACCCATACTTTTGTGGAGATTGATCATGAAATGATTACTACGGTCATTCCCCTCCTTCCGCTGATTCAAGAAGGGTTGTCAGTTACAAGTGAAAGTATCTGCACAAAGTACTGGTTAACTGCTTACTGTTTAGTCAAGCTTGTCCAGAAAAAAAGTCTGGTTAGGTGAAATGACCATCTCGACATGACCATATCTATTGACAGGGATGTAAAACATCAAACCAAACAAACAAATCAGGGTCTACACTGCAAATTGCCATTTAGTCAACAGTTTTAGAAAAATCACTAGATAGTCAAATTGATTTGTTTAAATTTTACTATATCAAGTACAGTGTGAAGTCCAAATAAGTATAATATATTTCTATACAAAAAACAAATATCATTTCATATATATGGTTATAATAAACTTTGCCAATTTGACCATTACAATGTTGACTGAGTTGTAAAGTTTACATACATTTCCCAGGACTTTCCTTTAGAGTGTGTAATGAAAATTTTATTTTTTATTTCTAAACCAAAACATATATTGTGGGTACTCAAATGAACCGTCTTAATGAGACGGTTCTTTTGAGCACCCAAAACATATGTTAAACTAATGGGTAAGAAAATATTTACAATTTTATGCGGAAAGTTTTTGCTTATCTAAACCTATGATATTCTCTGCATCATTTCAAGATGATTTGTTTATTTGTGGTTGCACTTTTTAACTGGCAACTTTGGTCATCTGCTGATAACCTTTGCAAACAGTTTTGACCCAGATCATGACACAGGTATTTTTTTTATTTGGCTAGAGCACCAGAACAATTCAACGTTTTCTCTGAAAAAAATGCCACATTTCAGCTACCATTTTAAAGTTGAACAAAGTTGTACCTTATCCAAGGCTATGAATATTTTAGACCTTTATTCATTACAGATGCTGTTTACAGTGATGACCTAACAACATTTGGTGATTCTATGATGAGAGTACCATATTTTACCCATATTCATCGCAGACAGAATCAACAGTCACAAAAACTTGATGAGATGGAAGACCAACTTGAAACAGTCAAAAAAAGGTAAAGTCCTCAGGACTTAAGTTAGGTGTGTGTAACGAAACTTTAATTTTCTTATTTCTCAACCAAAACATATGTTGTGGGTACTCAAAAGAACCGTCTCAATTAGACGGTTCTTTTGAGCACCCAAAACATATGTTAAAATTGATGGGTAAGAAAAATTTTACAATTTTACTCTGAAAAATTTTGTTTATCTAAACCTGTGGTCCTGAAAATTCTATGTAAAGGGAACTACCTCAATATCCTGCTAATCTCCTATATCTTTTGAGGTATTTTATACATATTTTGATAAACAACACAGGCAGAATCAGCAGTCACAAACTGTTGACAAGATGGAAGACCAACTTGAGACAGTCAAAAAAAAGGTAAAGTCATGAAAAATCTTTGTAAACGAAACTACCTCATTCATGGTTACCCCCTATCCTGCTTTAAGTCCAATATATCTTTTGAGATTTTCATCCATATTCATCACAGGCAGAATCCGCAGTCGCAAAAAGCTGACGAGATGGAAGATCAACTTGAGACAGTCAAAAAAAGGTGAAGTCCTGAAAAATCATTGTAAACCTAAATCATGGTTCCCCTTATCCTAATAATCCCAGATATATCATATTCATGACAGACAGTAGCAACAGTCTCAAAAACTAATGAGATGGAAGACCAACTTCGAGCATGAAGAGTCAAAAAGGGTAAAGTCTAAAAACTTTTTGTATAGGCAACTACCTAATTCATTGTGTATTTCGAAAGTAATATTGGATGTTTATAAAACCCTATCCTTGAAAATGTATTTTATTATTGTGACAAATACATGCCTTTAGTTAAGTGTGTATAACAGAAAATTAATTTTCTTATTTCTCAACCAAAACATATGTTGTGGGTACTCAAAAGAACCGTCTCAATGAGACGGTTCTTCTGAGAACCCAAAACATATGTTTAAACTGATGGGTAAGAAAATATTTACAATTTTACACTAAAAAGTTTTGTTTATCTAAACCTGTTCATATGGTGTATGAATAATTCTCTGAAATTGTTTAAAAGGTTATTTGAGAAGCACAAGCAGTTTGAAGACACTCAACAACTGTGTACTGACCAGACCACCAGAATGGAGGAACTGAATCAACTGATGGATGAGCTCCAGACTGATATAGCTGACAAATCTGCTGAGATAGAGAGGTGAGATTATGGTAGATGTTCTAAAATGCCTTGACAAACAACGCAGACCCAGATCAGACTGCTTCTTCAGAAGCAGTCTGATCAGGGTCTTCCCTGTTTGATATTTTATCTGAGAAGTATATTCTTAAATTTCAAACGCTAGCGTCAAAAAGGCCTAGACTAACAATGCAGACCCAGATCAGACTGCTTCTGATCAGGGTCTTCCCTGTTTGATATTCTGACAAGCATTTTGTGAATTCCAGCCCTGATAACTTGCTGTTTATTTGAGAACAGAAACAGAAAAGTGTTTGAAATTTTAGAATGTTTACTGTAGGAAATATTTGGGCAAACAAAATAGTCCCAATCCAGTTCTTTTGTTTGCCTTTCATTTGCAATATACATGTACAAAGATTTTCTTAGGGTTTGTCCAAAACTTGAGCTATGGCTTCAGCAATACTGTTACCTAAGCTCTTATTATGATACATATCGAGATACATTCTTAAGAAACTAAGAAAATAAGGACAAATTATAAAACTAGGATTATTTATACTAAGATTATCTCAACTCACTGACAGTCGGAGCTGAAAAAAAAACCAGTTAGGCCACGGTGGACCCAGCCAAGGACAAACATCAGGCACTGACCCACTGATCTTTTTTATCTGCTACTATCGAGTTTGAAGATTTAAAACTTAACCCTTTAAATGCCAATCGCAACAAAAGTCATCTGCTTTTCTCGTCTGCTGAAATATTTAAGAAGCCTCTATGACAAACAGTGTGGACCCAGATCAGACTGCTCCTGTAGGAGCAGTCTGATCTGGGTCCACCCTGTTTGCTTCTATACTTAAATTCGTCAGTAATGTTAGGCAATTATTTGCAGCAGACGACTTCAGCAGACTTCATTTTTCAGACGCATTTTTTCTTGGTGCTTAAAGGGTTAAAACCCAACAATGGTTCACAGTAGACTACATTTCCAATGTCAATGCTTCTCTTAGAATCCATGAAGGCTAGATATGCCACATGAATTGCAGTTTCCACAAGGTAAACACAGGTTTGAAAACAACTTGATTGTAGAGGGCATTTTTAAAAAGTCCTTGAAAATTAAATCTGCCTTGAAAAGTACTGGAAAATAAATCTTAGACCTTGAAAAGTCCTTGAATTTTACTATTTTCTGAAGGAGTTTACGCTGTTAATGGAGATTAAAATCAATATAAAATTGCTGTACTTTAATTTGGTGCAGCATATGCTGCACCAAATAAAGGTACAACAATTTTATAATAGTTTTCAAATAGTGTTAATTTACTATGTTCTCCAATATCTTAGTTGAGAATTTCCAAAGTAGATTTTTAACGTGTAAATCATTATTTTTCAAAAACTTGTAGTCCTTGAAAACTGAAGGAGAGTCTTTTAGAAATCCTTGAAAAGTCATTGAATTTTACACAAACTTGCCTGTATTAACAATGTTCCAACCATCTGGTTACCAATAATCTTAAAAAAAGAGCAGATTATTTAAATCTGCTCTTTTTTGCACGTCTATTTCTTTTCCACCCATTTTGGTACTTTGCACTAAGTCACTCATGAAATATACATATTTTCCACTTAACTCGCATTCCCCCAAACTCCTGGAAGGGCCTCATAATTGATTTAAGACATGAAATGGAGGAGTCGTTTATAAAGATATAGTACAGTTTGGGACTCCTTGGATTCAGAGAATGGGACCTATTCATGTTCTATTTTAAAAATTGTCTATAATAACATATGCATTGGGTGCGTTAAAGAAACGTCTCCTTGAGACGTTTCTTTCATGCGCCCAAAACTTATGTTTGATGGCAAAACACTGAAAAATTATTATTTTGGGGGTTTGTATATTTTTATGTCTACCGTCCTATAATTCGTACTACTGATAAATCAAAAAAAATCTCTCGTCCCGAGGACCTCAAATTTACAAGATTTGACTGTATTTAAAGAGTAATTTTCCTTTCAGGTTGGAGTTTGAACTTAAGAAGACGCAGACTAACTGGGATAATGATAAGCACAATATGGAGGGAGAAATCCAAGGCTTAAATGTAAGTTGAAGCATTAACTCTGTCACCACCGGTTGAGACTTTTTGTAAGCTTAAAACACTTTAGACTCAGATCAGGCCCTACAAAATGCTGGATTTGATCTGGATCCATTACTGTTTGACTCTCTGGCGATATTATTGAACAACTATATATTTACTTATGACAAAAAAGCATGCAAAATTATCAGCATGCAAGCAGTAAAGGACCCTGTGCGTAGAGTATCAATGGCACACACACTATGATTTTCTGTTTGATTTGTCACTGAATTTGAACAAAACATAGAAAAACAAGCATGCTATTTAAAGAATTATGGAAATGTATTTAATTTAAACACATATAGCTTGATAATAAAAAGCCTACACAAACAGGCTACTTGTATAAAATGCCTACACATTATTACAGGCTACTTATATAAAATGTCTACACAAACAGGCTACTTGTATAAAATGTCTACACAAACAGGCTACTTGTATAAAATGTCTACACAAACAGACTACTTGTATAAAATGTCTACACAAACAGGCTACTTGTATAAAATGTCTACACAAGCAGGCTACTTGTATAAAATGTCTACACAAACAGGCTACTTGTATAAAATGTCTACACAAACAAGCTACTTGTATAAAATGTCTACACAAACAGGCTACATGAAGATCCAGATCTGACTAAAGGAGAAGTCTGATTAGTTTTTTGTTTGTTGTAAGCTTTTTGTTAGCCTACCTCAGTGAGGTCTACCTGATTCTTTTTCACAGCCAGTAAATAGAATATACATGTATTAGTGAGCCCTGGTAGGTCAATATGGTCTTTTGTGAATCTAGCTTCAGATCAGCAGACTTCTTGTGCTTTGAATTATGATCATTTTCTTATTCATCAGTTTAACCCTTAACGCCCCAATCGCAACAAAAGTCGTCTGCTTTTCTCGTCTGCTGAAATGTTTAAGATGCCTCTATGGCAAACAGTGTGAACCCAGATCAGACTGCTCTTATAGGAGCAGTCTGTTCTGGGTCCATTCTGATTGCTTCTATACGTAATTCGTCAGTAATGATAGGCAATTATTTGCAGCAGACGACTTCAGCAGACGACATTTTCGGATGCATTTTTTCTTGGCGCTTTAAGGGTTAAGCATGTGTTTGAACTTTGATTTCTCAAAATAACTGTCTTGCAGAGCTTATTATTTTTTGTATATATGTATTATAGAACTTTTGGGTCACTGTAAAGGCGGCACCTGATGAATGCCTAATTAGGACGGGTCTATCTTAGACATATGTAAAAGCTGAAAATGAGGCGTGATTTTATTCAAAAGTAACTGTATCATCTTGCCCCATAGCATCTCATTTCAGACACAAAACATACTATTTAACCCTTATAAAGCTAGGAAAAAATGTCTGTTTATAGAGTAACATAAGTATAGAGGAAAACAGTGTGAACCCAAGATTAGACTGCTTGCTGATCTGGATCTACACTGTCAAGGAGGCTTCAAAAACATTTCTGCAGATGGGGAAAGCAGATGACTTGTTGTGATTGGCGCTTTAAGGGTTAATAAATGTGAGTTCAGTGTATATATGATCATGATTTTCATGAAATACGCATATGTTTGCACAGCTCAAGCAACTTACTAAAACTTTACCAAGTTATAAATAAAACCTGATTTCCCTTCCTTAGCAGATGAAATAGCCAAACCAAGCCCAGATATGAATATTGAAGTTGCCGCCTTTGCAGTGACCCAAAAGCCCAATTTTATTTTATACTTAGCAGTGAAATCAATGCATATCAAAAACAAATAAAAGTGATATCAATCACTAGTGAAATGATATGATATCAATCACTAGTGATTGATATCAGCCTATATTTTCACTGTAGCGTTTTTTGTATTACCTCTGACATTTCCATTCATTTAATGCAGCGCTCTTCGAAAGTTCAAACGCCTATAACTTTCTTATTTGTGAACAAAAACATCAAGTGTGGGTAGTCATTTTCTTAGTTAGAACATCAGGAACATTCTGGTACCAAAATAATTCAGATTTGCTGAAATTTTCGATTTTGAATTGTCAACACCTCCCGCTTCAGTGAGTGAGGCAATGCATGTAACCTATGCTACACAACGTCATCAATGAATTATGACGTCGCTTATGACGTCACTTGTCTCACACTTTGACCCTGAATAAATTTCTTTTTTGATGACTATAGATCATGTAGATTGATCCAGGTATTCTGTCACAAATACTCCTTTGTCTTCTTTTACATTATTGTGATTCCGCTTGAAGCATGGTAAACAAATTGATTAACTGTAAATCTTCTAAAAAAGTATAAAATAAAAAGAAAATTTACTTTTTTTAGTAAATACCAAATATATTTCATCTCGTGCGTTGAAAACATCGAAATTTTCATTCGTGCTGCGCACTCATGAAAATTCTGATGTTTTCAACACACTCGATGAAATATATTTGGTATTCACCTCAAAAAAGTAAATATCCTCTATATATTTACTGAAAAGTGGGAATATAGCAATTTTAATACTTATTGAATTTCAAAGTACTCCATGGGGACAGGAAAGCCAATTTTGTATTTTGTTTATTCCCTTTTAATTTTAGAGTCATCTCTTTACTATAAAACCCTTAATATGCCAATCACAACAAAAGTCGTCTGCTTTTCTCGTCTGCTGAAATGTTTAAGATGCCTCTATGGCAAACAGTGTGAACCCAGATCAGACTGCTCCTGTAGGAACAGTCTGTTCTGGGTCCAAGCTGTTTGCAGCTATACTTAATATGTCAGTAATGTAAGGCAATTATTTGCAGCAGACGACTTCAGAAGACGACATATTCAGATGCATTTTTTTCTTGGCGCTTTAAGGGTTAAGCCTATGATTTCAGGATGCTCTGAAAGACAGCAATGAAGAGATTGCTTTCCTATCAACTTACAAAAAAAGTTATGATGATTTATATTTTGGTGAGTAGCCTAAGCATATACAGTGCAGTCCCTTTATAACACACCTGATTATAACACGGAGCTGGATATAACATGGTACTGTTGTGGCTCCCACATTATTTTACTATGGAATTTCACATAGGAGTTGTTGGAAAAAGACCATAAAATGGCATAAATGGGTTAAGCAAAGTTTGCATTGCTTGATGGAAAGTTGATTTTGATTAATTGATCTTGACCCCATTTTCGAGTTCATTGGTATTTTAACTAATGGTCATCGTGAACTGGTTATAAAAAATTTTCATGCTCAACTGAACTGAGCATTAAATTTTTCATGCTCATGAATGTTAAAATGCAAACAATTGTTGGCTTTTTAACATTTATTAGATTATTAGCATGAAAAATACAACATCTGAGAGTTTGGAAGCAAACAAAGTCTTTATTTTTCAGCATTTTATTTATATGAGCATTTTAATTTTCACACTCAGTTGAGTTGAACATGAAAAAAGTGTTAATGCCTGCTTGCTCTGGGTAACCATGACCTCATCTTCAATGTCTGAGATGTATAATGCAAAAAGTGCTTGTATGTTGCAATATAATATTGCTTAAACAGGTAGGGAGATCATGCTGAATATTTTTATGTCCTACACTTCTCCCTGATTTTATCCGATTAACCTGCAGCAATCCTGTTAGACAGATGGCTGAGAATGGGTTTGCTCCCCCCCCCCTAGAGAATTTTGCAGACATAACCTATCTTGTAGAGAATTGAAAGCCGAGTCTTTTAAGAGATGTTTGCACTCTGTGCTCCGGGGCGTTAGTTTGTAAGAGCCTGTAACATACCTTACTTAATCAAACTAAGAAAAAGTAAATTAAAAGTTTGGGCTACAAATTAAAGACATTTATAAATTTATTTTTAAAATCATTCATATAGTCTGCATGCTGGATATCTTAACTACGTATGACAGCCATTTGAACAAAATTGGGGCTTCCTAAGGTGTCATATGCGTTACATAAATCAGATAACCCATTAAAATTTGCAAGTGTGGCTAACATCGTTTACATTCACAATCTCTCTGTGTGTTTTGCAAAATGTTTTTAACCATGGCTGACTAGCTTATGCAATTGGCTAACAGAAAAATTAAAGTTTGTTTCCCTAGCTGAAATATTTTTTCTGGAATAAGCAATTAAACAACCCTTCCCCTACCCAGTTTTAAGGTGAAATGGTTGGTATTAAAACTAAAGTAAAAATAGTTAAAAAATATTTGCAGTCGATGAATGTGTTTCATTGTTTGGGATTTATTTGCTTATATGAAAAGACTTATAAATCTGCAGGTTTGTTGCAAAATTTTGAATATCAGAGGCTGTAACATATGTTACCTGATGTAATAAATGGGCCAGCTCATTGTCTTTACGTAAGATATGCCTAAAAATGTTTTAATCTCCTCAAGGGAATTTTGCAGACATATTCCTTCTTAAAGTACAACTCAAGCTGCATTGAATAAGGGATGTTTGCACTCTCTATGTTGGGGCGTTAGTCTGTAACAGCGTGTTACATGCGTTACTATATCAAATAAAGGAAATGTATTTTGAAAGTTTGAGCTAAAATTGTGAAAAAACTCACAGCTGTTGGATATCTTACATTGTTTAGGGATTTTAAACTGGCTCGTATGATAAAGACTTATAGATCTGCTAGTTGTCATCAAGTTTTAAAGATCAGAGAGCGTTACATATGTTAGCGTGATAAGTAAAATCATCAAACAGTATTTTGACATCAAGCTGAGTTAAAGGGCCTGCTCCATCCTAATCCTCTTTGGAATTCTGCAGACAAATTACATCTTATGTAACCATTCAAGGTACATTTAATAAGAAATGTTTGCACTCTGTAAGTCGGGGGGTTAGCCTGTAACAGCTTGTTACATATGTTACTATATCAATTTGAGAATAAGAAATTTGAATGTTTGAGCTACCAAAAGAAGACATTAAAATCATCTGATAAATAGACATTCTTATAGTCTTTATACTGGATGTCTTTACTACATATGGAAGCTGATTAACATTAATACGGCTAACTGTGGTGTTATGTGCGTTACATGAACCTAATTATAATTTAAAAGCTATAATTGTAGCTATCATCATTTAGTTAAACAACTACTATGACTTGGCTTCAAACTGTTTTATTAGATTTTACAAACATATAGTCAATTTATGAATAGGAAAAACCAAGTTTGCTTTTCTATCTTAAATATATTGTCTTATAGGAGCTAATACACAGCCCTACTCCCAGTTTTACAGAGAAACGAATTTTGTTATTACCGTTTGTTTAAGTAAAACACATGAAAGTGATAACAGCGTGTGGATATTTTTCATTTTCTTAGTCTGTCTTGCTCATATATCTGCAAGATGTCATTAAGTTTAAGATCAGGACACTTAATGTGTACTTATAAGTCTTTGGTGCCAAAACACTAGAAATTATATTCATTTCTGATTATCAAGCCCATGGACTGTTGTTACAGATGTTATCAATGACCTTTTGGACACATTTCCTAATACTGTGCATATAATGCTAAATATCGAGCCACAAATAGAAAAGATAGTTTTACATTTTTACAAGAAAATACAATAAATGAAATGGTCCAAACTATTTCTCATCGATTTAACACTCGTGTTAAACGTTTGTCGTTGTCTGCTTCTGTGGTAATCATTATTATCACACGCCTCCTTGCAACTAGTAGAATCATCACACAATATTTCAATCATTTACTGTTATTCAATTTTACCACCAGTCCACTCAAAATTGATGAGCCATTATCAACTTTCCAATTTTGCCATTTATGGCTTGGAACATTCGGAAACTGATATGAATTCCTAATAGTTGGCTCTTTGAGTATGTGTTTCAAGTGATACTCTGCAAGTAGGAGAAAGACTAAAGCTTTACAAGGAGGAAAACTATGCCATTAAGAGCAATGAGTACCTGGACTGATGTACCTTGATATTTCTGTGATAAAGAATTATATCTTAGCTGGTTAACTTTTATAAATGTAGCCTTTCCATACATGCAACCCACATATTTTCATCTAATAATGTCTCTGCACTTATTATCTTTCCCGCAAGCATTCAAAAACTTATTTGAAGTCTTAGTACTTCTGAAGTGCTGAAACCAAGGTAACTCTTTCCCTTCAGATAAACGAACTAGATGTATCACAGCAGGTTAAGCAATGAAATGCAGGATGAACAGAGCGCAAATTAGACCCTTTCAATTCAATGATTCACTAAGTTTCTAAGATAAGAGCACTTATTAAAGGATGTAACATATATAACTCGTCATAATAAATGAGCAAGGGCATTGTCGTGACATTCTTTTTGATTACACAGTCAGAGGCAAGTGTTTTCAATTTCAGTGTTTTCAATGGATCATGAAATGAGGCACCTTATCAACTTGTTTACTCTGTATAAATCTTCCATAGAGCATAATATAGAACTACTGGTTATCCCACTTCAGTTAGTCCACTTTCCTTCTTTTGAATGCAACAGCTAATGATATGGGTGCAAAAACTGAGAAATCATAGGTTTTACATTATTTTAAGACATGCTTCAATGTACTGACATGAAAAAACAACCAACTGCAAACATAATTGATGGCAATGTCCAACTTCATATTCTTTCTCTTCTACCAGATAACTTTCAAGGTGAAACAGAAATTGTTTCAGACAGTCTGCCAAAACCATCAAGAGTCAACATTGTAACTAAAGAAAACTTATAAAGTTCTTTGGGCGCAGCAAAATACTATTGATCTAAGACCTGAGGATTTAAGTACCAAAATACTGGATAGGTTCCATGGCAAATGATGCAAAAAGCAGCCTATCAAATTTCTGTTTGACCAATGTCAGAAATCTTAAAGTATTCTTAGAGGTACACAGTAGAGACATAGATTTTGCAAAATCAGAGCAAAGTTATCATTTGACTAGCACGGATGCAGAGGCAACTGCAGTTAGATTGCTCTTGCCACTTCACAGGAAGAGATATATACCAGAGTCATACTCCATTGTATGCATATATGTGAAATGGTATTAAACCCATATTTAATCAGGTGTTTGATCCCATGACACTGACATGCTGTTTCTGCTTTTGAAGAATGCTAAGGATTCAAGTTTGGCTGAGTCAAGTTGTTTGATGCTGGCACTGGCCACACATACAAAGAAAATTAAATCTTTTGATGGCAAAAGGGGAGGATCACACGAAATGCTTATAAGTTATGTTTGTCACAATTACCAATTTTAAAAAGTAATCTTAATTAATGTAACACATATAACACCATAGGAAGCTGTATATTTGTTAAAAAATCTTTTCTTATGTATCAAAGGTATTCAGCATGCAAACTACATGAATAATTCAAATAAATAGATAGTTTTATGTCTTCTTTCTGTTTCTCAGACTTTCAATTCATTTATTCTTAAATTGATATGGTAACATACGTATCATACCATTACATGCTAACACCCTAGTTAATAGAGTGCAAACATCTCTAATGGATGCAGCTTAAATTGTTCTTTAAGGTAGGATATGTCTGCACAATTCCCAAAGGGATGGAGAGGAATAGGATT
The DNA here is from genome assembly GCA_964019695.1 of Loripinus fragilis. Lineage (NCBI taxonomy): Eukaryota > Metazoa > Mollusca > Bivalvia > Lucinida > Lucinidae > Loripinus > Loripinus fragilis. The sequence continues at coordinate 94,925,784 of OZ026515.1, forward strand.
GTATTCAGTTTGCAGTTCTAATACAATGTCATGAGTCTACTGGTTGTGATGAAATAGGTGATTATTTTGCCATAGAAGCAGACACAATGATAGACATTGTGAGGGTGACTTGAATAAAGATTGTTTTTGAATAATTTTATTTAATAGGAATATTTATTAAATTGTGTCATTTAAATGAGAACTATTATTTTCTATCTATATGTCTATATATTTTAATATTATAGGCATTAGGAAATATATGATTAAAAAGGTTATATATAACATAGGTAACACAATTCCATGGGCTTGTTATCAGCAATGTCTGTAATTACTAAGACTAAGGCACCAGAGGCTAGAGATTAATAGGAAAACATGTGAAAAATGGTATTTTTCTAAAATATCATCTCTTACTTCCAAGAAAATTTCCTAGCTCATTCATTATGCCATGTAACATATGTTACATACTTTAATAAGTGCTCTGATCCTGATGTCAAACTTGCAAATGTATGATTCTTTATTGCATTAGCAAGACCGTGCCAAAATGTAAGATATCCATGAGCGTCAAATATTTTCATATATTTTTCTTCAATAATAGATACCAAAATTGGATACTTAAAATTGGGGGTAGGGTTGTTTAATAGCTCATATAAAACAATGTATTTGAGGTAGAAAAGCAAACTTTGTTTTTTCTATTAGTCAAATGAATATTTTAGTAAACTAAGATTAAAAACACTTGTAAAAATGCACAAATCGTCTGTAAAATGAATAATGTTAGTCACGATTTCAACTTTCAAAGAGAAATTTAATCTATGTAACGCATATAACACCATTGAAGGCTGTAATTTTGTTTAAAATGCTACTTTTATGTAGCTTAGGCATCCTGCTTGCAAACTACATAAGAAACTTGAATAATTAGATGGTTTAATGTCTTCTTTCTGTAGCTCAAACTTTCATTTTGATTTTTTCCTTAGTTTGTTACAGTAACATATGTAACAGGCTGTCAGAGACTAACGCCCCGGAGCACAGAGTGCAAACATCTCTTAAAAGATGCGGCTTGAAATTTTCTTCAAGATAGGATATGTCTGCAAAATTCCCTAGGGGGGGGGGGGGGAGCAGGACCTTTTTTAGCTCGAAGTCTATGTTGTATACAATCATGTATTTTCAATCAGACTGGAAAACAGTGTAGATCCTGGTCAGATGGCTTCATCAGAAGCCATCTGATCTGGATCTACAGTGTTTCCAAAAAGGATAAATCCTGGTTAATCAGCTTTCCATGAATACAACATTTCATATCATCATAATTTGACTTTTGATTAACATGCAGTTACAGGGGCATCATCCACATTAGTGGCCCCCTTCCAGGTAACTGACTAGCTGCATGCATAGCAGATCTCACACCTGATATCCAGGTGCTCCTTTCTTGAGGGTTAGCTGTTGTGAGCTTCCACTCATCGCAGTCGTTCTCTGTCAGTTTTTTCCATGTCAGCTTGGGCCTCCCTGGCCCCTGCCTGTCATCAACCTATTTAACACATGCTGTTCTGACGGCACCACTTGAACGCTCCACATGTCCAAGAGTAGTTATGGATGCCACTGCACAAAGCCTTCTCTCTCTCCAAATGAGGTCAAGGACAATATTTGGACATGTGAAAGATCTGATCAGCTTGATTAGTCTGATTTTGGTTTAAACATGTTACATTCAAATTAGTTTGTAAATACAGCTTGAAACAATTTATATAATGATCGGAATAAAAGCATGAAGCTTATATTGGCCTTTTCCTGATTTTCAAGATCACAGTGAAATTTAACTGCTTTTACACTCTCATGTTTCCTCAATATCCCTGGACTAAACACTCAACCCATAATAATGCCTTTTTACGACTTTGAAATATCATGTAATTGAAAATATTATGAAAAATGGAGCATTTGCTCTTTGGGAGCAAATGGTCCATTTTCCATAATATTTTCAAAGTATTCAAAACTTTACTTAAATTTTCTTGAATTTTATCAATGTTGTCTAAAAATAGAAAATGATGTCATGATCTAAAAACAGCCTATGAAGTTAATGTTTTCATATATATTTTTTATACTTCAGCCTTCTTGGACAAGCCTTAGAAAATGATGTCATGATCTAAAAATAGCCTACAAAGTTAAAGCTTTAATATATATATATTTTTTTACTTCAGCCTTCTTGGACAAGCCCTAGAAAATGATGTCATGATCAAAAATAGCCTATGAAGTTAAGGTTTTAATATATGTTTTTTATACTTCAGCCTTCTTGGACAAGCCTTAGAAAATGATGTCATGATCTAAAAATAGCCTACAAAGTTAAAGCTTTAATATACATGTATATATATTTTTTTACTTCAGCCTTCTTGGACAAGCCCTAGAAAATGATGTCATGATCAAAAATAGCCTATGAAGTTAAGGTTTTAATATATGTTTTTGTAATTCAGCTTTCTTGGACAAGCCTGAAGATGAGGAAACACCTCGGGATAAAGAACCAAAGATTTACAATAAAAGGGTAAAAAAGTTTGACATCTGTTCATTTTAGTGCTTACATCATAATATGCATAGTAAAGAATTAAGGAAACACACTACATTTAGGAACTATTCTTAATTGAACCCCAGAGTCACCTCTAACATGACAGCGAATTCAGGATTTTCTGGAAGCCTTTTTCATGTTTTTCCAATTTTAAATGCAGTACTTAGTGGTGAGCAAGAAAAAGAATCCATTATTTGTGTGAGGGTGGGATAGAAAAATCTGTCCCTCACGATCACCATTTGTCATTTCTCGGCCAGCCTCGTGATGCTAATCGGTGATTCTCGGGACGAATTTTTCTATTTCACACTCATGATGGATCCTTATTAAATTGGCAGGATAAGTGTTAAAGGTCTTGAATATTCAATTATTACATGGGCTTGCTGAAGAATTATCAAGAGGATATATAAAAGTAGAGAGAAAGGCCAAGATCAGGAATAGATACAATCAAGTACCATACCCGACACTGAGCACCAATTGAGAAAGTGACAAAAACACAACACACAGAGTAACAACGTCATCCCTTTCCCAGCCTTTAATGAAACTTAAGATTCTCATAACCACTCAAAGCCTCATTAATCACAATATGTAACTGACAGATAACTAAACTCACTACTTCAACTTGCTTATTATTTGGCCGGATGTGAAAATATTCAATATTAGATATTTATTATAAAAATGTAAATATAAGACATATTTCATTTTTGGGAGGCTCATGAAGTAATGAGCAACATGTGTTATCTTTTTAACGCTATCATGGAAATCTTCAGGCATCTCTTAACTTTTAAATGAACAAATGGTGTTCAGTTAAGAAATAAGTTTGAATTTTTGAATGTTCATGGAATCATGAATACTTCGGGTCTCTTGCAAAGTGGGCTTCACTTACTTTGCAAGAGACCCAAAGTATTCATGATTCCATGAACAGACCAGAAATTGAATGTATTGCTTATATTTATATTTCATTATAAATATCAAAAATATTGAAATTATTTATAATTTAGGGGAAAAAAACAGTTTTGTATCTAATATGTAATCGTATTAACGGTTTTGTTGGAGTGTAAAACGGATAAGCAGAACAGCCAGTGTGAACACGGACATCCAATGGAGCAAACAAGATGCTTGTTTTGCAAATATTGCATGGGCAAGTGAGCTTGGCAGCTGTCAATCAAAATTATGTCTTTCATGAGGCTATGAACGGTTGCAAAAATCTAAAGGATCATTAAAGGCTTGCTTTGAAAATGTAAATATTCATTCATGAACATTTGAAAAATGAAATTCATGTCTTAATTGATGTAGCAGTGTAATTGGCAAAGAAATATTTGGTTCTTTTTAATTGTTTGAAACTTTTTCAGAATACTTTGATGGTGAATATTGAGCTTGCCCAGAAATTGGAAAAACAGATCATGACAGTTTTGAACACTGCAATTATAGGTAAGTGTATATTACACCTGTCTGTTTGTGTCAATGCTATACAGTAAATCCTGTGTAAAACGGCCACTCAAAAAATAGACAAAACAAAGATCTTTATGATAAATGGTAGCTTAATGAAGGTCAAAAGTATTGCAGAATGCTCCCATTGGAGCATTCTGCAATACTTTTGACCTGCATTAAGTGATAACTAGTCTTGAAAAACAACTTTTGTTTTTCTTGAGAGTGGCCGTTTTACACAGGTTTTACTGTACATCCCACTCATCCATTTTTCAGTGATTTCGGAAAATTCTATTTTTGGCTTGTTTTGCTATAAGAATCAATATAGATTTTTTACTCGAAAGTTGAAATGATGAGTATGAAGAGGAGGCTATTATTGCATATCCTTTTTCATCACCTTTCCATTTGGTCTATACATTTAAAAGTGGAGAGGCTATGCCCTATCCAATTCAAAGTAGTCCTCATTTGAAAAGGGGTCTATATACGTATGAACAGCTACTTCAGGTATTTGATAGTAGTCTCTGTTTCAAAAAGTTTTCTTCTCAAACACTTTTCGTGTACTGTATCTAGAGTATATATACTGAGCGAAACTTCCAAACGGCCAGTTGATATTTTCTCATATATCTTACATATATAATACATACATGGCTACAATTTACACTCAATATGGAAAAATCAATTTACCAGAACCTGTCAAAAGTTCATATTCATAAATTGAAATTAACATGCTCAATTGATAGACTGTATAAAGGCAGCATCGCATTTCATTTTCACACAAACGCTAAAATTTGAACTCATTGCTTAAAACGGAGTATTCCAGGGTCCTAAAGTGAAAAACACCAACTTTATGGTGTTATAAATGGACATTTTTTAACTTTTTGGGGTTTCACTTTTATTAAGTACTAATTTTCAGGTAATCCACAATGTTCCTATGGAAGCCAATATGACATAAAACAACACAAGAAAGATTTATGGAGATGACATGTTTTTGTCCACAATATTAATGAAACTTTCTGGTGCTGTGAATGGACATTATTGAACACGATTGTGTTTAGTTTGAAATAAAGTAGCAATTTTCAAGCAATTCAGTGCTCCTATGGAGGCCCATATGGCCTAAAAGAACACAGAAATGAAATGTTTTTATCTACAATATTATTAAAACATCCGTCACCCATTAACCGTGTACATTCCAAAAATCCAAAAATCAAATTTATTTCTTAAAAAATTATCTTTTAAGTACACCTGTAGCACAGGTTTAGATAAGCAAAATATTTGAGCGTAGAATTGCAAATATTTTATTACCCATCAGTTTTAACATATGTTTTGGATGCTCAATAGAACCGTCTCATTGAGACGGTTCTTTTGAGTACCCACAACATATGTTTTGGTTGAGAAATAAGAAAATTATTTTTTCGTAACACACTCTTAACTAAAGCCCTGCCTGTAGCATATAACCACAAAACAAACCCCAAAAAGTTATTTTTGGCTTCTGGTATGTCACTGGAATTGTTCAGGAAAGTTCAATTTGGTCATTTCAGAATTTGACAAGTTTTTGGAGGAGCATAAAGAAAGGCTTGAGACCTTGGATACCAAAGAAGACATAACAGATGCCGAGCTGACAGCACAGGAGATAGAAATAGATGAAGCAGACCAAGAGGTAGGTACCCTTTGTCTACAAATAGATTCTTCCTCCTGGGTTGATACAATAGACATTGAATGGCCCATTGTATATATGGAGGGGTCATGGGTTATAATTTCCAAATATTGTTTTTCAAACAGCACAGGAGATAGAAATTGATGAAGCAGACCAAGAGGTAGGAACCCTTTGACTACTAATGGATTCTTCCTCCTGGGTTTTTACAATAGACTTGGGATGGTCCATTGTATCTATCGATGGGTCATGGGTTATAATTTCCAAATTATGTTTTTTTTTTCTCTGATTTTTTTTGGTCTTATTAAACATTGCAGACCCTGATGAAATGCCACATTATATGGCATTTCATCTGGTCTTCACTGTTTGCCAAAGAATGCATTTAGGACCAATATACAAAGAATTAAATGAAGTTGAATTAAAAATAGATGAAGCAGACCAAGAGGTAGGTACTAGGTAGCAGAGCTCAAGATTAACCCCTTGTTTACTAATGGATTAACCCTTTCAGGACTTTAGTTAAGAGTGTGTACCAAAAAAATAATTTTCTTATTTCTCAACCAAAACATATGTTGTGGGTACTCAAAAGAACCGTCTCAATGGGACGGTTCTTTTGAGCACCCAAAACATGTGTTAAAACTGATGGGTAAGAAAATATTTACAATTTTACGCTCAAAAATTGTGTTTATCTAAACCTATGCCTTTTGTATTCTGATGGATTTTTCAATACATATTGATACAACAACATCGTTTTTTGAGTCCTCAACATATTTTACAGAGGGGGTTTATGAATGGTTTATTTCAAGGAAAACTATAATTTTACAAGGTTCGAGGGGAGGGGGTCCAGCATTTTCCAGGGGTGGGGGGTCTAATTGCTAATTCCTATGGCAACCTATAGAACTTGCAATTTTCCAGAGGGGTCCGGACCTCCTGTTCCTCCCTCTGGATCTGTGGATGGGAATGAACCTTGGTGGTCCTTTTTCAATGTTGTTCCAAGAAAATAATTCTATGCAGAATTCTGAATGCCATGCATAGGTCAAGATAAACGATATTTTTAGCATAAAATTGTGAATATTTTATTACGCATCAGATTTATCATAAGTATGTTTTTGGGTGCCTCATTGAGATTGTTCTTTTTTGAGTACCCACAGCATAGGGCCAGTTAAACAAAACATTTCAGTGTAAAATTGCAATTCTTTTCTTATTTCTTATCCATCAGTTTAAACATGTGTTTTGGGTGCTCAAAAGAACCCTCTCAGTGAGACAGTTCTTTTGAGTACCCACAACATATATTTTGGTTGAGAAATAAGAAAAATAAATTTTCGCTACACACCCTTATCTGGGGGCCTGCCCACAGCATGTATTTTGGTTTTGAGAAATAAGATTTATTTTTAAACAAATTTGTACTCTCTTATCTAGAGGACTGGCCATGGCTATAGTAAGGAAAAACTTCAACAATCTCGTAAAAAAAATTCTGGCCTGATTAGAAAATAATTTGACACAAATGGTCCTTGAGTGAAGCCTTACTAATATTATTCAAATTATTCCGATATAACGGAAAAAAACATGGCTACTAGGGGTGGGCCAGTTTGTCCCCCCGGTATCTGCTGATACCCTTTTTAAACATTTTGGGCCCAGATCAGGCCAAATTAAATGTCTGACCTGATCTGGATCAAAACTATTTGACAATTTGATGGTATTTCCTAAAAGATGTTTTTGAAAAAGTCAAATTTTGATGAAGAAAAAACACTTAGATGACTAATATGCAGACAGGATAACCCAGCATGCGAAGAGTTAAACCATTTGGAGGTCATTCAAGACAGATTTAGGAACAAAATACAATGAAACCTGCCTTAAGTGGCCACTCAAAAATAGACAAAACAAAGGCCTGAAAGCCATTTGGTATCCTAATGCAGGTCAAAAGTACTGCAGAATTCTCCACTTGAGCATTCTGAAATACTTTTGACCTGCATTAAGCGATTATCGGTCTTGAAAATCTTTTTTTTTGTCTTCTTTTTGAGTGGCCGCTTAAGGCAGGTTTTACTGTAGGAGATATTTCCAATGAATTGAAACAACAGTGTCAACAGTCATGTTGATGTATGAATTTAACCTGTCCTCATTTCTAATTTTTCAGTTAGAGGCCATTCAAGACAGATTTAGGAATACAATAGGAGATATTTCTAATGAGTTGAAACTGCTGAAACAACACAGTGTCATGTTGATGGAACAGCTACAGATAATAGAAGAGAAACATCCAACCTTAATGTGAGAACTTATCTTTCCCTGGCTTTCTCTGGCGGACTCTTCCTTCATAATATTATATACTCATGCTAAAAAAAAGAAGGCCACCCTGAGCTTTGTATACGGTTCGTTCAATTTGCATAGTAATTCGGGGGTCACTTACATGCCAAGGCTATGTTGATGAAGTCCTTCACCCACATGTCCTGCAAATTTATTAGACTGTTGGAAACAATTTTCTCTTTCAGCAAGACAATGCCAGCATACCTGAATATGGCAAGGAACTGTTTGCAAACTGGTCAAATCATACCCCCTTGACTGGCCTCCCGGGTCCCGATCCATCTCCAATTGGCCACCCCTGGGATATTCTAGGCCGGCGGATACATGATGGTATCCCTTCCCAGCTGCCACATTTCCAGAATTTGAACACTAGCTGGTTGAACAATGGTAATGTATTCCAAGAGGGGGCGGGGTACAATGCCTGGCTTCTTTTAAGCATGCACAAAAGCCTCATAGAATGCATTCATAAAGGTGGGGTCATACAAGATATGACTTACAATATATATAAATTTATAATCATAACATGTTCATGTCTGTATTTATTTTCAACAAATCTGGTGAATTGGGGGTGGCCTTCTTTTTATTAGCATGAGTATATTTACATTTTCACTGCGAGTCTTTAAATGAACCTTTACATTTGAATGACTTTAATACCTTCATGAATAGATCAATTTAAGCTATGCCCACATAGGCAACGCCATCTTAAAAAAAGCATGAAAAAAGTTTTATTACCTCGGTACCAGATCAGCCTGGACATCTTCCCAGTTTGTTCAAAGTCTGTGCTGCTCTCACGAAGAAAAGGACTCAACACCTCAGCTCTATATACAATATTCATATTATTTAAATGGATTGATTGACTAATCTGTATGTTTGGAATCACTGACCCATAACCTATAAGGCAGCAAAAAAAGGATGCTCCACAATTTTGATTCATCACATTTAAAGAAATTGAGTCTGTGTGATCTTAATGTTCAATATCATAACTGTTATTGACTGGAGGTAAGTAATGTAATAAAATTAAAATGCAATGACCAACTATTATATAATATTTCTGCACATATTTTTGAAGTCATAATATCATTTGTGGCAACACAGTATTTTCTATCAAAAGGTGTGTTCACTTTAAATGGGATGAAATCCAGTTTAAAAGTTCATACGATTAGCAGTCTTACACTTTTTGTCATTTTATATTAAATTTATGAAAAGAGCCAGAGCCAACAATTTTCATGAGAAATGATCGCATGTATGAGAAACACTATATTCTTGCACTTTGTTGATATTTTCAGGAGGAGAGGCGATAAGTTCAAGATTGGGGAACCGGCAATGTCAAAGTCAGGTGGGTGTTTAAGCTTAGATACCACAGCTTTGCCTGCTTGAGTATGAAATGGGTCTTGCGAAAAAACCTGACTTTGTTGCATACCTACAACAAAAGCCCAGACCTGCCTGCACATCCACGCAGTCTGATCAATGCCATTGTTTTCCGCTGTCTGGAAAGTATAATAGTTAACTCTTTACCTACTAGTGTCGTCTGCTGGTAACTTTTGCAAACAGTTTGGACCCAGATCAGGCCCGACGAAACATCGCACCTGGATCTGGATCCAATCTGTTTAACACTCGGATGGTATTCCTGGAAATAATTTTCCAAAAAGTTGATTTTGAAAAAAATCAGCAGACGACAAAAAAAGCTTGAAATATTACCCAGGGGGTGAAGAGTAAAACTTGATACATGCAAAATTTCAACAATCTAGATAGTCTTTGTAGCTAAGTTGACTCCTCTGAGTCTTAATTGGTCAGAAACCCCAAAGACAGGTTTTCTCTCATCTCTGATTCCATATTGAGAAGTTAACATCCATTTTTCATAGAAATTCAGATGACCAAATATTTTGGAGTACAGTCAAATCTCATTAACTAAAATTCCCAGTGAACAGTGTCTTTACTTCATTAGTTTGATCTACTGTAAGGCACTTTATCACATATTTGGGACGTTATTTGCCATGATAACCCAAAGTCTGCATATCAATAAGCACTTTCCCACCAACTGGTTATCTGCCTGCCATGATGATAACCGGAAGCCATGTATTTTGAACAGAGGTTATTATGCCCAGCGCAAGACGATCATCATTAGATGACCGGGCCACGTAGCGCAGTTGGTAACGTGTCCAGCAACAGATGCGAGTCTGACTGCAGATCCAGGGGTCACGAGTTTGATGCCGGCCGGGTCCCATACTTTCGTGGAGATTGATCATGAAATAATTTCTATGGTCATTCTCCTCCCTTCCGCTGAATCATTCAAGAAGGGTTGTTTTTTGTTTGATTGATTTGTTACGTCCCATCAACAATCTTTCAGTTATAGAGGGACGGGTCTTCCTGGGTTGAACCAGTACTAAGCTAGGATTAATGTTCTTGCTCAAGGACACAACGCAGTGACGCCGGTGAGGCTTGAACCCGGAGGCCTTCGGTCTCGAGTCAAGCACTCTACCACTGAGCCACTGCGCTCCCAAAGAAGGGTTGTTGTCAGTTACAAGCGAAAGTATATGCACAAAGTACTGGTTAACTGTTTGTTCAAGCTTGCCCAGGAAAAAGTGTGGTGAGTTGAACTGACCGTCCTGCCATGACCATAGCTGTTGACTTGGGACATAAAGCAACAAAACAAACAAACAAATAATTAGATGACATCTGATGTTAGTAAGTGGCATGACGTAGCGCAAAACTTACGCCAGTCCTCTGTTTTACTTAAATTTTTGTAAGTCAAACGCATTAAGATAGTGAATATGTGATAAACAGATTATAATACAGGGTTTTGGTTACAGCCCTCAGTATCGACCCTTGATCATCATTGAAATGGAGTCTCGGGTTATTAACACTTTGTCAATAACCAAACCTCCGTGTGATAATCTCTAATTATATTATTCATGGCATCAAAATTTGGCTTATTTAAATGTATGACTTATTGTCCTTTATAGAAATTTTGTCACAGGTGAGATATTGCCCTTTAAGCCTAAAAAGCCTATTTTCAAATAAATGCCCACTAAGATGATACAAATAGACGGATGGCTGAGAATGGGTTTGCTCCCCCCCCCCTAGGGAATTTTGCAGACATATCCTATCTTGTAGAGAATTGAAAGCCGAGTCTTTTAAGAGATGTTTGCACTCTGTGCTCCAGGGCGTTAGTCTGTAAGGGCCTGTAACATACGTTACTTAATCAAACTAAGAAAAAGTAAATTGAAAGTTTGGGCTACAAATTAAAGACATTAAAATATTTATTTTTAAAAATCATTCATACAGTCTGCATACTGGATATCTTAACTACCTATGAAAGCTATTTGAACAAAATTGCTGCTTCCTAAGGTGTCATATACGTTACATAAATCAGATAACCCATTAAAATTTGCAAGTGTGGCTAACGTCATTTACATTCACAATCTCTCTGTGTGTTTTGCAAAATGTTTTTAACCATGTCTGACTAGCTTATGCAATTGGCTAACAGAAAAAATAAAGTTTGTTTCCCTAGCTTAAATATTTTTTCTGAAATAAGCAATTAAACAACCCTACCCCTACCCAGTTTTAACGTGAAATGTTTGGTATTAAAACTAAAGTAAAAATAGTTAAAAAATATTTGCAGTTGATGAATGTGTTTCATTGTTTGGGATTTATTTGCTTATATGAAAAGACTCATAAATCTGCAAGTTTGTTGCAAAATTTTTAATATCAGAGGCTGTAACATATGTTACCTGATGTAATAAATGGGCAAGCTCATTGTCTTTACGTAAGATATGCCTAAAAATGTTTTAATCTCCTCGAGGGAATTTTGCAGACATATTCCTTCTTATAGTACAACTCAAGCTGCATCTAATAAGGGATGTTTGCACTCTCTATGTTGGGGCGTTAGTCTGAACAGCGTGTTACATCAAATAAAGGAAATGCATTATATCAAATAAAGGAAATGTAGTTTAAAAGTTTGAGCTAAAATTGTGAAAAAACTCGCAGCTGTTGGATATCTTACATTGTTTAGGGATTTTAAACTGGCTGCTATGATAAAGACTTATAGATCTGCTAGTTGTCATCAAGTTTTAAAGATCAGAGAGCGTTACATATGTTAGCGTGATAAGTAAAATCATCAAACAGTATTTTGACATCAAGCTGAGTAAGGGCCTGCTCCATTCTAATCCCCTTTGGAATTCTGCAGACAAATTACATCTTATGTAACCATTCAAGGTGCATTTAATAAGAAATGTTTGCACTCTGTAAGTCGGGGCGTTAGCCTGTTACAGCTTGTTACATATGTTACTATATCAATTTGAGATTAAGAAATTTGAATATTTGAGCTACCAAAAGAAGACATTAAAATTATCTAATAAATTGACATTCTTATAGTCTTTATACTGGATGTCTTTACTACATATGGAAGCTGTTTAACATTAATACGGCTAACTGTGGTGTTATGTGCGTTACATGAACCTAATTATAATTTAAAAGCTATAATTGTGGCTATCGTCATGTAGTTAAACAACTACTATGACTTGGTTTCAAACTGTTTCATTAGATTTTACAAACATATACTCAATTGATGAATAGGAAAAACCAAGTTTGCTTTTCTATCTTAAATATATTGTCTTATAGGAGCTAATACACAGCCCTACTCCCAGCTTTACAGAGAAGCGAATTTTGTTATTACCGTTTAAGTAAAACACATGAAAGCGATTACAGCGTGTGGATATTTTTCATTTTTTTAGTCTGTCTTGCTCATATATCTATACGATGTCATTAAGTTTAAGATCAGGACACTTAATGTTTACTTATAAGTCTTTGGTGCCAAAACACTGGAAATAATATTCAATTCTGATTATCAAGCCCATGGACTGGTGTTACAGATGTTATCAATTACCTTTTGGACACATTTCCTAATACTGTGCATATAATGCTAAATATAGAGCCACAAATAGAAAAGATAGTTTTACATTTTTACAAGAAAATACATTTTTACAAGAAAATATCCCATACTTTCGTGGAGATTGATCATGAAATAATTTCTACGGTCATTCTCCTCCCTTCGGCTTATTTATTCAAGAAGGGTTGTTGTCAGTTACAAGCGAAAGTATGTGTACGAATTACTGGTTAACCGCTTGTTCAAGCCTGCCCAGGAAAAAGTGTGGTTAGGTGAACTGACCGTCCCGCAATGACCATAGCTGTTGACTTGAGACGTAAAGCAACAAAACCAACCAACCAACCAACCAACCAACAAGAAAATACAATAAATGAAATGGTCCAAACTATTTCTCATCGATTTAACACTCATGTTAAACGTTTGTCGTTGTCTGCTTCTGTGGTAATCATTTCTATCACACACCTCCTTGCAGCTAGTAGAATCATAACACAATATTTCAATCATTTACTGTTATTCAATTGTACCACCAGTCCACTCAAAATTGATGAGCCATTATCAACTTTCCAATTTTGCCATTTATGGCTTGGAACATTCGGAAACTGATATGAATTCCTAATAGTTGGCTCTTTGAGTATGTGTTTCAAGTGATACTCTGCAAGTAGGAGAAAAACTAAAGCTTTACAAGGAGGAAAACTATGTCATTAAGAGCAATGAGTACATGGATTGATGTACCTTGATATTTCTGCGATAAAGAATCATATCTTAGCTGGTTAACTTTTATAAACGTAGCCTTTCCATACATGCAACCCACATATTTTCATCTAATAATGTCTCTGCACTTATTATCTTTCCCCAGGGATTCAAACACTTATTTGAAGTCTTAGTACTTCCGAAGTGCTGAAACTGAGGTAACTCTTTCTCTTCAGATAAACAAACAAGATGTATCACAGCAGGTAAAGCAATGAAATGCAAGATGAACAGAGCGCAAATTAGACCCTTTCAATTCAATCATTCACTAAGTCTCTAGGATAAGAGCACTATAGGATGTAACATATATAACTCGTCATAATAAATGAGCAAGGGCATTGTCGTGACAGCCTTTTTGATTACACAGTCAGAGGCAAGTGTTTTCAATTTCAGTGTTTTCAATGGATCATGAAATGAGGCACCTTATCAACTTGTTTACTCTGTATAATTCTTACATAGAGCATAATATAGAACTACTGGTTATCCCATTCTACCTATAGTCCACTTTCCTTCTTTTGAATGCAACAGCTAATGATATTGCTGCAAAAACTGAGAAATTATAGGTTTTACATTATTTTAAGACATGCTTCAATGTACTGACATCAAAACACAACCAACTGCAAACATAATTGATGGCAATGTCCAACTTCATATTCTTTCTCTTATACCAGATAACTTTCAAGGTGTAACAGAAATTGTTTCAGACGGTCTGCCAAAACTATCAAGAGTCAACATTGTAACTAAAGAAAACTTATAAAGTTCTTTGGGCGCAGCAAAATACTATTGATCTAAGACCTGAGGACTTAAGCACCAAAAGGCTGGATATGTTCCATGGCAAATGATGCAAAAAAGCAGCCTATCAAATTTCTGTTTGACCAATGTCAGAAATCTTAAAGTATTCTTAGAGGTACACGGTAGAGACATAGATTTTGCAAAATCAGAGCAAAGTTATAATTTGACTAGCACGGATGCAGAGGCAGCTGCAATTAGATTGCTCTTGCCACTTCACAGGAAGAGATATATACCAGTCATACTCCATTGTATGCATATATGGGAAATGGCATTAAACCCATTTTTGATCAGGTGTTTGATCCCATGACACTGACATGCTGTTTCTGCTTTTGAAGAATGCTAAGGATTCAAGTTTGGCTGAGTCAAGTTGTTTGACGCTGGCACTGGCCACACATACAAAGAAAATTACGTCTTTTGATGGCTAAAGAGGAGGATGACACGAAATGCTTATAAGTGATGTTTGTCACAATTACCAATTTTAAAAAGTAATCTTAATTAATGTAACACATATAACACCATAGGAAGCTGTATATTTGTTAAAAAATCTTTTCTTATTTATCAAAGGTATTCAGCATGCAAACTACATGAATAATTCAAATAAATAGATAGTTTTATGTCTTCTTTCTGTTTCTCAGACTTTCAATTCATTTATTCTTAAATTGATATGGTAACATACGAATCATACCATTACAGGCTAACCCCCTAGCTGATAGAGTGCAAACATCTCTTATTTGATGCAGCTTGAATTGTTCTTTAAGGTAGGACATGTCTGCACAATTCCCAAAGGGGTGGAGAGGAACAGGATTGTACTCAGTTTGCAGTCCTAATACAATGCCATGATTCTACCGGTTGTGATGAAATGGGTGATTATTTTGCAATAGAAGCAGACACAACACAATGATAGACATTGTGAGGGTGACTTGAATAAAGATTGTTTTTGAATACTTTTATTTAATAGGAATATTTATTAAATTGTGTTATTTAAATGAGAACTATTATTTTCTATCTATATGTCTATATATTTTAATATTATAGGCATTAGGAAATATGTGATTAAAAGGGTTATTTATAACATAGGTAACGCAATTCCATGGGCTTGTTATCAGCAATGCCTGAAATTACTAAGACTAAGGCACCAGAGGCTAGAGATTAATAGGAAAATATGTGAAAAACGGTATTTTTCTGAAATAACATCTCTTACTTCCAAGAAAATTTCCTAGCTCATTCATTAAACCATGTAACATACGTTACATACTTTAATAAGTGCTCTGATCCTGATGTCAAACTTGCAAATGTATGATTCCTTATTGCATTAGCAAGACAGTGCCAAAAATGTAAGATATCCACGAGCGTCAAATATTTTCATATATTTTTCTTCAATAATAGATACCAAAATTGGATACTTAAAATTGGGGTAGGGTTGTTTAATAGCTCATATAAAACAATGTTTTTGAGATAGAAAAGCAAACTTTGTTTTTCTATTAGTCAAATGAGTATTTTAGTAAACTAAGATTGAAAACACTTGTAAAAATGCACAAATCATCTGTAAAATGAATGATGTTAGTCACGATTTCAACTTTCAAAGGGAAATTTAATCTATGTAACGCATATAACACCATTGAAGGCTGTAATTTTGTTTAAAATGCTGCTTTTATGTAGCTTAGGCATCAAGCTTGCAAACTACATAAGAAATTTGAATAATTACATGGTTTAGTGTCTTCTTTCTGTAGCTCAAACTTTCATTTTGACTTTTCCTTAGTTTGTTACAGTAACATATGTAACAGGCTGTCAGAGACTAACGCCCCGGAGCACAGAGTGCAAACATCTCTTAAAAGATGCGGCTTGAAATTCTCTCTAAGATAGGATATGTCTGCGAAATTCCCTAGGGGGGGGGGGGGGGGGGGGGAGCAGGACCTTTTTTAGCTCGAAGTCTAAAAATTAAGTTCCACCATGTATGTTGGAAGCATGGTAGCTCAGTGGTTAGGCACTTGCCTCTGGTGCTAGAGATCCCAGGTTTGATCCCCGCTCGTGGCGAGGAAAATTTCGGTGTCCGAACATACTTTCTCTAGTGTCATTTGCAGGGATGACACTAGGTAAGTGCATCGTCCTTCGGATCGGGACGTTAACTGGATGTCCCCTGTGCAGGAACAGTCACCCCCTGTGCAGGTTAAAGAACCCTACGGTAATTTAGATATGGTTACTTGTAGGCTTTCATCCTGCAACCTTAAGTGTACAATGTACAGCTGCGGATAATACTCGAAAGAGGGTCTGGCAGTATATAGAGAAAGAAAAGAAAGAAAGAAAGTATACCTTACCAAATTTTACTATAATTGTGATGATTTTCCTTTATTGAACCACCATTGGTTTCCTAGGAGATACGATGTTGACACCAGCCCAGGAGAAGCGTATCAAGAAGATACAAGAGGAAAATCTGAAACTGCTCGAGATGTTTAATGATTTCCCTTATGTATCTAACCCTTTGTGGAAAACCACTATTGAGGAGGGTAGTTATATGCACCGAGTGAACTCTGTGGGTTTAGGTTATATACATGTATTTCAGTATCACTCACCAACTTGCATCATGATAGGTTTCAGGCTTCCAGATTAGAGGGGGAAATGGAAAACTATTTTTCTTATTTCTGGATCAAAACATATGGTGTGGGTACTCAAAAGAACTGTCTCAATGAGATGGTTCTTTTGAGCACCCAACACACATGTTTAAATTAATCGGTAAGAAAATAATTACAATTTTACACTCTAAAAGATTCCTTATCTGGGTCTATACGGATACTACCATATTTGCCATTATCAGCACACAGGTTCTAATAAGCAAACACTACAGTAAAGCATTCAAAAGGTTGAGTGGATTGCAGGAGCCTACAAATAAAAGTCACAAACTCCACAGAATTAATGTGATTCATGTACCTATTATTGGAAATGACACTTAATGACACTTATCTATGAGCATTGATATACAGTGCAGTCCCTTTATAATGCTATGTTTGGGTCCATGGTATTTGACTGTATGATGTAATAAAGGGACAGTTTTACAAACGAATAATAGGAAAATGACCATTTTATTGTCATTTTCCTTTAATTGCTTTGTAAAATTGCATGGTAAAAAAATGAGGAGCCACAACATGACCATGTTATATCAGAATTCATGTTATAACTAGGTGTGTTATAAAGGGACTGTATTACTTAAATCATTATTGGTGAAGGGTTAGTACATGTACCATATTTGTTGTGTTCAGCATACATGCTCTATTTAGCACAGAACAGAGTCATTTCCTTCAGATACTTCATGGTGCCTTATGTTGGCACAAGCATCAAAAATGGCTTAAAATGTTTAGCCAATCTGTTTACCATTGCAGGGATTTTTCTGAGTGTCTCAGGGAGTAAGTTTTGGCCCTATTGCCAATAGGTAATTTTCTCCAAAATCCCTGAAAAAATCCCAGTCACAATTTTTTGTGTGTGTTATTGTGATATTTTTATGCCATCAACTTTGAAAAAGTGGGGAGCATTGATTTTGGCTTGTGCGATCGTGTGTCTGTTCAAAAAATGCGGAAGTTAGGATTTTGAAATTTCATAAATGGACTCCTCATGGAAAAATAGCTGGATCATATATATTTTGTCTGAATTATCTCCCTTTGTGGCATTAAGTCCCTTTTAAGGGTCAGAAAGAAATTTTGTAATCAAGATTGCTTAAAAACTATGATAGATAAGAGTTTCAAACTTGGTTTGCTGATAAAAGATAATGTGAAGATTGCCTGGTAAAATTGTTAAAAACAGTTATTTATTTTTTTTCAAGTTATTGCCACATTTAAGAGTCACTAGTATACACTGAGTTAAAAGGCTGCCCCACTTATGTTGGTGCAATCCTGTGACAGTATTTGGGCCAGCACATGAGATTTTGGTACTTATTGCTGCGTGATGATCCACTGGTAGCCAAGGCTTCGACAAGCCTGCACGTCTGTGCAGTAGCTACCTGTACACACCAAGAACGGACTTTAATTAAACCTCAGGTCAAAATTTAGACCTTTAGCCCCACTGGATAGCTGTGCATACATGTTTAAAACCCTGAATGTGCCAATCGTAACAAAAGTCGTCTGCTTTTCTCGTCTGCTGAAATGTTTAAGAAGCCTCTATGGCAAACAGGGTGGACCCAGATCAGACTGCTCCAATAGGAGCAGTCTGTTCTGGGTCCAGGCTGTTTGCTCCTATACTTAATTTGTCAGTATTACTAGGCAATTATTTGCAGCAGACAACTTCAGCAGACGAGATTTTCAGATGCGTTTTTTTTTCTTGGGGCTCCAAGGGTTAAAGAATGACTATGCATGTGTGTAAAAGTGGTAAAATCTCATGAACTGGCCAATTTGTTTTTGAGGTATTTTCTTCTCTAGGTTTGATATTGTTTGTTGATCCTGAATTGTCAGACAAGCCCATGCATTGAAAAACTGTCTCACTATTGTTGATACACATGCTTTCTCAATAAAGCGGTGCCATTCGTATTTTTATGTGTCGTCGTATAAACAGGAGCTCTAAATAAGGCCCAGCATCTTAATACAAATATGTATTACAAGAGGGATAAGGGTTGATGTAAGTTGGGTGTATAAAAGTTCTATCCAATATCTTGGGCATGATTTACCAGGCACACAATGTTCAATCTTGTAAGGTTCGTGACTGTCGCTAGACAGATTTGCTACTTAGAACAGTTTTTATCCAGACTGTCATGGCTTACCAGCTGCCAGCATATGCCTAATTAATAGCCACATATATGCTGGTTTGAGAAAAGAATCTCATTCTACCCCGTTGTCGCTCTCATAAAGCACAGTTGATCTCGTTTTAATTGTCGCTAAATGTTCTATAAAGAACAGTACCTGCACTAAACAAGCAAGCAAACACTTTTCTAAGACGCTAAAAATCAAAGTATAAGCCAAAACCGCTTGGTAATTTCTAATATATTCCATTAGAAACATCAAAAGTAGAGCAGGACATAACATATTGATGTTGGTGATATGTTTTTATCCACCCCTTGTGCGTAGATTTAAGAGTGTAAAGTTTGTAACCCCAATCTTCTCCAGAGTTATGACTAGTAACTAATATAGAAGCTGTCAAATAATCCCACATATATGTAGAACAAAGTTGAGATAAGAGAAAGTATAGACATTTGGCTGTAAGCTTTGAAATTCTAGTTAGAGGCGTGAGATTTAAGGTTCGTTACTGTAAGAATCGTTACCATATAGTATAGGAATGACATAAATTTATTTCACACACATAAGCGCCAAGAACCTACGTCAGTTTTGGAAGTATAAGACCTCACAGAAATTGTCGTGCAGTTTTAGTATTTGGTATTCAGGCAGCTGCTCTGTTGTTATCGCGGTGTCAAATATGAAATTACTGTATACATATTAGTCAAAACTTCAAGTAAAAGATTCTGACGATTTGATACGAATATTTTATCATATGTGTTTCTTCAAATGTTGTACATTTAAAATTTAGTCGATATTTGCCTCTTTGATGGACATTATAGCTATAGGTTGGCATGACGGAACAGGTAAGGTTCGTTTACAGTGGTAACAAACCTTCCAAGTCATTTCCAGTTCATGTGACTATAGTGACTTTTAATTAACATATATTAGTATTTTTTTTTATTTAATAGACGTCTGTTCTTCAAATAAAACAACCGCCAATATAGTTGCTTTGCGCGAGTTTACATTTAAAATAATTTGCTTGCACGCTCAAACAAAGTCATATAGTTGTTTTGTAATGCAGTATGTGGAAGTGAAAATATTACTAGCAGCATGCAAATTCGTGTTTTCTAAACACAAATCTCATTTCTCAAAATTTAAACCAAATGTATATCAATGTAAACTATTCTCGTTAAAATATGGAGTAGATGCCTGAGTAAGGTTCGTTTATAACTTAGAAACGAACCTTACAAGAACAATTATTTGAATTTACTTTCCTAAAACTTTGAAAAATCAAACCCATTATTCATAATCACAAACCTTTTCAATTATCTATGCTTCGTCAGATGTGTAGAACAGGCATGTCCGTTCTTAAAGAATATAGTACTTTTAATCATGCTGTATTTTACGAGATAATACTCTTATCATGTGCTGCGTGGAGAAAGTCTGGCATCGCTTATTATCACTTATATATGCAATATTTTAGTTTTCTCCTATCTGGTATTTTCAATCAAGTGTTGATTATTGTCGCTGCCAATTAACCACTAGATTAAGTTTTGATTATCGTCACTGAAAATTAAACCCATATCTCAACAATGGTATGAATTAAGTTAGCTTCTTTATTTCAGTACAGTGTGTTAATCGATCTGGTAGCTCCCCTATGGTGATACAATCAATTAAATCAAATCAAATCAAATCAATCAACGCTTCCCTATGATGATACATTGTAAAGATTAGGAAACATGTACACGAGCTAAACATATTCTGTGTTTTTACAACAAAATAATCTAAGGCAAAGAGTTGACCAGTAAAATCAATTTAAACTCACATTAGTTGCTACTGGTGGTGGTTCTGCTTTTGATGATGCACCAGCTATTGTTACTCCCATTGTTTGTGTGGGGGTTGTATTTGGTCCTTGTTTATATACAGTGCTAACTGTCTTTTCTAGTTTTGCAATCATCTCTCTGGGGTAGGGAGTTGGTTGCTTTACTATAGTTTTTTCTTAATGTCACACTGAAGTGGTTTGTGCCTTATCCTCTCGGTGCCATGGCATGGTCTGTAGAATATGTCTCTATCATTTCCTGGTAATGCTCGCTATTTCATTCTCTACCCCCAGATATGAAATTTATGATGCATTACTACAAAACATACTTAAGATATGTACTGCAGCTTGTAGCTTAATTAGATGAAATGGTTTTACATCCATACAATGCTTGTTTTCCGTTTTGATACACCACATAAACATAAAATATTATTTTTGTGTATTTTATATTTCTCAACCTGGAACGATGTTTCCGTCAGTTGTCTGTCCGTTTGCATGTCCGTCTGTCTGTTACTGTAAATATTTAAACATGATTCATCATTTCATTTCCTCTGATGCAGTAGCAATCGTCTAGCATACGTGCATTCGTTTGTCTAATAGTAAATACCGTCTCCTGCGAGAGTATTGAATAGATGTTAACATAGGCATCAATGTATTCGTCGCGTGTTACTTCAGAGGAAAGAAAAAGCAAGAGAACGTGTGAAATCTGTTGTGAAGCAAATCAAAATTACTTGTTCGTTATAATTGTATTCACCTTACGTTTCTTTATTTCTGTGTAATTTCATGGACTGTATAAGTAACGAACCTTACAGTAAAACTGATATTCTTAAATAGAGGCCATTTAAATGCATCTAATTATATTTGGAAATTTCACTTACAAAACGGGCGTATACTGTAAGTTAATAAAGCTTTCCTAAAATTATTAGATTTTGAAAAATGAAGTCGTCAATTTCGACACACTGCTTTCAATAACGAACCTTACATCAATAAGGTAAGAGTATATTCCATTAAGATTGGAAATACTCAAGTTTTTTGAAATACAAATTACCTTTATCTGGCAATGCTGTGTTAGAGTGTTTTACCGTTACATAAAAAAAACTTTTTGTGAAAGAGTTTGAATGACCAATGTTCTAGTATTTTTGCTGTTACAAATGATGAATTTATTTCACAAAAAGCTATTTATGTGATGTTTTGTTTAAGAAATATTTTATTTATCAATTAAGAGGCAGAATTTATTCACTAAATGGTTTACATGGGAATTTTGTCTCTTTCTATTAAGAATTTGTAACACATTGCAATGAAGTAAGGTTCGTTACATTTTATATGTACATAGAATTAAGCTTGCAATCCATAAAAATGCACAGTAACTTACTATAGAAAGTCCCTTCTAACTGAAAACCTATCAGCTTATAACTTGCAATTAAACACAATGGAACGCAAAACTGCACAATCAAGTTATAATCGTATTAAATATGAATAAAAATACACCTGCAAATATTTTATTTGATTTAAAATTTGCTTAGTTTTCCACTCTATTTTTTCAAAACGTCTAAGATTCATGTATGTTAAGTTTAAGGTTCTATTAAAAAGTATCATGCGAGGGTTGTCCCAGAAAGTCGTAGACTTTTCAAATAGCAAGCAAAGTTGACGCGTGAGCATGTTTATATTTTGTAGAAATATTGAACTATCTATTTTTAACAAATTTCAATGTATTAATGACAACCAAAATCAAAAGGAATCATTTTTATGGCCATTCTATATCAGTAAGGTACGCATCACCGGCGCACGCAAAAAGTGAAAGAAATAAAATAGTATATTTCATTTTTGATAAGTGGTTGTATTGAAACTGGAAATGATACCCGTTAATCATTCATACTGGAGGAAACGTCATTAAATTGCGCATATTGTCACAAAATTTCAAAGCGATTGCACAGTTTAGGAACTGACAGCACACGATCAAAACAAGTAGGGGTGAGCTCGATCGGTGAAATAATGGCGACGTTTTACGTAAGGGCGGAGCAGCGGACAGCAATACAGTTTTGTTATGACTCCGGAATGACACCACTCGATACTTTAAGCAAAGTGAAACAAGACGAATACCACCTGAATGTATCACAGGCTTTAGTATACAAATTATTTTTGGGATTTCGCGAGGAGAAACCTGCAGACAAGCGTATGGGAAAACCGCCACTTAGAAATACTGGCGAAGGCACGGCAGTCGAATCAGTCGTCAGCAAAGACAGAAGACAAAAGGTGCGCTACCTAGCTGAAAGGACAGGTTGAGGTAACCCTACGGTGAATATTATATTAAAATCAGACTTGAAAATGGCACAGACATCTGCAAGATGTTTTACACATTTATTTTTGGAAGATGAATGCGCACATGACCATGCTAGTTATAATTGTAAACTTTCCGACGTCCTTAGTAATTCAAATGGCGTGCGCCGGTGGGCCAGACCTATAGCTGGTAAAATGAGTGCACAAACTACATTATCAAATATTTTTCCTCCAAATTTTGCATGATAATGCAGAAGTAATCGAAGAATTCACAAGTAAAATTCGATTGCAATACACCGTATAGTTTTCTTGTAACATTAAAATTCTACGACTTTCTGGGACAACCCTCGTATATAGATGGAATTACTAAGTGTGTTTTTTTATCCTAAATGATAAAGTGTTGAGCTGTTAGGTTTTTAGAATATGATAGTAGTAAAATAACAAACCTTACAGGGTCCATTTAAACGGTTTTATGTGGGTTTAGTAAAGTCGTCATTGCACAAAAATGGTAGAATTCTTGTTGAAAATACTCTGGCTATGATAATTTGAAACTTTGTCCCGAAGGAAAATGATATTTTCAATGCATTAAAGCGATGTTGCAAATTTGATGTTTTAAAACTGCCATTGGCACCGGTTTATTGAGAAAGTATGACAATGCTATGATGTAATGTGTTTTGAATGCATTTCTTCACTAGATTCAGTTTTGTCTGTTTAAACAGTCTTATAGGGGTCCGGAAAGCTTACACATTGAAAAAACATATCACTATTGTTAATTCAATGCTATGACATATGTTGCAGTCACTTTATAATGCTATGTTTGGGGCTAAACATAGGACCGTGTTATAAGTGAAATGTTTTATAAAGGGACAATTTTACAAAGAAATCATAGGACAATGACCATTTAAATTCCTTTGTAAAATTCCATTGTTAGAAAATTTTGGAGCCACAAAAAGACTATGTTATATCCAATCCCGTGTTATTACAAGGTATGTAATAAGAGGCCATGTGCGGATCCAGAGGGGGGATAGGGGTCCGGACCCCCCCACCCCCTGGAAAATAACAAGTTATATGGATTTCTATAGAAATTAGCATTTGGACCCCCCCCCCCCCCTTGAAAAAGTTGGACCCCCCCACCCCCTGGAAAATGTTGGACCACCTCTGGATCATTGGGAAAGTATAGTTTTCTCTGCAATAAAACCATTGGACCCCCTATGTAAACTGTAAGATAAGCTGAGGACTAAAAAAAATGTCCAGGCTGTTTTCTTGCCGTCGGGCCTGGACCCCCCCTGACAAAAATTCCTGGATCCGCACATGAGAGGACTAAACTGTATGTGTTTTGGATGTAGATGTATTTTTTCTGTAGATTCCATATTGTCCGCTGGTCTTGAGGAGAACGAGGAAGATGACTCAGATCCATTTATCCCACAAGAGCGAATCTTCAGTAAATATGCCGCCATGCTGTATACCTCCAACAATCAGGGGAGATCATTTGAAGAGTTCAAGGAAGCTAAGTTTTGTCAGAGTTGTGGTGAGAAGGTTGGTTGATTTTTGATGGGTTTCACCCTCAACCATTGCCCCCTGGGTAATTTTTCATGCTTTTTGCAGGTCTCATACTTTTCAGGCTTTTACATAATTTCAGGCTTTGATTTTAATTTTCAGTGTTTATATTGCTTAAAAAAGGGCTATTTTAGGCTGCGAAAGCAGGAATTTCAGGCTTGGAAAAAGCTTTTTTAGTATGAGGCCTGTTTTTGTTGTCTGCTGTTTTTTTTCAAAATTAACTTTCGAAAAAATCTTTCAGGAATAACATCAGAGTGTCAAACAGCTTGGATCCAGATCAGGCCCGACATTTCGTCGGGTCTGACCTGGATCCAAACTTTTTGCAAAAATTATCAGCAAACGGCACTAGTAGGTAAAGGGTTAATGGCTAGAGCCACATGACAACTCCAAGTAAAAATACCCTAAATTAATGCATGATTCGATTTGGTTTGTTCTCTTGAGACCAGCCCATAATAAATTCATGATTTGAATTTGGAGTCTTACCTTAAACAAATTACCATAATCAGCCTAATAAGGACACTTTTTCAAAGTTTATATGCAACAAATCATAGGGTGTAGGGGTTTCAATAATAAGCTGATATCCTGTTTAAAAATAGTAGCACAATGGCTGAGTGGTAGAGTGTTGGATTTAAGATCAAGGTGTTGCTGGTTCAAGGCTCACTGGAGGCACTGCATTGTGTCCTTAAGTAAGACACTTTATCCTCTGCTGTGCTGGTTCAACCCAGGAAGACCCATCCTGACATGACTGGAAAATTAAAGCATTTAAAAAAAATGGAAATGCAGTGGCTCAGTGGTAAAGTGCTTGAATTGAGACCGAGGGGCCGCGGGTTCGAGCCTCACTGGCGTCACTGCATTGTGTCCTTGAGCAAGAACAGTAATCCTAACTCAGTACTGGTTTAACCTAGGCAGACCCGTCTCTTTATAACTGAAAGATTGTTGATTGGACGTAAAGAATCTAATCAAACAATAAAAAAAAAGCATAAAACAAACATAAAAATAGAATGCTTTTTTAAAATTCATTTGGTAGCTCTATTTTGCTGTGAGAATCACAGGAAATGCACTAAATATGAAACCTGTGCAAAATATCACTGGTTTCATATGGGAGCGCAGTGGCTCAGAGGTAGAATGCTTGACTCGAGACGGAGGGGCTGTGGGTTCGAGCCTCATCGGCCTCACTGCGTTGTGGTCCTTGAGCAAGACACATTTATCCTAGCTTAGTACTGATTCAACCCAGGAAGACCTGTCCCTGTTTAACTGAAAGATTGTTGATGGGACGTAAAGAATCAAACAAACAAACAAAACATGTTTCATATGGGCCTCGTCGCGAGAAAACCTGTCTTTGGGGTGTTGCGATTAACACAGACGCAGACCAGCCTGTGCATCCGCGCAGTCTGATCAGCGCCTTTGTTATTCACTTTTTTGAAAGTACCATATTTAACCTTGCCACTCGTAAAGTTTCAATTTTCTAGCTAGTCTCTGTAGCTGAGGAGACTGGTTTGAAACCGGTTTTGCCAGAAACCCCGAAGACAGGTTTTCTCGCGACGAGGCCCATATGTTGTACATTTCAGGTTGATGTGCACCTTAAAGGTGTCTAAATATTTAGGGGAAATACTGTAGATAAATGAGCTTCTAGCTTGATGATATAGAATGATGACAGCCATAGCTACACTCTGTACTAAGCTACATAGACAGTAGCTTTGAATGTGGACTCTCACCTCTCATGTCTGACTATACCTGTTAAGCTGGAAGAGTTTTAACCCTTAAAGCGCCAAGAAAAAAATGCATCTGAAAAAGTCGTCTGCTGAAGTTGTCTGCTGCAAATAATTGCCTAACATTACTGACTAATTAAGTATAGATGCAAACAGCATGGACCCAGAACAGACTGCTCCTATAGGAGCAGTCTGATCTGGGTCCACACTGTTTGCCATAGAGGCTTCTAAAACATTTCTGCAGATGAGAAAAGCAGACGACTTTTGTTGCGATTGGCGCACTAAGGGTTTAAGGTGTCTAAATATTTAGGGGAAATTCTATAGATAAATGAGCTTCAAGCTTGATGATATAGAATGATGACAGCCATCATAGCTACACTCTGTACTAAGCTACATAGACTGTAACTTAAAATGTGGACTCTCACCTCTCATGTCTGACTATGCCTGTAAGCTAGAAGCTTTGATCAAGATAATGAAGAAGTTTTGTATAGGGACATCTATAGTGTTTGGGTTGGTATAGAATGATGACAGCCATAGCTACACTCTGTACTAAGCTACATAGACGGTAACTTAAAATGTGGACTCCCATCTCTCATGTCTGACTATACCTGTAAGCTAGAAGCTGTAATCAAGATAATAAAGGAGTATTGCATATGGATATCTATAGTGTTTGGGTTGGTATAGAATGATGACAGTCATAGCTACACTCTGTAATAAGCTACATAGACAGTAGCTTTGAATGTGGACTCTCACCTCTCATGTCCGACTATATCTGTAAGCTAGAAACTTTAATCAAGATAATGAAGGAGTATTGTATAGGGACATCTATGGTGTTTGGGTTGGTATAGAATGATGACAGCCATAGCTCCATTCTGTACTAAGCTACATAGACTGTAGCTTAGAATGTAGACTCACCTCTCATGTCTGACTATAATTGATATCCCTTATCCGGCCAATATTTTTTGTCCTCAAAATGTTGCCTGCTTTTTGTATCTGGTGCATACAGTATAACCTGTGTAAAACGGCCACTCAAACATAGACAAAGCAAAGATGTTAATGACAACTGGTAGCTTAATGAAGTTTGTAAGTATTGCAGAATGCTCCCCTTGGAGCATTCTGCAATACTTTTGACCTGCATTAATCGATAATTGGTCTTGAAAAACAATTTTTGGTCTTTTTGAGAGTGGCCATTTTACACAGGTTTTACTGTATATTCAAGTGCACTTCAGCTTAGGTTCATCATGGAAGCAAATACTCTGAATCTGGTTAGGCTGCACCCACGGTCCCTTGTTTGCAATTTAGGCTACTAAACTACATATTAAGCAGAATAGCAAGAAGACAGCAAAAGTGGTGACTGGTGGGAAATGGTTAATCTAGAAGAGTTTTTCAAGAATATGAAGGAATTCTGTATATAATCCTCAGTCTTGGAGTTTTAGCTGGCATGGAATGCTGCTCCCAAATATTTTTAGCATGGAATTCTACAAAGGAACTGTAGGACAATGACCATAAAATCGTCATTTTCCTAAAATTCCTTTGTAAAATTATAGAAGAATTTTGTATCTAACCCTTTATGGTGTTTTAGCGGGCATTTTCCTATAAAGGAGGCCCTGGAAGGGGTGTCCCAGGTATCCCATATCCCTAAAAAGAAATGGGGAATATCCTCAAAATTCACCCCACTTCAGAAAGCTTTGTATCACCATATCCCTAAAAGTACTTTGTATTTTCACAGAAGTGTCCCCTTACCGTTTTTTGTATTTGGCCAGTAGCCCTATATCCCTAAAAACCCTTCCAGCGCCTCATAAATTCCTGTGTAAAATTGTACAAGGAAGTTTGTATATAACCCTCTAAGGTGTTTTAGCTGGCATGGAATGCTGCTCCCAAATTTTTACCATGGAATTATACAAAGGAATTACAGGAAAATGACCATTAAATGGTCATTTTCCTATAATTTCTTTGTAAAATTTTCTCTTTATAACATGATTCACTTATAGCATGGTTCATTCCTATGGACCCCAAACCTAGTGTTGTAAAGGGCAGGGTTCCCACAAGCTCAGTAAATCATGGAAACCTGGAAAATCACGAAAAAAAAGTTCCATGTATGGAAAAATCATGGAATTTGAAAAAAAAACTGATTAATCATGGAATAATCATGGAATTTTGTGAAATAATTTGACGAAACCACCAGTAGCCAGAAAACTAGCTTTCAGACACACAAAACTTGTGTGTCTGACAGCTAGTTTTCTGGCTACTGGTGTTTTCAAGTTATAATTATTTCAAAATGCATGCATGGTCTACAAGCATGCTTATTTAAATACATTACTATTGCTGCATCCACATTTATGCTCAGCATGGTGAAGATGCCATTAAAAGGTGAGGTTGGAGGCCAGTGCATTTTAAAAATAGTCATAGAAATTACATTGTTGATCATTGAAAGTCATGGAAAAATCATGGAATTGTTTTTGAATTTATGTGGGAACCCTGAAAGGGACTGTACTGTACATGTACCATGATTTCACGGACTGGTCTATTCTGTGATTATTTCAGACTGTTATATGTCCTCACAAACTGCCAGGATCAGAGAGAATTTTCTCGCTACCACTGCATTGCACCCACCTCAAAATATCAAGACCAAAAGTGAAAATAAACAGAGAGATGATAAGGTATGTCAGGACTTTAGTTAAGAGTGCGTAACGAAAATTTAATTTTCTTATTTCTCAACCAAAACATGTTGTGGGTACCCAAAAGAACCGTCTCAATGAGACGGTTCTTTTCAGCACCCAAAACATATGTTAAAATTGATGGGTAAGAAAATATTTACAATTTTACGCTGAAATATTTTTTATCTAAACCTGTGTATGTATACTGTAAAATACATAAAAATGTAAGTGAGTATGATCAGGGAACACCACAATCAGGTGTGCACTGTAGACCAAGCCACAGTGCCGTGAGGAAGAGCCTCAGAACAATAACAGTCACAAGACACCAGGAAGACAAAGTAAAGCAGCCAACTCTCTCTTCCACATCAAGATGATTGCAAAACTAGAAAGGACACAAAGCAATGCACAACAAAACAAGGAACAAACGCAGAACTGGCATCAAAATCTGGCAAAATTGGCAGCATCAAAATTGGGCAGTTTTAAAAGATTGACATATTGGCGTAGTTTACAATTCGGCTGTTTCTTAATTTAATAACCTCATGAGTTATTTCCTCTTTACATAAGGGGCTTCCTTTAAAAGAAAAAATATGCTCCTTGTAGGAAACACTAGCCACCTGCTGCCTACCACAATGTCAGTTAAATACACTTGCGATCAAGTCAAGTGATAACAATTTAGACGCAGACCAGGACAGACAGATTGTCTATCCTGATCTGGATCCAAACTGTTTGACAATCTGATAGTGTTCCTGAAAGAATATTTTGAAAATAGTCAGCAGACGACAACAAAAGCATGAAAAAATTACCCAGCATACAAATAGTTAAAGGAATGTCAGCCAGGACAGGAGGTCCGTAGGAAATCAACCCCTTACAACACTCTGGCTAGCCACCTGCTGCCTATCCCAATGTCAAGGAAACCTGCAACAGTAAAAATAAACTCAGGAGCAAGTCAAGTGATAACCTTTGATAACAGTTTAGACCCAGATCAGGACCGACAGAATGTCGGTCCTGATCTGGATCCAAACTGTTTGACACACTGATAGTGTTCCTGAAATTTTTTTGAAAAAAGTAAGCAGACGACAACAAAAGCATGATAAATTACCCAGCATGCAAAGAGTTAACGGTACATGTACATGACTGTGTGTGTTTAATTGCAGAGAGCTGATGGAACAAGACAATCTCGATGCCACCTTTGACTTACCTCAAATGGCCAAGGGCATGTCTAAGGACAGTTACAGTATAGCATCACCCACCAGCAGTCAGGGTAGTCCCAGCCTGGTTGGTAGTGAAACACATCTGGTAAGTTCCCTTCACCCCCTTCTAACCCCACACCCTCACCAAAGAGAAACTGGAGATAGAAAAACAAACTGGAGATAGAAAGATCAGTTTTGGTTAGGGTATTCAATCTTGATGTACAGTAAAACCTCTAAAATCAGAACTTCTATTTTTTTTAAATACTCGTTTATTCAAATAAATTTGGGACACATTCGATTCAGAGAATTGGGCATACACTTGTATTTATTAACTATTTTAATAACAGTTTATATAAACATATATGTTTTTGGTGCATAAAAGAAATGTCTCCCTGATTGATAGAGACAAACTGACAATAATCATTTTTGGGATGTTAAATACGTTTCTGTTAACCTCCCTATAATTTGAACTACTGAAAATTTGAAATAAAATGTGTAGTCCCAAGCACTTTGAATTTACGAGATTTGACTGTAATATTCTTGTAGAATATTAGGCTGTTTAAATCTTTGCATGCAGAGTAAATTAGCATTCTTTTTGTCATCTGTGGATTTTTTTATAGCTATCAACTTGTTATTTCCAATAATGTCTTTATGTACATCTTAACCATATAGCTATTTACTTGTTATTTCCAAGAATGTCTTTATAGATATAATTTATCTTGACTATTGCTTTTTACTTGTTATGATCAATAATTTAGGGGACAATTGTATTCAAAATTTTCATTTGGGGAGGTATAATGCGGATATACAGTCAGAAATTTAGTTTTAATGTGATGCACGAACGGAGCCATGAAATGTGATTTCCGAACGTATATCCGATGATATAATTCCCCAAATAAAAATTTTAAATAAGGTTATCCCCATTCTAATGCACTTCTACAGTCTTGTCTCAAATTCAAGCATTGCAAGCCGCACAAAGGCGTACATCATCCAACAGAATGTGAAGTAATTAATGACATCAAACTATTTCTGACAGTATATCACAGGATAAACTGTTGCAAATTTTTGAAGTTATCCAATCAGATGTTGAGTTTCAAAAGGAAGTGCATTAGAATTCTTTATGAGTATCTTTACCATGGTAACTATCTACTATACTTCTGTATGTCTATCTTGACCATATTTATTACTCAGATATGATCATTTTGGCCAGCTCACAAGATTTTGGTGCTAATCGCAGGTGCTTCTTATAAACAACCATGATGACATACGGGACAACCGTAAAGGTCCAAATTTGGCCTGAGCCTTCATCTACATTCATACTTTGTGTATGTGAGCAGCCAAGGCTCAGGTGAGTCTGTGCTTATGCACAGACTCACCTGAGCCTTTGCTGCTCGCTGAAGTGCAATAGGTACCGAAATCTCATGCACTAGCCCATTTATGTTAGTATGTATCATGGCTATCATGACCAATAATATCTTTATGTGTATCTAGACCATACCTGGTGTGGATAAGGTCAGTCTGTAGTATGTTGCTATTTTATTTGTGTTGAAGCATCAAACATGACTGCAGAAGATGGCAAATTCGGCAGATTTTTCTTAACATGCCATGCTGAAGAAATAATTTGCTCCTAATTTAATGTCTTCTGCAAATCATACTTGTGCTGGTTGTGTGTTAACTTATTTATGCCAAGGTATTTGTTTATACCAGGGTGGATCAAAAAGTTTATAAGATCTTATTATCCCCACGCTTTTTTAAAAAAGCAAAGGGGATATTGTAATCGCCTCCGTCCGTCTGTCCGTCCGTCCGTCTGTCCGTTATGCTATCTCCTCCTAAACCATTGGACGAAATTCAACCAAACTTGGTGTGTGAGTTACTGACATGAATGGGGCGTGCAACTTCAAACTTTTTTTTGGCCCCGCCCCCTGGGGCCCTGGGGAGGGGTCAAAAGGTCAAATATCATTTAAATTCAATTACAAAGTCCATTTCAAAGATTTTTATACCAAACTCTGTGTGTGTTCTCACAAAGGAAACATAGAAAACATATCAGACGGGATTTTCATTCTGACACCTGGGTCATGCCCCAGGGGTGGGACTTTGGGGCGCTGGGGGTGCCAAGGGGGTCAAAAAAAAATTTTTTCAAACATGGTCATGTGGTATATCAAATCGACGGGGATGAAGAGCAGAACAGAATGCAAGTTAAATTTTCATCCTAGGCTCCAACTGGAGACCTTGGGATGAGGTCAAAGGTCAAAATCATTCAATTTCGGTTACCATGTCAATTTCAAAGATTTTTATACCAAACTTTGTGGGTGTTCTCACAAATAAAAGATTTAAAACGTATTGAACAGAATTTTCATTCTGTTGCCAAGGCCATGCCCCGGGATGGGACTGCGGGGTGCTGGGGGAGTCAAAAACTTTAGCGTGGGGATTTGCGATGGCGCCCCATCGACTGCGCGCTCTAGTTTTCTAGTTGTATGCCAAAATAGAAATATTGAATGTTGCTAGGTGAAGCCAAGAACTTTTTGATTTGTCCTCTAAATGTACCAATTGATGGCTCTGAGATAAAACTTTTTTCATGCTCAACTCAACTTGTTAGCATTTTAATGTTTATTAGCAGGAAAAATACAACATCTGAGTGTTTTAAGCAACAAACAATTGTTTTCCATAATTTACTTTTTATTGCTTATGGAAAGTAAATTCCTGAAAAATAACATTTCATGCTCAGTTGATTCGAGCATGAAAAAGTTTTATAATTTCGGGGCCAGCCTCTATGGCTGTTTGTCCTCTCCTTAGGACTCCAGGCATAAATGGGTTAACTAATATTGGTATGCCGGTGCTAGGACAGTGGCCAGAGTTTAGAGATGTGTTTTTATGCTAACAATTTCATTTTGGTCATAATACTACGGCAATTAGGGGTTTGTCACCCACTCCGGTGTTTTAGTAAAATTACCTTCAAATAAAGACTGACAAAAATGAGAACTTTTGAATATGTTTGCTTCGAGATTGCATTGTCTAGTTAACATACTCTGTTAGGTTGTTTTGCCAAACTCTGTTAGGTTGTTTTTACAGTTATATTAAAAAAATTGTCAATTACAGTTTAGTCATAGTTATACAGTTTCGTCATTGATTAATTATCCACGATGACAAAACCGTAATTAGTTATTTCATGCCTAGACATCAAACAGTAAAAATTTCATATAATTTTGAAGCTATATGATACAATGTGAATTTGATGCACAAAAATCAATCGGAACCCATTCTTTTTGGGGCTTTTATCTGTAATTAAATGAAGAAATTGAACATGATGAGAAAGTTACCTTAACACAGGAATAAGGGACGAAACCCAAATTGCTGTAGTGGTATAACCACAGTGAATTTAGATCAGCTAAGTTCTGACTATCTGCACAATAATAAATTCAGGATTTCTAATGATCATGGCCTAGCCTCTATGGGGTTCAGCTGTTTGTCTTTTAGGGTAATCAATGCATGAAGAATTGATTGTTTGGTGACAGGGTGTTTGGCCAATGATTAGAGGAGTGTTATGCTAACAATTTAGAGCAGCCAAGTTTTAACTCTGCAAGATAATGAATCAAGCATTTCTAACGAATATGTTATCTAGTCCAGATTCATTAGTTCAAAGTGATATACAGGTTGATGGTAGGCAGGGGCCATGGAGGCCCAAACTGACATGGAAGAAACTGGTGGAGAAAGATTGCCTTAATTGGAAGCTCATGACAGTTGACCTTCAAGAAAGGAGCACCTAGAGATCCTGTGTGAGATCTGCTATGTGTGCAGCCAGCCAGCTACCTTGACGGCCCACTGATGTGGATGATGCGCCTGCACCTGCACATTAATCAAAAATCTGATAATGATATGGCGCAAGAATACCTGATTTAGACAGCCCTGGTTGCTAATCCTTCATATATGGGCCTTGCCCCCAGAAAACCTGTCTTCGGGGTTTCCGACAAAGCGAGTTCAAACCAACCTCCTCAGCTACAGAGACTAGCTAGAAAATTCAAATTTCACCTGAAGCAAGTTTACGTATGATACTTTCCAGAAAGCGAATAACAAAGGCGCTGATCAGACTGCACGGATGCACAGGCTGGTCTGTCTGTATTGTTTGCAAACCCTCAAAGACAGGTTTTCTCACGTCAAGGCCCATATATGAGCAAGAACTTGACTATTTAATCTCATTCAATATAGTTTACATGTGTGAGTGAGTGAGTGAGTTTTTGCTTAATATCCCATCAACAGCTAAGGTAATCTAGAGACAGGGCCACAGCTTAGAGTATCATCCAACAGGCTTGAGGAGCTGGGGATAGAATTAGCGACCCCTGGGTACAAGGTGAGTGGTTTATCCACTTCACCATGGCAGCTCCTGTTAGTTCCCATGTATATTCCTATGAACATGAAGAGCTATCTAGTAGGAATATGTGTTTGGATGTTGGTTTGAAGCTGCATATACAATGTACTTCAAAACTTAGTGTGTGTCATAATCAAATGATCTAATGAGACAATCATAACATTATATGAATGGAATTTACAATTTCTCCCCTGGCAAAGATCATGTATATTTTATGAGTATGTCATATGTTACAAATTTTAGATAGGATTTAGAAATGTAAGTTTGAGCACCATGGTAAGGGAGCAGACAGGTTAGCACTGTGTGATGTTTAGTTATGGATTTGATAGCAGTACAGGGTCGCGTCTGAAAATCCTCCATGCATTTTAATGTAAGCAGAACATAACCACAGCATATTTCAATGCATTTGACAAGTGATTTTTTTATCATGAATGAATGCAAAAACTATTTTGGTATATCATAACACAGTTCGATAATACATGCTCTAGAAGCATCAGCTATTGTTAATTGGCTGTTGCTCTATTACACTTAAGAATGTAATGCCATATCTGATTGAATACCATCATAAATTCATGAATTTCTACAGCTTTGAAACAAAAAAAAGTTATTTTTCCAAAAGGATTGAAGCAAAGTGCATTAGAATATGGATTCAGATAATTCTAATTTCGGGAGGTATGGTGTCAGTCTAATTCAGGGAGGTATGTTGTCAGTCAAATTTGTGGTAGTGTACTGTCAGTCTAATTTGGGAAGGTTTACTGTCAGTCTAATTTGGGAAGGTATATTGTTAGTCTAATTTGCTTAGGAGTGTGTATTTTGTATCCTCTTTTGAAAAAAAATATAGATCCAGATTGTCTAGTAACTGATGAAGTCAGATGGTCAGGAACTCACTGGTTTTTATCCACTTGATGTTCCCATTAGCTCTTTGCCTACTAGTGTCTTCTGCTGACAACAAGTTTGGACCCAGATCAGGCCCAACAAAACATCGGACCTGATCTGGATCCAAACTGTTTGACTCTCTGATGGTATGCCTGAAAGAATTTTTCGAAAATGTTGATTTTGAAAGACATCAGCAAACTACAAAAAAGCATGCAAAATTATCCAGTAGGCAAAGAATTAAATTATGAAATTCCATTACTGGAATGACCGGCTTTTATTTCATATTATGTGAAAAGTCCATAAAGTACTCAGTATGGGCTTATAAGAGCAATAACACTAAATATTAGGTGTAGTAGAGTTTCTCACATACAATGTATTTGTTGTCTGCTGTAGTTAAGATATGTGTTGCAAGGGTTAGTAGGTTTCAGCTTGGTATTATTCAGCTATTCGGTCACTGTATTGGCACATGTATGCAATGTCTGCTAAAAGAGAGAGGGGGGTTTGCTAGACAGTGACCCATAGCCGAATAAAATGGTTGCATGAATACGGTATTGGTACATGGGTGCAGGTTAGTTTGCTAGCCATTATGGTAGATGTTCTGAAAATCTGAATAAAAAACACACATTTCTCTTGTCTTTAACTCTTTGTCTACTAGTGTCATCTGCTGATAACCTTTGCAAACAGTTTGGACCCAGATCAGGCCAGACAAAACATCGAGCCTGATCTAGATGTTCTAAAGATCTGAGTAAAAAAACGAACCAAAAAATACACCTTTCTCTTGCCTTTAACTCTTTGCCTGCTAGTGTCGTCTGCTGATAACATTTGCAAACAGTTTGGACCCAGATCATGCATGACAAAACGTCAGGCTGATCTGGATCCAAACTGTTTGACACTGATGGTATTCTCCTGGAAGATTTTTTTTCAAAAAAAAAAGATTTTGAAAAAATCAGCAGACGACAAAAAAGCATATGGCAAAGAGTTTTAAATTCACAACTAAAAGAGTAATGAAAACCCTGATCAGGCTGTTTGTGCAGTAGCCGCCTGGTATTGGTGTGCTAGGTGTATTTAAATCTCTTTCTCAAGCAACTAGTGTTCAAAATTTTAGAACATTTACCATTTTAGATTTTGTAATGTGGTGCACGGGATATGAAAAGATAGCCCTCAGTGGAGTTAGAAAATCTCTTAACCTAAAAATCAAGTATGAATTACCCCATATAAGCCTGGTGTCCTTTTTGTGGGACATCGGCAAATAGTCCAAAACCAGATCAGGCACCACAAATCATGGCGTCTGATCAGGTTCTCCACTGTTTGCAAACAGAAGTTTCTTTTAAAATTTGAATAAAAATGAAAAATACCACCCAACATTCCTTAAAATAGAAATGGACTGTCCCAAATGATAACGGTGGGAAATTCCATTCGGCTTAAATAAGATGAGATATTACTATGTCACTGCAACCTGTATACTATTATAGTAAAGCAAATATGGAATAATTCCTGGAGTGAAATACAAAACTGGCAGCATATGATTCACATGAATGAGTCTTACTTGGTTTTTTAAAGCATTAAAAAAAAATTGTGACATTATTAGAGTTGAACATCATTTGAATAGACAGGCAATTTGTGGTCTCTCTTAGACTTTATCAATACCCAGATTTCCTTTAATGCAATTCTGAAAATGGATATTTCCATTTAAACTCTTCATTTTAAGAGCCTTGAATATGACTCAAGTTATGCTGTCAGTGTACAGAAGTTGAAGTCATATTCAGGACTTTCCTTTACCATTCAATCATTATATTTTGCATTCACCCTTAACTTTTTTTCAGATTTTATGACCATTACTGCTATTGTAAGTAATTCTGGTTGCCATGGCAACATACACTCCCATAGACTTACAATGGGAAACAGTTAAAAATCCTCTTCTCTGAATTTATGAGGCCCACAGCTTATATATTTAGTATATAGCAATGACTAGACAGAGGTCCTCTACATAAATCCTGCTAACCATGCCCCTTTTTCTTTTTCTCTGTAAACATTAGGCCAACAGCTTTTATATTAGTATAGAACAATGGCTGGTGGTCCCCTACATAAATCCTGCTAACAATGCCCCTGGCGTCCAAATTGGTCATGTCCCATGGTCATCAGCTTCCATTGACTAAACTTAAAAGTTCTTCCATGCCCACAGCTTATATGTTTAGTATGTAGCAATGTCTGTCTTCCATAGACTTATATTTATATAATAAATAGGGAAAGACTTTTTTAAAAAAAAGTCTCCTTAAAAAACAGGAGGCCCACAGCTTAAAGTATGAGGAAATGCATTGCGGTTCTCTATATAAATCTTGCCTGGCATCCCAATTAGCCACACTTCGGATGTCTCTGCTCCCATAGACTCGTAATAAAAATCTTCTCTAAAACTGTGATTGAGTCAACAGCTCAGGTGAGCGGTATAGGCTCATTGAGCCTCTTGTTTTGTGAAGTACAGTAAAACCTGGCAACATAAAATTGTCTAAACAAAGATCTTTATCACGAATGGTAGCTTAATGAAGGTCAAAAGTATTGCAGAATGCTCCAAGGGAAGCATTCTGCAATACTTTTGACCTGAATTTAGCGATTAATGTGCTTGAAAACCAATTTTTGGTCTTTTTAAGAGTGGCTGTTTTAGACAGGTTTAACTGTATGATAGTGATTTATGTTTGTGCATTATTTAAGTGTTGTTTTGTTTATGTTTCAGCCCTACACAGTACATAGTTTGTTAGATGACTACAAGCAGAGAACAAACCTAGAGAGGGACATACCTAGAGATCTCACTGAGGTATGGTACTTAACCCTTTCCCACATAAATATTCATGCTAAGCACCACCCACTATGAATAATTCATTAAAATAAACTTTCACGTTTACTTAAAAATTCAACTTTACTTGTCAGGACAGATCCATTAGTGTAGGATGATATCTAATCATAATTCCATAAGCAAACAGAGTAAACCCTGATCAGGCAGCTATTATAAGAGCTGCCTGATCTGGGTCTGCTCTTTTTGCAAAGGCGTCAAAGGGCACCTCTATGGAGTAAAGGGTTAATGAGCCAAGGCATGTTGAAAAATAAGTTACAAGTATTACCAGGAAATGCCACAATCACATATGGCAGTCCAACCCGTGGCACCATGAGAAAGAGGCGAAAATCAGTAACAGCCACATGATACATGTATCAAGAAGACCATTAAAAGTAAAACAACCAGTTCTCTCTTCTTCAGCAAAATGATTGCAATTAAAGCTAGAAAGGACACAAAGTACTGCATAACAAACCAACGACCTAACATAAAAACAGAACCACAATGGGAGCAACAATGATTTCATAGCAACAGAACCATGGCCTTAGAATGGGTAGCAGCCAAAACCACTGAGGGGCTTAAATTAATTTTACTGGACAAATCTTCCCCCTAGATTCTGCAGTTGTAAAAACACAAAATAAGGTTCAGCTTGCGTGGAGACTTCCTTACGCAATGTATCATCACAGAGAAATATCCAAATCAATAAACATACTGTGAGGAAATAAATACTCACAGACTGTTAGAGCTAAAGAAAGCACCCAGTTGAGCCACAGTGGGCCCAGCCATAGACGATCATAGACAAACATTAGGCACTGACCCACTGATGATAGTTTTATGTCTGTGTCATCACTGAGTCTGAGGCCTCACCCACCGCTGTGCAATTAAGGAGTAAAACATAACTATAGATACCAATATTGAATGTCTTAGCCTAAATGTTATATGGGCCTCGACGCGACAAAACTTCGGGTTTCCGACAAAGCGAGTTTCAAACCAGTCTCCTCAGCTACAGAGACTAGCTAGAAAATCGAAATTTCACATGTAGCAAGTTTACATATATGACTTTCCAAAAAGCGAATAACAAAGGCGCTGATCAGACTGAGCGGATGTGCAGGCTGGTCTGCGCCTGTGTTGTTCACAAACCCCCGAAGACAGGTTTTCTTGCGGCGAGGCCCATATGATAGAGAGAATTGAATTATACATAATAAAATTGTCATCTTCAAAAACTAGATTAAGTGGGGTTTTTCTAAGGTTTGTCTAGTATGATATAGATGGTCCATAGATATAGGATCTAACATGAGTGCTCATGTTTTATTGAATTTATTAAACAATTTGAGGAAAAGAGATAAAATGCGAGGCTTGCCGACCATTTTATCTCTTTTTCACATTGCGTTTAATAAATTCAATAATACAAGAGCACGAATGTTGGATTCTATTTATCATATGATAAATACTTTGAAATCTCAGTTCTGGAGTAAAACGTTATAATTTTGTCATTATGTACGCAACGTTGTTATGGACGTCATAACGTTTCCCGTAAATCTATAAACCACTAGTGGTTTATCGATTTTATTGCATAGCTTTATTACACTCCCAGATGTGACGTCATATGATAATGTCAAATTAAAGAATAAAGTAAGAACAAATTATCCATAATACTACCAGTATATCTGGCTTAAAAATTATGTACCAATTTTTCAAAGTTTTAATTATGTGACATAAAAAGATAATGAAGTGACTTTATTGCCCTGTTGATGAACTTGCACCTCCATAAGGTTCAAAGTCTCAAAGCTTGTCAGGAGAGGGCTGTATATTGGTTGTATTGGAACTTACGCACATGGTCACCAAATGATGTCTTTGTTTTGTTAAAGTGAGGTCATCATATGTTGCATCTCAGCATATTCAAGAACTTCTGGGAGCCTTGTTTAAAACATAAAATTAGGGATTTAATAGTGAGCAAGAAAATGATTCCATTATTTGTGTAAGGATAGGATCGTAAAATTTGTCCCTCGTGATCACCGTTTGTAATCTCTCGGAAAGCCTTGTAATGACAAACGGCATTCCTCGGGACGGATTTTTCGATCCCACCCCAACACTCATGCTGGATTCTTATATTTCTGTTTGTTGTACCATGCATGGATAAGAATATCTGAGATCTTAGCCTGGCATAGAATATTTTATCTCACTGGGTCTGTTATCTTATCCATGAATGTCATGCCAGGGCTGTACATTGGTTGTATTGGAATTCGTGCTCATGGCCGCCAAAGTAACATCATCATGTGATTTGCATCTCTGTGTATTCAGGAACTTCTTGGAGCTAATTTAAAAATAAAAATGTAAAATTCAATGATGAGCAAGAAAATGACTCCATTATTTGTGTGAGGATTGGATAGAAAAATCTGTCCCTCATGATCACTATTTGTCATCACTTGGCAAGCCTTGTGATGGCAAACAGCGATCCTCAAGATGGATTTTTCGATCCCATCCCAACACTCATGCTGGATTCTTAAATTTCTGTTTCTTGTACCATGCATGGATAAGGATATCTGAGATCTTAGCCTGGCATAGAATATTTTATCTCACTGGGTCTGTTATCTTATCCATGAATGTCATGCCAGGGCTGTACATTGGTTGTATTGGAACTCATGCTCATGGCCGTCAAATGATCATGTCATTGTTATGCCAAAAAAAAACATCATCATGTGATTTGCATCTTGGTGTATTCAGAAACTTCTTGGAGCTAATTTAAGATTAGAAATGTAAAATTCAATGATGAGCAAGAAAAGTCTCTATTATTTGTGTGAGGATGGGATAGTAAATCTGTCCCTCATGATCACTGTTTGTCATCACTCTGCAAGCCTTGTGATGCCAAACAAGATGGATTTTTCTTTCTAACCCAACTCTCATCAGGCCCCCAGATAAGAGTGCGTAACGGAAAATTATTTTTCTTATTTATCAACCAAAACATATGTTGTGGGTACTCAAAAGAACCATCTCAATGAGATGTTTTTTTCGAGCACCCAAAACACATGTTTAAACTAACAAATAAGAAAATGATGGCAATTTTACGCTAAAACATTTTGCTTAACTGGCCCTATGACTCATGATAGATTCTTAAATTCTTTGTAGAGTCTGTGTTTGTCTATGGTTGAACAGTTCTGGACCTACATCATATGGCAGGATGATAATGGAAAAGAAGAGGAAATACATTACTCTATAATAGTAAGTATATTTTTACCTGCGTCACTTTAGCGAAAGCAGGTTTAGTACTGGGTCCACTCCGTCCGTCTATCTGTCATCCGTCCCTCCGTCCATCAGCAACACTTTTGGGGTGCCTAGTTTGTGTAATCTGTAACTCCAAAGGTTTTCATTCCTTTATATTCAAACTTTGTATAATGATTGTTCAAACATTGAAGATCCTCCTATTTTGTGCACATTTCATAAATATTTTCTCATTTTTGTGGAGTGTTGAGCTTAGACATTTTTACGTCAAAAATTCTTTGATTGTGTCTGGTTTGTGTAATCTGTAACTCCAACAGTTTTCATTCCTTTATATTTAAACTTTGTATTATAATGATTGTTCACACATTGAAGATGTGCACCTCATATTTTGTGCACATTTGATAAATGCTTTCTTATTTCTAAGGGGTGTTGAATTTAGACAGTTTTTCCATCTGAAATGCTTAGGGGGTGTCTGATTTGTGTAATCTGTAACTCCAACAGTTTTCATTCCTTTATATTCAAACTTTGCATAATGATTTTTCACACATTGAAGATGTGCACCTCCTATTTTGTGCACATTTGATAAATACCTTCTTATTTCTAAGGGGTGTTGAACTTAGACATTTTTTCCACCCGAAATGCCTTGGGTGTGTCTGGTTTGTGTAATCTGTAACTCCAATAGTTTTCATTCCTTTATATTCAAACTTTGCATGATGATTTTTCACACATTGAAGAAGTTAGGATCTTTATGCACATTTGATAATATTTTATTATATTTTTAGGATTGCTGAACTTAGACATTATTACATCTGCACCACCTTTGGGGTGCTTACAGTGTGTAATCTGTAACTCCAACAGTTTTTATTCCTTTTTTCAAACCTTGCATACTGATTCCCAACATATTGAAAATGTGCACCTTCTATTTTTGTGCAGCTTTGATATATATTTTCTCATTTTTTTTTATGTTGTCCTAGGTTGAACTTAGACATTTTTTACACCCACAACACATAAATTTACGTCTGCAACACATATGGGGTGCCTGATTTGTATAATATGTAACACCAACAGCTTCCATTCCTTTTATACAAACCTTGCATACATACAACTCTCATCAAAATTCCTTCGCAGGTGTGTGTGGGGGGGGGGTGGGGGGTGGGGAGGGGGTCAATTAATTTACATACTCTCCCTTTATAGATATGTCCATATACAATCTGTATTTTGGCGACGCAAGTCCAGAGCAGAGTTTGGTCTTGTGTCTTTTAAATATCGATAACAACATATTATTAAAGGCAAGATTCCTGGAATCTAAGGATATCTTGTTCCAACAAAACATATTAGTTTTGGTTTCCAATAATTTATGCATTAATATTGAACTATGTGTCTTTTATTATTAGTTTAAAAGTTTTATTGATATTGTACCGCAATAAGCAGTCAATGAACCTGCAAATGAAACTACATCTATATATATATACATGCAAAAAACTTGTGATTAGTTATACATGTGCACAGAACAAATAAAAGTGCACAGGTTAACTTTCTGAGATAGCTAATTTCAGGTTTTGTTATAGTACGATATATGTTCTGAAATTTCATACACTCGTTGCCTAGACAAACAGCACAGACCCATATCAGACTGCTTCTGAAGAAGCAGTCTGATCAGGGTCTTCGCTGTTTGCAATTCTTACAAGAATTTTGTGAATTCCGGCCCTGATCACCAACATCATATTTGCCAACAGAGAGAATAATGTTTGAAATTTCAGAACAGTTACCTACCCTGATTACCAACATTTTATTTGCCAACAGAGAGAGAAAAAAAAATGAAATTTTAGAGACAGTTACGGTTATTTTTCAGGACAAGTTATACCGCTACATGGAAGAACGTTACCTGGTGACAGACATTATGTATCTATGTACATTTGATTTCATCAATTCAGTCATCAAGTATGCTGACACAGATAAGGTATCTATTGTAATTTCGGAAATTTTCGCGAGGACTTTATTTTCATGAAACTTCGCATATGCGAAGTTTCGTGAAAATAAAACCCTTGCGAAATGGCAAAATCACTCTGTCTTTTATTGATATAGGTAAATCTTGCCTTAGTCATGAATTTTTCACATCACTTATATGTCTTTTAATGCTATTTGCGAAAACAAAATTCTCGCGAAAATTTCCGAATCTACAGTATCTCAATGGTCCAGTTAAGCAAAAGTTTTGAGTGTAAAATTACACTTATTTTCTTACCCAGCAATCTAAACATATGTTTTGGGTGCTCAAAAGAACCGTCTCATTGAGACGGTTCTTTTGAGTACCCACAACATATGTTTTGCTTGAGAAATAAGATAAATAATTTTCAGCTACGCACATTTATCTTGAGGCCTGTATCTTCCTTTCTTCATTTTAAAGTTTCAGTGCATTGCAGTCTTATGCAGTCACTCAAATTTACTCTTTGCATGATGGGTAATTCTGCATGATTTTTGTTGTCAGCTGATTTTTTTCATATTTAACTTCTTCAAAAGAGGTGTACATATGGCCACGGGTCTTGTTTTATGAGAACTGACAGTAAGCTCCCTCAGAAATTCTTACAGGCGTTTTCACACGAGTAATAACCACCAGTTCACAGCCTCATCAAGCAAAAATCATGTCACCCAGGTAATAGAAGGAAGCTATCCAGCTTATCAGGTCTGATCTGAACTTCACTCGGAGGTCTGCCATCAATACGGTGAGCAATTCCCCTTCACCGTGCACACCTATAATCAGAATTAAGTGTAAGTCATTGGAGCCCACTGCATTGTATAGTTTACAATAGCACATAAGATAAATATACCACATTTTTCAGACTGTATACTTTTTCTATTGCATCTGAGATAAATGTCCTGTGTTTTTTAGACTGTATACGTTTTCTGTTACATCTTAGATAAATATCACATGTTTTTCAGACTGTACAGTTGTTTGGTAACATCCTAGCGGGGAACTTTGAAGGAGCATGTTTCCGTTACTTGATGTTACTGTGTGATTTTGTCTGTGCCGTAGAA
This sequence comes from Loripinus fragilis, assembly GCA_964019695.1. NCBI lineage: Eukaryota > Metazoa > Mollusca > Bivalvia > Lucinida > Lucinidae > Loripinus > Loripinus fragilis. The sequence continues at coordinate 94,970,318 of OZ026515.1, forward strand.
TGGAAAGAGGTGGAAGACTTCAGAGCATTTGCAGCTGTTGTATATCCTTTTCTTGGGGTAAGTTTTTAACCCTTTTCATTCATTTAGATTACCCCATACTGTGGCCATACATATTGATACAATTATTATCAAAATCTCGGCTTGTATTTAAAGGGGTTGCTTGTCAAAATTTTAAAAAAAGGACGTATTTCTGTCTCTGAAGATTGTTTTTATCTTTGCAAACAGTGCAGACCCTGATGAAATGCCACCTTATGCGGCATTCCATCTGGATTTTCACTGTTTGCCAAAGTACCTGTTTAATAATATTCAGAATGAAAGGAATAAATGACAGTGGTTCTTTCCATAAATGCACATATCACTGTTTAAATCTGCATATGCAGCTATTTAGTGGGCATCTTATTCTGAACTTAGTTTAATGTGTTTGCAAGTGGTGAAGCCTGTGACTTGCTGGGTCTGGGTCTGAGTCTTCCTGGTTGCCAATGAGATATAACAAATATCATGTGCTGGCTGATATGGTGCATATGAGATTAATATGAATTATTAGCTCACCAGAGCCGAAGGCTCAGGGTGAGCTTATAGTATGGGACTCGAGCCGGCGACCGTCCGTGTGTGCGTCCACACTTTCAAACATGAATATCTCTGAGACCAGCTGGCCGATCGTAATCAAATTTCATCTGGAGCATCATTGGGGTGGGGATTGGCTGCATAAGGTTTTGGGCCTGATCGGATCAGAACTCTGGTTTCCATGGCAACAGATAGCTCCCATAGGGTTATAATGGGGAAAACCTTGTGACCACTCTTTTCATTTTCGATTGGATCTTCTTTATTCTTGCAGGTAACCAGAACAACCATAACGTCTTGAATGGGTTCGAAATTCAGCAAGATCCAACCAGGGACTTATGAGTTAGCTGCCCTTGAGCGTCTGGAAAAATCCCCATAGACTTATAATGGGAGAAATATTGTGACCACTCTAGTGCAGTCATTTTTGGATGGATCTTCTTCATTCTCGCAGGTAACAAGCCCTACTATTATGGCTTGGATGAGTTTGAATTTCGGCAAGATTCCATCACTGACTTCGGAGTTAGCTGCCCTTGAGCATCTGAAAAATCAATAAATAGTGTTGATACCGCTCTAGCGCCTTCATTTTTGATTGGATCTTCTTCATTTTTGCAGGCAACAAGTACACCCATAATATCTGGGATGGGTTCGAAATTCAGCAGGATCAGACCAGGGACTTATGAGTTACCTGCCCTTGAGCGTTTGGAAAAATCCCCATAGACTTATAATGGGAGAAATATTGTGACCACTCTAGTGCTTTCATTTTTCAATGGATCTACCTCATTCTTGCATACAATAAGGACAACTATTAAAGCTTGGATGAGTTTGAATTTCGGCAAAATTCCATCACTGACTTCGGAGTTAGCTGCCCTTGAGCGTCAGAAAAATTAATGAATAATGTTGTGACCACTCTAGCTCCTTCATTTATAATTTGATCTTCTTCATTCTTGCAGGCAACAAGTAAACCCATAATATCTCGGATGGGTTCGAAATTCAGCAGGATCCGACCAGGGACTTATGAGTTACCTGCCCTTGAGCATTTGGAAAAATCCCCATAGACATATAATGGGAGAAATATTGTGACCACTCTAGTGCTTTCAATTTTGAATGGATCTTCCTCAATCTTGCATACAATAAACAACTATTAAAGCTTGGATGAATTTGAATTTCGTCAAGATCCCATCACACATTTTGGAGTTAGCTCCCCTTGAGCATCTTAAAAATTAATAAATTATGTTGTGACCACTCTAGTTCATTCATTTTTGATTGGATCTTCTTCTTTCTTGCAGGCAACAAGTAAACCTATAATATCTCGGATGGTTTCGAAATTCAGCAGGGTCCGGCCAGGGGCTTATGAGTTACCTGCCCTTGAGCATTTGGAAAAATCCCTATGGACTTATAATGTGAGAAATATTGCAACCACTCTAGTGCTTTCAATTTTGAATGAATCTTCTTCATTCTTGCATACAATAAGGACAACTATAAAAGCTTGGATGAGTTTGAATTTCGTCAAGATCCCATCACAAATTTTATTTTGGAGTTAGCTCCCCTTGAGCATCTTAAAAATTAATGAATAATGTTGTGACCACTCTAGCCCCTTCATTTTTGATTGGATCTTCTTCATTCTTGCAGGTAACAAGGACAACCATAAAAGCTTGGATGAGTTTAATTTAAAGTAGAACCAACTTTAGACTGTGGAGTTAACTTCCCTTGAGCATCATAAAAAATCTGCATAGACTTACAATGGGAGATCTGTTGTGACCACTCTAGCATCTTCCAGGTTACCAGGACATACATAAAAGTATGGATGGGTTTGAATTTCGGTCAGATCCATAAATGACTACGGAGTTAGCTGCCCTTGAGTATCTGAAAACTACACTTTCACCAGGTATCCAATGCAATTTTTATTCAGATCTTTTTAATACTTGCAGATAACTAGAACCGGCATAACATCTTATGTTTTTGAATTAATTCCTGGTCACTATTTCAAGTTCAGAGTTATCTGCCTTTGAGCATCGTAAATTATGGTGTCTCCAAACATTATGCTGGCTCCATGGTGAGCGCTCGTTGCCCGTTGGGCTACTTGTTCTCATAGGTCCAGAGAAGCATAATCTTTTAGCATATTTTTTTTCCCATCAGCTTTAACATGTCTTTTGACTGCTCAATTAGATTAGTGTCTTAATGAGATGTTGTTTTTGAGTATCCACAACATATGCTTTGGTCAAGATATAAAATAATTAATTTTCAATTGCCCAATTCTATCTTCAACTGAGCATGAAATTTATTCTGCTCATGGGTGTTAAAATGCCAAGAATTGTTGGCATTTTAACATTTATTAGCAGAATAAATACAAAATCTGGATGTTTTGAGCTGGAATTTTTTTCTTCAGTATTTTACCTTCTATGAACAGTGCAAAATGTTATGCTTAGCTGAGTTTGGTATTAATTTGTTTATACACTTGGGGCCAAATTGGTTTCTACATTGAAATCTAGGAGTTTTATCGTATGACGTTGTGTCTGGGAGTGATATAACACCATGTTTTAAAATTGATAAATCACTGGTTTACAGATTTAGTAACATGTAATAATGTTTTAAAGAAAGTTATGCATATATGGCAAAAGTCTTTACTTTTCCACACTAAAAAATGCAAGTTTAAAGATTTTATTGTGTCATATGATAAATTGAATCTAACGTCTGTGCTGTATTATTGAACTCATTGCTAAAAAAGCGATATAATGTTCGGCTAGCCTTGCATTATATCAATTTTCCTCAACTCCTTTAATAAATGCAATAAAACGTGAGCACTCAAATAAGATCAGGACTTTAGTTAAGAGTGTGTAACAAAATACTAATTTTCTTATTTCTCAACCAAAACATTTGTTGTGGGTACTCAAAAGAATCATCTCAATGAGATGGTTCTTTTGAGCACCCAAAACATATGTTGAAATTGATGGGTAAGAAAATAGTAATATTTTTGCGCTCAAAAAATTTGTTTATCTAAACCTATGAATAAGATCCTTTTTGTATTCTATTTATAGGAAGATGACCTTGAGAACTTACAGATGAGCTACACGTCTTTCAGTGAGAATAAGATTTCAGAGGGGATGGTGGCACAGTTTATCATTCATCTCATGTTGAAATATCGAGAACCAAGATTCTTAGAGGTACAGTAAAACCTGAAAAATTCGAACATCATTATACCCCCCGCAAACTTTGTTTGTAGGGGGTATACTGTTTTCACGTTGTCCGTCCGTGCGTGCGTCCGTAACGCTTTGTTTCCTTAATAACTCGAAGAGTCATTGCTGGATTTTCATCAAACCTTGCAAACATGTTCATATATGCAAGACAAATACTTTAGACAAAAAAGCTAGGGCTAGGGGCCAATTCTATTAGAGTTATTTCCCTTTGTAGTTCTAAATGGCTTTTAATATAGTGCTTTATGCTTATGCTATTATAGGCCATACCCGGGCCAATCAACTCCTACCACAGCTTTTGATGGAACAATTTGATACTTTTCTTATACAATGTAGACACATTGAACATATGCATGAAGGAGTTTAGTTCAGAAAAAATAATTTCCCTTTGTAGTTCTAAATGGCTTTTAATATAGTGCTTTATGCTTATGCTATTATAGGCCATACATGGGCCAATCAACTCCTACCACAGCTTTTGATGGAACAATTTGATACTTTTCTTATACAATGTAGACACATTGAACATATGCATGAAGGAGTTTAGTTCAGAAAAAATAATTTTTGACAAAATGACAGCTGTGAGAACTTAGACAATTTTTCCCTAATAAGGTGTTTGTATATGCATAGACAGAGCCTTTATGGGCCGATCAACTCCTACCACAGCTTTTTATGGAGCAATTTTATACTTTGCCTATACAATGTAGACACATTTAAAATATGCATGAAGGAGTTTGGTTAAGAAAAAATATTTTTTGACAAAATGACAGCTGTGAGAACTTAGACAATTTTTCCCTAATAAGGCTTTTGTATATGCATAGATGGTGCCTTCATGGGCCGATCAACTCCTACCACAGCTTTTGATGGAACAATTTGATGCTTTACCAATACAATGTAAACACATTGAACATATGCATGAGGGAGTTTTGTTCAGAAAAAATAATTTTTGACGAAATGACAGCTGTGAGAACTTAGACAATTTTTCCCTTATTAGGCTTTTGAATATGCATAGAGGGTGCCTTCATGGGCCGATCAACTCCTACTACAGCTTTTGATGGAACAATTTGATACTTTGCCGATACAGTGTAGACACATTGAACATATGCATGAAGGAGTTTGGTTCAGAAAAAATAATTTTGACAAAATGACAGCTGTGAGAACTTAGACAATTATTCCCTTATATGGCTTTGTATATGCATTGATAGTGCCTTTACGGGCCGATCAACTCCTACCACAGCTTTTGATGAAGCAATTTGATACTTTGTCAATACAATGTAGACACAATGAAGATATGCATGAAGGAGTTTATCAGTTTTGTTGAATTTAGACAATTATTCCTTTATATGGCTTTTGTATATGCATGGATAGTGCCTTTATGGGCCGATCAACTCCTACTACAGCTTTTGATGGAGCAATTTGATACTTTGCCGATACAATGTAGACTTATTGAACATATGCATGAAGGAGTTTATAATTTTTGTTTGCACAGATTCTACTGAAATATTCTTACCAAAACTAAGGTCTCCTTGTTCGAACTATAAATTGCCAAGTTTTTTCACTGACTCTTACTGTGCGGGGGGTATCTAATAAGCATTGCTTATTGACTTTTTTCATTTTTTTGGAAATACATGGTGGAAAGTTTTCAGGATTATTCCTGAATTCAGGATTTTGAGGCTGACTTTCTATGGAAGTCTGAAAATAAAGTCTATAAAATGCTGAATTCTGCAGATAATAATAGCTTTTCTGATTTAGTTTCAGTTTATCTAAAGGTATTTGACCATTAAACATGGAATTTTTAATATTTTGGAGGCATTCAGCAAGTTTTAAATTCTGATTTCTAAAGTTCAGGATTTTGGAAATTTTGAACTTTCACCCAAGTAAATACTCCCTAATTCGAAAGAAATTTGGGACACATTGGATTCAGAGAACAGGGCCTATTCAGGATCTATTTTGATAAATGTATGTAATCTAATGTTTTGAGTGCATCAAAGAAAAGTCTCCTTTGAGACGTTTTTTTATGTGCCCAAAACTTATGTTTGACAGAAAAAAATCTGATAATAATCATTTTAGGGGTTATATGTTTTTATGTCTACCTCCCTATAATTCGAACTACTAATAGTTCAAAATAAAACCTCTGGCCCGAAGGACTTCTGATTTACGAAATTCGACTGTATGTCTATATTGTTTAGTTAACAAATATTCTAAGTCTTTTGAGAAAACAATGCTACCATAAAAAATCTGGAACAGTGTTTGGACAGAATGGTTTACTACATTGCAGATGTTATTACTTTGACATATGTTTAAGAAACGTAACATTGTTATAATGTTGGTTTCCAAAGAGTTGAAGTTCAGTGTCATTATTGTAAGGCGTTTATGTTAGAAAAATCATAAATAAAAAAGATTTTGTGAAACTCGTAAGGGGAGTTCACTTTTTCATTTAATTACCATTATCAGAAAAAATCATCAAAACAGTTTTATCATGATATACTTTCACAGTGGAAATTTAGAGAAGATTAATTTTGGTATTGTCAGATTGAGAACAGATTTTTTTTTTTGCCAGATAAAAGATAGATAAATATTGTTTTTGCCAGATGAAGAATTTTTTTTGCCAAATGGAGAGCAGTTTAGTTTTGACAAGTGCATATTGATTTATTTTGGTCTTGCCAGATAGAGAGCAGAAAGATTTCGTTTTGACAGATGAAGAACAGATTTTCTTACAAACCGGATACGGATATCTGATATTTTATCCTGGGATAGAAAATATTATCTTACCCATGTTATCTTACCCAGGCTGTCACATGAGGACTGTACATTGGTTGTATTGGAACTTACGCACATGGTCGTCAAGTGAGGTCATTGTTATGTTAAAGTGACGTCATGTTTGGGAGCCTATTTTAAAGCTTAAAATGCAATATTTAATGGCAAGCAAAAGATTCCATTATTCAGGTGAGTGTGGGATGGAAAAAACTGAGACACTCATGATGGATTCTTATATTATTTATTTTTGCCAGATGGAGAACAGATTGATTCCTTTCAAAAACCAAGATACAGCTCAGCCAGTGATGTCAGAGAAAGATTTTAAAGATGCTATCGGCAATATTCTCCCCCTGACCAATGACAAGCTACGAAGACGTCTGTTCTTCGAGACGGAAAAACTGATGAGAAAGGAGGGTTACTCTGACAGTGTTCCCATCATGAGATTATCTCGTATCCTTTAGTTTTAATACACTTTTTAGCTCACCAGAGCCGAAGGCTCAGGGTGAGCTTATAGGATGGGAGTCGAGTGGGCGTCCGTCCGTCCGTCTGTCCGTCCATCCACACTTTCAAACATGAATATCTCTGAGATCAGCTGGCTGATCGTAATCAAATTTCATCAGAAGCATCATTGGGGTGGGGGATTAAGTCCATTAGGTTTTGGGCCAGATCGGATCAGAACTCTGGTTTCCATGGCAACAGATAGCTCCCATAGGGTTATAATGGGGAAAACCTTGTGACCAGTCTAACTCCTTCATTTTTGATTGGTTCTTCTTTATTCTTGCAGGTAACTAGTACAACCATAAAATCTTGGATGGGTTCGAAATTGGGCAGTATTCGACAAAGGACTTATTAGTTAGCTGCCCTTGAGCGTTTGGAAAAATCTCCATAGATTTTTAATGGGAGAAACGTTGTGACCACTCTAGTGCCTTCATTTTCCAATGGATCTTCTTCATTCTTGCAGGTAACAAGGTCAATCATAAAAGCTTGGATGGGTTTGAATTTCAGCAAGATTCTATCACTGACTTCGGAGTTAGCTGCCCTTGAGCATGTGAAAAATTAATGAATAGTGTTGTGACCACTCTAGCGCCTTCATTTTTGATTGGATCCTCTTCATTCTTGCAGGCAACAAGGACACCCATATAATCTCGGATGGGTTTGAAATTGGGCAGTATCCAACAAAGGACTTATGAGTTAGCTGCCCTTGAGCGTTTGGAAAAATCCCCATAGACTTATAATGGGAGAAACGTTGTGACCACTCTAGTACCTTCATTTTTCAATGGATCTTCTTCATTCTTGCAGGTAACAAGGTCAGCCATGAAAACTTGGAAAAATCTCCATAGACTTTTAATGGGAGAAACGTTGTGACCACTCTAGTGCCTTCATTTTCCAATGGATCTTCTTCATTCTTGCAGGTAACAAGGTCAATCATAAAAGCTTGGATGGGTTTGAATTTCAGCAAGATTCCATCACTGACTTCGGAGTTAGCTGCCCTTGAGCGTGTGAAAAATCAATGAATAGTGTTGTTACCACTCTAGCGCCTTCATTTTTGATTGGATCCTCTTCATTCTTGCAGGCAACAAGGACACCCATATAATCTCGGATGGGTTCGAAATTGGGCAGTATCCAACGAAGGACTTATGAATTAGCTGCCCTTGAGCGTTTGAAAAAATCCCCATAGACTTATAATGGGAGAAACGTTATGACCACTCTAGTGCCTTCTTTTACCAATGGATCTTCTTCATTCTTGCCGGTAACAAGGTCAATCATAAAAGCTTGTATGGGTTTGAATTTCAGCAAGATTCTATCACTGACTTCGGAGTTAGCTGCCCTTGAGCGTGTGAAAAATTAATGAATAGTGTTGTGAACACTCTAGCGCCTTCATTTTTGATTGGATCCTCTCCATTCTTGCAGGCAACAAGGACACCCATAAAATCTCGAATGGGTTCGAAATTGGGCAGTATCCGACGAAGGACTTATGAATTAGCTGCTCTTGAGCGTTTGAAAAAATCCCCATAGACTTATAATGGGAGAAACGTTGTGACCACGCTAGTACCTTCATTTTCCAATGGATCTTCTTCATTCTTGCAGGTAACAAGGTCAGCCATGAAAGCTTGGATGGGTTTGAATTTGGGCAAGATTCCATCACTGACTTCGGAGTTAGCTGCCCTTGAGCATTTGAAAAATCAATGAATAGTGTTGTGACCACTGTAGCGCCTTCATTTTTGATTGGATCCTCTTCAATCTTGCAGGCAACAAGGACACTAATAAAATCTCCGATGGGTTTGAAATTGGGCAGTATCCGACAAAGGACTTATGAATTAGCTGCCCTTGAGCGTTTGGAAAAATCCCCATAGACTTATAATAGGAGAAACATTGTGACCACTCTAGTACCTTCATTTTCCAATGGATCTTCTTCATTCTTGCAGGTAACAAGGTCAGCCATGAAAACTTGGATGGGTTTGAATTTCAGCAAGATTCCATCACTGACTTTGGAGTTAGCTGCCCTTGAGCGTGTGAAAAATCAATAAAAAGTGTTGTGACCACTCTAGCTCCTTCATTTTTAATTGGATCCTCTCCATTCTTGCAGGCAACAAGGACACCCATAAAATCTCGAATGGGTTCGAAATTGGGCAGTATCCGACGAAGGACTTATGAATTAGCTGCCCTTGAGGGGTTGAAAAAATCCCCATAGACTTATAATGGGAGAAACGTTGTGACCACTCTAGTACCTTCATTTTCCAATGGATCTTCTTCATTCTTGCAGGTAACAAGATCAGCCATGAAAGCTTGGATGGGTTTGAATTTGGGCGAGATTCCATCACTGACTTCGGAGTTAACTGCCCTTGAGCATGTGAAAAATCAATGAATAGTGTTGTGACCACTCTAGCGCCTTCATTCTTGATTGGATCCTCTTCAATCTTGCAGGCAACAAGGACACTAATAAAATCTCCGATGGGTTTGAAATTGGGCAGTATCCGACAAAGGACTTATGAATAGCTGCCCTTGAGCGTTTGGAAAAATCCCCTTAGACTTATAATAGGAGAAACATTGTGACCACTCTAGTACCTTCATTTTCCAATGGATCCTCTTCATTCTTGCAGGTAACAAGGTCAGCCATGAAAGCTTGGATGGGTTTGAATTTTTCGGCAAGATTCCATCACTTACTTCGGAGTTAGCTGCCCTTGAGCATTTGAAAAATCAATGAATAGTGTTGTTACCACCCTAGCACCTTCATTTTTGATTGGATCTTCTCCATTCTTACAGGCAACAAGTTAACCCATAATATCTCGGAAGGTTCGAAATCCAGCAGGATCCGACCAGGCACTTATAAGTTACCTGCCCTTGAGCGTTTGGAAATATCCCCATAGACTTATTATGGGAGAGATGTTGTGACCACTCTAGTGCTTTCAATTTTGAATGGCTCTTCTTCATTCTTGCAGACAAAAAGAACTTGGATGAAATTGAATTTCATCAAGATCCCATCACCTATTTTGGAGTTAGCTCCCCTTGAGCATCTTAAAAATTGATGGATAATGTTGTGACCGCTCTAGCGACTACATTTTTGATTGGATCTTCTTTATTCTTTCATCTAACAAAGACACTCATAAAATATTGGATGAGTTTGAAATTCTGCAGGATCCAACGAAGGACTTATGAGTTAGCTGCCCTTGAGCATCTGGAAAAATTCCCATAGACTAATAATGGGAGAAACGTTGTGACCACTCTTGTGCTTTCAATTTTGAATTGATCTTCTTTATTCTTGCAGATAAGAAGGACAACTATAAAAGCTTGAATGAGTTTAAATTTCGTCAAGGTCCCATCACCTATTATGGAGTTAGCTCTCCTTGATTTTTAAAAATTGATGGATTATGTTGTGACCACTCTAGCGCCTTCATTTTTAATTGGATCTTCTTTATTCTTGCAGGTAACAAGGTCAACTATAAAGCTTAATGGGTTCAAATTTTGGCCAGATCAGACCTGCGCTGCCCTTGAGCATTTTAAAAATCCCCATAGACTTATAATGGGAGAATTGTTGTGACCACTCTAGTGCTCTCATTTTATCATAGATCATATTCATTCTTGCAGATAAGAAGGACAACTATTAAAGCTCTGATGAGTTTCATTTCAGTCAAGATCCCATCACCTATTATGGAGTTAGCTGCCCTTGAGCATCTTAAAAATTGATTGATAATGTTGTGACCACTCTAGGGCCTTCATTTTTTATTGGATCTTCTTCATTCTTTTAGGTTTCAAGGACAACCATAAAATCTTGGATGAGTTTAATTTAAAGTAAAACCAACATTAGACTGTGGAGCTAACTTCCCTTGAGCATCATAAAAAATCTGCTTGGACTTACAATGGGAGATCTGTTGTGACCACTCTAGCACCTTCATTTTTGAATGGATCTTCCTCATTTGTAGGTAACAAGGACTTCCATAAAAGTTTGAGCGATCTTGATTTTCCGGCACACCCATCCACCAGCTACAGAGTTAGCTGCCCTTGAGCATCTAAAATATAACTATATAATGTTGTGACCACTCTAGCACCTTCATTTTTCATTTGATTTTCTTCATCCCTGTAGGTTACCAGGACATACATAAAAGTATTGATGAGTTGAATTTCGGTCAGATCTCATAACTGACTACAGAGTTAGCTGCCCTTGAGTATCTGAAAACTACACTTTCACCAGGTTTCCAATGCAATTTTTATGCAGATCTTTTTAATACTTGCAGATAACTAGAACCGGCATAATATCTTATGTTTTTGAATGAATTGGTCACTGTTTCAAGTTCAGAGTTATCTGCCTTTGAGCATCGTAAATTATGGTGTCCCCAAACATTATGCTGGCTCCATGGTGAGCGATCGTTGCCCATTCGGCTACTTGTTTTAAAATTAGAATATACCTATGTTACTCTTTATCTACTGATAACTTTTGCAAACAGTTTAGACCCAGATCAGGCCCGACAAAATGTCGTGCCTGATCTGAATCCAATCCATTGGACACTCAGATGGTATTCCTGGAAGAATTTTTCGAAAAAGTTGATTTTGAAAAAACAGCAGACGACAAAAAAGAAAAAAAAAATCCCAAGGGGCAAAGAGTAAAATGTGAGTATAACAAGCCTAAAAGGAATCTTTTCAAAACCAATTTTGGCTCCCATTTTAGAAAGATGAAGACGAATTATTTGATGGAAAAAAGGTTATTTCATTTTATGAAATAACCATTTTTAAGCTTTATTCACTGTCAGTGAATGCGGTTTTATTACAGTCATATTTGACAAATTCCTTTCCTTTCATTAAATTGTCGAAATTTTCTTGTAATAATTCAGTTAGAATAAGTTTTATTATGACAATATGTGAATGAAAAACGTTTCATAAAATTTAATCTAAGTTTTTATTGTATGATGTCTGTCATTAATAGTTGTCATAATTTATCTAATTTGGTGTTTGTTAATCTTTTGAAAACATGAAACCCCTAAACAGGTACTTTTACAAACAGTATAGACTCAGATGAAATGCTGCATGCCACATAATGCGGCATTTCATCAGGGTCTACACTGTTAAGGTAAGGAAAAATCTTCAGACAAAAGAATGCAATATTTTTTTTAAATCATAACCTAACACCCCTAGATATGTACAATTGAATACCCCAAGTTTATTGTATCAAACTAGAAGGAATGATCCATTAGTATACAAAGGGTTAAAAGTATTTAGGATATTGTTATACAGAAGCAAGTTCATGTTGTGTATTGCAAAACGCAATGTTAGAAAATTGTGTCAATAAAAATGTTGATTTCACCTCCTTAACTTGTGTGAGATGCACCAGTCGTAGGAAAAAGTATAAGTGGTCACTCTAAAGAAGACCTAAAAATATGTTTCAAGACCGCTGGTACAATTCTGTGAAATTATTTTGAAAGTCTTAAGCAGTCACTGTCAAGAAGGCCTAAAAATATGTTTTCAAGACCGTTTATCACCTAGTGCATTTTGAAAGTATTGCAGAATGCTCCGGTACTTTCGACCTGCACTAAGCTACCACCTGTCTTTAAGGCATTTGTTTTGACTATTTCTGAGTGGCCTCTTAAGACACGTTTCACTGTATTTTACTGAAGCTTCCAGTCATTGTAATATTGGCCACTGGTTGTCTTAGAAGTACTACAGTTAACACTGTCTTCATTATTTAGCAAGCTATGACATCTTGGTATTTATTGCATAGTGCAGCAGCCACGGCTGAGATGCACTTAATGTTTACTCTGGCTAAAGTTTCACCTGCTTGTTTACATAAAGTATGGAAGTAGATGAAGCCTCAATGGATACCTAGGTTTTTATGTTTGAGTTGTTTTCCTTCTAGTGTCGTCTGCTGATAATCTTTGCAAACAGTTTGGACACAGACCAGGCGGGAAAAACATTGGGCCTGGTCTTGATCCTAACTGTTTGACACCTTGATGGTATTCCTGAAAGAAGTTTGTTGAAAAAGTTGATTTTGAAAAAAATAAGCAGACGACAAAAAAGCTTAAAACATTACACAGCATGCAAACAGATAATGGAAGACTTTGACCCTTCGAAGACTGGACACCCCTAAACGGTACTTTGGCAAACAGTGATGACCCAGATGAAATGCCGTATAATGCAGCATTTTGTCAGGGTCTATACTGTTTGCTAAGACAAAATCAATCTTCAGAGAAAGAAATACAATTTTATTAAAAAAATTATAACCCTGAGATTATACAATGGACCATCCCAAGTTTATTTATCAAACCAGAAGGAAGAATCCATTTGTGCTTAAAGGGGTTCAGCATTTGTGATAAGTACCATCTTCATATGAACTAGCCCATTTATTTTCCTTAAATCCTAGAAATCGCCAGCTATCTGGGTCTGCTGCAGATTACAAACATAGTTCGGGATTCAATCAACTCAAAGATCAAGGAATGGCGAGAGCGTCCCAGTAGTTCTGGCTCAGCCCGAGTTCTTGTTGACCATGAATCACAGGTGCTTCATAGAGAGGAACATCTAATCACGATGTCAAAGGTCAAATTGTTATCAAGAAATATATCCAGGTATATAATGTTGTCACTTATATTTTTGTCGCCCTGACCCACAAGATCGGGAAACATGGCCATCAGTCTATCCATCCATAGACAAAAGCTTGGTGCTCTCCATAGCTTTCATATCCTTTGAGATATTTTGATAACAGTTGGAAGTGGTGTACATCAGGTCAAGAAAGTGTGTCATGTGCAAGAATGGTTGCTCTACCTTGCTTCCTTTTTTAGTTATTTCCTTTGAACTAACTAAAGGGGAAACCTGGTGCACTCCATACAGTCCTATCTGTGATGGCCCTTTTGACAGACAAAGCAGCACAAGTGATGAATCAGTGGGCATATTGTCTAAAATTCATGGTTACCCATCGGATCTATATAATTGATAGGGACATTTCCAAACACCTGTCAGTTCTGAATGCCACTTCCAGACCTCTGTGTGTTAAATGTTGGCCTTTCTTTTCAAAATAACCAGCATTTCGTTTCCGAGTTGGAATTCACTACATTTTAGGGTAAAATAGATATTACCTCTTAAATCATGCTGTAGAAAGTTCTATCCATTGTTTTTCCGCAAAAACCCATTTACTTTGTCGTACAATTATGAATACGATTTGGAGTAGTTTCAATTTTTTTTTTCACTGTGGGTAATGCCCTCCTGTCTGATTTTTCGTGGTTAAGCATTTGATCATCTAGAACGACCATATGTGTCCATTATGTGTAAATAATAAAATGCCAAACTTCTAGCAAGGCACCAACGCAGAGTAAATCACGATCTTTGCCTCAGTTTTGGTTGAATGACATTCTCCTACTTTTCAATAACTGTCTCAAAAAAATTATTTTTATCCAAAATGTAAGAAAGTACAAAATTTGTTTATAATTTTACGACTTCCGATGCCAAACGAGATGTCAATCAAATTGTTTGCCTTATTGAACCAGCAGTTATGAATTTGATCGTTTGGTAGGTGTGATGATATATGGAATCTAATATTCCTGCTCACGTATTATTGAAAATATTTAACTGATTGCAAAAAAAGAGATAAAATGCTTGGCATAAATGTCATTTTATCCTTTTCCCCAACTTGTATAATAAAATCAATAATACAGGAGCATTCCTGTAGGATCCTCTTTATCCGCAACAAGAGAAGCCCTTATGTAAGATCTTCTATATCTGCAACAACATCACTCATGTAAGATCCTTTATATCTGCAACAATTGGTGCACTCATTTAAGATCCTCATATCTGCAACAATAGGTTATACTCATGTAAGATCCTCTATATCTGCAACAACATCACTCATGTAAGATCCTTTATATCTGCAACAATAGGTTCACTCATGTAAGATCCTCTATATCTGCAACAACATCACTCATGTAAGATCCTTTATATCTGCAACAATTGGTGCACTCATTTAAGATCCTCATATCTGCAACAATAGGTTCACTCATGTAAGATCCTCTATATCTGCAACAACATCACTCATATAAGATCCTTTATATCTGCAACAAAAGGTTCACTCATGTAAGATCCTCTATATTTGCAGCAACATCACTCATGTAAGATCCTTTATATGCAACAATAGGTTCACTCATATAAGATCCTCTATATCTGTAGCAACATCACTCATGTAAGATCCTCTATATCTACAACAATAGGTTCACTCATGTAAGGTCCTCTATTTTTGCAACATCACTCATGTAAGGTCCTTTCTATCTGCAACAATAGGTTCACTCATGTAAGATCCTCAATATCTGCAACAAGAGGGGCACTCATGTAAGATCCTCTATATCTGCAACAACATCACTCATGCAAGATCCTTCATATCTGCAACAATAGGTTCACTCATGTAAGATCCTCTATATTTGCAACAACATCACTCATGCAAGATCCTCTATATCTGCAACAATAGGTTCACTCATGTAAGATCCTCTATATTTGCAGCAACATCAGTCATGTAAGATCCTTTAAATCTGCAATAATAGGTTCACTCATGTAAGATCCTCTATATTTGCAACAACATCACTCATGTAAGATCCTTTATATCTGCAACAATAGGTTCACTATTGTAAGATCCTCTATATTTGCAACAACATCACTCATGTAAGATCCTCTATATCTGCAACAATAGGTTCACTCATGTAAGATCCTCTATATTTGCAACAACATTACTCATGTAAGATCCTCTATACTTGCAACAAGAGGAGCAGTCACGTAAGATCCTCTATATCTGCAACATCATCACTCATGTAAGATCCTCTATATTTGCAGCAACATCAGTCATGTAAGATCCTTTATATCTGCAATAATAGGTTCACTCATGTAAGATCCTCTATATTTGCAACAACATCACTCATGTAAGATCCATTATATCTGCAACAATAGGTGCACATATTTAAGATCCTCTATATCTGCAACAATAGGTGCACTCATGTAAGATCCTCTATATCTGCAACACGAGGAGCACTCATGTATGATCCTCTTTATCTGCAACAGGAAGCCTCCTGTAAGATCCTCTATATCTGCAAGAAGAGGTGCCCTCATGTAAGATCCTCTATATCTGCAACAACATCACTTGTGTAAGATCAATTATATCTGCAACAATAGTTGCACATGCGTAAGATCCTATATATACGGTACAGTAAAACCTGTGTAAAACTACCACTCTCAAAAATACCAAAAATTGGTTTTCAAGACCAATTATCGCTTAATGCAGGTCAAAAGTATTGCAGAATGCTCCAGGGGGACTATTCTGCAATACTTTTGACCTGGAGCATTCTGCAATACTTTTGACCAGCATTAAGCTACCATTTGTCATTAAAGACATATGCGGCTATTTCCAATGCGCACCTTTCCCACGTCTGCAAACGGGGAAAGTTGTCTGGGTCCTGTCTTTCGACCCTTAACGGATTCGGATCAACACAGCTTCCGATATTCTTATGTCATATCGGTGTTCCGACATTTTCTTCACAAAAGAACTAATTAAAGTGTGTTCGAAATATCTATTGACATCTTTTCAGAACTGATCGTCTCAGCACTAAAGACAGATAAATGTAGATCAGTCGAAATCAAACGACTTACACAATAACCCTGGTTACGAATACGATAGTGGCCGAGTCTATACTATTTGTATCGTTATTTCGAACGGCGCACGACCTGACCTCGTGGCCTAGTGGTTAGCGTGTCTAGCTACAAAGCCAGAGGACCAGGCTCGATTCCCGGATGCGCACATATTTTCAGTGTGTTTTTTTTTTCTTTTTTAACATTTTAATGCTAAATTACTTCATATACTAGTAAAATGGCATCATCAAAACGACCGAAATGGTCATCCCCGAACTTTTTATATTGAATTACGCATGAAACCTATGGGGGTGGGGTTATATTTGGCCCTCTAGAAAGAGAATTAGTTCGGTGACCCCAGATTTTTATTCTTTTTTCTGAAAGGTATTATAATAGTCCATGAATTAAAAATAAATTTTCAAGATTTTCAATATCAGATTTTTTAATACATGATTTATTCTAAAAACAAATTCCATTTTTCGACGAATTGCCAAAATATATCATGCAGTATCTTGTCACAGCATGAGATAACAAGTAAACATGCACATTTTCTTAAAAGTTTGAGGCCATGGGCAGTAATTTAAGTTAAAAGAAAGAAGCTGGCTGAAGATTACAACCGTTTTAGCTCGATAATTAGGACATGTGTTATTATTTTATTTTTCTAGAAAATTGGTCAAATGCTGTAAACTTCAATATGAGATTCTGAAAAAATAAGCACGGTGACATATCCTTTTTATTTCATAAATGGATAGCCCATGCATAAAACAAACTGTATGCAAAGTATTGAAAATATTTCAATATGGGAAGTATTTAGTAGCATATGTCCTTAATATCTTTGTTTTGTCTATTTTTGAGTGGCGGTTTTACACGGGTTTTACTGAATATTGTCTTTTCAGGAGAATGATGCAGAGAGAGGCCCGCTATGAGGCTGTTGAAGAACAGTCAGATTGGTAGAATGTGATTCTCAAGGACATGCCGGAGTCAAACATACCAGGCCCCAAGGTTATAAAACTTTTTTCATGCTCAACTCAACTGAGCATGAAATTTCAACTGCTCATAAAAAATAAAATACCAACAAATTAAGAAGTTTTTTGCTTAAAATCTCTCAGATGTCATATTTATCATGCTAATAAATGTTAAAATGCCAAGGATTGTTGGCATTTTAACATTTATGAGCAAGATAAATTTCGTGCTCAGCTGAGTTGTGCATGAAAAAAGTTTTATAACCTTGGGGCCAGTAACGCTAGCATTAGTACATGCTGAACCATGTTCCCCCAAGGCTGCACACTAAATGATCTGAACTGCTTATCTTAGACCTAAGAACTTCCTCTGTCAGAGTTCTAACTTTTTGCATGCTGGGTAATTTTTCACGATAGTTGTGTCATCTGCTGACTTTTTTCAAAATCATCTTTTTCGATAAAATTCTTTCAGGAACACTATCAGAAAGTCAAATGGTTTGGAACCAGATCAGGACTGACATTTTGTCAGTCCTGATCTGGGTCCAAACTGTTTGCAAAGGTCATCAGCAGACACCAAAATTTGTCGCTCGCAGGCAAAGAGTTAAGGGCATTTTGATGGAAATAGTTTCATGGAATGTATTTCTTTTTAGCTTACATTGACTATAAGACTCGGACAATCATGGCTTTGATTCTTTAAAAAAATAATCACTGAACACAATGGACTGATCTTGAGAAATCCTCCTTTTATCCTAGTAAAATAGAAGAGTACAGACTCTGATGAGATAAAAAAAAAAGTTAAGCTTATCTGGGTATAGTGTATACACTGTTTTTGAGAATTTCCTTTTTCCTTAAAGTAATGGCAACTTTTTGTTGTCTGCTGATACTCAAATCATTTGACTAATGGTAATCCTGAAAGATTACTTTTAAAAAAGATTTTTTAAATCTACAGACAACCAAAACATGCAAAATTATCCAACATGCCACGGGTTAACCTTCACAACATAACATTGCGCAGTGTCACATCCAACAAATTACAATTGTAGTATGGACGATGCTTTTTTCTTTGATCTTGGCTGATGTTTAAATCAGACACCCTAGAATAACGACGAAGGAGGAGCTTAAAATGATACTCTAACTTCCAATTTTAGTTAAACGGCGATGTAGGCGGGAACTTCCTAAATAGCGACAAATTAACCCGAAGGTAAATGCAATATAATTGACAGCTTAGGCCGGATGCAGGGAGGAGTGAACGTAAATTTCCTCAGGTGTCAGTAACACATGTTTATTTGCGCCTGCACCATACTACAAGCTAAATAAAGGGTTTTTCCTCGGCTTTCTGTTTAAACCGCTCAGTGGGCTACGCCCACCTTGCGGTTTAAACAAGAGAAAAGAATCCTTTATCTATTACTTATTCTTGCAAGCTAGGTAATTTTGCATGCTTTTTTGTCACCTGCAGATGTTTTAATCTTTATCCCGCCAATATTTGTTCATCCTGAAAATGTTGTCTGCTTTTAACCTCTGCTGCATGTATTCCAAGTTCACTGCAGACTAGATTTTATCATGGAGACAAACACTATGGACCCAGATCAGACTGCTCCCTTGGGAGCAGTCTGATCTGGGTCCAGATTGCTTGCAATATAGGCTACCAAAACAATCTTTCAGTTATGTAGGGACGGGTCTTCCTGGGTTGAACCAGTACTAAGCTAGGATAAATGTTTCTTGCTCATTGACCACTACACATCGACTTATTGGCAAAATCCAGTAAATGACCATTCAATGATACATTGTAACAAAATGTAAGATAATGTGTGGTTCGACAAAGTGTTGAAGATCTGTGCTATGATATGGTGAATGTATGAATTTTAAGATGATTGCTGTAAATCTTCCAAAATTTCGAACACTTGTTGCCAAAAAGGCCTAGAAAAACAGCACAGACCCAGATCAGACTGCTTCTGAAGAAGCAGTCTGATCAGGTTCTTCCCTGTTTACTATTCTGACAAACATTTTATGAATTCCAGCCCTGAAAACCAAAAATTTATTTGAATACAAAAATAGAAAAGCATTCTAAATTTTTGAACATTTGCAGTATTGTTTTGTGAAACTGTGATAAATATTTATGTGGTTATTATCTGTGATAAAATTATTAATGACAAATTTTTGTTGTCCTGTTGATTGACCCCATCCCCCCCACACACACTGGAGGGAAGGGGGACATGTTGCTTTGGATGCAGATCTGGTCTGCATTTTCATTGCATGACACTCATGTGAGCAAGATAATCAATCTCTATATCTATATATTCTGCTTCTTGCCGTCACAGACATTATAGGCAGGGACGTCCCTTAAACAAGAATATTATACAATTATTGACTATCGAGGCATTGGACATGATGTGATATCGACCTGAGAGTACCAATATTGATCGAGGCAGAGCCGAGGTCAATATTGGTATTCTCAGGTTGATATCACATCATGTCCAATGCCTCAATAGTCAAAAATTGTTTTATTATATAATTTCTTTATTAAAACAAAAAAGCAACAACAACAACAAAATCTTGGCTATGGACTTTGTCTTGGACAGTCTTGAATTTCTTTTTCTTACAGGATGACTAACTGATTTCATTCAGATAAAAGAGGAATGAATGCATACTTTATTTGTAATAACAACTTCAAACAGAGAAGATCCAGATTAAATGCTGCATAATGTGGCATTTCATCAGGGTTCACACTGTTTGCTAAGACAAAAAAGATCTTCAGGAAAAAAACTGCAATTTTGTTAAGAAATTTAAACCTGTGACCCCTTGAATTATACAATGGACCATTCCAAGTTTATTGCATCAATCCAGAAGGAAGAATTCATTAGTTCATTTAAGAGTTCTGCTAATTACTATATTCAACAGCAAAGTCTGAATGTCATGTATATGATGAAACACCAAATCTTGTGAATTTCATGCTGCTGTCACTCACTGAATTTTATTTACAGCAAATCATGCAAGTTTCATGCTGCAAGCACACCTGTTATGAAAAATTTCTATGAAGTCTATTTTTAGTAACTAATATTGAATGGGAAAAACCAGCAGCCCATGAGATATGTAGGTTTATGGACCTGAGTGGATAGACATCTGGGCCAATCAAAAGATGTCTATTTATAGGTTATATAATAATAATATTTGTTTGATTTGATTCTTTACGTCCCATCAACAATCTTCAGTTAAACAGGGACGGGTCTTCCTGGGTTGAACCAGTACTAAGCTGGGATAAATGTGTCTTGCTTAAGGACCACAACGCAGTGAGGCTCGAAACGGCGGCCTCTTGGTCTCGAGTCAAGCACTCTACCACTGAACCCCTGCACTCCCTAAAGAATATTAGTATGTACCAATTCATCTTCAAATTGGGCCAGTAGTTGTTGTTTTTTTTTCAATTTTTTCATGTTGATTGTCATATGGCAACTAGAATTCTTCATGGAATGGAAATCTTTGAACAACTTTGAAAGGGGACCAGATATTTCATGACGTGTTTATGAGATGTTGTTTGAAGTAAATTGTTGACAATGAAAAATGCACAAACAATGGCTGGAAGACGAACATCTTATAAACACATTGAGCATATGGCTCTTGTGAGCTAAAAATCGGGCCACTATTGGCAGGCTTCCAAATGCCATTTGAATGATGCTATATGCTATTGGAGGGCAGGGATTAACTCTGCATGCTGGGTAATTTTTTCATGATTTTTTGTCGTCTGCTGACTTTTTTAGAAAATTGTTTCAGGAACTCTATCAGAATGGCAAATGGTTTGGAACCAGATCTGGACTGACATTTTGTCTAAACTGTTTGCAAAGGTTATCAACAGAAGACAAGCTTTGCAAAGTTAATTGCCACTAGCAAGGAAAGAGTGTCTCAGGTCAGCCATCTTTGGCCATCATTGCCATTTTCATAAGCAGCTGTAAAGCAGAAGTGATGCTTCAAAAGTCAAACTGTCACATAAAACCGTCAAAACAGTAAACTGCATAGTTCAGCTTTTGAACAGAAAATGACATATTATCAACTCATTGAAAATATTTTGCTGCTGCTGTTGTACTTAACCCTTAACAAAAGTCGCCTGCTTTTCTCATCTGCTGAAATGTTTAAGAAGGCTCTATGGCAAACAGTGTGGACCCAGATCAGACTGCTCCTATATTTAATTCGTCAGTAATGCTAGGCAATTATTTGCAACAGACGGCTTCAGCAGACGACATTTTCAGATGCATTTTTTTCTTGGCGCTTTAAGGGTTAATTTGTGCCATAAATAGGACCTCAACACCAGAAAACATGCCTGCTCAGCTACAGAGACTAGATAGAATATTGAAATTTTGCAAGGAGCAAGTTTATGTGAGCCGCGACAAAAATTAATTGTGATTTCCAACAATGTGGAATTTTGACAAGTGTAGACCAAGACGAGCCTGTGCAGCCTCTTCTTAAGCTTAGAAACTCCAAATGATGTTCGGTCAGAAGCTTAATATTAAAAGAATATTCAAGGGACTAGCAATGGCTCTGATCAGACTGCGCATATGTGCAGGCAGATCTGAGCCTTTGCTGGTCATACATACCACATTGTTGGAAATCTCATGTCGCGGCTCATGTATTATGCTATGTATGGATTGATTAACAAAGGTGCTGACCAGACTACAGATGCGCAGGCTGGTCTGCACCTTTGTTGTTTGCATACACTACAGTCGGGTCTATATATCCTCTGAAATGTGCAATAGGACCATAATGGATCTCTTGTTTACAAGACTAGAGATAAGAACATTGTTTAAGTTGCAACATGTTAATTTCACATAGTAAATGACTGCAGTAAACTTGGCCTCATGTCAAGAAAACTACAAACAATAGCTTTATTACAAGTATATGCTTTCACAAAAAAGCTTGCCTCACCGTAAGCAATTTATTTTATTGAAAAACATATATAGGTACACCCTGCATTTTTTGGGTCGTCAAGATGTTGAAACAAATTTCTGAAAATGAATAATGCACAAGGGTTTTGCTTAGAATAGGACATGCATACTGTTAGGGGTGAAATGACAAGAGTATGTGGTTTCAATATTTAGTGGTACCTCAAGTGGTCGTATCGGTCTATTTCTGCACTTTTGGACAATTTCTAACCAAAGCCTACATTTGTTGATCATCATATGGGTACATTTACCTGTCAAACTGATTCTTAGATAACCTTACGAAATTAATCACAGGAAAGTATAACTAGTTAAACTACGGTAAATATTCTAAAATTTCAAACACTAGTTGCATGCCAAAAATTTCTAGACAAACAGTGCAGGCCCAGATCAGACTGCTTCTGAAGAAGCAGTCTGATCAGGTTCCACCCTGTTTGCTGTTCTGACAAGCATTCTTTCTACCCACATTTTATTTGAGAACAGTCAGCGAGAAAAATGTTAAATTTTTTAGAACATTTACCGTATGCAATATTCTAAAATTTCGAACACTAGTTGCCTGCCAAAAATTCCTAGGCAAACAGTGCAGACCCAGATCAGACTGCTTCTGAAGAAGAAGCAGTCTGATCAGGGTCTTCTCTGTTTGCTATTCTGACAAGCATTTGGTGAACTACAGCATTTATACCCACATTTTATTTGAGAGCAGAGTGAGAAAAATGTTAAAGTTTTTAGAACATTTACCATATGCAATATCTCACTTCTGTAGCTGAGCAGGCTAGCTTGAGTATTACCTGGTCACGGATGCAAAAAGACAGGTTTTCTCACCCACTTAACCCTTTCCTTTATGAATATTCATTCTAAGCTCCACCCACTATGAATAATTCTATATATAAACTTTCACATTTGTACATAGAACAAAGAAATTACTTGTCAGATCCACTAGTGTACGATCATATCTAATCATATTTCCATAAGCTAACAGAATAGATCCTGATCTTATAAGAGCTGCTGGGTCTCCTCTGCAAAAGCGTTAAAAGGTGTCTCTATGAGGTAAAGGGTTAAGTAATCAACTTTGTTGGCCCTGATGAGATACCACATAAATTGTGACATGATACATTTCTCTAATGTATGGGGTGTGTAGGCCTCTCGAAGAAGAGAGCTCATTCTGCCTAGGACTATCCACACGCCCAGTTAGTGAAGTAGTCCCGGAGGGTCTCATCCCTAGGTTTTTAGACCTCATTACTTTGTTGTGATGAGGTTTCTTGAGATGTAGCTATTGTATTTGTAGCTTAAATTATTGTTTATTTCGGTGTATGAATACCTCTATTGTATATATGATTAAGTGTGTCGTATTGGACACACTTTTATAATAAACAGCTCTTCACGAGCGTGTATAGTATGTTGTTTCTATAATAGAAACTAACTCGTGTATGTCTCTATCCCCAGCAGACAATAACCAGGTCTGGTTCTACAATTTTTGTCAAAGTATTGAAGGATATTAAAATTTAAAAGATTTCTTATCTAGAGCTCTGTTGGCCCCTTTGTTCGGCAGTGTGGAACCATTTATGTAATTTTGGTAGAGGGCATTATGGAGAACATTCGTGTGAAATTATTTTTATTTTGGATCAGTGGTTCAGGAGATGTCGTTTAAAGAAAAAGTTTACGCACAACGGACGGACGAAGATGGATCACAATAGCTCACCTTGAGCCTTTGGCTCAGGTGAGCTAAAAACAGTCCTACTAATGCAAAGAGCAAAATCATTGTTTAGCATGCACATCAGCAGTTTGTTTGTTCGATTCGAGTCTTAACGCCCCAGTCAACAACTTTTCAGTTATGTCGGGACGGGTCTTCCTGGGTTGAACCAGTACTTTAAAGCAAGGATAAAATAATGTGTATTGCTCAAGAACACAACACAGTGATGCCATTGAGGCTCAAACCTGCGGCCCCTCGGTCTCGAGTCAAGTACTCTACCACTGAGCTACTGTGCTCCCCACATCAGCAGTTTGATCAGTGCAAATGCTGTCACTATCCAGTTAGTATCACAGCTTAATATATACTCATGCTAAAATAAAGAAGGCCACCCTCGAGGGGTTTGCGCAAAACTATTGTAACTGCATTTTACTAATTTTTGAGGTGAAGCAAAAACTTTCTTATTTTAACATTTTTGTGAATACGTGAAAATGCTTCACATATGTTGAAGACCCAATCATTAGAAACTTGATAGGGTCTTGGTGTTGCATCTGAGTTGCCAAATAAGGGAGAATTTGACCTTTTTGTCACTTACAATAGTTTTGCGTTTAAATAACCTGATTTTCATATTTTGATTTTGGTGCAAAACTATTGTATTTACATTTTCTTAATTTTGCAGTTATAAAGCATCATTCAGAGTGAGGTGTTTGATAAATAATATTGTCATTGCTATAACTTGCAGCAGACATCTTAACTATTTACCGATTTAGTGTTTTACATATTTTTTAAGAAAGCAAAATACGTTCATTTTTTCTGTATTCTTGATTTATTTGTTACATTGCTTGATATATGTTTGAGGTATACAAATATGCAACAAATTGGTGTCATGGTTTCCTCTTTTATTAGCAAATAAAGGAGATTTTGACATTTTTGTCACACAATAGTTTTGCGCTCAAGCACCCTTTTGATTGTTGGCGCAAAACTATTGTATCTGCACTAGAAAATAGGTGTGCGCAAACAATGTCGAGCCATCTAATACAGGAAACAGCATTAAACAACCAATAGCCTCCCTGTCAAGGAGCAGGGTAGAAGTTAGGGGAAGACTGGAGCAAAATAGTCACCTCTGACTGGAATTTGCCCTTTATTATTGCTATCAGGGAAAATTTAAGTGGGAATTTACAGAAGAAGAAAAATATATCAGATTTCCCATTTCCATCCAGTCTGCAGATATACACAAGTTTAAATGAAAATAACTCTTTCTTACCATTACATCTTCCTTTATTGATATATAGACATTAGTATACATGTGAAGATTTCGCCAAATTGCTTTTACAATGGCCGAAAATGCTGTATGTGTACACTATATCTTAGGCCACATTTTTTTTTATAAATTGATTTACGGAAGAGCCTACCCTGAGATTTTAGCTCCTCCAGAAAAAAAATGCCATTTTGACCTTTATTTTGATCCTCGACCCTCAGTACTTTAAAAAAAATATATTTATTTTACCCGTATCCTTAATGAGAATTTTACTTTTATTTGATCAACTATTTTGTCCCCACAATCTATTCAATTTCAATATGTTTCCCATTTATCAATTTATATTTTAAAAAATCTGGGCTTACCCTGTTCCTTATCCATATCTGAATATCTTTCCAAGAGAGTGAGAGAGAGTCCTAAGTAAATTAAGGCTAATTTGGACCTTGAGGATACTCTTAACCATGCTGAGGCTATATCATATTTTCTCTTTAAAACTGGCGAGCTACAGTTCAGGCTATATTGTACCAAATCTACAGACAAGCTAAGAGGGGCACTTACCTACACTAAAGAGTGACACACATGCCATGTTTTGGGGATCTTACACCCAGCACCATAGACAAGCATCATAGGACACTTGTACCAGCTGTGACTCTGCCCTGCCTAAACAGATAAGCTGTAGGGGGGAGAGCCTGTAATATCTCCGCTACAGTAGCAAAATATGAAAGCATTTGGGCACCTTTTTACCAACACTCAGCTCTTATACTGTGTCCAAACCAAGCAAAATTCTATTTAAACACTCCAACCCCCATTAGATCTTGTTCTACGTATACAAATACTGAAAAATGTTTTGTGGACTGACCCCAATGCAGCATACAATTTACCAATGTAGCAGACCAGATATGGTGGACACTCTTTTATACCCAGTAACATCCTCCTTTCTCAAACAGTCAAGCAACTGGTGATACTTTCATCCACACTATAGTGTACTACTCTATTAGACCCTCAAGCACAGATAGTTCTGTTCTACCCAAACTGGCACTCTACAGGCTATATTGCCTCATTCCAACAGACAATCTATTAGAGAATGAATACTCACTCAGGCTACCATGTTCTACTCTAACAGAAGTGTAGTTTTAATTGTTGGACAATCTAACAAATGCTAAAAGAACAGATAAGATGTGGGGACACTCTAACACTACTGATGGGCCCCAAACATGGGGAGCATAATTTCCCACCCATACAGATAAGTTTTGTTGCACAATCTGTGTCAGACCAAATGCAACTACTGGGCACAGTGGCTTGGTTGATAGAAGTGCTTCTTGGGGTGAAAAGGGTACTCAGATTGATCCTTGTGCCCGGCACATTCTTTAGTGAAGATTTGGCCATGAAATTTTTTCTCTGGCTTTTCTTCCTCTTTGGCTGATCCAAGAAGAGCAGTTAATTGTTAGTTAATAGTGATTCTAATGCACTTGCTTTTGTGCATAACGTAAAAAAATTGCGACAGTATCTCCTGTGATTTACTGTCGGAAATAGTTTGATATCATTAATTATGTCACATCTTGTTGGATGACATGTGGCTTTATATGGCATGAAAAGCTCTACTTTGTGCTTGCCCAGGAACAGTGTGGTTAGGATAACTGACTGTTCCAACATTGCCTCAGCTGTTTACTGTGGACATACATGTATAGCAATAAATTAACCAACAAACCAAAGGATAACTGACTGTTCCAACATTGCCTCAGCTGTTTACTGTGGACATACATGTATAGCCATAAATTAACCAACAAACCAAAGGATAACTGACTGTTCCAACATTGCCTCAGCTGTTTACTGTGGACATACATGTATAGCAATAAATTAACCAACAAACCAATGCATCTGATCTACACCAATTTATTTTTGTGAAAGATTTATTTTGATAATTTTTCAGAGGAATTCTCAAAAATGTCAACAAGAATTGCTCCTGCATTCTCCAGTACTACAGTCCATGAAAATAAATCTGCCCAAATGTTCATGATGAAAAAAATGTGAAAACTATAAAAGTCAATCGCTGAAAAATTGGTTTTCAGTAACCACCAAAAGCTTAAGATGGGGAGACTCTTTAATCTCCTCTACAGAGAACTTACCCAAAGCAAGCTTTGCAGACCAGTTGACTCTGCACTTCAATTAATGTTGCACCTCAATTACTGACAATTAAGCTTTACAGTTTCTTTAACTTCACCTCATCTCCAAGAGACTATATAATGAATGCTTTTACTTCAGCAGTCTACCCTAAACAAGAAAACTATAAATGTTCTTTAAGCCAGGCAATTAAGACAGGGTATGGTGGACCCATCCCCCTGCCCCATCCCCTTACACACACACACACTTCTGATAAATCTCTTAACCACATAAATTTATTACATCCCAAGTAAACCCTAAGGAACAGACAAATGCAGGCCACAGTGTTCAACCCAAATAAGCAAGCTCCCAGAAATACTCATTCACAGGTATAAATTTAATTCATTATCAGACACAGAATTTCCATTACAGCTTCCAGAAATGACACTTTCAGAAAATTCTTATCAATTTTTGTGTGGGTTGCTTTTCAAGATCTATATAATATTTGTAATGTGAAAATACATTTGACGTTGTGAGCTGAGGTTTATATACTTAGAAGGGTGTGCGCATTAGACAGCCAGATTTACATTTTAATTTGTTAAGTTCCTAAACCCAAATTTGTTTTCATTACTAGAAATATTCATAAAAAACACCAGGGCCTGGATGATGGATATAAGAAATAAAGAAATATCTTAATTAGCAGTATTTGATTATAGCATATTTAGCAAAAATCTGCATTTTTGTAAGTTATTTATTGCTTTACATTGAAAAATTATGTCATTAAATTACAATTCACACTAAAACAAGTCGCTTGATCGCTTACAGATACACTCTGATATGACCCTTATTTACATATGATACAGTACAAACTGGGTTTTGTGAAAAATTTGTATGTTCCCTCTATTAAAAGCTTAAAAAGAATTCAAAAGAGCAGAAAATGGGCAAATCAAAAGTTTTTTGGGGGAAATGTGCTTTATTAAAAGGTTATTAGCAACTTTTTTTCAATTCTTGCATGGTGAAAACAGATCCAAAGTAATGTAAACTATTTTCAAATACACTTCTGGCAATAAATAAGGGTGTTTTAAATGATTTGTTGATATTTTTGAGGCAGTTGCAATAGTTTTGCACTCAGACATGGCATGTCTAAGACTGAAAATGTTGGTGCAAAACTATTGTAACTGCAGTTACAATAGTTTTGCACCAAGCGAAAAGTGGCTTCGCAGATACAATAAAATGCACAATATTAAATATCTCAATAAATAATTAAGCAACATTAATGAAAATTTGATAGAACGTGGACATCACAAAATGGAACAAAAAAATGCCAAAAAATGGATTTCATGAAAATGTCAGTTACAATAGTTTTGCGCTCAGTCCTCCACCCTGATCTTTGTATAAGGTTTGTTTAATTTGTATAGTAATTCGGGGGTCTCTTACAGGCCAACGTTATGTGGTTGAAGTCCTTCACCCACATGTCCTGCAAATTTATCGGACAGTTGGAAACAATTTTCTCTTCCAGCAAGACAATGCCAGCATACCTGCAATATGGTATGGAACTGTTTGCAAGCTGGTCATGTCATACCACCTTGACTGGCCTTCGGGATCTCAATCTGGAACCGATCGGCCACCCCCTGGGGTATTCTAGGCTGGCAGATACATGATAGTATTCCTTCCCAGCTGCCACATTTCCCGAATTTGAACACTAACTGATTGAACAATGGTAATGTATTCAAAGAGGGGATGGAGTACAACCCAGGTTTCTTTTAAGCATGGGCAAAAGCCTCATAGAATGCATTCATAAAGGTGGCGGTCATACAAGATATGACTTTAATACAATATATAAATTTATAATAATAACATGTTCATGTCTGTATTTTTTTTCAACACAGCCAGTGAATTGTGGTGGCCTTCTTTTTATTAGCATGAGTTTAATACATCCAAAAGAAATTCTAGCTAGTCTTAGATAACTAGTTGCAAAGCCTACTGTGACCCATTTCCCGCTATACATGACAATTGTTGTCTGCTTTTCTTCTGCTCATGAACTTTGATGGCCTATATTGCAAAAAATATGAGCCCATATCGGGGTTCAAAATATTTGCTTATGAGATGGTCTTTCACATACAAATTTAGCTTTTGCCATACAGTCGAAATCATTTAATATTCTAAATGATGTAGCACCTGGATACATCATTACACAATCTTCGTTGTGTACATTGTTTGGTTCACCAGGTCTCCAATAATCAGCATTCACTTTATTTAAGCTTTTCTGCCAAATGAAGGTTCCCTCAGTTCCTCTATCATTAGCCCCTACCCAAAAGGGATGTCCTTGAAATGAATGATGGCTACCAACATACTGAATCTCACTGGCATAGTTTAATTCAACCATGTAGCTGTTTTCAGATTTGCAGGTGGACAATGCTTCACTCCATGTTAGAGTATTGGATGAAAAAAAATAGCAGTGAGAATCAAAGATTTCCCATCCTTTGACTTCCTCACATGTAAACAGTGGCAGATTCTTAAAGTTTTCATTGATTTGATTTATGATTGATTCCAGGGTTGTGTCATTGATGGCCAAGTTATGCAACATAGCAAGATTTTTTCCAATTCCAGCCGTATTTTCATTTATGCTATCTCCCAAGACCTGGGTTATGTTTTCCAGATTTCTTTGGCACTTTTGATTTTCACTCTCTAATTGGTTTATTTTCTTTTTCATCAGATCTAACTCTTTGGTTTTTTCTTTCATCTTTATTATTTCTGCTCTTACTCTGTTTTGAAATTCCAAATGTTCCTTTTTAATGTCTCTCACTGATTTGTGATAATGATCTGTAAGATTTTCTACTAATTCACGCTGAAACCTTTTTTCTGCTTTCATCCCCAATTTAACATATAAAACAAGATGCTCAACTTCTGATGTCAAACCTTGAACATTACTTACAGTTTCATTAACATGCTGCATGACACTGTTTGTTGTTGTAAATTCACCACATGCTGTGTCTGTTACATTTTCAACATGTCCATCGATCAATGTACTGGATAAAGCTTTCATTATTTCATCCACATCACTTTGCAGAACACCAGTTATTCTGTTCAGCCTGTTGACTTTCAGGTTTAGGTGTTGTATAGCAGGATTTTGAGCTCCATTGACAACCAATATACATGCATACACTAATAGTCCTGTTAAAACAGAAGACTCCATTTCAAATATTAATTTAGTTATAGCTTTTCTTCAGAGTTTTGACAAATGTTTATAAAACCAGACCAGCATCTGCGTATATTATGTACCAATTGAAATATATTTGAGTGACAACAAATGAAAAAAGGATCAACTAAAGTATTCAAGCTCTTTGACTGCTAGCAGCTAATTTTGTTGTCTGCTAATGATCTTTCCAAACAGTTTGGACCCAGATCAGGACCGGCATAAGTTGGGTCCTGGTCTGGAAACAAACTGTTTAACACTCTGAAAGTGTTCTTGAAAGAATTTTTTGAAAAAAATTGATTTTGAAAAAGTCAGCAGATGACCAAAAAAAATCTGAAAAATTACCCAGCATGCAAAGAGCTAAGTCAAGTGCCCCTATCCTAATAGACATAATTGTTGGCTAATTTCCTGCCCTTGGGTTGCATTGCATCATTCCATTTATCTTGGATGCAAAGACTGAATGGAAAACAATGTTGATCCTGATCAGCTGGTTTCTGAAGCTGACCTGGCTCTACACTGTTTTAAACTGAGGATATATCTGAGTTAAGCAGTTTATGGGTTAATCATCTTAAGCCCCCGCTTAAGCCACTTCTTTTTTAGAAAATTAAGAGGCAGCGTCACATGAAAGATAGGCTGAATTTACTTTCGTTTTCATTTCCAATAAATGATTAAACTTTGTACTCTCTAAAGGTTTAAAGGTTATAGCATATCCATGGAAAATTGTTCTACATTCACTTATGAAAACGTAAAAAAAAATCTGCTGGTCCTCAAAGCAATAGGCTTATTAGCCTTGATATTTGGTCAGATGATGATTATAGTATTATCCAATGGTCTTTTCAAATTTGATCGAATTGTGTCCCATTGGGGGGCATGGCCAGATTCCAATAGATACCTATAAATAAAAATCTTAAAACAAAACTCAGATGAGCGATCCTGGGCCACTTGGCCTTCTTGTCATAACATTGAGTATTAATCTCAAAACAAAGATTGTTAATAATCAAAAGATTATAATTTTTTAATAGTAGGTTACCTCATTATCTCCTAGTGTTGTCTGCTGATAACTTTTGCAAACAGTTTGGACCCAGTAAAGGCCCGACAAAATGTCGGACCTCTGTTTGTATTCCTGAAATAATTTTTCAAGAAAGTTTATGTTGAAAAAATCAGACGACAAAAAAGCATGAAAAATTTCCCAGGGGGCAAATAGTTGATGTATGCATGCCATTTTTCTTGGTGCCATAAGTAGGCGGTTGATGCAACCCTTTACCTCATAGAGGCGCCTTTTGACACGTTTGCAGAGCAGACCCAGATCAGGCTGCTGCCTGATTAGGGTCTACTCTGTTTGCTTATGGAAATATGATATATCTGACCCTTCACAGGGTAGTGGACCTGACAATTAATTTCTTTATTTTATGTACAAACGTGAAAGTGTACAGTAAAACCTGTGTAAAACGGCCACTCTCAAAAAGACCAAAAATGTTTTCAAGACTGATTATCACTTAATGCAGGTCAAAAGTATTGCAGAATACTCCAATGAGAGCATTCTGCAATACTTTCGACCTTCATTAAGCTACCAATTGTCATTAATACCTTTGTTTTGTCTATTTTTGAGTAGCATTACACAGGTTTTACTGTATTTATATAAATATTCATAGTGGGTGGAGCTTAGCATGAATATTCATGAGGGAAAGGGATAATCAATTATTTTCGGACAATCTTGTGATTCTTACCAGGTCACTTCTACTTTACATCGTGACAAGCAGTGCAGATCCTGATAAGATGTCATAACTTCATGGCAGCTTATCAGGGTCTGAACTACATTATGGGCGGCATGGCTTTACTCAAGCAAATGTGCACTTATTATTTGAGTGAATACAGTAAAACCTGTGTAAAACAGCCACTCAAAAAAAGACATAACAATGATCTTAATGACAAATGGCAGCTTAATGAAGGTCGAAAGTATTGCAGAATGCTCCC
Organism: Loripinus fragilis; assembly: GCA_964019695.1. NCBI lineage: Eukaryota > Metazoa > Mollusca > Bivalvia > Lucinida > Lucinidae > Loripinus > Loripinus fragilis. The sequence continues at coordinate 95,003,009 of OZ026515.1, forward strand.
ATTGGAGCATTCTGCAATACTTTTGACCTGCATCAAGCAATAATTGGTCTTGAAAAACAATTTTTCTGTCTTTTTAGAGTGACCATTTTACACAGGTTTTACTGTATGGTTAAGGATGTAATTATTGTTGAGAAGAACAATGGTTACTTCTAATCAGGCCAATATTTTTTTTCCTGAAATGTTGTCTGCTTGTGTCTGCTCTAATTTCTTTAAACACACTCTGGACCATTTTTTATGGATGCAAACACTGTGAACACTAGCTGTCTGATCTGGGTTTATATTGTTTGCATTAAAGGGTACCAGTAGTGAATTGACATAAGTCAATGAAAGGTTACATATTAATTAGCACATTAGTTTTATGAGCATTCATATATGCTATTAACTTCCTTTGAATAATTACATGTACATGTACTTTTAACAAGGTTATTAAACGGTCATCCAAAAACATTAACCTAAAGCAATTTGGGAAGAGGTGAACTGTGAGTGCTGTAATAGTGCAAGGTTTTAAAGAAGAAAACATTACATACCCTGTCCAAAACGTAACAGTTTATGAAATTTATAATTGAGCCATAACATGACATAACCAACAAAATCCTTATGTGTCAGGCGAAGACTCAGATCAGCCTGGGCTTCTGCCCAGTCTGATCAGAGTCTTTGCTGTGCACTTAATGTGAGTAGCTATGGTTCCAAGCTTTGTTTTCATGTGGACAAGAGGACTGGCCCCGCAGTTATAAAACTTTTTCATGCTCAACTCAGCTGAGCATGAAATTTAGCATGATAAATACATCGTATGAGAGCTTAAAAGCAAGAAATACCTATGTTTGACAGGGTTTTAATTTTTATGAGCAGTTGAAATTTTATGCTCAGTTGAGTTGAGCATGAAAAAAGTTTTTTGACTTGGGAGCCTGATCTGACTGAGCTGATGCCTAGGCTGATCCGAGTCACGTTGTTGGGTTTTTTCATGCCGCAACTCAAAGTCAGCTTAACCTAAGGGATGGGACTTGTAGCAGACCATAGTTTGAAAACACAACCAATCGATTTAACCCTCTACTCCATAATAACATAACACCTTTTGACACCCTTTGAAATATTATGAATTTGAAAATATTATGGAAAATGGAGCATTTGCTCCAAAAGAGCAAATGCTCCATTTTCCATCATATTTTCAAAAGTATACAAAACTTAACTTAATTTTTTCTTGCATTTTTTTAATGTCTAAAAATAGGATCTAAAACGAACCTATGTAGTAAAGGGTTGAAGGGGCATGAACATCCATATTTTGTTCCACTGGCTAATCGGATAAATAAATCGTGATAATTTATCCCACGATGTCACATCTTGTACTGGTTTACATATTAAGTAACGTTATGTATCATATTAATGACGGTCAAAGCAACATCGCCTATATATGGCAAAATCTTGAGCAAAATTGCATGCCAAGAACCCCACGTGGTTTCTAAGTAGTCTAAGTGTCATCAATGATCATACATTTTCAATATAGGGTTTGTGGTGTCATATGATAGTTAGAATTCTGCTTTATTGAATTTATTAAACTTGTGGCGAAAAGCAATAAAATGCTCGGCAGGTTAACTAGCTGATCTGGATCTAGTTTTTTTTAAAAAAAAGGATAAATTGGAGTTCAGCAGGACAAGGGTATATTTAAGTTTCGAACTACCAGTATATCATACTTTTTGAGCAAACAGTGCAGACCGTGATGAGATGCCACACCTGTGGTGTCTCATCTGGATATACACTTTTTCTCCAAGAGCTCAATTAAAGGGAAGGCAGTCTCTTGCATAAACATGCCATTTCTCAGGTTTTCTGCATCTGCGGTAAAATAATTTCGACCACAAACTTTTTTGCCTACAAGTGATAACCTTTTCAAACAGTTTGGACCCAGATCAGGACCGACGGAATGTCGGTCCTGATCTGGATCCAATCTGTTCGGCACTCTGATGTTATTCCTGAAAGATTTTTTTCCGAAGAGCTGATTTTGAAAAAAAAATCAGGCGACAAAAAATCTGAAAAATTACCCAGCACGCAAAGAGTTAACCAAGAGGATACAGTATTGTTTATGAATGAGTTTAGCCTAACAAGGTCAATCTATATATCACACAGGTAAACACCACAGGTAAATAAAATTGAAATGAAAACAGGGATATTCTCAAACTTTTCAAACTTTTACTAACCCTTAAAGAACCTATACTGACCAGGCGTCCAGATAAGAGTGCATACCAGAAAATTATTTTTCTTATTTCTCAACCAAAATGTATGTTGTGGGTACTCAAAAGAACCGTCTCGATGAGATAGTTCTTTTGCGCACCCAAAACATATGTATAAACTGATGGGTAAAAAAATAATCACAATTTTATGCTAAATAAAATGCTTAACTGGTCCAATGCATGACTATTGCAGGCTACAAAATTTGTGATACCTGTGGTGAAGGCTTGATGTCAAGTCTTATTTGCTCTTAACTCTTTACCTACTTATCGTCTGCTGATAACTTTGCAAATGTCGGGCCTGATCTGGATCCAAACTGTTTGACACTGATTTTGTTTGTTTGTTTTGTTTGATTCTTTATGTCCCATCAACAATCTTTCAGTTATGTAGGGACGGATCTTCCTTGGTTGAACCAGTACTGAGCTAGGATTAATGTGTCTTGCTCAAGAATACAACGCGGTGAGGCTCGAACCTGCGGCCCCTCGGACTTGAGTCAAGCACTCTACCACTGCGCTCCCTATTAAAATGTGGAAACGGATATGTATATACAATAGTGAAGGCAGCATTTGAGCAGGGTCTACAAGGTTTCCAAAGATAAAACCAATCTTAAAAGTTTGAAAGGTGGCAAAGATCAGGTATCGATACAATCAAGTTCCACACCTGACCAAGGCTACCACATGGGACAGTGACAAAAACACAATTAAACATCACAAAAGAGATGTCATATAAATACATAATTTTGGAAATTGTAACGCGATTCCTTCATATATACAATGAGCCATCCCAAGTTTATTGTATCAATTCAGATGGAAGATCCCATTAGTAAACAAAGGGTTATGGTATCTGCATCATACCAGTTACTGGCATAAGTAGTAATCGGGTAAATACCAAGTGTGGATCCAGAGGGGGGGACAGGGGGTCCGGAACCCCCCCCTGGAAAATCACAAGTTATATGGGTTTCTATAGGGAATAAGCAATTGGACCCCCCTGGAAAATGTTGGACCCCCTCTGGAACCTTGAAAAATGATAGATTTCTTTGAAATTGACCATTTGACTTCTGTAAAATAAGCTGAGGACTAAAAAAAAAAAAAAAAAAAAAACACCTTGTCAGACCTTTTTTAGTCAGGCTGACCTGGACCCCCCCCCCCCCCCCCCCCCTGACGAAAATTCCTGGATCCGCTCATGAATACTATCATTGACATGTATTTAATCAGGTACATGTCAATATTGATAATGTTCTGAGTGATGAGAAAATCAAGTACACTGTGACATTGAGAGGTCGTCTTAACCCATAAAGCGCCACCTATAATTTGCAGCAGACGACAATTTCAAATTTTGCCCCTTTTTCAACAATAACAAATAAGGCATGATATTTCATGAGAATTGTCTGCTGGCAGACGATTCTCATGAAATACCATTCCTTATTTTTTTCAAAAAGTAGGAAAAATGTCAGAAAATTTGTCGTCTGCTGCAGTCGTGATTGGCCCTTTAAGGGTTAAGACTGTTGTAAGGTGATACATAGTAATGACCCTTTTCCCGCAATTCTCTATAAAATTTTGTCTTTGTCCTATCTGCTGGTGTATTTTGGTAGCCTATAATGCAAACAATATGGACCCAGATCAGACTGCTCCCTTAGGAGCAGTCTGATCAGGTTTCCTATTGTTTGCTTTGATGACAAAAGTAAACTGCAGTGTGTTTAAATATATGCAGCAGATGACATTTTCAGGAACAAATATTAACAAGATAACATGTTATCTATTCCATCCCCAGTAACTTAAGTGGACTATCCAATCTCTATAGTTAGGATCTGTTCATTATTTGAACAAGAATTCTGCTGAAGATAGTATCACTCCTGCAAGGGTAAAGTCACACAGTTTAAACTCTATTTAATTTTGAAGCAACAACTTAAAAAAGAAATGCACTTAACAGAATAAGGACAAAGTCACTGCAGCATGAAATATACTGTTAATGTGGAACTTTTCGCATAGGTTTTATTTTCGCGAAACTTCGTATATGAAAAGAAAATCCTCGCGAAAGGGCGAAACTACTCTGTCGTTTACTGATATTAGTAAATCATGCCCAAATCGCAACTTTTTTTACATCGCAAATATGACTTTTAATTCTAATCGCAAAAATAAAATTCTCCCGAAACTCCGAATTTACAGTAGGACAAAGTCACCAGGTCACATAGTGGGCTTGAAGAGTATACCAAGGGCAATCACTATGCAAGGTAAGACACAGCTATCAATGTTGCAGAGAAACCATGGATTTATTTCAAGGTAACTCGACCATGAAAAGTAGGTCAAGGTCACCAGGTTACATTGCATGCAAGATTAAGCCGGGGACAATTACTTTGCAAGGTTTGACACTCGCAGCTATCACTGCTTCAGATAAAAATTCTTTAGCGTATTAAACTTGTTAGTTCACGAACAAATAACAGGACAGATTTGAACTGTCACACATTGCTATGAGAATTTTGTACAAAGTGTGGTGTCAGATCTCTTATCTGGTGTAAGGTAGTGTCGAGGACTAGACTTTTGAGAACAAGTACTCTCAAATGCATATTATCCAACTTGACCGAGATACGAGATGTCATTAACGACCATAATTCTTCATTGTTTATTGCAAGAAATGCTGTACAGTCAAACCTGTCTTAAGCAAGCGGCCAAGGGATAATCCAAAATCGCTTGCTTAAGACAGGTGGCTGCTTAATAGAGGTTCAGGTAAGATGGCCATATGATTGAGGATTTTCCCATATCAGTTAAAATTATGAAGAATTAGGTCTACACCGCCAGTGTAGGGTTCAGTTATTGCATCATAGAAATAAAAACAATAAAATAAAAAACAAATATCAAAATATGTAATTTTAAAACAAAAGCAATTCCATAAGTTTTTTTTGTTTTTTTAAATCAATGTTTGTCAAAAGAGTTAGCCTTTGGACTTAGAGGCTTCTTGTCACTGGTGTACCCATTTTTTCTAAAGCTAAACCTTGATTTTTGATAAGCAAAGGCATGTTTAATGGACATCGTGCTACTGAACATGAAGAGAAAGTTGTTTGATTTGTAGATTTATTCAGGTGTATGAGACTTGGAAAAAATGATTCTGTTACTCAATTTTTTTTCTCAAAAGCTATTGCTTGTTTTCTTCCCCCCCAGCAAACATTTCATCTTTGTGTAGTAAGTATGCCTCCAGCAAAGAGTATTACTACTTGCATTTAGTTTTTCACACATTTACCGTTAAACATCTGCCACGGTATGGATGAATGAACTTTGGCAGCGGTAAACGCTTTTATGTTGACAATTTATCGGTTGACTGGCCGCATACACAAAAAAATACAAGTCGTGTTCGTTTAGCCTATTCAGGTTTTACGTTACGGACGGCGCTATTTTTTAATCCACATGTGCAGGTTTCTCGAAGCATGTCGTAGTGGTTGATTAGCATAAACACTCGAACTTTTAAATTTTCAGTTCCATTGTGTCTCGAGTGGCACACAAACACCCCAACTGTTGCGTCCCATAGCCTCAACATAGGGCGGCGGCCGTAATAGAATTTCTTTTACGAGATGCCACTGCTGGGGAGTTAAATTGCTCCAAGCATTTGACCGGTGCATAAAAAGTTTATCGATAAAATTTAATCAAACGGCCGCATTGAACCATGGAAAGTGGCCGTTTACGGATACAATTTCAGCGTTTTGGGGCAAATTTCGCCGACCGCTGGCCGCGTTGGACAGGTGCACGCTTAATAGAGGTGCATTTGCATTCAAAATCGTTCGGGGGACCCTGAAGTGGCCGCTTAAGGGAGGGTCACGCTTAATAGAGGTGACCGCAACAGCAGGTTTGACTGTATTAGCATACTGTGTTTGACTTAATTACTGCATCTCTTCTAACGAGCACACACCTGGACAATTTTAATCCTTAGCTTGCAGGTCATGAGTTTTGTTGTCTGCTCTCTCATCTGCTTATGTTCTTAGGTAGCCCATTTGATACTGTGGTATACTGTCGGAACTAGTTTGACGTCATTAATTACGTCACATTAACTTTTAACTCAAATTTTTGACATATCCAATCAGATGTCACTTTACAAAAGCAAGTACATAAGAATTCATATTGACCCTTTTCACTCTGGATACCGGTAAACAGTGAAGACCCAGGTGAAATGCTGCATAAGTGGCAGTTCATCAGAGTCTGCACTGTTTGCTAAGATAAACTAAAATCTTCTGTGACAGAAATTCATCATTTTATAGAAATTTTGATCACTAACTGTTAAATTGCAAATGGACAATTCCATACTTATCTTATCAATATGTATGGGAAAATCCATCAGAATGAATAGGGTTAACATGGATTCATCATGTGGGTGAAAAACAGTGTTGATCCTGATCAGCTGGCTTCCTCAGAAGCCAGCTGATCTGGATCAACACAGTTTTTAAACACGACCACAATCATAAAAGCGTTACAGTATGCTCATAGTGAGACCACAATCTTAAAAGCATTACGGTATGCTCACAGTGAGCTTAATAGAACAAACATGGTACTTCTTTTTCAAATTGGGAAAAATTCCTGCTGAAAAAACTAGCAACAATATCAAATGTGCAAGAAATTTATTCCCTGCGGTATACTTTATTTTGATGACTATAACAGCAAAATGAACACAAAATGAAATTCAATGCCAATAAGTATAAAGACCAGGCCGTTCAGCACAATTAATACAGTACAAATGAGCCAGATTCATATTCTGACTTAACCAGTAAGTTCTTTCCATGTTTTCATAGACATTGGTTGTGAAAAGACATCATACTCTATCAAGCACTGATTGAAAGGGGGAAGTTTATAATAACTGGCAAAAGTGTACTAATACTTGCTACCAATTAACTGCCTAGAAACACTAAGCCTGTCGATATCCGACCATGCCTATGATGACCTGAACCGAGTTGACTGGGTCGTAAAACAAAAGTTAAGCAAAAAGACTTTACAGTTCTGACTGGGCCAGTGCACGACAAAAACAACAAAATGAACAGCATGCCCAGCAAAGACTTGGATCAGCTTGAACATCAACCTAGTTATATCAGAGTACAGTATAGTCCCTTTATACCACACAATGGTAGAACACAGATTTGGATATAACATTGGCATGTTGTGGCTCCCCATTTTTTCCAATTGAATTTTCAAAGGAATTGTAGGAAAATGACCATTTCATGGTCATTTTCCTGTAATTTCTTTGTAAATTGTTCCTATATAACAGGATTCAATCACAGCATGGTCCGTTCCTATGGACCCCAAACATTATGTTATAAAGGGACTGCACTGTATTTTAGCTCTGTGCTCATTGTTTCTTCATAAGGACAGCAAAGACTGATCAGACTGGATGAATGCACAAGATGACCCAAGTCTTTCCTACGTACACAATTATTTTGCTACTTTTGTCACTTACTGGCTCAATTATTACACAAGCCATAATACAGGCCACTTCAGCAGATGGCTGACCAGCTTTTTTCTGAGTTTGTGACAAAGTATGAATTATCCTTTGTTCTGGTGAACTTGGATATATCCTTTTTCAAAAGCATTGTACAGTAAAAACCGATCTTAAGCCGCCACTCAAGACCGATAATCGCTTAATGCAGGTCAAATGTATTACAGAATGCCCCCTTGTGGGGCATTCTGCAGTACTTTTGACCTGCATTTTTGGCTATTTTTGAGTGGCTGGTTAACACTGTAGATCCAGATCAGCTGTCCAAAGAATGGTGTTCTACTGATTTGGCCCATGCATTTTGCAGGCTCTTTTTTTCAAAACTTAATGTTAAATCCATAATGCATATGGTGGGTGTGTGGAAGATTTATGCAGGCTCATGAGATTTTGGTAATTATCGTGCGTGTAAAATCATCCTTATATATGCACACACAGCTATCTAGTGCAGCTACAGGCTAACAATTTGGTCTGAGTATTCATCTACATCCCTACTTTGTGTGCATGAGCAGTGAAGGCTCTGGTGAGACTGCATGGATGCACTGTCTCATCTGAGCTGGATGTGATAATTGTTTGTTTGATTTGATTCTTTACATCCCAGTCAACAATTTTTCAGTTATGTCGGGACAGGTCTTCTTGGGTTGAACCAGTACTAAGCAAGGATGATTGTGTCCTGCTCAAGGACACAATGGAGTGACTCTGGTGAGCTCCAACCCGCAACCCCTCGGTCTAGATAGAGTCAAGCACTCTAACACTGAGCCACTGTGCTCCCTAGACGATGTGATAAGAGCCAAAATCTCATGTACTCTCATTTCAATATAATTCTGATAAAAATACCAATTTCAAATGACATGATTCTAAATTTAACACATGCAAACAATTGCCTTTCTGACAAGAACATAACAGGTGCTGGAAGTGCCATTTAATATGTATCAGCAACAGCCATTCAAAATATTACCATAACCTAATACATAGAGAGTAGAGAATATCAGAATTGCTAATTTTCTACGAAAAAACTGGTAGAGCACATTGGAAGCATCTCTGAGAGACTTTTCCAATGAGGCCTACAACAAGTGGGTTTTTTTTAGAAATAAAAAAGATTAACATTTTTCGGTCAAATACAAATTGCATGGTAAACAAAGAAAAAGGGGAATGTGCATTAAGGGGGTATTTTGGCCCCCTCTAGAGCCAAAAACAGAAAATTGATCTTTACCAATTGCTTTTGATTGGTTTATTAGAAGAATAACTGAAGTGTAATATCCTGACTTTTGTTTTACTTTTACCGTTGCTATGGTAGTAAAAATGGCGGACGAAATAGGCTTAAAATAGAGTAATTGCCATTTTGGGCCAAATTTAAGGCTTTTGTAGACTGATTTTTGAAGAATTAGATATCAGCACAAGCGAATACCAAGAAAACCTTTTAATATATTATGAGCCGTGATAATTCGCATCATCTGTTAAAATATATTTTTGGTATTTGCTTGTGCTCTATACTAATTCTTCTGTTACATGTCTCACATTTGCTCCAAAATGATCATTTTCCTATTTTCAGCCTATTTTGGCGGCCATTTTTGTTACCATAGCAACCATAAAAGTCGAATCAACACCATACTTTTACACTTTGGCTATTGGACTATTAAACTAATAAGAAGAAACTTGTGAAGAGCAATTTTTATTTTTTGACCTCATGGGGGGGGGGGGGGGGGGGGGGGCCAAAATAGCCTCTTAATGCACATACCCCTTTCTGACTTCTTTAGGGCTATGGCATGTACTACATGTGTACTAACAAATAAGAGGGTGTATCAAAAATGGTTAATTTACAAGGTTCAAGGTCAGGTGACATACTCAACTTTGGGTAACTCAAATCCTGATAATTCAAAGTATCAGATTAAGTCAAAGAAAAGTTTGTGATAGATTGGGATCAGGTCAGATGGCCCGTTTCTGCATTATTTTCTACATAATTCCTATATGGGTACTAATTGGGTAAAAGAACGTCCATATTTCTTAATAACATGGGTCGTGGATCCTTCAAAGAGCTGTCTCGAAGAGAGGTTCTTTCATATATCCACAACTTATCTTTTGGCGGGAAATATCAACATTTATCAATATTCAAGCAGCCAGCTGAGCAGAATCCATGCAATCACCTGTGAATCCTTTAACCCTTTGCATGTTGGGTAAACTTTCATGCTCTTCATTTTTTTTTCAAAATTAACTTTTTCAAAACAATCTTTCCGGAACATTATCAGAATGTCAAACAGTTTGGATCCAGATCAGGGTCCTATTGTTTGCTTGATTTGATTCCTTACTTCCCAGTCAACAGTTTTTCAGTTATGTCGGGACGGGTCTTCCTGGGTTGAACCAGTACTAAGGAAGCATATATGTTTTGCTCAAGGACACAACACAGTGACGCAGGTGAAGCTCGAACTCGCGGCCCCTCGGTCTCGAGTCAAGCACTCTACCACTGAGCCACTGTGCTCCCATACCTTTTGGCAGAAAATATTGACATTTATCATATTCAAGCAGCCAGCTGAGCAGAATCCATACAATCCACCTGTTAATCCTTTGCATGCTGGGTAATTTTTCGTGCTTTTGTTGCCATGTAACTTTTTTAAATTATCTTTTAGTCACACTTTCAGTGTCATACGGTTTGGATCCAGATCAAGGCTAATTGATCTGGGCCAAAACTGTTCGCAAAGGATATCAGTGGATGCTAGCAAAAGTTGGAACAAAAGTTGCTGCTAGCAAGGAAAAGAGTTAATAGGAATAACCAGGCTTGATAGGATTTAGAGGCAGGTTGAGCAAATAAATTAATTCAGCAGAATTGGTTAAGCTTATATATTTTGATGCTTGAAAATAAAAAGAAATATCATACAACCTATATACATCCAATTCAACCTTTAATTACAGAGCAAATGTACAAATATGCCATTGTAAGCTTTCAGCTGAACTTTTGTAAAATAACAGAACTAGTGTCAAATTTAACCCTTTAGTTCAAAGAGACGCCTATAAACACTTTTGGAAACAGAGCAGACCCCGATCAGGCAGCTCTTGTAAGAGCTGCCTGATCAGGGTCTACTCTGCTTATGGAAATCCTACACCTGGACCTTACAAGTAATTTATTTGTTCTATTTACCATCATGACAGTATATTTATATAACTTTTCATAATGGGGGAGCCTAGCATGAATATTCATGGGGGGGGGGGAGAAAGGGTTAAGTAGAGTTTCAAAATTTCATTTTTTTTAATCATTGTCCATTAGATTGGGTTTAAATGTCACTCAATCCCTTTTTGGCCCATCACACCATTCCAGAGCAGGTGTCTTGTGTATTTACCAGTGCTTACTAGGGTTAACAAGTACCCAGTTCAAAGTTAAATCCAAACAGACTGGTATTTCTTGAGCTTTATCCTTTCCTTAATGAATATTCAAGCCAGGCTCCACCCACTATGAATAGTTATATAATCTTTCATGTTGGCACATGGAACAAAGAAATTACTTGTTGGGTCCACTAGTGTAGGATCAGATGTATCATATTTCCCTTAGCATACATAGTAGACCCTGATCAGGCAGCTCTTACAAGAGCTGCCTGATCTGGGTCTGCTCTGTTTGCAAAAGCCTTAAAAGACATCTATGAGGTAAAGGGTTAATCATAATTTAACCGCTACGTGAGATTTCCAACAATGTGGTATGTGCGACCCGCAAAGCCTCAGATCAGCCTGCGCATACACGCAGTCTGATCAGAGCCTTTGCTAGTCGCTTGAATATAATATAGCAAGAAGTGAGCAAAGCTCACATACCCCCGGCGGTAGCCATCAGAGGTTGTAACACTTTCAGAGAAAAAGACAAAATTGTCAAAGATTTCATAATCCTAAATCAAGTAGTTTCTGAGAAAACTTTAATGAAAAATGTCCATATGTGTTATATAAGAGTGACAGAAGGAAAAATTGAAAGTTTGAAAAAAGAAGGCAAATGAGGATTAGCACCTTAGTTTTAATTTACACAATACACTTCTCCTACCTGAAAGTACACAAACAGTTTCATAATCCTAAATCAAGTAGTTGCTGAGAAAACTCCATACGTCCATATGTGTTATATAGGAGTGACAGAAGGAAAAATTGAAAAAGAAGCCAAAATGAGCTTTAGCATCTTTATTTTCATTTACACAATACATTTAGCCTACTTGAAGGTGTACACTAAATTTGAAAACACTGGCTCCAATAGGAGTCGAGAAATCTGCGACAGAAATTTTCATTGGAGAGAAAGAAAAATGAATAAATAAAGGGACTGATAAGCAATATGTGGCTGTTCTTTTGTTACACAATACAACTAATCACTATCAAGCTTTGTACCAAATTTCAGAATCCTAACTCAAGTAGTTGCTGAGAAATCTTTGACAGAAAAAATGTCTATATGTATTATATAAGAGAGAAAGAAGGAAAAAATGAAAATTTGAAAAAAGAAGGCAAAATGAGGATTAGTATCTTAATTTCCATTTACACAGTACACTTTGCCATCCTGAAGATGTAAACAAAATTTGAAAACACTGGCTCCAATAGGAGCTGAGAAATCTGTGACAGAAATTTCCATTGGAGAGAAAGAAAAATGAACAAATAAAGGGACTGATAAGCAATATGTGGCTGTTCTTTTATTACACAATACAACTCATCACTATCAAGCTTTGTACCAAATTTCAGAATCCTAACCCAAGTAGTTGCTGAGAAATCTTTGACGAAAAATTTTTCCATTGGAGAGAAAGAAAAAAGAACAAATAAAGGGACTGATAAGCAATATGTGGCTGTTCTTTTGTTACACAATACAACTCATCACTATCAAGCCTTGTACCAAATTTCAGAATCCTAACCCAAGTAGTTGCTGAGAAATCTTTGACGAAAAAAAAAAAGTTTACAGACAAACAAACAAACAAACAAACAGACAAACATAATTACAGAAAAGGCAAAAACTATATACCCCCTATATACTTCGTACCGGGGGTATAACTATGAGTGCTAAGCTACTGACTGAACATCATTTGGAGTTTATAAGCTTAAAAAGTAGGCTGCACTGGCTAGTCTACACTTGTCAAAATGCCACATTGTTGATAATCACATGTCATGGCTCATATGTTTTAATAGTCAGCCCTCTATATCTTGGTGTTTGCAGGACCAATTTTCACTTCAAGGAACCTATAGTGTTAACTTTCTGAGATTGGGAAAGGTCTGGTAAATTCATTAGTTTTATAATAACAAACATAACATAAAAAGTATCTAAAATCAAAATAGCACTTCGGTATATGAAAAATAAACAATGAAAAGATACAAATTTTAAACCAACTTAGCACTTACTTATTCTCTAACTATCTAAATGTCAAAACCTAATTACTCAAGGCGGGAAAAGCATGTGCACAGAAGACTCCCAGATCAGACTGCTCTTGGGATTAGACTGAAAAGACGGATTCTTGAAAAAAAAAAATCTGTTTTTAATAGCTCCAGACTATAAGCGCATGCTGGTATTTTTAAAGATAGTCAAATCTCGTGAATTCAAAGTCCTAGGGACTAGAGATTTTATTTCGAAGTATCTTGAGTTCAAATTATAGGGAGGTAGACATAAGAATATATACCCCCCCCCCCCCAAAAAAAGTGATTATTATCAGGTTTTTTTTCCTATCTAACATATGCTTAATGCACATAAAAAAACGTCTCAGGGAGAGGTTTCTTTTACGCACACAAAACACATGTTTTTATAGACAATTATTAAGATAGCTCATGAATATGTCCTATTCTCTGAATCCAGTGTGTCCCAAATTTATTTCGAATAAGCGAGTATTTCGAAGAAAAAAAAACCTTCGACTTTTCAAGGTTTTATTGTAGAACAGAATAATGGAAACTAAGCATCACATATTGTCATGGGGATGACTGTTCACTAATTTCTAACTTTTAATACTTGAAAGCATATAAATAGTTATTACATTATTCTACTTCACCTATTGTAATATAAAATAATCACATACGAGTGTATCAAAATGACCTTAATACTGTGTGTCAGTACATGGCTGTGTGTATACTGAAGTATAGATTTGATTGTACATGTTTGGTATGTCTCGGTATGTACATGTGATTTTTTGAATGTATGCATGAGCCCAAGTGTATTTTTATAAATTCCACTACAAAATTTGCTGTTAAACTCTGTATGTGTACATTAATCCGCTTAACTCTTTGCCTACTGGTGTCGTCTGCTGATAATGTTTGTAAACAAATTGGGTCCAGATCAGGCCCGACAAAATGTCGGGCCTGATCTGGATCCAATCTGTTTGACGCTCTAATGGAATTCCTGAACGAATTTTTCGAAAAAGTTGATTTTGAAAAAAATCAGCAGACAACAAAAAAGCGTGAAAAATTTCCCAGGGGGCAAAGAGTTAAACAGGTAATAAGGCAAACTGTGAAGACCAAATGTGGCATTCCTTAAAGATCTTTGCTTTGTTTGTGTTCATGCTTTAAGTCCCAGTCAACAATTTTTCATGTCAAGACATTTCCTGTGTTGAACCAGTACTAAGCAGTTGATAAAGTTTGCTGTTTCTTGCTCCAAGACATAACACAGTGCCTCTGGTGAGCCTCAAACCAGAGATCCCTCAATCTCAAGTCATGCACTCTACCACTTAGACCCTGTGCTCCTCCATTTAGGGTCTCTCCTCCATTTAGGGTCACACTGTTTGCTAAGATAAAAACAATCTTCTGGGACTCCGACTGATATACATCATAATATTGACATCCAGAAATAAACAGTCCCATCTATACTCTCTCAAATTGTATAGGATAAGTCAAGGTAGACATGCATATATCATATAAAAAAGAACCATTAATTCGGAAAAAAATCATTCAGCACATTTTTTAAGTATTAAATCATTAAAAAGACACAATTTTATAACAGATAACTTCCTATTTTGCATACTCAGTGGGTGTATTAATATTTTCTTTTTACACAGTCAACTAATTTTAGATTTTGCCAAATAATTTTTTAACCACATGGAGACCAGGCATCTAGATAAAAGTGTATTATTTAAAATCAATTTTCTTATTTCTGAACCAAATTATATGTTGTGGGTACTCAAAAGAACCATCTCAATGAGACGGTTCTGTTGAGCAACATATATTAAAACTGATGGATAAGAAAATATTTACAATTTTATGCTGAAAATATCAATTTATCTAGACCTATGGAGATTATATCATGCTATTTTTAACTGCTTATGGGCATCTTTTCTCTATAGAGTTGCACTTCGCAGTTCACAAAAGAAAAATAATGTCCCCACACAGGACATTAGTTGTCATATTAGAAAACCCATGGAAACAAATTTAATTTGACAGAATCTAAGAAGTTGACAGTGTGTCAACAAAACATGTCACACTCCCAATACTGGACCCAAGAGTTAAATTATGGAAGAATAGGTAACTTTTCGCTCTTTAGTCAATTGTCCAGATCTCAAGATAAGGGGGATAATTTAAAATTTTGAGCCAGTGCATGAGATTTCCGACAATGTGGCATCTGCAGCCTCCTTTTAAGCTTAGAAACTCCAAATGGTGTTCAGTCAGTAGTTTACCAGTCATCGAATACTCAAGCGTCTAGCAAAGGCTCTGATCAGACTGCGCATACAAGCAGGATGATCTGAGGCTTTGCTGGTCGCACATACCACATTGTTGGTAATCTCATGGACTGGCTCAAATTATTTTTCTTATTGCTCATCTAAACACATGTTGTGAGAACTCAAAAAGAAATGTCTCTCAAACAGTTCTTTTAGCACCAAACACATGCTTTAATTGATGGATAAGGAATTAACTCAATTTACACTGCCCGACTGGTTTTCCTATCTGGTTGGACCTCTATGCACTGTCTACTCATACAAACATATTCACAAGTTTTCATTCGGTATTGGTACATAAGATCGTCCTGCCTGAGCAAATAGAACAAACCATAACAAATATTTGTACATAAGGTAACACAACCCTACTTTATTTTTAGGATTTGTCAAAAACTTCAAAATTTATACTTTATTGGATAAAACAATTGAACTACTACCTTATAAACGCTATTTCGACAGCTTGGTCAGAGATGGAGCGGTTTAATAAGGGTCTACAATGTTCATTTATAAAGCAGTCAAAAGGATTTTTGAAAATTTTACTGTACCAAGTATGGCCTGCAATCTTAATATTTCAGTGTAAAAATGGTTTATTTCTATGTCGAAAAAAAGCTGAAAAAAACTACTTATTCTTTCAGACAAACATGTTACCCCAAATTCATACAGTAAAACCGGTCTTATGCGGCCACTCAAAAATTGACAAAACAAAGATCTTAATGACAAATGGTAGCTTAATGAAGGTCGAAAGTATTGCAGAATGCCCCCCTTGGAGAATTCTGCAATACTTTTGACCTGCATTAAGCGATAATCGGTCTTGAAAACCAATTTTAATCTTCTTTTTGACTGGCCGCTTAAGACAGGTTTTACTGTATATATATTTTGGTTTGGTCTATTGTTAGCCACAATGTTAAAAACTCTGCAATCGCAAAATGCATTGTTCACACAAATTACCCGATGAAACAACACACCAGTCACATGATTATCATATGTATGTCATGTGACCGCTCCTCATAGTCTTCAGTCATATTTGAACTGGTTAAATTATCACAGAACTGGGGGTTTCACTCTTCCCCCATCTCCTTCGGACACAAAGCGCTTTCTACCCCTGTAAAACAAAAATGATTGGTGATGATGTGTTATAATAACAGAGAAATTAATTCCATGCCATGCACTAATATAAAAACTAGAAATACTGTGGCTGGGATTGAAATAACCACTTGTTCCCTAGTACGAGCCCTAGACTTCAGGGCCAAGTGAAAATTTGGATGTTTTCCAATTTGTTAATTTTGTTTTAAATTAGGAGCAAATGTCTCTTTGAGTCGGTATCAAGCATAAGGTACAAGTTGGCATGAGCGTACAGTGAAGATTCATATCATTATGCTCATCCTCACAGCCTGGCTTCAGTCTTAATTTTGAGCCTGAAGAAACGTTGGATCAGACTGTAAGAATGCACAGGCAGGCCCCCAGATATGAGTGCGTAACTGAAAAATATTTTTCTTATTACTCAACCAAAACTCAACCAAAACATATGTTGTGGGTACTCAGAAGAACCGTCACGATGAGACGGTTCTTTTGAGCACCCAAAACACATGTTTAAACTGATGGATACGAAAATAATCACAATTTTACACAAATTATTTTTGCTTAACTGGCCCTATGGCAGGCTGATCTGATCCGAGACTTTGATGGGCACACATGCCAACTTGTTCCTTTTGCTGAACACCTGCTCATTTTTCAATACTTCTAGGTTTATATGTCCCTTACAAATTATCTGGCCGTGAGGTTATAAAACTGGTGTCATGCTCAGCTCAACTGAGCACGAAATTTCAACTGCTCATAAAAAGTAAAATACCAACATATAAAGAAGTTTCTTGCTTTAAGTGTCTCAGATGTTGTATTTATCATGCTAATAAATGTTAAAATGCCAACAATTGTTGGCATTTTAACATTTATGAGCAGGATAAATTCCATGCTCAGCTGAGTTGGGCATGAAAAAAGTTTTATAACCTTGGGGTCTGGTAATAATACCCTATATTACAGTGATTTCTCTAAGTTTTGGAGTAGCCGGCAGACATTGTCAGAAACCTGGCCAAATTCACTGCTTTATAGTATAACCTATGGACCAATTTGTCAAAGTAGCTGGCACAGAAGGCAAAGTAGTTGGCTATTTTTGCCGGCTGCCGCCTTTTAACATGAACTGCTATAAGCTGGCATAGTTTCTTCAAGACTGCATGAACTTTTAGTTAATGATAGAACTTGCTGACAAGGCAGATATGACAGATAGATGGAAGAACTAACAGGAACACAGATAAAACAAAAAAAAAAAAATGCCATAACAATAAAAGCAGCTGAATCTAGGTTGTATATTATATAGGCTATAATATAAATCAGGGGGTGCAACATCATTTTTTTTTTGCAGTCAACTTTTTTTTAGATGTAGGTAAATAAAATTTTCTTGCATGGAAGTTGTCAAAATATAATGCCTCGTACACATCCTGGCAACACTGAACAGTCTGGCTACGTTTTACAGCTTAAAGTATGAAATATGAACTAGATAAAGAAATTCAGTTTGCAGTTTTTAAGGCATCACTCTGACATATATCAGCCGTTTTTTGCATTTTTTTTTTGTTTGATTCTTTATGTCCAAGTCAACACTTTTTCAATTATGTCGGGACAGGTCTTCCTTGGTTGAACCAGTATTAAGCAAAGATTAATGTGTCTTGCTCAACGACACAATGCAGAGACTCCAGTGAGGCTCAAACCTGCAACCCCTTAGTCTCATATCAAGCACTCTACCACTGAGCCACTGTGCTCCCTATCTTTTGCATTTAACCCTTACCATGCTAGATATTTTCATAGCTACACTCCTCCCCAATTTTTTCCACATCAACTAGCCAGATTCCAATTATTAGTATGTATTTTCAAGCAGAGTGGAAAACAGGGAAGCCAGCTGATCTGGATCTACACTATTTTCAAAAAACAGGATATATCTTCAGCATGGCAAGGGTTAATGTGCAACAATTCATATGGGCTGACAGGGTGGGTAGTCACGTGGTTTTTGCTTGGATACACTGTACGGATGTTTGAATACACTGTACGGACATTCTGATCCAATGTAGGTAGATTTCTCTATGTTTTCTCTCTTTTATACCCAGAAAGTCATACACCATTTTCCAGCCCACATTTTCCCCTATCAAACGCTACCAGGATAGCATCTTTAAGCTTCTTACTTTGAGCACTAACTCTGTCACAAATGTTGTCCGTACAGCTTATTTCCAAATTCAGGCCCGATCTTTGCCGCTAAAAAATTTGTGACAGAGTCTGTACTCAAAGTAAGAAGCTTTATGAAGATATCCTGGCATCGTTAGATCAGGAAATTGGGGCTGGAAAATGGTGTATAACTTTCTGTGTAAAGATGAAAAAAACACGCAGAAATATCTACTTACTTTTGCTTAAAACATCGGTGTGGAAAGAAGTCCGCCATTTTTCCGTACAGTGTATCCTAACAGAAACCACATGACTACCCACCCTGGGCTGAGACGGGATAAAACATGTCTTCCGGGTTTTGACAAAATGAAATTTAAACAAGCCTTCTCAGCTACAAGGACTAGCTAGAAAATTGAAAATTTGCTTGTCGCTAGATTAGATATCATACTTTCCAATGAACAAATAACAAAGGCGCTGATCAGACTGCACAGATGGGCAGGCTGGTCTACGCCTTTGTTGTCCGCAAACACAGAAGACAAGTTTTCTTGCGCTGAAGTCCATATACAATAACCAAATGCAAACAAGGTTACTAGATGAGCCTTGATTTCCATATGTTATTGCATTAAAATGCCAAATTCAGTCTCCATATCCTGCATTAGGACACATTAAACAATTTACTTTGACAAAATAAACTGCTGCATAATACATTTCTAATGGGTACAACTCGTAAACTCTAAAATTTGAAACATACCTCATAGGCACATCCCGGTATGCATCGTCAGGCATGACTTTTTCTTTCTGGCACATCTCGGCGAACCGCTCCAGGTAGGAGTATGCATTCGGAACATCAAGAGTTATGTCTGTCATACTATCAAATACGCGTTTAAATCCCTGAAAGATATAAGGATCCAATAAAAACTGCATTTTAATGCACTTGGGAATGTAACGAAACACAATTGGATAACTACAAACATTTGGGACAGATAACCCTGTGATATACTGTTGAAAACCCAACATCATTATGTAACATCACTTTTCATTGGCTGGTAATAGGTTTGGCTGTAGGCGCATCGTAATACGGCTTTTTTTTAAGGGGATATATCTCTTTCAAAAGCTCTTACTTGCATTTTTCCTTTATAAACAAAAATGGCTTTTTTTTATCAAGGAGATGGATACCTTTGGCCACATTGTTGTATGAACACTTTATACACCTCACATAGATCACTTTATGCCCCAACATACAGCATTTGAGCAATCGGCAGGATGAAAATCAGTCTTTTTATGGTTACTTCCTGGTTTGATACCGTTTGCAATATTGTGACACGCTTGGTGAACTTTAGAGAAAACCATTTTCATGAACATAAACTACAATTATCTGACTACAATATTTTGAAGTATTTTGACCCAAATATATGTATTTCTGGTATTATTTACAACTTTTCATTTTGACCTTGAAAAGTTCATAAACAAAAATTGTAAATATATTTTTTTCTACCAGAAATTTGTACATTTGGGCGAAAATACTTCTAAATATTGTAGTAGGATAGTTGTAGTTCATGTTATTGCAACTGTTTTTTTTCGTAAGTTCACCCAGCATGTCACAACATTGCAAACTGTATCAAACCAGGAAGTAACCCTAAAAATACTGATAAGCATGCTGCAGATTGCTCAAAAGCTGTATGTTGGGGCGTAAAGTGATCTATGTGAGATGTATAAAGTGTTCATACAACAATGTGGCCAAAGTATCTGTCTCCTTGAAAAAAAAAGCATTTTTTATTTATGCAGGAAAAATTTCATGCAAGTAAGGGCTTTTGAAAGATATATCCCCTTAAAGAAAAGTGTTACTTGTGCAATAGAAAGGGGATAACCATATTCCAAATGTTGATTTGGGGAGGTATATCCTAAGATATACAATTGGAAATCATGTTTTACAGCTCTATTTAAACATCACTGTAAAACTAAATTTCAGATCGATATATCTGAGGATATACCTTCCCAAATTAACATTTTCAAAACCGTTATTCCCTAATTAACTCTTTCAGCTCCAGAACAAAATTACTAAGAAAAATCATGTGCAAACAAAATATTCTTGCATAGATGTCTATTTGTATCGCTGTTTAAACCCATTGTAAAATGAACGAAAATCAATGTTCAAATGGGGAGATTCACGTGCTGTTTGAACATGGATTTGAACTTGAAAATACTTTAAATAAGCCTTGCATTATTTGCATGACGTTATTTACGGAAAGCGATGTAGACCAGACTGATCATTTCGCCAATGTTTTTGTTCACGAAAACGTTGAGTACAGTTATGACCTTGTGACCACGTTATGACGTTCAAAAGTTTATAGCCAACTCCATTTTGTTTAGAGAAATTCAGTGTAAGAAAATGGACAACGTAATGTGTTAGCAGCATTTTCATTGCAAATTGGGTTGGAATAAGTATATATGCAAGAATAACGATCACACGTTTGTTTCATTGCATTAACACTTGCGGTGTGCCTCGGGAGATGTTTGAACACAAGGTCTATTGGCCTTGTGTTCAAACAGCTTCCTCGGAACCCAGAAAATGCTAATTGCATGAAAAAACATGAGTGATCCCTATAGTCAAAGATCAGGCTACAGTAGTACTCCTAAAGGAGGAGTCTGACTAGGGACTGTTTGTTTCCAAGTATGAGCCATCCTATCTGGATCAAGACTGTTCAAATGCTTCAGTTTTCTTACTTTTCTTCATTTTTTTTTGTCTGAATTTAAGTAAAGGATTTCATCCCAAATTTAAAGATAAAAGAGTCCACTTGAAGGAATGACGATACAGTGCAGTCCCTTTATAACACACCTCATTATAACATGGATTTGGATACACATTCATGTTGTGGTTCCCAAATTTTTACCATGTGGAGTTTTATATATAAATTATAGGAAAATGGCCCTGAAATGGTCATTTTCCTATAATTTGTTTGTAAAATTGTCTCTTCATAACACAATTCGCTTATAGCAGGATCTATTCCATTGAACCCCAAATATAGTGTTATATTATAAAGGGTCCTTAGTGACTGCAATGAGTAAATCAGCAATGTTTCTCTGTCAAAATTTACGGGAATTCCCACTCACCTGAGACATCTGTAATGGTGTAATGATAATAGCATCACTGAGTGACTTCAATAATTGACACATTCTAGTGGCGGCTCTCTCACTCCCATCTTCTAGTACCATCTGGGTTGCCTGTTAATAAACATAATAACATCAACTCACAAACTTCAATATAAGGGCTTCGTCATGAGAAAACCCGACTTTGCTGCATGCCAACAACAAAGGTACAGGCCAGCCTACGCATGTACGCAGCCTGTTCAGCACCTTTATTATTCACTTCTTGGAAATAAAAGTCAACTTTGCTCCATACAAAATTTCAATATTCTGGCCAGTCTATATAGCTGAGCAGGCTGGTTTGAGCCAAACTGGATCAGAAACTACTTGGACAGTTTTCTCGGTTCATGGCCCATATCATAGTGGCTACTTTCACCCTCCTAATATTTAAAGATTTTACGGTCTATGCGTGTCATCTGCATTTTTTACTTTTTCAAAAAGATCTTTCAGAGTGTCAAAATCAAATCAGATATCTTGTTGGACCTGATCTTGGTCAAAATTGTTTGCAAAGTTATCAACAAATGACAGAAGTTACCACTAATGGGGAAAGAGTTAAGCTTTGTTTTCACTTTTGAAGACATCACGGCATCAAAGTGATAAAGAGCTTGGTCCTATTTTTCTGAAATTTTGTTGAAACTCTGGCATGAATACTGTAAAACACTTATACTGTAAATTCTGAAATTTTCGCGAGGGTTTTATTTTCGCAAAACTTCCCATATGCGAAGTTTCACGAAAAATAGAATCCTCACAAATTAGCGAAATCACTCTGTCTTTTACTGATATAAGTAAATCACGCCATTTAGCAAATTTTTAAAGTTGCAAATATGCGTTTTAACGCTTTTCGCGAAAATAAAATTATCACGAAAATTTCCGATTTACAGTATTTTGCGGGTATTTCTATTGGCCATTTAGGCCGTAAAACAAAATTGCCAAAATATGATTCCACAAAATACAGTTTTGAACTCAGTTACACAATATGCAATAAATGGACACTCACCTTTAGAATGTTGGAATATGTATCATCAAAAAACAATTTTCGAATGGTAGAGTGCATTTCAGCGTAAAAAGGGGCTACTATTAAAGGAAACAATATGCTCCGCTCTACATAGCCTTTAAAAGTAGCCCCTGAGAATAGCTAATAACTTTAAAGGACATTGAACTGAGAAACCGCCAAAATTTAACTACACCAATATCACTGTAGTCATACCACTTTGGCAATTTGGGTCTCGTCACTTATTCCGGTGTTACGGTAACTTTTTCATTATGTTCAATTTCTTCATTTAATCACAGATAAACGCCCCAAATTGCTTGGGTTCCGACTGAGTTTTGTTCATCAAATTCACATTGTATCTTTTAGCTTCAGAATTATACAAAAACTTTAACGTTTGATGTCTAGGCATGAAATAACTAATTACGGTTTCGTCATCGTGGACAATTAATCAATGACAAAACCGTATTATTATGACGAAACCGTAATTGACATTTTTTTAATATAACTGTGAAAAAACACATTTAAAATCTGATTTTATCTCCGTTTTGACAAAACAACACAGAGGTTGTTATCTAGACGATGCAATCTTGAAGCAAACATATTCGAAAGTCCTCATTTTTGTCGGCCTTTATTTGAAGGTAATTTTACTATAACACCGGAGCGGGTGACGAGACCCAAATTGCCGTAGTGGAATGAGTACAGTGAATATGTCAGTCTTTTAAAATTGCCAAATTTTGATCCTGGGAATATTAAGCTAAACTGAACTAGAGTTTAAAGTCTAGTATGCTGCAGCTTAATCATCAGTTTGAATGAAAGTACTTCATACCTCATACACTAGTTCATGGTGGAAATGTGGGACTTCTAATTCCTGCAGACATCTGGTTGCCTCCTTGATGTCACTTGATGACAAATACTCCTTTAATAATAACACCATCTGAAATATATATGAACAGGTTTAGATAAACAAAAAATTTCAGCGTAAAATTGTAAACATTTTCTTACCCACAACTTTCAGCATATATTTTGGGTGCTCAAAAGAACCGTCTCATTGAGACGGTTCTTTTGAGTACCCACAACATATGTTTTGGTTGAGAAATAAGAAAATTATTTTTCTGTTACCCACTCTTAACTAATGTCCTGTATATGTACAACACCAGGGATTATTTTCGGGAGAAATATTGAGAGATTTCCTCATTTTTCTGTCATAATCTCCTTGAAATTGGCTTAATGGGAGAAAATCATATAGCAAAATGCAATTCAGCTAAGAATTCTGAGAATTAAAATTCTCGTCAGTTTTGGCTGAACAAGATATTTCTCTCATGATGTTCTGAGCCAGAATTATCGCTGCAATACAGTACATTATGATTCACATAGGTCATAATAAGAAAACTTCAATAACTCAGCAAACTTTCTAAACTGTCACTAAAATTGATATGTCACTTAACACAAAATATTTTAGTGTTGGAGATAATTTGTAATAGTTTGATTTGAATATTTTTGTCCCAGTCCACAATTTTTCAGATATGTCGGGACGGGTCTTCCTGGGTTGAACCAGTACTAAGCAAGGATAAATACGGTTTGCTTAAGGACACAACGCAGTGCCTCCGGTGAGGCTTGGATCAGCAACCCCTTGATCTCTAGTCAAGCACTCTACCACTGAGCCACCGCCCTCCTCAAACAATAGCTGCAGGGGAAGGGTCATAACTATGTTGTGAGAACTTATGACCCAACCCCATTACTGTATCATATTTTGCAATAAAATATGTTTAAACTAACAACAGCTGCAGTCATGATTTAACTTTAAGGCTTTGCCTACTAGTGTCGTCTAATGATAAGTTTTGCAAACAGTATGGACCCAGATCAGACCCGAAAAAATGTCCGGCCTGTTCTGGATCCAACCTGTGTGACACTTTGATGGTATTCCTGAAAGAATTCTTTTGAAAAGGCTGCTTTTGAAAAAATTCAACAAACGACAAAGAAAGCATGCACAATTACCCAGTAGGCAAATAGTTAAAGGCTACCTTCTTTTAACCCATTTAAACTGAAAGGAATTTCTCGTTTATATCATTTGGACCAGTCCATTTCAGTTTTAAGGGTTGTTGGGTGGTATTTTTCTATTTATCTTTCCAAATTTTTAAATTTAATAGAAGAGTCTCTAAGCAAACAGTGGAGATATTGATCAGAAGCCGTGTTTTATGGCGTCTGACCTAGGTCTGTACCATTTGCCTATGTCCCACAAAAAGGACACTAGGCTTATATGGGTTAAGAAGGTAGATCCTTCCTTACTTGTTTTACTAAATATTTGACAGGTCTTATCCCTCCTCCAGTCCCCCAGATGTTGTCCAATCTAACAATGCCATGTTTCTGTCCAAGGAGGAGATCCGCCTTTTCTAAAGCAGCTTGAGTGTGAGTGTTATCCACTGATCCTTTATAACTATGGATGTACTTTGGTGGAAGACAATCGTCAGCTACAGCTCTCGCTATGAACATTCCCAATACCTACAAAAAAACATATCGGTACACAGCTGAGCATAGGTTTAGATAAACAAAATTTTTCTGCACAAAACTGTAAATATTTTATTATCCATAGTTTGAGCATATGTTCTGGGTGCTCAAAAGAACCGTCTCTTTGAGGCGGTTCTTTTGAGTGCCCACAACATATATTTTGGTTGAGAAATAAGAAATTCATTTTTTTTGTTATGCACTCTTAACTAAAGGCCTGTTTGTACTTATCATTTCAGCCAGCAGCAAAGGTTCAGATGAGCTAGTGCATAGGTGCAGACTAGCTAAATCCATTACTTCTCTCAAAAATAAGGTATGGAAGAGCCAAAATTTAGACCTCTGTCCTCACTGGATACAGGCATGTCAGCATAGGCCTTTAAAGAAGGCTTTTGCGTATATGCTATTAAGTACCAAAATCTTTTATGTGATCAGCCAGGTCATGCAAAGCCAACAAAGTGGTGCACGCTCCAAGTGCACTTAGGCTTATTGTCAAATCAGCCTTCACTGAAGGCTCTATGAGTAGCTACAGACCCTTGTATTACTAAGACAGCATAGACTCTGATCAGCCCAGAGTCTTTGCTGGTTTCAAACGCCATTGTGTTGGTATTGACGAGGTAGCTCCAATGATGGTCGCCATCAAATGGACCCCTTCCTGAGAAAACCTGATTTGGCTGCATGCACACAACAATGGGGCAGATAATCCTGCCCATCCCAGCAGTCTGGTCAAGGCTTTTGATGTTTGTTTGTTTGATATGATTCTTAAGGTCTCAGTCAACAGCTATGGTCATGTTCACTTACCACAATCCTTCCTGGGCAAGCTTGACTAAGCCGTTAACCAGTACTTCGTGCACATACATTCGCTTCTAACTGACAACAACCCTTCTTCAATCAGGGGAAGCAGGGTTCATACAGGCAAAATTGTGTAAAATTCAAGGACTTTCAAGAACTTCTAAAATACTCTCCTACTGTTTTCAAGGACTGAAAACTTATGAAAAATACTGATTTACACGTTAAAATTCTATTTTTGAATTGCTTGGCTGCATTACAAAAGATATAAATTTTAGAAAATGAGTATAAAATTGTGGTGCCTTTATTTGGTGCAGCCTATGCTGCACCAAATAAAGGCACCGCAATTTTATACAGATTAAGCTCTCCAAAGACAGTATTCAATCCTCCAATAAATGGTAAAATTCAAGGACTTTTCAAGGCTTTTAAGTGTTTATCAAGTACTTTTCAAGGCAAATTTAATTTTCAAGGACCTTTCAAGACAAACCTGTATATTCAAGTACTTTTCAAGTCTGTGCAAACCCTGGGAAGGAGGAGAATGACCATAGAAACTACTTCATGATCAATCTCCATGAAAGCAGGGATCAAATTCGCAACCCCTAAATCTGCAGTGTTATCGCTTGCGCTACCAGGCCTGGTCAGGGTTTTTGAAGTTCGGTCCCTGCAGAGTAATATATCTTGACTTGCTTCATGCAAAATTTCAATATTCTAGCTAGACTCTGTAGTCGCAAACCTTTAAGACCAGGTTTCTCGCAGCAAGGCCCAAATGAAAGTGATACAGCTTGACCTTGTTCTTACCTTAGGAGCTTCAGGAGAATCTATGGTGAGATCTTTCAAATTATTAAGAAGACCATCAAAGCCCATTTGGATGTCCTTTGGATTGATGGCTTTACCATAGAGATCGGAGATCAGCACAGAGGTTAATTCTCTATGGGATGCCTTTCTATCTAGTGCCAGACTGACCGCTAGTTCCACCACTCTAGGCTTCATTTTCGATATGTTCACTTCTTCAAGACTAGTCTGAAATATATTAAACACTTTTGACCCTTAAAGATCCAATCACGACTGACAAATTTTGAGACATCTTTCCCAATTTTCGACAAAAATAAGGTATGATATTACATGAGAATCGTCTACCAGCAGACAATTCTCATGAAATATCATGCCTTATTTGTTATTTTATAAAAAGTGGGAATTTTTTTTTATTGTCATCTGCTGCAAATTATAGGTGGCACTTTAAGGGTTAACTTTAAGCGATAAATGTTCTAAACATTTGAACACTTTTCTCTTTCTGTTCTCAGATAAAATGTTGGTTATCACGGCTGAAATTCACAAAATGTTTGTCAGAATAGCAAACAGGGAAGACCCTGATCAGACTGCTTCTTCAGAAGCAGTCTGATCAGGGTCTGTGCTGTTTGTCTAGGCCTTTTTGGCAGGCAAGTAGTGTCATAAATTTAAGAGCATCTTAGTATCATATTCTAAAATGGAACCCAGTGCCCTAGATAAGCTTTTGGGTCAACTGGGTATTTACGCAACCAGGTTATCCTCAGTTGCGTACTTGCAAAAACAATTGCGTATTTTCATATTTTTTACGCCACGTTTTTTTTTTGTGATAACACGTTTTTTTATTACATGAAGCCATCGGGAATGTGCTAGCATAATTATTCACTCCCATCGTCTGCCTTTCTAAAGTATCAAACTAGCGGATTTTATTGTACCTGAAGCAAATCTCATCCCCTTGTTGACATTCGAGCGTGTACACTTTGCAAAGTTTCACTTTCATCATAGTGTTTTCCGCGAAATACTGGACTGGGCACTGATATTTTATTCATTAACTGGAGTTATATTGCGCGCTCGCTAGTAAAAATAAAATCAATACCCGACTGGCATTTGTTTATTACCCAAATGGAAACAAAATGGACCAAACAGTACGCAATGACATCGCATGTAATTGCATACTGATCGTTAGAATTGCTTTTCGGTACGCACACATTTCATTTTAATTGCTTTTTTGAGGATTTTAATTGCGTATTTACACAAATACGCTGCTTATCTAGGGTGCTGGAACCTTACAGTTGATGTTCTCGACTAATCAATCCTTGTTTTAAAAAGGAATAGATCAGCTCCAGCAGTGAATTGTTGAGTAATTCACTGTTTGGAGGTCAGTTGTAAAGAAGATCAACTCATGAGCACGCAGCGCGATTGATTTATCTTTGTACAACTGACCGACAGTAAATTATTACTCAAGTTCAACAATTCACTAAATAGAGCTGATCTATTTCGATTCTAACACACAATAAACGACGTAAACACATTTGAAGTCTTCAGCTTCTTCAAACTTTCCACCATCGCACTAAGGAAATCCCAACCAATAGTTTGACTGTGTCTCATTTGTTTACATGTAATTGTAACGCCTTTCAAGCCTGAAAACGACATTACACCGTCTAACGCCATGACTGACGTCATTGACATCGAAGTCATTGACATCAACTAGTGCACGCTTTCAAAACTGTGAATTATTGTTTGATATATCACATTTTTTTAGCACTTACTCTATAGGCGAGGTATGTTAGAATTGTTCATATTTCCATTTACATAGTAATATACAATTATACAGTTCGAAATACAATCATGATGGGATTCAGAAAAAAGTCGAACATCTTATACAAGTCTGTTTCCCTCATCAATCCTTATCAATGAATAATTTGCGGAATCAAATAAATAGTCCCTGATCAGAAGCAGTCTGATCTGGGACTTTCTTTGCTAGAGCATTTTTCCCAAATAATCAGGTTCTGGCACTTACAACATGGATTTTACTAGATATACCTCATTGAACCTGGGGCCGATGATTTTGGGGAAATTAACACGTAAATCTGGCAAATTGAGAAAAAAGGGAAATTGCACATCATGTCTTTTGTATTTTACTATATAAAACTTAAATGCTTGAAATAAAATTTATATGGGAGTGATATAACGCCATGTATTAAAATCAATAAACCACTAGTGGTTTACAGATTTTGGTAACATTGTGACGCCCATAACAATGTCACATATATTTGGCAAAGTATTGACATTTTCAATCACAAATGTGATAACAAAATAATTTAAACCTCATGGTAAACAGAATCTAACATTCCTGCTTGTGTATTATTGAATTTATTAAACTGGTTACAAATAAGTAATAAAATGCTCGGCAAGCCTTGCATTTTATCCCTTTTTCCCATCTCCTTTATTAAATTCAATACAACATGAGCACTCGAGTTAGACTCTCTATGTATAGTTTCATATATACTGCTGATTTTGGAAGCAGGTACAAATGGCTTGCCAAAACTGAAATTTTCCAGTTTGGATTTGTATGAATGCAAGAAAATGAGAAAATAATTCACATTTTGTTGAATTTTTAGCTTATTTTTAATCGTGAAGCCGCTAATATGACTTAGGAAATTTTTTAATTACTCACTCTAAAGGCCTGATCCTTGTTAGTTTTTTGTTTGTGTTAATGCTCTACATGTCAACAATTTTCAGGGCAAGTCGGGACAATTTCCTGTCTTCCTGGGTTGAACCAGTACTAAGCAGAGGATAAAGTGCCTTGCTCAAGGGTACATCACAGTACCTCCGATGAGTCTCAAATTAGGGACCCCTCGATCTCAAGTCTAACACTCTACAAGTGAGCCATTTGAATCAACAGTTGCAGATCATGACTCCGCTGTCCGCTTAGTTCATTCAAGAAAGAATTCACTGATACATATGTATGTGAAATAGCCTACCCATTTCGGGGGACATTTACAAAGACAGAAGATCTAACTAGAGCACGCAGTCGATGGGGCGCCATCGCAAATCCCCACGCTAAAGTTTTTGACTCCCCCCCAGCACCTATAAGTCCCACCCCGGGACATGACTCTGGTAACAGAATGAAAATTCTGTTCAATATGTTTTCTATCTTTTATTTGTGAGAACACACACAAAGAGTTAGGTATAAAAATCTTTGAAATTGACATTTTAATGATATTTGACCTTTTGACCTCGCCCCAAGGTCACCAGTTTATCCCTAGGATGAAAATGTTACTTACATTCTGTTCTGCTCATCATCCCCGTCGATTTGATATGCCACATGACCATGTTTGAAAAAAATTTTTTTTGACCCCCTGGGCACCCCCAGTGCCCCAAAGTCCCACCCCTGGGGCATGACCCAGGGGACAAAATAAAAATCCCGTCTGATATGTTTTGTATCTTTCATTTGTGAGAACACACACAAAGTTTGGAATAAAAATCTTTGAAATTGACTTTGTAATTGAAATTAAATGATATTTGACCTTTTGACCCCTCCCCAGGGCCCCAGGGGGCGGGGCCAATAGAAAATTTTACGTTGCGCGCCCCATTCATGTGAGTAACTCACACATCAAATTTGGTTGAATTTCGTCCAATGGTTTAGGAGGAGATAGCATAACGGACATACAGCAGGACAGAATTTGATTTTGGCCCCTTAGTACCCCCAAGTCCCACCCCTAGGGCATGACCCAGGCGACAGAATAAAAACCCGTCTGATATGTTTTGTATCTTTCATTTGTGAGAACACACACAAAGTTTGGAATTAAAATCTTTGAAATTGACTTTGTAATTGAAATTAAATAATATTTGACCTTTTGACCCCTCCCCAGGGCCCCAGGGGGCAGGGCCAAAAAAATTTTTTACGTTGCGCGCCCCATTCATGTGAGTAACTCACACATCAAATTTGGTTGAATTTCGTCCAATGGTTTAGGAGGAGATAGCATAACGGACAGACAGCAGGACGGAATTTGATTTTGGCCCCTTAGTACCCCCAAGTTCCACCCCTAGGGCATGACCCAGGCGACAGAATAAAAAACCTGTCTGATATGTTTTGTATCTTTCATTTGTGAGAACACACACAAAGTTTGGAATAAAAATCTTTGAAATTGACTTTGTAATTGAAATTAAATGATATTTGGCCTTTTGACCCCTCCCCAGGGCCCCAGGGGGCGGGGCCAAATTTTTTTTTTACGTTGCGCGCCCCATTCATGTGAGTAACTCACACACCAAATTTGGTTGAATTTCGTCAAATGGTTTAGGAGGAGATAGCATAACGGACCCACGGACAGAGGCGATAACAATATCCCCTTCGCTTTTTTAAAAAAGCGTGGGGATAATAATGATGCAGTAAAGTATTGAAGCAGTTTTATAAAAGGAATTCTTTAATATTAAGATAATTCGAAAAAGAAAGTTTTTCGGACCTACTGACCCCATTCCTGAATCACAGGTATATTTTTTCCTCGGCCATCCTTAAAAAATGTTTGCTGTCTCCTACTACTAATTTTTCAGGCGGGTACGTTGTAGGTATGTAGGTATTTATATTTTAACATATTTAAACTGAGTTTTTATGTTGTTCACATTGATTTTCGGCAATAACTTTATTATTTCTAATTTTAGCAAATTGTGTTTGCGATGAAAGTTGTAGAGAAAAATAAGCGCCAATTTCACCAAAATGAAGTTTGTAGCACAGATAGTTTTTTTATGTACATAGAGAGATTTTGCAAATAAATGAATTCAGGCAATTGACAGGTAAATTTCGTAGACTAGAGGCGTGACAGAAAGGCTTTGTCTCAAAGGAATGTCCCAAGCGGTGGATATACAGTTAATCAATGGTTGTTATAGCATAATCCTACCGTTTGAACACTCAGAATTAATGTTCAGGCACGCAATCTTATCTGGGAGTTTGAAAATAATGAAAACAGTTTTAAGGATAGCCCTGACATTACGGTAATAATGTAAACCTACCACAACTTCCTGAGTGCTGCCATGGTCAAAATATTCTAGGAACATAGGTTTTACTATTTCATCAAAGTCTTCTGGTGTAACTAATGGTTCAATTTTCTCAACAACATAATCACCCTGAAATAAAACAAAACAATACATGAGCCGTGACATGTGATTTCCAACAATGTGGCATTTTGACAAGTGTAGACTCAGACGAGCCTGTGCGGACTCCTTTACTTTAAAGCTTAGAAATTCCAATGATGTTCAGTCAGTAGCTCAACAGCCATAGAATATTCAAGCAACTAGCAAAGGTTCTGATCAGACTGCGCGTATGCGCAGGCTGAACTAAACCTTTGCGGTTGCACAAACCACATTGTTGGAAATCTTCACATGTCACGGCTCACATATACATTAACCCATTTAAGCCGAATGGAATTTCCAACTATTATTATTTGGACTGGTCCATAATGACTGCAAGGGTTTTTTTGGTGGTATTTCTCATTTTTATTCAAATTTTTAATAGAACATTCTGTAAGCAAACAGTGAAGACCCTGATCAGACGCCGCAAAACAAGATGCCACATTTTGCGGCATCTGATCTGGGTATGCACTATTCGCCTATGTCCCATAAAAAGGATGATAGGCTTATATGGGTTCACTCTTTGACTACTGGGTAATTTCGTCATCTGCTGATTTTTTTTTTCAAAATCAATGTTTTCGAAAAATTATTTCAGGAATGTCATTATTAAAGCATGATATTTTAAAGAGTGTTAAATAAACAGTTTGGACTGATCAGGCTGGACATTTTGTCAATATATTTACATTAAACCATTTAAGCCGAATGGAATTTCCCACTATTATTAATTGGGCTTGTCCATTTCCGTTTTAAGGGTTGTTGGGTGCTATTTTTCATTTGTATTCAAATTTGAATAGAACATTCTGTAAGTAAACATTGAAGACCCTGATCAGATGCCGCAAAACCAGATGCCGCATTTCGGGACGTCTGATCTGGGTTTGCACTATTTGCCTATGCCCCATAAAAAGGATGCTAGGCTTATATGGGCTCACTCTTTGACTACTGGGTAATTTTGCATGCTTTTTTGTCACCGGTTGATTTTTTTTTCAAAATCAATGTTTTCGAAAAATTATTTCAGGAATGCCATTATTAAAGCATGATATTTTAAAGAGTGTTAAACAGTTTGGATTCTGATCAGGCCGAACATTTTGTCCGGCCTGATCTGGGTCCAAACTGTGGGCATGCAGACAACACTAGAGTATAGAGTAAAATCGTTTTTTACCCAATTGGATCCTTCCATCCTGATATACATTGCAAAAAAACAATACATGTCAGACATGTGATTTCAAAGTTGGTAAAAATTATTGAAACTGATTAAAAATTTCTTGACAGAACACTGTAATTATATCAGTCCTGATACAAATCAAAGAATTAAAGAATACTTGATCTCTCAATCTTAAGTGCAAGGCAATGAATGAAGCAATCTGTATAAAATTGACTGACTTTTCAGTTTTAAATATACAACATATTGGTGACTGGGTGGTGGTGGCCTGTTTACTCCTGCTACTCAGACCCAATGGGGCTTGATTTGTTTGTTGATATGGTTCTTTACGTCTTATCAACAATCTTTCAGTAAATTAAGTTAAACAGGGACTGGTCTTCCTGTGTTGAACCAGTACTAAGCTAGGATAAATGTGTCTTGCTCAAGGACCAAAACGCAGTGACGCTGGTGAGGCTCTTACCCGAGGCCTCTCAGTCTCGAGTCAAGCACTCTACCACTGAGCCACTGCGCTCCAGAATGGGGCTTGAAAATTTTCTCTTTTGTTTGTTTGATTTGATTCTTTACGTCCCATCAACAATCTTTCATAGGGACATATATAGGGACAGGTCTTCCTGGGTTGAACCAGTACTAATTTACTAAACTAGGATTAATGTTCTTGCTCAAGGACACAATGCAGTGACACCGGTGAGGCTCAAACCCGCGGCCCTTCGGTCTCGAGTCAAGCACTCTACCGAGCCACTGCGCTCCTAAATGAAGCAATAACAATTCCTTTGTTTTTGGAAATCCATTATTTAAACTGTACAGTAACTATGCTGTTTCTCTATAAAATTGACCTACTTTTCAATTTTAAATATACAACATATTGGTGATTGTCAAGTGGTGGTGGCTTGTCTACTCCTGTTACTCAGACCGAATGGGGTTTGAAAATTTTCTCATAGCCCAGATATGTACAATGTACCTGTTAGTCTAGCTCCTAGACCTTGATGTTTTTTGTCAATTTTACTTTACTTTTCATTCAGTATAATTTGATTTCATATATAGCTAGTCTTATCTCTACTCTCTTTGACATAAAGGTCTGATATCCTCACCTAATCACAATTTTTGCTTATTAAAGAGAATATGTTATCAGGCTAGTGGCTAGTCTATGTACCTGTGTATCGGAATCATAGTTTGGATCATTTGCGTCTCTACAGCCTCCTTCAGCAAACAACTCATCTCCAGGTGCTCCCCAAGTCCCCTTACCACCAGCACCACCTGAAAAAGGGCATGAAAAATGACTTGCCATAGGCTACATAATTCATGTCGACTTTATAATGAAATGTTGAATATGCATATTCAACATTAAATTATAAAGTGCAAAGCTCTTTGCCTTGTGGTTTCAGACAAGAAGTTAAATTTTCCCTATAAGCCTATGTAAAGCACATGTCAGACCCCTTGGATGTGGTCACTTTAAGTTTAGGCTCCATGGGCATTATTTGATCAAACTCAACTGATAATGAGAAATCTAACAGAAAAATAAATGTAGATCAAGGGAGAAAACTATATTTACTTTTTTCCAATAATCCAGAAAGACAACTGGAAAGTCAGTCAACCCTAACTGCAACTGTTGTCTCCCTTATGTTTCCATTTCAGATTAACATAGGATCTGGATGCCATGTTTTTCAACAGATCAAATATATTTTAGCAATCTTGGTACACAGGTTTAGATAAACAAAAATTTTCAGCATAAAATTGTAAATATTTTCTTACTCATTAGTTTCCCAATTCAAAATTGAACTAAATTTTCACAAAATTGTGAAGAAATATCCCAATATCTTGCAATAAAACTGGTCAAAACTAGAAATTTGGGAAATTTTTGTGAGCAAGTGATCCAGGCTCCCACCTAAGCGGCTGGACAGATACTGATTGAAATGTGGCCTAAAAATTTATTTTAAATGTTAAGTTTAATTTGTTGGTATGGTCAAACTTAATTTTCCCGGTTTGGCAGATTGGCCCTTTGCCCCATGTTCAAAAGGGTAGGAAAAATCCCTGGCATTGATATACCCAATCCAGGCCCACATGGGTCATGGTCAAGAGTCGGATACACTACCAAGCTCCCTCCCTGCAGAATAACTTTGCCGTTGGTTGGTGCCTGATGCTTGTCCTTGGCTGGGCCCACCGTAGCTCAAATTGAGGTTTCCTTTAGCTCTGACTATCTGTGAGTCATGAAACCATTCTTTGTTTCATCACAGTGTGTTAATTTGATTTGATGTTTCTCTGTGATGGTACACTGTATTAGGGAGCCTCCATGCCCCCGGGCAGGGGTGGGGGGTACTTTCATTTTTTCTACATGCGTAGGCTCGGGCCCAGCATCTATCGTTCACCGCTCCATCCTTCCTCCATGCGAGCCAAACAATTTTGCATTTTAACAAGAACAGAATCTAGGGCAAAGATTTGGTACTAGTAAAAGTGCATTTAAGCCCCTCAGTGGCTTGGGCTGCAGTCCATTCTAATGTGTAGTGGCTTTTATTGTTTTGTTACTGTATATGTTCTGTGACTCGATCTTCCTCATGGTGCCGTTGGTTGGTCTGCTGTGTGTGCAGTGCTTGCATTAACTTTTTGAAACAGGAAGTCATGACTTCCACCCTTTGAGATTTGGAAGTCACAGACCTAATTTGTGGAAGTCAAATTGTGTGTGCGCCGTGCGGTGCCAAAAATGCTACTCTTTTTTTAAACAAAATGTTGTTTGCAATGCTTAGTTTCATGTACACAGGTTTTTTTGTGTGTATTTTTAAACATGTTTATGTTCAACTCTGTTACACAATGTTAAAGTTGAAACTGATGAAATATATTTTATTGCGTCCTTCTGATATCTATTCAATGATCAAAAGTTTGCAAACAGGTATGAGTAAAAACATTGTGGACCCATATCAGACTGCCCCTAAAGGATAACGGTCATTAATTGACTATTCCTGAGCAATATGTTTAATTTTTCTTGTTCAAAGATAAGTGTTTCAGCAATTTGTCT
The DNA here is from genome assembly GCA_964019695.1 of Loripinus fragilis. NCBI lineage: Eukaryota > Metazoa > Mollusca > Bivalvia > Lucinida > Lucinidae > Loripinus > Loripinus fragilis. The sequence continues at coordinate 95,039,026 of OZ026515.1, forward strand.
ATCATCCAATGCCTCAAGATTGTGAACACTGATCAGTTTATTCTATTAGAAGTCTGATCTCTGGGCCCACAATTTTGGGCGCCTGGACAAAAATAGATGACAGCCTTACAAATTCTATTCCAAATGTGGCAAAACATCTCCATATGGGTTGGGCTGTCCATTGGTTTCTGAAAAAATTCTGTAAAAAGTGTTGGGTAAAATAGAGAGAACAGGCAAGTTTGGCAAGATTTCCCTTATGATCTAAAAAAATCTTTCTTGCGCTGTAATATGGATAGATATTTACATCTCAAAATACCTGCTTTGACTCAAGACCTATTGGCCTTTGCATAGTTCTTTTAAAAGCTCAACTTGTTTAAAAAAAAATCTGCAAATTTTAAATAACTCACAAAAATATTTAAGCTAAATTTGGTAGCTCTTTATGATGTTAAAAGACCTTGCCTTTATTGCTTAAAGTTATGTTGGTTATGATATTTAAAACTCATATTCCTAAATGCAACTGTCTCATTATTTTCTTCGTAATGCGGGCTTAGTGGGTGGGGTAAGTACGGAGATTGATAGTTTCTAATTTTTCTCAGATTTTTGCATTGGATTCTGATAGAAAAACATCATGTCTACTGCAGAAATGTAAAACTTTGTATAAAAACATTGTTCTCTCGTTTTTCAAACAAAAATTAAACAAATATTGGAATAATATTTGGAAGGAAATGCTCCAAAATTTTTGACAGAAAAAACGGATGGGTTTCCCGACACAGATCTATTTTTTCTAAAATATTACTCGTGATCGTTGCAATAATTATTTAAGGGTTTTCAGCTTTTACACTACCAAAGGGAGGTAATAAATTTTTGAAATTTTAGTGTGAAATAATTCCAAAGGTAGATGGATATATCTGTAGTCCATGTTATTTCTTGACAGATACTGACCATTTTAAAGCAATTTGTAACTTGTAAAGTAAACGCAGAAGGAAAATACAAGAATGTTTAGGGGCCTTTGGCGTTAACCGTTTCTAGATGAGCTGGTCAAATTATTCTGCAATATTTTAATATAGATACCTTCTCTAATATCTTGACTACGATACTATGTAAGATTTATGCTGAAAACCTTGTATTTGAAGAGCAATCCCAGTTTTTAAACACCAGCTTATGTAAAAAATTGAAAAAAAATCATCCATTTTACCATCATAGAAGTAGTTCCTTTTACAATGTATGGTGATCAATAAGTGCAATAGAACAGTATAAATTATCTCCCTTATAAACAATCACAGTTTCATCCCTTACAAATTCAAAATAGTTGTACATAAAAATCGCAATTGAAAGTAAGCAAGTACAAAATGGTGTTTTCTTTCATTACACCGCTTTTTTTGATCCTCATTGTTAAAATGACTTCTTCATACAAGTGATTGTTAAACATTCAACTCATATAATTCTATGCAAACTGTATTTATAGTATAACATATGAATCTTTTGTACCATTTTGAAAACTTATCACCAATTATATAATAT